>CM054060.1:178555169-179192252 GCA_028641055.1 Alopecurus myosuroides | reverse complement strand
TATCTTTGCAAAAAAGTGCACTTCTCTAAATTTCCATACAATTTCTTTTCTCTTAGCACATGCAAGACTTGTCTAATATGATCAATGTATTCATGTTCATTGTGGCTATATATGAGAATATCATCAAAATAAACAACCACAAATTTGCCAATAAAATATCTCAAAACATGGTTCATTAATCTCATGAAAGTACTAGGTGCATTAGTTAATCCCAAAAGGCATTACTAACCACTCATATAAACCAAATTTTGTTTTAAAGGTTGTTTTCCACTCATCCACCTCTTTCATCCTAATTTGATGATAACCACTACACAAATCAATTTTAGAGGAAACAACACTACCACTTAATTCATCTAACATGTCTTCCAAACGTGGTATAGGATGAGGATAACGAATAGTGATATTGTTAATTGCTCTACAATCTACACACATGCGCCATGTACCATCTTTTTTAGGAACTAAAATAACAGGAACATCACAAGGAGATAGGATTATTCGAATATAACCTTTATCAAGAAGCTCTTGTACTTGTTTCTGAATTTCCTTTGTTTCTTGGGGATTTGTCCTATAGGGAGCTCGGTTTGGCAATAATGATCCAGGAATAAAACCAATTTGGTGCTCAATACCCCTCAATGGTGGCAAACCCGAGGGCACCTCTTCTGGAAAACATCATCAAATTCCTGCAAAACATTAGAAACACCAATAGAAAGAGGAGTCATGTCATTAGAAACTAAAATTTCCCCCTTGTGCATGAGCACTATAGGTAGTAGGCTAGGATCATCCTCAAACTCTCTCAAGTACTCTTTGGTGGCTAACATTGTCAAAAGGCTCACTCACTTATTTTTTCCACTCGGCCTAGGCTTGTTTTCACCAACAGAAGTTGTGTTTTCACTCTTATTTTCTCTCTCACTCTCCTTCTCAAGATTCACTTCAATTTTCTGTCTTGATTCATTCACTATTTGTTGGGGTGTCATAGGCCTCAATATGATATACTTATTATTCCAATTCAATTGGTATGTGTTTGCTCTCCCATTGTGTGTAACTTTTCTATCAAATTGCCATGGCCTTCCAAGCAATAGATGGCAAACCGACATGGGAACCACATCACACTCAATTGTATCCTTGTATGGTCCAATTTGGAACTCCACTCTCACAATTTGGCACACTCTTATTTCCTCCTTGTCATTGAGCCATTGAATATAGTATGGATGTGGATGTGGAATATATCTCAATCTTAGCTTTGCACATAAATCCTTGCTTGCTAAATTTCTGCAACTCCGTCCATCAATAATCACCTTACAAGCCATTTGAGGACCAACAATTGCTTTGGTTTGAAATAGATTGCATGTTTGGCTCTCATCACTAGGAACAATACTCAAATCTTGTGTGCAAACAATGGTTGGATAATTTGTAGCAAAAGCAACAATAGGACCATTATCATCAGATGTATCCTCCTCATTAGGATCAGCATCATCTCCTGTCTCATACTCATCATTAGCATTAAGAAGCATAATTTTCTTGTTTGGGAAATCCTTCTTAAAGTGACCTTTACCTCCACAAGTATGGCATGTCATGTCTCTATTTCTTGGAGGAGGTGTAGTACCACTAGAACCCGAAGTAGATGATGTTGTTTTCTTGGAACTTGTTGTATTTGTCTCGTGTTTGGCACTAGTATTCCCACGATTTGCAGCAATAGGAGGTGTAGGTGATGAGAAATTTGATTTTTTGTGAAGGAAAACTCCTCCTAGAACTCACTTGTAGCTCCTCATTCAACCTCTTCTCGGCCTCCCTTGATTGATGCAATAATTAACTCATATTGGCATATTGGACATGCCTCACAATGCTTCTAATTTTGAATTGCAATCCCATAAAAAAATCTTTTCATAGTTTGTTCGGGCTCTTCTCTAACCCGAGCCCTTTGAAGGATCAATTCCATATCCTTGTAACAAGCATCCACTGATTTTGAACCTTGCTTCAATTGTTGTAGCTTGTCATAGAGAGTTCTAATACAATTCTTGGGAACAAATCTGTCTCTTAGCAATTTCTTCATCTCTCTCCATGTATTCATCTCATCTTCTTCATGTTCTTCTCTCAATATTGTAATGCCATCCCACCACAAGAGAGCATAGCCATCAAATCTAGAAGATGCAAGTTTCACCTTCCTCTCCTCGGGGTACTCATGAAGTCTCCATAATTTTTCAATTTTTAGCTCCCACATCAAGTGCTATTCCACATCTTCAGAGTCACAAGAAAGAATAGTGATAGAGAATTTTGGTTTTCCCAAGCCATCATCCTCTCTATTATTTTCCAATGGTACTCTTCTTTCATATCCCCCACGGCCTCCATTGTTATTCCCTCTCTCATCCTCAATTATGGCATCAGCTTGGGGCCTTTGTTGGAGTTGTCCCACTAGAGTGGATAAAGTGGTCAGTTGTTGTGTCAATGTCCTCAAAGTATCTTGAATATTATTCACAGATTCTTGTGATGCACAAGCTTCTATCTTCAAATCAAGAGTAGTCATCTCTTTTCTCAAGTCTTCATCGTTCTTGTCAACTTCATAAGAAATTTTCTTGTACATAGTATCTCTTAGTGCTTCAAAATAATTCCATTGCACCAAGTCCCCGGGCTTCTTCTTTTCCCGCACATCAACATCACTAGAAGTACTCATGATTAACTTGTTAGTAACAAAATAATCAATGGGTTTGTGGTGCCTCTCACAACTCACTCAAAACCAAGAAAAGATGGCTTCACTTAATGTTCCAAGAGTGAAAAGGATCAACTTACCAACAAGGAGCAATGAATAATGTGCTTTGGTGTGAAAAGAGAATAACCGAGCTATCAAGTATCACAATGCAAACAGGGTTTTTGGTGGGGCTTGGTTGGGAATCCTAACAACACCAAAATAACAACTCCAATGCACTGTCTAATGTGATGAAAATTACTAAAGGAACACACTCACACTTGGAGACAAATGTGGCTAGCAATTATATGGAAGAGATATTGCAAGCACTCAGAAAGAAACTAGCAAATAATCTATGAAAACAGGCACAAGATTGCTCAATTGTCCACACAAATATCCAATATGAAAAGCTTCCACTAGTGATAGTATAGCACAACCTCTTTTTGATTTTTCTTTCTTTCTATTTTTTTATACTTTTTCTCTATTTTTTTGATTTTTTAAATGGCCTTTGAATCAGCGAGGAGCAATAAAATGATGGAAAACAAAAACGTGGACAGAAAGTTGATCAAATTGAGCAGCCTGTTAGATCAATAAAACATCTAGTCTTTGGGTTTTGGTACCTAAATATGGCTGTAGAATGGCTTTAGCTAGGGCTTATCAAAGATCAGCACAAGAACCTAGAGATAACAAGGAAGAAAATAAAAGAAAAACTAAATAAAACAGACGAAAATTGAGCTCACGGTAGAGTTTTTAGCCCACGGCAGAGAAAACGGCAATTTTGTGCCGTACGGCAGCGATTTGGGCCGAAAAACGCCTCAGGGCAGAGCAACCACGGCAGCGCGCGGTGTGTTGTGGTGGTGTGCTGCGTTACGGTGCGTGCGTGGGATTTTGTAAGCGTGCGCAATGGAATCCGAGTGCGGCTAGGGTGCTGCGGTGCGGCAGCGTTTTCGCTCGGAATCCGACCCATGGCAGGAGTTCGAGAGCGACTAGGAGTGGACCGCGGCAGTGTTTTTGGCAAGTTTTGTACCGCGGCAGAAACGAGTGGAATCCGACTGTAGCTAGGCACCCGTGAGTATAATGAAGTGAAATTTTTCGAGCACCACCAAGATCAACCCGAGAACAAAATCAATTCACCAAAGGCAAGCTGTAGGTCTTAAATCTCGAGAGAAAACACACGGCAAGAACTATATTTTTGTGGGAATTTTCGGTATAGATGAAAATAGAAAAATAACTAGATGAACCCTAACCCTAAAAGATGAAAATCTAAAAATAAAAAAACAGATACGCAAATCAACAATAAACAACAATTAGAGTAGCAATTCGGTGTTGATCTAGGCTCTCGCAAAACTAATCTAATTTTTTGGCTTTTTGTGGATAGGAAATAAAAAAATTAGACTAAGATAAATTTCTCACCGAGTAAACCTGAGAATCTGATACCAAGATGATATGGGGTGGCCCAATCTTCTCAATGAGCTTCTCTCTCTTTTTGTGGATTTTCTGATAATAAGATAACTAGTGCTACACTAAGACCTCTCACTCAGCTGACCCATGTTGCCAATGCAACAACAATCAAGCTCTTTGGACATTCTCAACTACACACTCTTGCACAAGTAATCAAAGATCACAAGTGGTCCTATATCCCCCTATTCCCAGATGGAATAACAAGATATCACACAACTTTGCAATGGTAAACTTCAAGTAGTATGCTTAGCATCAATACAAGCTAGAGGCTAGGGTTTTTGTCTTTGGTTTAAACTGGATCTAACTATTCCACACGCAGGTGGAGAGATTATATAGGTGGTGGGTGCGGCCACAAGGGGCTCCTTGCGCAGGTCCCCACCTCCTACTAGGACTAGGACTCCTACTAGGACTAGGAGTCCAACTTGGACTCAAACAGAGGATACAAACCGATCCACCATTAAGGGATTCGACCAATTATGGTATACAAACCATACCTATTTAGAATAGGATTTCTAAGTGGCGCATTTGACTTGTTGGAGGCGCCCTCCCCTTGTCATCATGAAATGACAACTGTTTTCATTGAAATAACAATTGTTATTCTTTGTTTTCTCCATCTTGGACACTTGTTTTCACCATGGAAATCTTGTGTTCACCATCTTCTAGTCTTGTTTTCACCATGGCTCCTTTGTTTTCACCACTTGTAATCTTGTTTTCCAGCTCCTCTTGGTTGTTTTCTTCATCCATGTTTGTGTTATCAATAAACCTGATCATACATAAATGCATAGACTTAGGTAGTATAAAATTCTCATTATCACAAACATCATAATCTATAAGGAGTCAATTCACCTGTTGTTCTAATAACTTGGTACTTTATCTTGTCATTGGTCCAAGTCTCACTTCATCTTGTTTAAGTGGCAATGAACTAGGGATGTCCTCATCACCGACGTCGGATTCTCTGTAGCGGGTTAGACGACTACTTAGAGCCCGAAACTCCCGGATCTGACAGAACGGGGGAAATCTTGCCAAGAGGTTGTCCCTAACATTGACTTGGGTGTTCCTTGGTCCTAATATAACACAACCAAGCAATTGGTTCCACCTTGCTACCCCCTTCCGGGTCACGTAGAGGGGCCAGAATGACAGTTCCGTCTTTTCCCTCAAGGGGCTACGGTTTCTCTGAAGAGGGGCTACGGAGCGTCTGAATGCACCATGTGTGTTTCCATACCATGTGTGTTAGAGTGTCGAAAGTGTCTTGTATTACCAAGATTCCCTCACTCTCTGTGTTAGGGCTTCACCGGCGTTGGATTCTCTCTAGCGGGTTCCTCGACTACTTAGAGCCCGAAACTACCAGATCTGACATAACGGGGGGAATCTTGCAAAGAGGTTGGCCCTACCATTTATTTGGGTGTTCCTTGAACTAATCTAACACAGCCAAGCAATTGGTTCCACCTTTCTACCCCCTTCCGGATCACGTAGAGGAGCCAGAACGGCAGAGGGGCTAAGGTTTCTCCGAAGAGGGGCTACAGAGCGTCTGAATGCCACCACAACACATAGTATGCCATACCATGTGTGATAGAGTGTGTGTCAAGTGTCTTGGATGACCAAGATTCCCTCACTTTCTTTGTTAGGGCTTCACCAGCGTCAGATTGTCTCTAGCGGATTCCAGGACTACTTAGAGCCGAAACTCTCGGATCTGGCGGAACGAGGGGAATCTTGCCAAGAGGTGGGCCTTAACATTGTCTTTGTTGTTCCTTGGACCTAAACTAACACAACCAAGCAATTGCTTCCACTTTTCTACCCCCTTCCGGCTCGCGTAGAGGGGCCATAACGATAGTTCCGTCTTTCCCCCCAAGGGGCTAGGATTTCTCCGGAGAGGTGCTACGGAGCATCTGAATGTCGCCACAACACATGGTATTCCATACAATGTGTGTTATAGTGTGGCGTGGGTCTTGTATGTCCAATATTTCCTCACTCTATGGGTTAGGGCATCAACGGCGTCAGATTCTCTCTGGCGGGTTCCAACACTACGAGCCTAAAACTCCCGGATCTGATGGAACGAGGGGAATTTTGCCAAGAGGTGTGCCCTACCATTGTCTTGGGTGTTCCTTGGGCCTAAACTTACACTACTAAGCAATTGGTTCCACTTTGCTACCCCCTTACGGTTCACGTAGAGGGCCAGAACGGTAGTTCCGCATTTTTCGCCGCCGGGGCAAGGGTTTGTCCAGAGAGGGGATCTGGAGCGTCTAAATGCCTCGAAATCCGATCCCATGGTATGCCATAGAATGTGCGTTAGAGTGTGTCATGTGTCTTGGATTCCCAGTATTCCCTCATTCTCTGTGTTAGGGCTTCACCGGCGTTAGATTCTCTTTGGTGGGCGTCCAAACTCCCAAATCTGACAGAACATGGGGAATCTTGCAAAAAGGTGGGCTCTACCATTGTATTGGGTGTTCCTTGGTACTAAACTAACAAAACCAAGCAATTGGTTCCACTTTGCTACCCCCTTCCGGCTCATGCACATAGAGAGGCGAGAACGACAGTTCCGTCTTTTTTCCCCAGCGTAGCTTGGGTTTCTCCGGAGAGGGGCTCCAGAGCGTCTGAATGCCACCACAACAAATGGTATGCCTTAACATGCGTGTTAGAGTGTGGAATGGGTCTTGTATGCCGAAGATTCCATCACTATTTGTGTTAGGGCTTCACCGGCGTCAAATTCTCTCTCGTGGGTTCCAGGACTACTTAGAGCCCGAAACTCCTGGATCTATCGGAACGAGGGGAATCTTGCCAAGAGGTGGACCTACCATTGTCTTAGGTGTTCCTTGGGCCTAACCTAACACATCCAAGAAATTGGTTCCAGTTTTCTACCCCTTCCGGCTCACGTAGAGGGGCCAGAATGACAGCTCCGCCTTTTTCCCCAACGGGGCTAGGGTTTCTCCGCAAAGGGGCCGCGGAACGTCTAAATGTTACCACAACACATGGTATACCATACCACGAGTGTTAGAGTGTGGCATGCCCATGATCCCCTCACTCTCCGTATTAGGGCTCACCGTCGTCAGATTCTCTCTAGCGGGTTCCATGACTACTTTAGAGCCCGAAACTCGCGGATCTACCGAACGGGGGGGGGGGGTGAATATTTCCAATAGGGTGGGCCCTACCATTTCTTTGGGTGTTCATTGGGCCTAACCTAACCCAACCAAGCAATTGGTTCCACTTTGGTACCCCCTTCCGGCTCACGTAGAGGGGCCAGAACTGCAGTTCCGTCTTTCCCCCCAACGGGGCTAGGGTTTCTCCGGAGAGGGTCTCCGGAGCGTCCGAATGCCACCAAATCACATGGAAGGACATACCATGTGTGTTAGAGTGTGGAATTTTTCTTGGATGCCAAAGATTCCCTCACTCTCTGTGTTAGGGCTTCACCGGTGTCAGTTTCTCTCTAGCGGATTCCAGGACTACTTAGAGCCCGATAGTCTCGGATCTGTCAGAATGGGGGGAATATTGCCAAGAGCTGGGCTCTACCTTTGTCTTGGGTGTTCCTTGGGCCTAACCTAACACAACCAAGCAATTTGCTCCACTTTGCTACCCCCTTCCAGATCACGTAGAGGGGCCAAAACGGCAGTTCACCTTTTTCTCCAACGGGGCTAGGGTTTGTCCGGAGAGGGGCTCCAGAGCGTCTGAATGCCACCAAATCTTGTGGTATTCCATACCACGTGTGTTAGAGTGTGGCATGGGTATTGGATTCCCAAGATTCCCTCACTCTCTAAGTTAGGGCTTCACTAGCGTCAGATTCTCTTTGGCGGGCTCCAGGACTACTTAGAGCCCGAAACTCCCGGATTTGTCGGAACGGCGGGAACCTCACATAATATTTGTATAGATATGATAGGGTTACATCTAGTTAGACTTAGTCGGGATTCCGACATTCCCCACTTTTAGTTACATAGTCATTTAATTACATAGTCATTTGATAACCAATTGCATTGATTGTCAATTTGTTTAAGTCACCCATCATGCATCCGATGGCCAGCAATGTTTCTGTCCATGCCAACACAAACTCGCGCGCACATAATTTTTGTGCCGC
Organism: Alopecurus myosuroides; assembly: GCA_028641055.1. NCBI lineage: Eukaryota > Viridiplantae > Streptophyta > Magnoliopsida > Poales > Poaceae > Alopecurus > Alopecurus myosuroides. The sequence goes on along the minus strand of CM054060.1, from coordinate 179,184,048 downwards.
ACCCACCCCAAATTATGGATCAAACTTTGGCGCCTCCCCCACAGCGCGTGCGCACGCCTCTTGCAAAATTTCGCACCTTCCTCTACCCACCGGCGGCCTCTCAACGAAATTCCCCCGCCCCCTTTATTCCATTGACGAAGTTTTCCTATTTCCTCTCTTCCAACCTCACTTCGTAGCTCTCCCACCTCGCGTCCTTGCCGTGTAGCTTTCCGTCCCACTCCCACACTTCGCCGCGTAGCTTTTTGTCCCGCTCTCCCACCTTGCCGCGTAGCTCCATCCCGGTCTAACATTCCCCCGTGCGGGTCTTCCACCTCGCCGTGTAACTCGCCTTCCCGGTCTCCCAACTCGCCGGTCGCCGCCCAGCTTTTCCACCTCGCCGTCCAGTTCTGCCACCTCGTTGGTCAGTTCGCCGTCCAGATCTTCCACCTCGCCGCCTTGCCGCCAGATCTGTCACGTCACCGCCAGATCTGCCACCTCGCCTTCCAGGTCGCCGTCAAGATCTGCCACCTCGCTGTCCAGCTCGCAGTTCGGCCACCTCGCCACCAACCTCACCTTACATCTAGGTCTCCCACCGCCTAACTAACCTCGCGGCAACTTCCTCGTTGAGGTCTGCCACCTCGTCACTAACCTCAAGGCAACTATCTCGTCAAGGCCTGCCACCTTGACTCCTGGAGAGATGGTTTCAGCCATGGCAAGCAGTAAGAAAAAGGACCTACATCCTAAGGCGGTCTCGAGATAATTATTTCAGCCTGTTTGATGCTTATTCCCCGCACATTTTTGTTTATGTTTTAGTTCCTGATATCGTGAAAATTGTATGTTATGTGCTTCTTTATGTTTGATGAGTTCCTATGGTCAAAATTTGCTTATTTTGTAAATAGATGCACTCATTTTACTATGTATGTTGTTAAAATTGAAATGGTAAGTAGCGTGCCTTATAAAAGTGAACGGAGGGAGTAGTACAGAACAATCAACACCATCACTATATGTTAGAACATCACTCCATGGAAGAAACTCAAATCTTACTCTATAGCTTTAATGGGTTCTTATAGTATCTAATGTGATGTTTGTAGCTTACATTGGGCTCTCGATTTATGTTAGAACCACCTGTAATATCCATTGACGAAACACGGATCAATAATTTCCTGAGAAACCATCCGCGACTGGGTAGGATATTAGCATATGCTATTGCAAGCCCGACTATACTCTCCCCTAAAAAGAGCAAGAAGGAAAGCTCTGGATCCAAGTATGATCCTCGAGGGGAGGAATACTTCACTGAAGAAGGTGAACCCTTACCTTCTAGCTCAACACCCTTTCATGATAGCTCAGCAGTGAAGGTGCTCCTTACTTATCTCGTGTGGGACTGGTGGCCTAATTACTGCATTTACATATATGTTGTGCTACCATCCCCATTGATCTATACATGTGAACTGTGCAGGCTAGGAAACTCAAATTCAAGATGACATCCGGTAGGGGACAGATGCCTCGAGGCGGCAACTCCTTGACTGGCAAGAAGCGTGTTCGTGCTGAAAAATCTGACAACACGTCACATGTTACTCCGACAGGAGATAAAAATATCCAGAAGAGTGCAATGGCAGTTTCCGCACCCAGAACGGGTCGAACAAGGAGCACGAGCTTGCAGAACCAGCCCACAGATCCAGTCAGGCCACCACCACCCGAGAACAAGAAGCCATCTAAGCCCCCCAAGAAGCCATCTGACAATGACAAGACGACATATGTCAAACACAAGCAGCCAGCTGTGGTCCAAACCAAGGTGGTAGCTGTGGTGACCGAGAAGGCAGCCGCCCCGTCCGAGCTGGAAGCTCCCCAAGTCCAGCAAGAAGCTCCCCAACTTGGCCAGCATGAATCTGCCCAAAACAAGCAGACAGTTGCCCATGGCCATCTGGAAGTTTCCCAATACAAGGATGCATCTGACCACCGCGAGGAGACACATACCCAGTACGAGCAGGATCTTCTCATTGGCCAGCTGCCAGGTCCCCAAGTCGAGCTCCCACCATTCCAACATGAGGGGCAAGGTTCCCAAGTCGAGGAGGTAGATGCCCACTCCGAGGCACCGGTTTCTGACCCATGGTCTGAAGATCGGCACCACTTGTGCCAGGAAGGTAACATGTTGCAGAACTGTGCTATCCATTTCCAGAATTAAATCCGAAATACAGAACACTAACTCTAGCGCGGCCACATTTTTTTTAGATAATCAACCTGGAGACATCACTATAAGTGGTGGAGGTGGGGTTGATAGGGGAATAAACATGGGAAAGGGGCTGGACAGGATGTCCAGAGGAAAGAGGATCAGAATAGTTATTCCTCCTGGATGTACTAGGCCAGCTGACGAGAAAATTTATGCCATGTATGCCACTGCATGTTCAAATGCAGCCAAGGAGGTTGTCCCCGTCTTTCTCCATTGGAAGCAGTAAAAGAAAAGGAACAACATATTTAAACCCTTTGCTGGCCATGTGGCTGTAAATTTTGTAACTTTTGATTCCAGTTCTATCCATTGATGTTCATAAAACTGAAGTATGCTATTTCTTTTGTTTCAGTCAAATTTTCTGATGGACCTCGACGACCCCAATATCGTGTCCTCTCTTGAAATGCATCTCAGGAGCCGTACAAAGCACATGCGTCATATTCTGAAGAAGCAGTATTGGGACAAAGTCAAAGACAAGAGTAAGGTTTTGCCTAAAGCTCCACCAATAGAGAAGATTGAAGATGCTGAATGGCAAGATCTACTAACCAGCTGGGGCTCAACCAAGAAACAGGTATGTGTCTTTGCTCACTCGAACAGCTATTGCATCAATTCTATAAGCATGATTGTTGCTAATACTTAATACTTTGTTTGTGTAGACGGCATGTCTGAAAGCTGCACAAAGCAGAGGCTGTGCCATGTACCCTGCTCATACGGGTTCTCGGAGCTATGAGATTTGTTGCGACAAGGATCAAGATGCAGTTCAACTGTTCAAAGCTACGCACATAAACAAGGCGGATGGAACATACCCTTCGCCTGTGAAAAAAGCAATTGTAAGCCCCCCAGAATTCTTCACATCTCTATAATCAACATTTTACCTCAATAGATTTTTGTAGGACACCTTCCCTTTGTGAATTCTGCTGCAAACTTCTGTCATCAGCTATTTCACCCCTGATTGTCATCTTCTAGTTCATGTACATGCATGCTTTAACTTGCTTGTCATCTACTAGTTCATGTACACGCATGCTTTAACTTGCTTGTCATCTGCTATTTTATTCTATGTTCTGTACATGCTTGTCGTGTGCTATTTTCATCTATGTTCCTCAGATGCTTGTTTTTCCATCATCTATGTCCCATAAAATCTACTTTGGCTAAGATTTATGCCGCAACGCGTGTAATCAACTCTGTGCGAACTCTGAGCTTTGTTAAGTCAAAGCTGGGCAATAAAATGCCTTTTATCTACAAAAAAACTAGTTTGGCTGTTGTTTCATATGTGGTTGTACATGCATATCCCTTGTCATTTCAGCATCAACAAATACGTCCGTTAAAATATGCACTTGAGCGTGCTATCATTTCAGCATGGTTTCCAACTATGTTTTGTACATCCTTGTGGTCAACTAATTTATGTACGCTTGTCGCTAGTAATGTACATGCGTGTTTAATTGCTTTTCATCTGCTAGATTATGTATGCTTGTCATCTTATATTTCATATCAATGTTCCTTATGAGCTAGTTCAGCTGCTATCTCATCTTGTCCTTTTGCATGCTTTTTAGGCTGAAATGGAAGCAAAGATGGCGCCAGCTTTTCTGGGGGGCACTTTCAGGACACCTCTGTCTGCCACCGAAGCTGTCGCTGAGGTGCTCGGGCAGGGCCAGCGAAAGCCTACGTTCCTAAACAACATAGGCATGACAACCACCCGATTTAGAGCAACAAAGTGTGAGCTCCAGCATCAGCTTAACTAAGAGATAAGCACAAAGCGGGAACTTGTCATGGAGCTGAAAGCAGCCAGGGATCAGGCTGATGCAGACATGATCGCCCGCCAACAAGAACTGGATGACATTCGAAAGCAATCTGCAGAGTATACCCAGGCTCAACATAAAACCAATGCCATTCTTCAAGGGCTACTGGGTAGGCCACTTCCTACGCCCGAACACAACCCTGCGGCTGGCAAACTGGGTAGCTGATATGAAACGGTTTCTCTTCGTGATGTATTTTGGTGGATTTTTGGTAGGTGACCTTGGTGGGCTTTTTTGTGCCCCTTGTGAGGCTGTGAACTATGGCAGATGGCATTCGATGCCTCTGCTGGTGGCCCTTGTGAGGCTGTAAACTATTGCAGATGGCCTTTGATGCCTCTGCAGGTGGCCCTTGTGAGGCTGTAACCAGTCTTAATTGCTGCATGTTTTTGCGTGTGCTTTTCTATGAAAACTAGTAGTGCTAGAATTTAAAATTCGTCCGCACCGGCTAAACGGCCTTTCAAACCCCGACGGGAAAAAAACGTCGATGCACGATGATGTCACCCGAGTACCTGGCGATGGATATGATCCGTTACGGATACGAGAACACGTGGTACTGTATGGTAGGTCCATGAGGCGGCATCTTATTGGATGAAAGTCGCGACGGAAAATCACATCACAAATACGTTTCGACATGGACATGCCATGTTGGTCCACGTGCTGGCTCATGATTCGCGACGTCTTACGACGAACTAAAACGTCTCACCGTCGGACAACGTTATAAATTCGTCGATAATAAGCGTATACGTGGAACTTTATGAGAGTGCCACGTGGCACCTCTATAGTGCTTGAACCCGCGACGAGAAAATAAACGTCGCACGTATTATGACGTCATAAAACGGGATCGATGACTTCATAAAAGGAGGTAACAGTATTTCCAATCGCGATGTTTTAAAAATGTCAAGAAAATGATGACGTCAGAAATGGTAGAACTGACGTCAGCGGCGCCCGTAACGGGTAACGGAAAATATGATGCCACGTGTGCACACGCTGCGACGAAAAAAACCATCGCTCCTTGTTGGGCCTTGTACTGGGCCGGCCAGTAGCTCGCGACGGTCGAATTTCCGTCGCGGACTTCACGACAGTTTAAGTGTTAATTTAATCGTCGCAGAATCGTCCATGACAGTCGATCAGGAACGTTCTCACTCTGTCACGTAAACCGTCGCGGATTGCCCTTAGCGAAGTTTTGGAGCCCATACGAAACGTTATTGAAATGTCCCAGACCACGCGGAATTTGGTAGTGATTGATCACCTACGCATCGTGTTGTGATCACTGAGAACAACATCGAATTGAGCGACGGAAAAAACTGCTTTCTCCCTGCTATATGGAGCGGAAGCAATCCTCCCCACAGAGCTTAAGTACGGATCCCCCTGGTCCGGGTTTATGACGAAGACTTGAGGCATGAAGAGAGACTCACCAACGTCAATTTCCTAGAGGAGGCATGCTGCCGGGCAGTAATTCAGTCAGCCCGATACCAATAAGGGCTATGCTGTTATCACATCCGACATGTGCGACCTTGAGAGCTTGAGGTAGGAGATTGGTTTCTTCGGAGGAAACAAAATGCCAAGGGAAGGGATAAGTTCTCTTATCCTTGGGAGGGCCCGGGTAGTATACATCCTAAAACTAGGCGTCGTACGCCTCGAAATGGAGCAAGGGAAGCCAATAAATAACTCGTGGAATATCGAGCATTTACGAAAGTACCATCTCCAGAGGTTTTACCTGTAAGGCACAGGTAGTGCGGGTCCGACTACGTGAGTGCCTAACCGGCACGAGCGTTGGCCAGCAGGCGTATCCGGGAGGCCCCGTGTGTAAAATGCTGGTAGTGCAGCATTTTGAAGGGTACGTTGCATAGAAAACAAAAAATTTCCTATGCGCGAGAAACCCGAATGGCCAAGATCTAATCTAGGAGATGAAAGGTAACGGGGAGAAAGAGTCTTAGGATAACATACCCTCGAAGACTCTAAGTGGTACGAGACAAAATCTCGTTTTTGGCGTAGTCGTACTCACGTCGATCTCGAGAGCGAGAATAAGTGCACCACAATCCGGCGGTGCCTCCGTGATCGGTCACACGTTCAGCTTAATGAAGACCTCCGTTCCCTTGATCCAGCAGGGTAGCGGAAGTAGAGGATCGTCCGGAACTCCAGCAGCAGCACGACGGCGTGGTGGTGGTGAAGAATCCCACGGTCAGGGCTTCGCCAAGCCGGAGACCATGGAATGGAGCAGCGGGTGGAGAGGAAGGGAGGTGGGCAAGTGTGTGGAGGAGGGGGATCTCTCACCCTCCTTTTATAGGGGAGGGGGAGGCAGACCAAAGGGGGGTGCGGCCAGCCATGGGTGCCCCCACCTCTTCCCCTCTTCATGTGAGTGGAAGCTCCAGTCACACCCCCTCATGCTCCCTTAATTTTCCACTTAGAAAATCCAAAGGTTTTTCTTTAATAAATAATTAAAACATTTTTATTTATTTCTTTATATTTGTTAATTCCATTAACAAACATTTGCATATAGCGCCTCGAATCATTTATTACTTCTATTAACAACCATTCGATGAAAAACCCCTTGAACTATTTCAATTTTCCCCGAAACAATTTTGGTGCTGCCAATAACATTCTTCGGTATTCTGCATCCTCTCAAACGCTTCATCGAACCTTAAGTGTGTCACCCTAAGGTTCACGAATAATATAGACATGATCGAAACTCCTCTCCGATCAATAGTCAACAGTGGGATCTGGAGATCCGTGATGACTCCTATATATTCAACGATGACTCTCGTGATCGTGTGAACCTTCAACATCGTAACTATTTCCCTTTGTCTCGTGATATTTCACTTGTCCGAGATCCGATCATCGGTATCAACCATACCTTGTTCGATCTTGTTACCCGACAAGTACTCTTTTCTCGTTCCCGTGATATGACATCCTTCTGACCTAGTCACGTGCTTGCAAGCGGTGTCGATGTGATATCACCAACAGGGCCCAGAGTATATCTCTCCGTCATTTTGGATGGACAAATCCCACTCTTGATCCATGAGCTTCAACTAACACTTTTTGAATACCTAACGCCACCTTTATAGTCACCCTGTTACGGTGTGACGTTTAATGTCATCAAAGTACTCTTTCGGTATTAGTGATTAACATGATCTGATGGTCTAAGGAATAAGGTTACTCCAAATGTAAGACATAACAACAAAACTAAATGACCTGATCGTATTGTTATACTTAGTTAGGGTCTAAGTTCATCACGTCATTCTCCTAATGACATGACCCCGTTATTAACCACATCCAATGTCTATGATCAGGAAATCTTGATCATCTGTTAATCAACGAGATAGTTAAAAGAGAGGCTTTGCTAGGAACGTTTGTTTGTTTATTAATCTCACATTATTAAAGTTTCTAGTTAATACAATTCTAGCATGATAAATAAACATCTATCATAAACATGGAATAACATAAGTAACACTTTATTACTACCTCTCGGGCATATTCCCTTCAGTCTCCCACTTGCACTAGTGGCAATAATCTATGTTACATAGTGATGAATCTAACACCTATTGAGTTCTGGTGTTGATCATGTTTTGCCTTTGAGAGAGGTTTAGTCAACGGATCTACCACATTCAGATCCGTATGTACTTTGCAAATCTTCACATCCCCATCTGCGACATGTTCACCGATGGAGTGAAAACGGCGCTTGATATTCTTGGAATTCTTGTGAGACCTTGGCTCCATAGCTTTGGCTCTGGCACCATTGTTGTCACAATAGATAACCATTGGATCCAACGCGGTCGGAACCACACCTAGTTCATATATGAACTCCTTCATCCAAACTGCTTCCTATGTTGCCTCCAAGGTAGCAACATATTCTGCTTTTGTTCATGATCTCGCCACCACTGGATTGCTTGGAACTCCTCCATCTTACCGCTCCTCCATTCATAACAAATACGTATCCAGATTGAGACTTAGAGTCATCCGGATCAGTGTCGAAGCAAGCATCGACGTAACATCTTGTGACGAGCTCTTCTTTACCGCCATATACGAGAAACATATCCTTAGTTCTTCTCAAGTACTTAAAGATATTCTTGACCGCCATCCAGTGTTCCAAACCTGGATCGGATTGGTACCTACTAGTCAAACTAATAGAATGTGGCACATCCGGTCTTGTACATAGCATAGCATACATGATAGAACCTATGGTTGAAGCATAGGGAATCTTATTCATTATCTCTCTATCTTCTGATGTAGCTGGACATTGAGTCTTACTCAACTTTTTGCCTTGCAACATTGGTAAGAACCCCTTATTACTATCTTCCATTCTGAACTTCTTCAGAATCTTGTCAAGGTATGTACTTTGCGAAAGCCCAATTAAGCGTCTTGATCTATCCCTGTAGATTTTGATGCATAATATATAAGTTGCTACACCGGGGTCTTTCATCGAAAAACTACTGTTCAGATAACCTTTTATGCTTTTTAAAAATTCTGTATCATTTCCAATCAACAATATGTCATCCACATATAGTACTATAAATTCTACAGAGCTCCCACTCACTTTCTTGTAAATACAAGCTTCTCCGTATGTTTGGACAAATCCAAACCATTTGATCACCTTATCAAAACGGAGGTTCCAACAACGTAATGCTTGCTTCAGTCCATAAATAGAACGTTGAAGCTTGCACACCTTGTCAGCATCCTTAGGATCAACAAAAACTTTGGGTTGTATCATATACAAATCGTCCTCAATGTCACCATTAAGGAACGCCGTTTTGACATCCATCTGCCAAATTTCATAATCGAAAAATCCAGCAACTGCTAACATAATCCTAACTGACTTCAACATCGTTACCGGTGAGAAAGTCTCATCGTAGTCAACTCCTTGAATTTTTTGGAAACCTTTTGCGACAAGTCGAGCTTTATAGACGGTCACATTACCATCAGCGTCAGTTTTCTTTTTAAAGATCCATTTGCTCTCAATGGCCTTGCGGTCATCGGGTAAGTCCACCAAGGTCCAAACTTGGTTTTCGTACATGGATCCTATTTCGGATTTCATAGCTTCAAGCCATTTGTTGGAATCTGGGCCCATCATCGCTTCATCATACGTCGCAGGGTCACCACCTCCGTCTACCATGAAGTTTAAGACGGGATCCCCATACAGTTCAAGAGTTGTACGTTCCCTAGTTGACCTGTGAGGTGCGGTAGTTTCCTCTTCTGGAGTTTCATGATCTTGATCATGAGCTCCCTCTTCAACTGGCGGAGTCGGCACCAGAACAATTTCCGGCGCTGCGCTACTCGCCATTCCAAGAAGAGAAGGTTCAATAACCTTGTCGAGTTCTACCTTCCTACTATTCACACCTTTCAAGAGAAACCCCTTCTCTAAAAAGGATCCATTCTTGGCAACGAAAATCTTGCCTTCAGATCTGTGATAGAAGGTGTACCCTATTGTTTCTTTAGGGTATTCTACGAAGACGCATTTTTTCGCTTTTGGTTCAAGTTTATCAGGTTGAAGCTTCTTCACATAAACATCGCATCCCCAAACTTTTAGAAATGACAGCTTCGGTTTGTTTTCAAACCATAATTCATACGGTGTCGTTTCAACGGATTTAGATGGTGCCCTATTTAAAGTGAATGCAGTAGTCTCTAGTGCATAACCCCAAAACGATAGTGGCAAATCTGTAAGAGACATCATAGATCGAACCATATCCAATAAAGTACAATTACGACGTTCGGAAACACCATTATGCTGTGGTGTTTCGGCAGTTGTGAGTTGTGAAACTATTCCACATTGTTTCATATGCATGCCAAACTCGTAACTTAAATATTCACCTCCATGATCATATCGTAGAAATTTAATCTTTCTGTTACGATGATTGTCAACTTCACACTGAAATTCTTTGAACTTTTCAAATGTCTCAGATTTGTGTTTCATTAAGTAAATATACCCATATCTACTCAAATCATCTGTGGAAGTGACAAAATAACGATATCCGCCGCGCGACGATACACTCGTTGGTCCACACACATCAATATGTATTATTTCCAGTAAGTCTGTCGCCCATTGCATGGTTCCGGAAATCGAGATTCTAGTCATCTTGCCCATAAGGCATGGCTCGCATGTTTCAAATCATTCATAATCAAGTGATTCTAAAAGTCCATCAGAATGGAGCTTCTTCATGCGTTTAACACCAATATAACCTAAGCGGCAATGCCACATGTAAGTAGCAATATCATCATTCAACTTGATTCTTTTGGCATTCACATTATGAATATGTGTATCAATACTATCAAGATTCAAAAGAAATAAACCATTCTTCTCAGGTGCGTGACCATAAAAGATATTATTCATATAAATCGAACAACCATTGTTCTCAGACTTAAAGGAATAACCACTTTGCATTAAGCAAGATCCAAAAATTATATTCATGCTTAATGCAGGCACCAAATAACACTATTCAGGTTTATAACTAATCCGGATGGTAAACGTAGAGGTAGCATCCCGACGGAGATCACATCAACTCTTGATCCATTGCCGACGCGCATCGTCACCTCATCCTTTGCTAGTGGTCGCTTATTCTGCAAGTCATGTGTCGAGTTACATATGTGAGCAACTAAACCAGTATCAAATACCCAGGCGCTACTGCGAGTACTAGTAAGGTACACATCAATAACAAGTATATCATATATATCTTTGTTCACTTTGCCGGCCTTCCTATCTGCCAGATATTTGGGGCAATTGCGCTTCCAGTGGAAAGTGCCCTTGCAATAAAAGCATTCAGTCTCAGGCTTAGGGCCATACTTGGTTTTCTTCTCAGGCGCAGCAACAGACTTGCTACCCTTCTTGCAGTTTACCCTTGGCTTTCCTTTCTTGCCTTTCTTGAAACTAGTGGTCTTATTGATCATCAACACTTGATGTTCTTTCTTGATCTCCACTTCAGCAGTTTTAAGCATCGAGAGAAGCTCAGGAAGAGTGTTATTCATGCCTTGCATATTATAGTTCATCACAAAGTTCTTGTAACTAGGTGGCAGAGATTGGAGAACACGATGTATCCCTATATCATTGGGAATTGTTATTCCCAAGGCAATGAGTTTATCAGCGTACGCAGACATCTTGAGTACGTGCTCAATAATGGAGCTGTTCTCTTCCATCATGCAGCTACAGAACTTTTCCGAAGCGTCATAACTCTCAACTGTGGCATGGGTATCGAAAATCATTTTCAATTCTCCCATTGTAGCAAAGGCAATGTTGTTCTCGAAACATTTTCGCAGCTCTGGCTCTAATCCATAAAGGATGCCGCAATGAACTATAATGTGGTCTTCTTGTTGAGTCAGATAACCATTTTTATCTTCATCAGAAGCATCATTAGCGGGCGGGTCACCTAGAGGTGCATCAAGCACATAGAGCTTCTTGCAAGCGGTGAGGAGAATCCTCAGGTTAAGTGCCCAGTTGGTAAAGTTGCTTCCATTGTTCGCTAGTTTTTCTCTCTCCATGAACATATTGAAATTGAAGGTGGGTGGTGCCATGATCTACAACATATTTGCAAAACTATTTAGACTAGGTTTATGATAAATTAAGTTCAAGTTAATTCTAAAATTATCCCATGAACTCCCACTCAAAAACAACATCCCTGTTAGTCGTCTTTAGTGATTACACGAACCAAATTCACTACACCGAAACCGATCATAACGTGAGACGGTGTAGTTGCAAAGGCGAACATCAACATGTTCATCATATCATCCATATGACTCATGCTTTACCTTTCGGTTACGTGTTCGGAGGCCATGTCTCTACATGCTTGGCTTGCCAAGTAGAACCGTAGTATTGCATGTGTTTCAAGGCCATGTCTGTACATGGAAGGCTTGAAAACACCCGTTGTATGCGAACGTTGAGTCTATCACACCCGATCATCACGTGGTGTCTCGAAACGACGAACTTTCTTAACGGTGCATACTTAAGGAAGAACACATTATTACCTTGATATTAAGTGAGAGGGATCATCTAATAATGCAACCGTCGCGATCTAAGCAAAATAAGATGCATAAAAGGATTAACATCACATGCATGGATAATGTGATATGATATGGTACTTCTTGCACTTGATCTCCATCTTGTGCATCATGGTATGATCTCCATCATTCCACCGACGTGGCACCAAGGTCCGTGGCACCTCCATCTTGATTGTCCATTGCAACATATCACATGGATATGATATAAAACACGCAGGCCATAAAAATAAGACAACCATATGGCTCCAGCCGGTATGTCAATAATTTACAAAAGATATCATCTCATACATAACGTCAGTAACATTGACCATATCACATCACATGCCCTGCAAAAACAAGTTAAACGCCTCTAATTTATTTATGCATATTTTACGTGGCTTGGGCTTATGAGGATAGAACCGTTCATACCTACGTACAAAAACCACAACGTTGATAAAACATATTTTTAACAACCCTTTGTAGATTAGATCTTAACTATAGTAGGAGAAACGGACACCCCCTTAGTCACAAGTGAGACAATTCTCGCGTACATAGTACACGTAACTTAGTGTAGGGTAGCTTCATCCTACTATGCCACTAAGATCATAAAATAATCAAGGAGGCAAAAACATGATCATCAACGCCCACATACTCTTATGTGTTCTACCCGTACAAATCATCTACGCATAGATCCAGCTCTGATACCGCTGAAGGGTACGTTGCATAGAAAACAAAAAAATTCCTACGCGCGACAAACCTGAATGGCCAAGATCTAATCTAGGAGATGAAAGGTAACGGGAAGAAAGAGTCTTAGGATAACATACCCTCTAATACTCTAAGTGGTACGAGACAAAATCTCGTTGTTGGCGTAGTCGTACTCACGCCGATCCTGAGAGCGAGAAGATATGCACCGCAACCCGGCGGTGCCTCTGTGATCGGTCACACGTTTAGCTCGATGAGGACCTCCGTTCCCTCAATCCAGCGGGGTAGCGGAAGTAGAGGATCCTACGGGACTCCATCAGCATGACGGCGTGGTGGTGGTGGAGAATCCCACGGTCAGGGCTTCGCCAAGCCGGAGACCATGGAATGGAGCAGCGGGTGGAGAGGAAGGGAGGTGGGCAAGTGTGTGGAGGAGGGGGAGCTCTCACCCTCCTTTTATAGGGGAGGGGGAGGCATCCCAAAGGGGGGGTGCGGCCAGCCTTGGGTGCATCCACCTCTTCCCCTCCTCATGTGAGTGGAAGCTCCACTCACACCCACTCATGCTCCCTTAATTTTCCACATAGAAAATCCAAAGGTTTTTTTAATAAATAAATAAAACATTTTCATTTCTTTATTTATTTTTGTTAATTCCATTAATAAACATTTGCATATAGCACCTCGAATCATTTTTTAATTCTATTAAGAACCATTCGATGAAAAACCCCTTAAACTATTTCAATTTTCCCCGAAAAAATTTCGGTGCTGCCCAAAACATTATTCGGTATTCCGTATCCTCTCAAACGCTTCATCGAACGTTAAGTGTGTCACCCTACGATTCATGAATAATCTAGACATGATCGAGACTCCTCTCCGATCAATAATCAACAGCGGGATCTGGAGATCCGTGATGACTCCTATATATTCAACGATGACTCTCATGATCGTGCGAACCTTCAACGTCGTAACTATTTCCCTTTGTCTCGCGATATTTTACTTGTCCGAGATCCGATCATCGGTATCAACCATACCTTATTCGATCTCGTTACCCGACAAGTACTCTTTTCTCGTTCCCGTGATATGACATCCGTGTGACCTAGTCACGTGCTTGCAAGCGGTGTCGATGTGATATCACCGTGAGGGCCTAGAGTATATCTCTCCGTCATTTTGGATGGAAAAATACCACTCTTGATCCATGAGCTTCAACTAACACATTTTGAATACCTAACACCACCTTTATATTCACCCTGTTACGGTGTGACATTTGATGTCATCAAAGTACTATTTCAGTATTAGTGATTAACATGATCTCATGGTCTACGGAATAAGGTTACTCCGAATGTAAGACATAACAACAAAACTAAATGACCTGATCGTATTGTTATACTTAGTTAGGATCTAAGTTCATCACGTCATTCTCCTAATGGCATGACTCTGTTATTAATAACATCCAATGTCTATGATCAGGAAACCTTGATCATCTGTTAATCAACGAGCTAGTTAAAAGAGAGGCTTTACTAGGAACATTTGTTTGTTTATTAATCACACATGTATTAACGTTTCCGGTTAATACAATTCTAGAATGAGAAATAAACATCTATCATAAACAAGTAATAACATAATAAACACTTTATTATTGCCTCTCGTGCGTATTCCCTTCAGTCTCCTACTTGCACTAGTGGCATGAATCTATATTACATAGTGATGAATCTAACACCCATTGAGTTCTGGTGTTGATCATGTTTTGCCTTCGAGAGGAAGCCGATGAGAACCTGGGGGCTGTAAACGGCCCCGAGAGAGAGGCAATGGCCCATACGGCTTGGGTTTTTTTTTTCATAGTGTTTTTTAAAGATTTTATCTGAGTCGGATCCGATTTGGGGAGTTTTTCTCGAGTTGAGTATGTCGGAGTTGCTGTTCTTTCAACGACAGGGTAGCAATCAAAGGTTCGAACACTAGGGGCTAACCACGTTCAATCGCATCTTCGGGGGCTTCAAGAGGGGAGCTCTCGAAGGAAGGCAATAACGACACGAGGAATTTACCCAGGTTCAGGCCACCGTGATGGTGTAAAACCCTACTCCTTGTTGTGTGGTTGATTGCACTGTGGAGGTTACAGTACAACGAGGGATTCTTGTGACCTATCTACTTGGTGTCTTCTCTCTTCTCTCCTCTCTCTCGTTTTTTATCTCCCCTTTGTGGAGGTAGGGGAGGTCTACTTATGCTGGCTATCGGCCTGTTTCCTGCTCACTTGGCGGGAAACAGATACCACAAGATGCCAAAGGATGGAGCGTCCTGTACCACTGCGCCTCCTGCGCGGTCCTGGTCGCCGGGGGACAGCTGCGCCGTCCATGGCGTCATGGTGGAGGAGCCTGGTGATGCTGCCCTCATCTTCTAGTACGGACTCGGTCTTCTTTCTCCAAAGAGCAAAGCCACAGACTGGGCTTTGGTGCGTGCAGCGGGGCTCTGCAGTTTATACACAAGAATGGAAACTGCAAAAGACATTCTATCTCCGGCGGCGGCTTCGTCATCCGTGCAGAGGTCAGAGCGTCACCCTCACATGGGATGTCTCCCAACAGGAGAGGCTCCTTCCATGAAGGAGCGGGGTCGGAGCAGGACTCCTCCCTAGTGATGCGCATTGGAGATCCCAGAGGGATCTCCTCTTCAAGGGGCCGGCCTTGGTGGAGAACTGTTAGGGGGTTCCCCCTATCTTGATGGACCATTGCGGACTCCTTCCGTACCCGATGGGCTGGGCCAGCAATAGACGGCCCAGGATACCATGGTATCCGTGGGTCCGACAGTAGCCCTCGGGCCCATGACGCATGCACTTAGGGAAAGAAGAGCGTCCTAAGCCCCCAGGCTGCGGGCCCAGCCTCCCACTTGGCGCGACGGCTCGTAGGAAACCCCACGATCTCCCCGCGTGGCGGAAACATCTTGTCGCAATTACTGCGCTGACCACGCGGCGCAGAGCGGCAAGCGCCTCGTCGGCTGGGCACGTCCCCCTTGGGACGTGGCCCCTTCTGCCTCAGTGCTCGAGCTGGTGGAAGGCCAAACGACATAAGCACCGTCTATTAGCCTCGACATAAATAGGAGGGGGGCGCCCCCTCTCCCATTCCAACACCGCCTTCATCTTCCTCTTCTCCCGTTCTTCACCCGGAGAGAAAAAAAGGAAAGGGAGCCAAGCATGGGTCATGGAGGTCGATGCAGAGGCTCGTCCCTAGGCTCCGCCGTTGCCCCCCGACGGAGTGCGAGGCGTACCGTTATTGTCGTGGACTCGCCGGAGGGGTCGTCTGCTCGGGCTGGAGCGAACGCGGGAGCCGTCGTGGTCGAGGTGGCCATGCTCCCCGCGGCCGCGATGTGACGGGGAGTTCCCTTCCTTGCT
Organism: Alopecurus myosuroides; assembly: GCA_028641055.1. Lineage (NCBI taxonomy): Eukaryota > Viridiplantae > Streptophyta > Magnoliopsida > Poales > Poaceae > Alopecurus > Alopecurus myosuroides. The sequence goes on along the minus strand of CM054060.1, from coordinate 179,168,018 downwards.
GGGTGGAGGACACCCTCGTGCCGGAGCACGAGTTCTTGGTGGCTTTCTGTGGTCACCTCCGTGGTCAGCTGAGGTTCCCCGACACCTTCGCCACCTCCGTCGAGCGTAACCCGCCCCGCGTCTTCAGGCTTCACGTGGTGAGTTGCATCAATGGGCCCTGGTGGGCGTCGGAGGATTTTTGCTCTGCCGGCCACCTGTCGCTGGCGAGGGGGTGGAAGCCCTTTGCCCAAGCCCAACAGCTGGAGGAGGGCCAGGTCCTCCACCTCCGCTTTGACGGGGTGGACCGCTTCTTCGTGAAGATCTTCGGGCGTCACGGAAAACGTGTGGAGGGCTGCATCCAGAGCGAGAGCAATGACGAGGAGGATGACGATGATGAAGATGATGTTGCTGAAGAGGAGGACGAGGAAGATCCGTCGGCCGTCAAGGAGGAGAGCGACGATCTGGGTCAGCGAGCTGCTGAAGGCCTTTAGGTGCCTTCGTCCAGACGGAGGACCTGACGATCCTGATCAGTCAGCCATCGTCTAGAATCCTCTTCTTCCTCCTTCTCCTCGTCGCCTCCATCGCTCCTCCTCGGTCGATCATGTCTCGCAGCTGTGGCGAAGACAGGTTCGGTGAGGTTGGTCACAATTTTTCTTCCTTTGATAGCTGCGGAAGGAAGATAACTCCTTCCTGGTCTGAGCATCTTTTTGTCTTCGCGACGGATCTGCAGCATTTCCATGTACTCGAATGTATCTCATGTATGAAATATGAAGGAAATGTGTTTTTTGTCTTATCATTTGCGAATGGATTCTTTCGAGAGCTAGCGGAAAGAGTTTTTAGATGGAGTCCTTGTCGCGGTGAGTTGCTTGCCGCAAATGTCTTTGCCGTTAACCCTCTTGAGGCATCCTTCTTTATCTTGCGAAAAGTCTGTGCTTGGGTGCTTCGGGGGTAGGTGCTTTTTTCTGCAGTGAGCAAGAGTACGTGCCTGGCACTCTTCTCGTGGATACCTCGAGAGGAAGTCAGCACCAAGGGCTTGATGAGGTGTCGTGCACAGTAGCGACCCGTTTAGACATATCTCTACCACTTGGATTTATTCTGATTGGGTCTCACTCATGCAGGGATGACGATCCCAGCCCCCGCTCGCGAGGTGTCCTCGAGAAGGAGTGACAGATGCATGCTCCCGAAGAAAGAAAGAAAGGCTTGCCGAGAGACAAGTGTTATTGGCAGGGATAATTTTTTTCCCGCTAGGGCGAGGCTCCACAATACACGCTTGGGGATGTCATGATCCTGCGGTCCCCCAAGAAGCACTTGACGCCCCGTGCGGACACGGGACTCCCATCGTCATGGGACTGAGACTCAGGCGAGCTCAGGTGCAAAGATTTTCCATGCGGCTTCCCACTTGTGTGGGTAAAGGCTCTCTACGGCTGAGCGGCCGCCTGATGAGATGCCCCCTAAGACCTTCATTGAGGTCCTGGCGTCGTTTTTACCATGGCGTCATGGGGTCCCCTCGAGGGTGCGTCACTACTTCCTAGGGGAGGCACGTGGAGCGATCAAGAACTAAGGACTAAGGGTAGAACTTCCACAGATGCTGGATGTTCCACGGGTTTGGTACAGGCGTGCCGTCTTCCGTCTCCGGTCGTGCCGCACCAGGTCTCTCAACGTGCGTTACCCGGTACAACCCTTCTCACATGGGAGAGAGCTTGTGCAAGCCCTCTCGGGAGAGAATCCTCCTCAGGACCAGGTCTCCCACCTCTAGTGTGCGTGGCTTGATAGTGTTGTTGTGGTAGCGCCAGAGGCCTTGCTGATACCGAGCGGCGCGGGTGGCGGCTCGGGTTCTCGCCTCCTCGAGAAGCAGCAAGTCCTCGGCGTGGAGTTCCCCTTCCTGTCCTCGCTGAAATCCATGGCTCGGGGAGAGCCAAGCTTGAGTTAGGCAGGGAGAACGGCCTCGGCCCCATAGACTAGGAAGAAAGGTGTTGCCCCCGTGGGCTTGGTTGCAGCGGTTCGGATTGACCATAGGACAGACGGGAGCTCGTCGATCCACTTCTTGCCATGGGCCTTGAGCTTGTTGAAGCTCCGCGTCTTGAGGCCCTTGAGGACCTTGGCGTTGGCGCGCTCTGCCTGGCCGTTGCTGCGCGGGTGCGCGACGGAGGCGTAGCAGATCTTGATGCCCAGGTTGGTGCAGTAGGACATCAAGAGGCCACTTGTAAATTGCACGCTATTTTCGGTGATGATGCGGTTGGGCATGCCAAAGCGGAAGACCAACCCCTTGATGAACTTCACGGCCGTTCTTGCCGGGATGTCCCTGACGGCTTCTACCTCCGCTCACTTGGTGAATTTGTCGACGGCGACGTAGAGGTAGCGATAGCCCCCGAGCGCTCGAGGGAAGGGTCCCAGGATGTCCAGGCCCTAGACCGGGAACGGCCATGAGAGGGGGATGGTCTGGAGACCTTGCACGGTCTGATGCATTTGCTTGGCGTAGAACTGGCACGCCTTGCAGGATATCACGAGCTCGATGGCACCTTTGAGAGTCGTGGGCCAGTAGAAGCCGTACCTGAAGGCCTTGCCAACGAGGGTACGAGATGAGGAGTGGTGTCCGCAGTCGCCTTGGTGGATGTCCTTGAGGAGTTCCACGCGTCGTCGGGGGGGGGGGGTGGGACGCACAGTAGCGCCACGTCGTTGGGGCGCCTCCGGTACAACGTGGAGTCGATGACGCAGTACATCTTGGCTCGACGGCGACCTGCTCGACGTCTGCTTCGTCTTCTGGGATGTCGCCTGTTTGGAGATAGTCGATCATGCTCTTGTTCTAGCATGCTTCCTCGTGAGTGAAGGCGAGCACCATGCGGTTCCCCGAATGGGTACCGCGGTTAGGTGCGCCTTGGGAGGGAGTGGGTGGTGGCTCCTCCTCGAGGTGCTGGTGGCCTTGGGGCTCCTCGTCATTGACGGGAGGTATGATGGATGGCTTGGTGAGCCTTTCTTCGAAGACGCCCGGTGCCTGCACTCAGTTTCTTGATTCTTGCTTGGCGAGGTTGTTTGCTTTTTGGTTGTTCCCACGTGGGATATGCTACAGCTCTAGGCCGAGGAAGCGCTTTCCGAGCTTGTGAACTTCTTTGAGGTATAGCGCCATGTGCTTGTCCTTGGCAACGTAGCTCTTTTTGGAGAAGTTTACCAAGTGCTGCGAGTTTCCCTTGATGACGAGGCGCTTAACGCCCAGGGCGATGGCGGCCCTGATTCGGGCGAGGAGCCCCTCGTACTCAGCGATGTTGTTGGAGACTTTGGTCTTATTGACAAATTGGAGATGGACGGTGTAGTAGAGCTTGTCGTCCGTGGGCGACGTGAGCACGACGCCAGCCGCCGAGCCCCTGGAGGAGAAAGCTTCATCGAAATGCATGGTCCATTCTCGGGAGCCAGTTTGCTGGTTATGGCTGTCTCCTCTTTGGGGTCTTCTTCCGGCGGTGGATTTTTCCATTTTGCGTTGAATTCCGCCAGAATTCCTCCCTTGATGGTCTTGGTCGTGAGGAACTGGAGCTCAAATCTTTGAAGCTCAATAGCCCACTCTGCGACACGCCCCGTGGCGTTGGAATTTTGAAGGATCTGCTCGAGGGGGAAGGCTGACACCATAGTGATGGGGTGCCCCTCGAAGTAGTGGCAAAGCTTCCTCGAAGCTAAAAGGAGCGCGTACAGGAGATTCTGCTACACGGGGTACCTTTCGCGGGCATCTCGAAGCACGGTGCTAACAAAGTAGACAGGGTGTTCGATGAGAGCAACTGTAGAGGCCCCAGAAGTAAGTTGTCCTGACGCATTGGGGCACTCCTGAGGCTGCATGAGGGTATTCTCCTTGTGGAGCTCCTCGCCTGCAACGGAGTCCTCCTAGGGAGAAGCCGGCGTGGGATCCTGGTCGTGCAGGGCCACTCTTTTCTTGTCAGCCGGAATTTCAGCTACGAGTGCAGCTTTGACTATCTAAGGGGTGGGCGCCAGGTACAGACGCAGCGGCTCCCGCGGTCGCAGCGCAACGAGTATAGGAGGGCTTGCCAGATACCTTTTGAGATCCTCAAATGCAGCAGCTGCCTCGGCAGTCCATTTGAATGGACCCGAACGCTTCAGGAGCTTAAAGAATGGAAGAGCCTTGTCGCCGAACCTGGAAATGAAGCGTCCCAGCGCCACCACGCATCCCACGAGGCATTGCATATCCTTCATTCGTCGTGGAGGTTGCATCTCTTCAATGGCCCGGATTTTGTCGGAATTCCCCTTGAGGCCCCGATGGGACACCAAGAATCCCAGCAGCTTCCCTGCCGCAACCCTGAATACGCATTTGTCGGGGTTGAGCATGATTTTGACCCTGCGGAGGTTCTGAAACTTCTCCACAAGGTCGTCGACGAGCGTGCACTACTAGGGAAAAGCTTACCCGTGACGCACCAATTTTCTTATCCGTGACGCACCTGGGCGCGTCACGGCTATCACGCCGCGCCTATGGGTTTAACCGTGACGCACCTAGCTGGTGCGCCGCACCTACTTATACCCGTGACGCACGGGAGTGGTGCGCCGCGGCTACTGCTAGGCGCGTCACGCCTAACCTCTCAGGTGCGTCACGGGTACCCTTTTTGGTGCGTCACGGCTATACTATGCTGTATTTTTTTAAAATAGGCAGTACCGTATTTATACAGGTATATACAACTCAAATACAGAAGAATATCAGTAGACAAAATACAGAAAAATATCAGTAGCTCAAATACAGGTATGCAATTGACAACAAAATGACAGAATAAAGTTTCATAGCAGAAATATTCTCGAACAATAGTCTCGATCATCACCACATAGTTCAACAAATATTACATAGTCTCGAAAACAACCATACTACTAATAAATCTAGGAGTTAGTCTCGAAAACAACCATATTACATAGTCTCGATCATCACCACATAGTTCATCTATCTAGCGGGCGCTGATGTAGTCGATGACCATCATCATGTCCAAGTTGGGGATGTCACTATTCCTCATGGTGATCAGAATAGCTCGGCCAGCCTCCATACCAACTCTTGCAAAATGGAACTGCCTCCATGCTTGAGAGTTGAGGATGACGCGACCATCAGCATTATCCCTGTTGATCGGAACTGCGGTGACATTTCCTGATTCTCTACGGCGTACTCCAATGGTACCTTTATGCTCCATGCCAGCACTGTCCGCTACCGCCATAGGTATTTTCTAGAACACACAATTCCAAGAAAGAATAAAAGCACAATGTCACATACCGGCCACATTATAACATAAGCAACTATAGGAATAAGAAAGTGTTAAGAAACATACCATGACATGTCCATTGGAGATATTAGTGTTGGTGATGCGATGCACGAAAGGGACCCCGATGTAGCTATCTATCTGGGCTAGTTTCTGAAGGACACTGTCCTTCTCAAGCTCGCTAAGATTGGCTCTTTGAGCAACCACCACATGTTTCCATGGGTCCTCCTCGTCCATATAATCCTCCTCACTTTCCTCCTCACTCCCGCCATCCACCTGTATACTCTCGCTATCCTCGCTCGCAATCTCGACCATATACAGAAGTACAATACGAGGTTGCGGTCCTGCCATAGAGAAGTGAAAGAGATCACCTCCGCTTAAATTATAGGTGGCGATGATAGACACCAATTGTTCCCCGTAGAAGTAGGTCTTCTTTCTTTCTTTCTTCACTCGAATTTTGTAAGTGGTCCCGTGAACATCGAAATCCACGATATTGCCTACTAACTCGTTGAACTCTTCCCGAATATTGCATGGTACAATCTAAAAAAGAAATATAAAAGAATCTTTTGTTAAGAAACATACCAATCTAAGCTGGATAGTAAAACGAAAGAACACAAGTTGCAAGTTAACATAAAAAGAATCGTTTGTTAATTACCAAAGAATCAAGGTGACCGTCTTTCAGCTCAATCATAAAAGAAGACCCGGTGAATTGTCCTTGGGCACATAGGGACCGACATACTTTGCAAGCCATGTTCTATTAAATTAAGAAAGTAGACATAGAGGTTAGAGCGATACAAGAGACAAGCTATCTGCTAACCAACAGAGTGAACTATGCCTTACAGAAAATAATAAGTAGATAAGATAGTGCAGAATGCAAGACCAATCAAACTTAGCAGGTGATACTAGAATGTTTCATCCTTCTGCAGTAGTCTAAAACTAAATTCACTATGAAAATAATACAGTGTTATGCAGCGTGATCATTTGGTAAGCTTATATCATGTTGTTTCAGTACTATTGTAGGAAGGTCGATGGTCTCCTGCGGGACTTTGATCTTCTGTTCATGATATACTTTACATACATAACCCAATTATTCATACTGTTATCTACGAGGGGATCTAACCTGTCGCACCCAAGACTTCTAGAGGATACACACAGCCCGCTAAACAGTAGATAATTGGCTTACGGGGCCTACCTGCACCCGCATCTCAATATGAGTAGGCCAACACGTAAATGTGTGACAACCATCCTCTACTATTCATCGTCTGTGAAACCATCCAATAGGAATCCGAATACTTCCATTGACGTACTTCATAACATACACACATGGTACGTCAACGGCATTTGAACAAGTGAAATCACAACAAATCTCTAAGACACAAAGAAATAGAAATAAGTGGCAAAAGCTCTCACTAGAGCAGAGATAGCAAATACAGTCATGCAGAGGACACATGTCCCAACAAGTCATCCTTACATCACAGCGGAAGCATCCAAAGTGTCTGAGTACAGACAAGATCCAAATAGGCCTAAGAGGCCGGAAACGAAAAGACGGAGCCCATCCACGAAGTCTCGGATCCTGCCCGGGTCCGCTATCTACTCGTCAGCAGCCTCGTCATACTCCACGTAGCAGCCACCATGGGGATCCTCGGAAACGTAGTCTGCAGAACCAGCAGCCCCAAAGGGGTCAGTACGGACGAGTACTGGCAAGCAAGACGCACAAGATACCAAAGTGTACCCGACAACACCAAGTACATATGCTTTGGGTTCAACGGAAGATAGGTGATACAAAGGGGCGGCAGCGGGCTGCACTAACCAACTACAGAGACACGTTACAACATCCGGCTAAAAGAAAGGGGATAAGATAGCGCATCGGAGCCAACTACCACTAACCTCAAACAAACCCATCCTGGATCTCGCCCCTTATCCAAAGAAGCAATCCGAGGATAACCCACACAGTTGGATTAATGAAGGTTCAGGTTGTTGTGACAATATGCCTATTACTAGTCACATTATTATTAATTAGGTGTAAGTTGTCTAATCCTTGTTAGCCAGCCCTATCACCAAGTCATCCATAACCGCGGACAACACGGCTTCTCGAGAAGATTTAACCCTGCAGGGATGCACCAATTTGGCCGTACACGTAAGAATAACCCGCCAGGCAGGGATCAAACCCACCAAGCAGGCCACTCAACACAACCCAACTCTTCTTCGCATCAAGCCTAAAGAACCACGTGCTGTGCGTGCGCGGCTAATCGAGCCCCCACGAAGAAAAGGGGGACCCTCATAGCACTGGAAGACCACGCCGCCCTAAATGCCGACTACAAAAGTTCCACCCTGGCGCCAAGGGTTCGTACCTGCAAATGCGTGCATCAAATGGAAAGCCCGAACTAAGTGTGGCGATTTGGACGAGATGCGAATCGAATCAGAATTGCGGGGTGCGCCCATTCACGCTTCCCACATGCGGTTAGCGCGCTCATCATGGATCTAGAGGACAAGAACTTTTCATGAGTTCGACACTAGCAGGCCTCAAAACCATACCCGGCCTCCTGCCGGTGCCTTATCATCAAATTATTATTACCTCGAACATTAACAGGTTGTTGTTTAAAACATCGAGCCCCCAGAACATAATAAATATGGTAAAATAAATAACGGACATCAGACTCGAGCACAAGCAACCCTAAGGATGCTAGTAAGACACATGCCAACAAGCAACAGGGTTATAGGTGCGGAGGAGAGGCTATTTCAGGGTTACAGGATAACATGTGATAGGATCGGAACATAAGCAACGAATCATAAGGCTAGCAGATTAGACAACGGAAAGTATCGGTATCAAGTGTGGAAAGGACACAATGGTTCAGGTGAGTGAATACTTGCCTGCAAACTCAGTAGCCTGGTACTGGGCTAACTCCTCTGAAGTGGTGTCGTAAACCTCGTCTGTCTCAACGTCGTCGTCTATTCGAGAAGAAGCAAACAAACAACAAAGAGAGATGAACAATCAATAACATGGCATAATGCACAAACATGGGATGATGCTTGACAATTTATTATATGCATCAATTTAATGATAAAGGACATAAGAGCAATTTTAAATGGGCCCAATAGTAATTTAAATTGCATTTGGGAATTACCCATATGTAATATTAATGAATTAAAAGAATTACAAGTAAACATTAAGTTGAAGTGATTACATGCATGCTGAAGGATTAAAACAGCAAGAAAAACAACTTTAGCTTCCAATTGATACCTCATTTGTCAAATTTGGAATTTTAAATAATTAATTATGAATTTTGCAATTTAAAAGATGGAATTAAAGTATTGATTTAGTGCACCAACTTTATTTGCTCAAAACAGGAAACAAATTGTATATTGAAATCTACAGGAAATTTTGAATGGAATACATATTTTATTTGCCCAAATTGGATTTGAAATGAGTGACTTATGTGTGTTTGAAAATACAGGAACCAATCTGTAATTTCCAGGGACTTGGTCTTGATAAAAAGTTCCTGTAACAGCCCAAGTATGAAAACCTACCAATTAGAATGTTTGTTTCATGTTTATTAAAGTTTTGCATCATGTCATCATATTGTTGCATTTGTTTCTATTTGTTTTGCAACTGTTTTTAATTGTTTTCACAAGGAAAATCAAACAATTTCAACTGCTTTGTTTTCATACTTGTTCTGTTACAACTTTTGGAATAAAAATAACAAATTAAAACAACCAAATTGTTCCATTTCATTCCATGTTGATCACTTATTAAATTGTTGGTTTTAATCAAACAATTAATTCAATCAATTAATTCTAAATCATTTCAAATTCAAATCAAATCTTTAAAACATCAATCAACTTGAGTTTATAACAAATCTCCAAAACAATCAAACTCATTTAATCACTTTAATCAATAGGGTTCACCCTATTAAAATCCTTGATTTCAATATTAATCTATTAATTTCTAAATTGCTCAAATTCAAACCAAATGTGTTTCAAACAGAACCATTTTTGAATTTATAAACATGAACAAGCCACTCAACTAATTTTAATCAAATTAAATCATGTTGGGTCACCTTTTTAAAGTGTGGGTTTTAATAATCCTTTTAATATTCAAAAACACTCAAATTTGGTTTATTTTCCAAACAGCAGTTTATTTTTCAAAACTTTAGAAAACAAATCTTGGAAATTGTTTTCTTTTAACCTAAATAACTAACCTAATTTTTCCTGGAATTTTTACTAACATAAACCTCATGTTTTTCTTCCAAAACCTATTTCTACAAAAAAAAACCAGAAGAAACAGAAATAAATAAAAGAAAAGCAAGCAGCAACTAACCTAACTACCGCCCGGCCCAGCCCACCTAATGCAACTAACGCGCGCAGCCGGCCCGGTACCGTTTCACCTAAGCCGCCCCCGTCGTCTTCAGTGGTACGGCCGAGCATCCATGGTGCCACGGCGGCAGCCACGGACTCCGACGGCCGATCTGCGGTCTGTACCCCCTATAAGACGCCCTAGGGCCCTCCTAGCCTGCCCTAACCTAGCCCTACTCCCTCCTCCCCTCGAGAGCGCCGCCGATTCCATCGCTCTGCCTCTCTCTCCCATCTCCCTGTCCCTCTCACCGCTCGCCGTCGCCTGAATTCTTGCTCGCCGCCGTCGCCATGCCACTGCACACACCCAACTAAGCCCTGGAACCAGACCCCCGTCACCTCCTCTTCCTGTTCGACACCAAAACGAGCACGGAGACGCCCGCAATCGCCGCCGCCGTCCAAGACACCGCCGCCGTCGAGCTCGTCGCGTCTCTCTGAACCTCGACAACTATCCACCGCTCCAGTGCACCTTCTCCCGTCGCTGACGGCGTGGATCGCAGCATCGTGTCCTCATCGTCCTCACCAACATCTGCACGGCGCTCACGAACCCCTGCTGCCGCGCCGCCGGGCTCGTCACTGTCACCCCGCCGTCGAGATCATCCGCGGCAAACCCCCCCGGTGAGCACGCCGTCTAGCTCCTCCCTCTCCCACCTCTGGTTCATGCTCACCGCACCTCTCTGCACCGCAACCACGCGCACAACTCCAGCAACCGCAGCGAGCACGGCCGTGCAATTTTCCTCGCCGGTGAACATCGAAGCTTCTGTCGCGTCGAGGAAGGATGTGATCGTCAGTTTCGTCAGTTAACCCTGCGGACTGAACATTATCTTTACTGCATCGCTTCTACTGTCAAACGAATCGAACCACCGCAGAGGCAGTAACCCTGCGCGCGCGCGCCCAGCTCGTGGGTTCGATCCCCCGCGGGCACACCCTTTTTCCTTATTTTTTTCCCTTCGCGCGCTGACATCCTGGCCCCACCTGGCAGTGGCTCCCTCTGCCACGCCAGCGCGCAGCGTCCACGCTGGCCCCCAGGCCCACGTGCAGTGGCTGTGGCTAGGCCACTGCACGGTAACAAATGGTTGCACGCCCTGTTTTTATTTCCAAAATCATTTAAATGGCAGAACTAATCCCTAAAATAAAAACTTTAATAACTTTTAATATAAAACTCCAATAAATAAAAGTTATATATGTTTTCTGTTCCAAATTTCCTAATCTTTCCAAATAACCTATTTGTGTACTGTTTTGACAATTACAAATACATTTAAAATTCAAACTTCAATATTTCAAATGCTAATTTCTAAAATCAATAACAAATTCATTATTAATCCAATAAATGCAAATAAAATATGTTTTCCATACCATTTCACCTCACCTTTTCAAATATAATTTTTGTTTCCTGGTTTGAATAATTTAAATTGCCTAAATAATTTAATACTTGTTTAATTCATTTAAATTTGATAAAAATCATAACTTGTTCAAAATAAAATATTTTTTAACATGCAAAATATGTTTTCAACCCATCAAAGTGTGAACTTTTCAAATGTGCATTTGAATTTATGATTTGAACAAATAAAATTCAAATAATATTCAAACTTGTTTTAAATTCAATTAAAACTTGTTTAATATTGTTTAAGTCATAATAAATTCATCCTAATTCCAATTTCAATATTTGAAACATGTAATCCAACTAAAATTTGATGTTCTTTTCAAATATAAATGTTGTTTGCTGTTTGAATAATTAAAATTGGTTAAATGATTTAAACCTTGTTTAAATCATTTAATATTGCTAAATTCATAACTTGATCAAGTCAAATTCCTTTGGGACATATAAAATATGTTTTCAAACCATAAAAGCATAACCTTTTCAAATATAAACTTTGTTATTTGTTTTGAACACTTTAACTTGTTGAAAACAACAATTACTTGTGTGACATGTTTTAAGTAACCAAACTTTCCAAACTTAATCAATGATTTCCAAAACTTGTTCCAATCCTTTTTCACTTGCATCTATCATTGTTATTTGTTGTTATTTTGTTATTATCATCATGCATGCATCATGCTAACAACTTTCACATAATAATAAATTGTAAATCATTTGTTCCACTTAATTCATGGACCCTTTCCCATATGCAACTCAAAATTGCATAGGGGTTCATCTTAATTGTGTTACATGTCACTTAGTTTATTTGATGCAACCATTAACTTGTCATGCATCATCCTTGATTGTGCACAATGCCATGATAATGATTGTTTACCTTTCTGCCTTGTTTGTTTGCTTCTTCTCGGATAAACGACGACGTTGAGACCGACAATCCTTACGACATCCCTTCTAAGGATTTAGCTCAGTACCAGGCTACTGGGTTTTGCAGGCAAGTTATCACTCACATGAACCACTGTGTTCCTTTCAACATTGGTTACCGATACTTTCCGTTGTTCTTTTCTGCTAGCCTTAGTAGTAGTTGTTTCTTTTACGAACCCATCACATGAATCCCTTAACCTTGATATTGCCTCACCTCCCCTCCTATCACCCCTTTGGTTGAGCCAGTGTCTTACTAGCATGCTTAGGTTGTTTTGCTCGAGTCTGTTACCCGTTACTTTCTGTTACTATTTTATTATGTTCTGGGGGCTCGATGATTAATCAATCAATCAATCATGCTACTGTTATTGTTAAATAATAATTTGATGATAAGGCACCGGCAGGAGGCCCTGTGTGGTTTTGAGGCCTGCTAGTGTCGACCCTAATAGGAAAAGGGTCTTGTCTACTGATCCATGATGAGCGCACTAACCGCATGTGGGAAGCGAGTATGGGCGCCCCCCTCAATTTGATTCGATTCACATCTCGTCCAAATCGCCTCATTTAGTTCGTGTTTTCCATTTGCCGCATGCATGTTTTTGCGAGCCCCGGCCAGGGTGGAACTTTTGTAGTCGGCATATAGGGGGACACGGTCTTAGAGTGCTATGAGGGTCCCTTTTCTTCGGGGCTTGATTAGCCGTGCGCCCAAGGTTCTTTGGGCTTGATGCGAAGAAGAGTCGAGTTGTGTTGAGTGCCCCGCTTGGTGGAAGGGCCTTTCCATCTGGCGGGTTATTCATGCGTGTACGGCCAAATTGGTGCAACCCTGCAGGGATAATCTTCTCGAGAAGCCGTGTTTTCCGCGGTTATGGATTACTTGGTGAAAGTACTGGCTAACAAGTACTCAGGACAACTTACACATAACGATCAAACCTGTTACACCCAATGATTAATAACTTGATTAGTAATAGGTTGATGACACCATAACTTGATTCACCTTTAATACAACTGTGTGAGTTATCCTCGGATTGCTTCTTTGGATAAGGGGCGAGATCCAGGATGGGTTTGTTTGAAGTTATCTTTCAGTTGGTTACAATCCTCGATCTTATCTCCTTTCTGTCAGCCGGAAGTGGTAGAATCTCTATAGTTGGTTAGTGCAGCCAGTTGCAGCATCTTTTATATCCCCTCTCTTCCATTGAACCCAAGGCATCTGTGCTTGGTGTTGACGGGTTACACTTTGGTGAACTGTGAGTCTTTCTTGCCAGTACGTTTATGTACTGACCCCTTTGGGGCTGTGGTTTCCGCAGACCTACGTTTCCGAGGATCTACATGGTGGCTACTACGTGGAGTATGACGAGACTGCTGACGAGTAGATAGCGGACCCGGGCAGGATCCGAGACTTCGTGGATGGGCTCTGTCTGTTTGTTTTCGGCCTCTTAGGCCTATTTGGTTCTTGTCTGTACTCAGACATGTTGAATGCTTCCGCTGTGATGTAATGATGTTATGTTGGGGCATGTGCCCTCTGAATGATTGTATTTGCTATCTCTGCTCTAATGAGAGCTATTTGCACCTTATTTCAATCTTTTGTGTCGTAGAGATCTGTTGTGATATCACTTGTTCAAACGTCGTTGACGTACCATGTGTGTATGTTTTGAAGTACGTCAATGGAAGTATCCTGATTTCTATGGGATAGTTTACGTCGACGCTGAACAGATAGGGGTTGGTTGTCACACATACGTGTGTTGGCCTACTCGTAAGAGGACGCGGGTGCTGGTAAGCCCCGTAATCCAATCTACTACTGTTCAACGGAACGGCGAGTATCCTTTAGAAGTCCGGGTGCGACAAATGGTATCAGAGCCTGTCTGCCTGTAGGATCCCTTTTTACTGGTCGCAGTTGAGTCTAGAAACTATTTTGTAGCTATATAGGAAAAATGAAACGTGAGAGTAGGAATTCTGTTCTTTTTCTTCTTTCCCCACCCACCCTCCCTTTTCTGGTAAGGAAGTGCAACGTTGTTTTCTCTTCTCATCTAAACTTTCAAGTTAGGATTTCACGAATCCTGGTTTCTCTAGGATGGTTATATCTACTAGACCATAGGAATGGAGGTGGTTGTGACATGATTTATCATGTTGCCTACTCATGATTGAGAACGGAGGCGTGTAAGCCCCGGAAGCAGATCCTCTATTCCTTAAGCAGTAGATATTGATCCTTTAGAAGCCCGGATGGGTTTTTCCGTAGTACCTCAGGAGTTTTGTTCTCGTTTTCCCGGTGTTGCTTCGTTATCCTGTTCTTCTCAACATCCTTTTCGTCCGTTCAAATCTTGTTGTTGTTTTCCACTTCAATTCTTCTACCGGTGTCTAATCAAAACTTCCCAAATATCAAGTCTATCTGGCCAGAAAGGTTGTTGTTGTTGTTGTTGTTGTTGTTGTTGTTGTTGATTCCAGGCTATGAGAGCTGGCATTCCTATCACCTGGGGTTGTTTCGAGGAAGCATTCCTGAATCACCACATTCCAGATAGTCTATTCTCCAAATGAGTCAAATTCTATTCAGCTATACACCCTCCATACAAAAAAATCCCTTCCTCTATTTGAAAATGTTCCGGTGGTTTGCAAATTCCCTGACGTCTATCCAATGTGCACGATGTGTTTCACGTGTCAGAGCTCAAGAGGATCTTCCCAAGAAGTATCGGGACCTTTTCTTTTCTTAGTAGGAATCTCGGGGCGCGATTCCTTCAAGGGGGGGCGTTTTGTAACAGCCCAAGTATGAAAACTTACCAATTAGAATGTTTGTTTCATGTTTATTAAAGTTTTGCATCATGTCATCATATTGTTGCATTTGTTTCTATTTGTTTTGCAACTGTTTTTAATTGTTTTCACAAGGAAAATCAAACAATTTCAACTGCTTTGTTTTCATACTTGTTCTGTTACAACTTTTGGAATAAAAATAACAAATTAAAACAACCAAATTGTTCCATTTCATTCCATGTTGATCACTTATTAAATTGTTGGTTTTAATCAAACAATTAATTCAATCAATTAATTCTAAATCATTTCAAATTCAAATCAAATCTTTAAAACATCAATCAACTTGAGTTTATAACAAATCTCCAAAACAATCAAACTCATTTAATCACTTTAATCAATAGGGTTCACCCTATTAAAATCCTTGATTTCAATATTAATCTATTAATTTCTAAATTGCTCAAATTCAAACCAAATGTGTTTCAAACAGAACCATTTTTGAATTTATAAACATGAACAAGCCACTCAACTAATTTTAATCAAATTAAATCATGTTGGGTCACCTTTTTAAAGTGTGGGTTTTAATAATCCTTTTAATATTCAAAAACACTCAAATTTGGTTTATTTTCCAAACAGCAGTTTATTTTTCAAAACTTTAGAAAACAAATCTTGGAAATTGTTTTCTTTTAACCTAAATAACTAACCTAATTTTTCCTGGAATTTTTACTAACATAAACCTCATGTTTTTCTTCCAAAACCTATTTCTACAAAAAAAAAACAGAAGAAACAGAAATAAATAAAAGAAAAGCAAGCAGCAACTAACCTAACTACCGCCCGGCCCAGCCCACCTAATGCAACTAACGCGCGCAGCCGGCCCGGTACCGTTTCACCTAAGCCGCCCCCGTCGTCTTCAGTGGTACGGCCGAGCATCCATGGTGCCACGGCGGCAGCCACGGACTCCGACGGCCGATCTGCGGTCTGTACCCCCTATAAGACGCCCTAGGGCCCTCCTAGCCTGCCCTAACCTAGCCCTACTCCCTCCTCCCCTCGAGAGCGCCGCCGATTCCATCGCTCTGCCTCTCTCTCCCATCTCCCTGTCCCTCTCACCGCTCGCCGTCGCCTGAATTCTTGCTCGCCGCCGTCGCCATGCCACTGCACACACCCAACTAAGCCCTGGAACCAGACCCCCGTCACCTCCTCTTCCTGTTCGACACCAAAACGAGCACGGAGACGCCCGCAATCGCCGCCGCCGTCCAAGACACCGCCGCCGTCGAGCTCGTCGCGTCTCTCTGAACCTCGACAACTATCCACCGCTCCAGTGCACCTTCTCCCTCGCTGACGGCGTGGATCGCAGCATCGTGTCCTCATCGTCCTCACCAACATCTGCACGGCGCTCACGAACCCCTGCTGCCGCGCCGCCGGGCTCGTCACTGTCACCCCGCCGTCGAGATCATCCGCGGCAAACCCCCCCGGTGAGCACGCCGTCTAGCTCCTCCCTCTCCCACCTCTGGTTCATGCTCACCGCACCTCTCTGCACCGCAACCACGCGCACAACTCCAGCAACCGCAGCGAGCACGGCCGTGCAATTTTCCTCGCCGGTGAACATCGAAGCTTCTGTCGCGTCGAGGAAGGATGTGATCGTCAGTTTCGTCAGTTAACCCTGCGGACTGAACATTGTCTTTACTGCATCGCTTCTACTGTCAAACGAATCGAACCACCGCAGTGGCAGTAACCCTGCGCGCGCGCGCCCAGCTCGTGGGTTCGATCCCCCGCGGGCACACCCTTTTTCCTTATTTTTTTCCCTTCGCGCGCTGACATCCTGGCCCCACCTGGCAGTGGCTCCCTCTGCCACGCCAGCGCGCAGCGTCCACGCTGGCCCCCAGCAGTGGCTGTGGCTAGGCCACTGCACGGTAACAAATGGTTGCACGCCCTGTTTTTATTTCCAAAATCATTTAAATGGCAGAACTAATCCCTAAAATAAAAACTTTAATAACTTTTAATATAAAACTCCAATAAATAAAAGTTATATATGTTTTCTGTTCCAAATTTCCTAATCTTTCCAAATAACCTATTTGTGTACTGTTTTGACAATTACAAATACATTTAAAATTCAAACTTCAATATTTCAAATGCTAATTTCTAAAATCAATAACAAATTCATTATTAATCCAATAAATGCAAATAAAATATGTTTTCCATACCATTTCACCTCAGCTTTTCAAATATAATTTTTGTTTCCTGGTTTGAATAATTTAAATTGCCTAAATAATTTAATACTTGTTTAATTCATTTAAATTTGATAAAAATCATAACTTGTTCAAAATAAAATATTTTTGAACATGCAAAATATGTTTTCAACCCATCAAAGTGTGAACTTTTCAAATGTGCATTTGAATTTATGATTTGAACAAATAAAATTCAAATAATATTCAAACTTGTTTTAAATTCAATTAAAACTTGTTTAATATTGTTTAAGTCATAATAAATTCATCCTAATTCCAATTTCAATATTTGAAACATGTAATCCAACTAAAATTTGATGTTCTTTTCAAATATAAATGTTGTTTGCTGTTTGAATAATTAAAATTGGTTAAATGATTTAAACCTTGTTTAAATCATTTAATATTGCTAAATTCATAACTTGATCAAGTCAAATTCCTTTGGGACATATAAAATATGTATTCAAACCATAAAAGCATAACCTTTTCAAATATAAACTTTGTTATTTGTTTTGAACACTTTAACTTGTTGAAAACAACAATTACTTGTGTGACATGTTTTAAGTAACCAAACTTTCCAAACTTAATCAATGATTTCCAAAACTTGTTCCAATCCTTTTTCACTTGCATCTATCATTGTTATTTGTTGTTATTTTGTTATTATCATCATGCATGCATCATGCTAACAACTTTCACATAATAATAAATTGTAAATCATTTGTTCCACTTAATTCATGGACCCTTTCCCATATGCAACTCAAAATTGCATAGGGGTTCATCTTAATTGTGTTACATGTCACTTAGTTTATTTGATGCAACCATTAACTTGTCATGCATCATCCTTGATTGTGCACAATGCCATGATAATGATTGTTTACCTTTCTGCCTTGTTTGTTTGCTTCTTCTCGGATAAACGACGACGTTGAGACCGACGATCCTTACGACATCCCTTCTAAGGATTTAGCTCAGTACCAGGCTACTGGGTTTTGCAGGCAAGTTATCACTCACATGAACCACTGTGTTCCTTTCAACATTGGTTACCGATACTTTCCGTTGTTCTTTTCTGCTAGCCTTAGTAGTAGTTGTTTCTGTTACGAACCCATCACATGAATCCCTTAACCTTGATATTGCCTCACCTCCCCTCCTATCACCCCTTTGGTTGAGCCAGTGTCTTACTAGCATGCTTAGGTTGTTTTGCTCGAGTCTGTTACCCGTTACTTTCTGTTACTATTTTATTATGTTCTGGGGGCTCGATGATTAATCAATCAATCAATCATGCTACTGTTATTGTTAAATAATAATTTGATGATAAGGCACCGGCAGGAGGCCCTGTGTGGTTTTGAGGCCTGCTAGTGTCGACCCTAATAGGAAAAGGGTCTTGTCTACTGATCCATGATGAGCGCACTAACCGCATGTGGGAAGCGAGTATGGGCGCCCCCCTCAATTTGATTCGATTCGCATCTCGTCCAAATCGCCTCATTTAGTTCGTGTTTTCCATTTGCCGCATGCATGTTTTTGCGAGCCCCGGCCAGGGTGGAACTTTTGTAGTCGGCATATAGGGGGACACGGTCTTAGAGTGCTATGAGGGTCCCTTTTCTTCGGGGCTTGATTAGCCGTGCGCCCAAGGTTCTTTGGGCTTGATGCGAAGAAGAGTCGAGTTGTGTTGAGTGCCCCGCTTGGTGGAAGGGCCTTTCCATCTGGCGGGTTATTCATGCGTGTACGGCCAAATTGGTGCAACCCTGCAGGGATCATCTTCTCGAGAAGCCGTGTTTTCCGCGGTTATGGATTACTTGGTGAAAGTACTGGCTAACAACTACTCAGGACAACTTACACATAACGATCAAACCTGTTACACCCAATGATTGATAACTTGACTAGTAATAGGTTGATGACACCATAACTTGATTCACCTTTAATACAACTGTGTGAGTTATCCTCGGATTGCTTCTTTGGATAAGGGGCGAGATCCAGGATGGGTTTGTTTGAAGTTATCTTTCAGTTGGTTACAATCCTCGATCTTATCTCCTTTCTGTCAGCCGGAAGTGGTAGAATCTCTGTAGTTGGTTAGTGCAGCCAGTTGCAGCATCTTTTATATCCCCTCTCTTCCATTGAACCCAAGGCATCTGTGCTTGGTGTTGACGGGTTACACTTTGGTGAACTGTGAGTCTTGCTTGCCAGTACGTTTATGTACTGACCCCTTTGGGGCTGTGGTTTCCGCAGACCTACGTTTCCGAGGATCTACATGGTGGCTACTACGTGGAGTATGACGAGACTGCTGACGAGTAGATAGCGGACCCAGGCAGGATCCGAGACTTCGTGGATGGGCTCCGTCTGTTTGTTTCCGGCCTCTTAGGCCTATTTGGTTCTTGTCTGTACTCAGACATGTTGAATGCTTCCGCTGTGATGTAATGATGTTATGTTGGGGCATGTGCCCTCTGAATGATTGTATTTGCTATCTCTGCTCTAATGAGAGCTATTTGCACCTTATTTCAATCTTTTGTGTCGTAGAGATCTGTTGTGATATCACTTGTTCAAACGCCGTTGACGTACCATGTGTGTATGTTTTGAAGTACGTCAATGGAAGTATCCTGATTTCTATGGGATAGTTTACGTCGACGCTGAACAGATAGGGGTTGGTTGTCACACATACGTGTGTTGGCCTACTCGTAAGAGGACGTGGGTGCTGGTAAGCCCCGTAATCCAATCTACTACTGTTCAACGGAACGGCGAGTATCCTTTAGAAGTCCGGGTGCGACAAATGGTATCAGAGCCTGTCTGCCTGTAGGATCCCTTTTTACTGGTCGCAGTTGAGTCTAGAAACTATTTTGTAGCTATATAGGAAAAATGAAACGTGAGAGTAGGAATTCTGTTCTTTTTCTTCTTTCCCCACCCACCCTCCCTTTTCTGGTAAGGAAGTGCAACGTTGTTTTCTCTTCTCATCTAAACTTTCAAGTTAGGATTTCACGAATCCTGGTTTCTCTAGGATGGTTATATCTACTAGACCATAGGAATGGAGGTGGTTGTGACATGATTTATCATGTTGCCTACTCATGATTGAGAACGGAGGCGTGTAAGCCCCGGAAGCAGATCCTCTATTCCTTAAGCAGTAGATATTGATCCTTTAGAAGCCCGGATGGGTTTTTCCGTAGTACCTCAGGAGTTTTGTTCTCGTTTTCCCGGTGTTGCTTCGTTATCCTGTTCTTCTCAACATCCTTTTCGTCCGTTCAAATCTTGTTGTTGTTTTCCACTTCAATTCTTCTGCCGGTGTCTAATCAAAACTTCCCAAATATCAAGTCTATCTGGCCAGAAAGGTTGTTGTTGTTGTTGTAGTTGTTGTTGTTGTTGTTGTTGTTGATTCCAGGCTATGAGAGCTGGCATTCCTATCACCTGGGGTTGTTTCGAGGAAGCATTCCTGAATCACCACATTCCAGATAGTCTATTCTCCAAATGAGTCAAATTCTATTCAGCTATACACCCTCCATACAAAAAAATCCCTTCCTCTATTTGAAAATGTTCCGGTGGTTTGCAAATTCCCTGACGTCTATCCAATGTGCACGATGTGTTTCACGTGTCAGAGCTCAAGAGGATCTTCCCAAGAAGTATCGGGACCTTTTCTTTTCTTAGTAGGAATCTCGGGGCGCGATTCCTTCAAGGGGGGGCGTTTTGTAACAGCCCAAGTATGAAAACTTACCAATTAGAATGTTTGTTTCATGTTTATTAAAGTTTTGCATCATGTCATCATATTGTTGCATTTGTTTCTATTTGTTTTGCAACTGTTTTTAATTGTTTTCACAAGGAAAATCAAACAATTTCAACTGCTTTGTTTTCATACTTGTTCTGTTACAACTTTTGGAATAAAAATAACAAATTAAAACAACCAAATTGTTCCATTTCATTCCATGTTGATCACTTATTAAATTGTTGGTTTTAATCAAACAATTAATTCAATCAATTAATTCTAAATCATTTCAAATTCAAATCAAATCTTTAAAACATCAATCAACTTGAGTTTATAACAAATCTCCAAAACAATCAAACTCATTTAATCACTTTAATCAATAGGGTTCACCCTATTAAAATCCTTGATTTCAATATTAATCTATTAATTTCTAAATTGCTCAAATTCAAACCAAATGTGTTTCAAACAGAACCATTTTTGAATTTATAAACATGAACAAGCCACTCAACTAATTTTAATCAAATTAAATCATGTTGGGTCACCTTTTTAAAGTGTGGGTTTTAATAATCCTTTTAATATTCAAAAACACTCAAATTTGGTTTATTTTCCAAACAGCAGTTTATTTTTCAAAACTTTAGAAAACAAATCTTGGAAATTGTTTTCTTTTAACCTAAATAACTAACCTAATTTTTCCTGGAATTTTTACTAACATAAACCTCATGTTTTTCTTCCAAAACCTATTTCTACAAAAAAAAACAGAAGAAACAGAAATAAATAAAAGAAAAGCAAGCAGCAACTAACCTAACTACCGCCCGGCCCAGCCCACCTAATGCAACTAACGCGCGCAGCCGGCCCGGTACCGTTTCACCTAAGCCGCCCCCGTCGTCTTCAGTGGTACGGCCGAGCATCCATGGTGCCACGGCGGCAGCCACGGACTCCGACGGCCGATCTGCGGTCTGTACCCCCTATAAGACGCCCTAGGGCCCTCCTAGCCTGCCCTAACCTAGCCCTACTCCCTCCTCCCCTCGAGAGCGCCGCCGATTCCATCGCTCTGCCTCTCTCTCCCATCTCCCTGTCCCTCTCACCGCTCGCCGTCGCCTGAATTCTTGCTCGCCGCCGTCGCCATGCCACTGCACACACCCAACTAAGCCCTGGAACCAGACCCCCGTCACCTCCTCTTCTTGTTCGACACCAAAACGAGCACGGAGACGCCCGCAATCGCCGCCGCCGTCCAAGACACCGCCGCCGTCGAGCTCGTCGCGTCTCTCTGAACCTCGACAACTATCCACCGCTCCAGTGCACCTTCTCCCTCGCTGACGGCGTGGATCGCAGCGCCGTGTCCTCATCGTCCTCACCAACATCTGCACGGCGCTCACGAACCCCTGCTGCCGCGCCGCCGGGCTCGTCACTGTCACCCCGCCGTCGAGATCATCCGCGGCAAACCCCCCCGGTGAGCACGCCGTCTAGCTCCTCCCTCTCCCACCTCTGGTTCATGCTCACCGCACCTCTCTGCACCGCAACCACGCGCACAACTCCAGCAACCGCAGCGAGCACGGCCGTGCAATTTTCCTCGCCGGTGAACATCGAAGCTTCTGTCGCGTCGAGGAAGGATGTGATCGTCAGTTTCGTCAGTTAACCCTGCGGACTGAACATTATCTTTACTGCATCGCTTCTACTGTCAAACGAATCGAACCACCGCAGTGGCAGTAACCCTGCGCGCGCGCGCCCAGCTCGTGGGTTCGATCCCCCGCGGGCACACCCTTTTTCCTTATTTTTTTCCCTTCGCGCGCTGACATCCTGGCCCCACCTGGCAGTGGCTCCCTCTGCCACGCCAGCGCGCAGCATCCACGCTGGCCCCCAGGCCCACGTGCAGTGGCTGTGGCTAGGCCACTGCACGGTAACAAATGGTTGCACGCCCTGTTTTTATTTCCAAAATCATTTAAATGGCAGAACTAATCCCTAAAATAAAAACTTTAATAACTTTTAATATAAAACTCCAATAAATAAAAGTTATATATGTTTTCTGTTCCAAATTTCCTAATCTTTCCAAATAACCTATTTGTGTACTGTTTTGACAATTACAAATACATTTAAAATTCAAACTTCAATATTTCAAATGCTAATTTCTAAAATCAATAACAAATTCATTATTAATCCAATAAATGCAAATAAAATATGTTTTCCATACCATTTCACCTCACCTTTTCAAATATAATTTTTGTTTCCTGGTTTGAATAATTTAAATTGCCTAAATAATTTAATACTTGTTTAATTCATTTAAATATGATAAAAATCATAACTTGTTCAAAATAAAATATTTTTGAACATGCAAAATATGTTTTCAACCCATCAAAGTGTGAACTTTTTAAATGTGCATTTGAATTTATGATTTGAACAAATAAAATTCAAATAATATTCAAACTTGTTTTAAATTCAATTAAAACTTGTTTAATATTGTTTAAGTCATAATAAATTCATCCTAATTCCAATTTCAATATTTGAAACATGTAATCCAACTAAAATTTGATGTTCTTTTCAAATATAAATGTTGTTTGCTGTTTGAATAATTAAAATTGGTTAAATGATTTAAACTGTTTAAATCATTTAATATTGCTAAATTCATAACTTGATCAAGTCAAATTCCTTTGGGACATATAAAATATGTTTTCAAACCATAAAAGCATAACCTTTTCAAATATAAACTTTGTTATTTGTTTTGAACACTTTAACTTGTTGAAAACAACAATTACTTGTGTGACATGTTTTAAGTAACCAAACTTTCCAAACTTAATCAATGATTTCCAAAACTTGTTCCAATCCTTTTTCACTTGCATCTATCATTGTTATTTGTTGTTATTTTTTTATTATCATCATGCATGCATCATGCTAACAACTTTCACATAATAATAAATTGTAAATCATTTGTTCCACTTAATTCATGGACCCTTTCCCATATGCAACTCAAAATTGCATAGGGGTCCATCTTAATTGTGTTACATGTCACTTAGTTTATTTGATGCAACCATTAACTTGTCATGCATCATCCTTGATTGTGCACAATGCCATGATAATGATTGTTTACCTTTCTGCCTTGTTTGTTTGCTTCTTCTCGGATAAACGACGACGTTGAGACCGACGATCCTTACGACATCCCTTCTAAGGATTTAGCTTAGTACCAGGCTACTGGGTTTTGCAGGCAAGTTATCACTCACATGAACCACTGTGTTCCTTTCAACATTGGTTACCGATACTTTCCGTTGTTCTTTTCTGCTAGCCTTAGTAGTAGTTGTTTCTGTTACGAACCCATCACATGAATCCCTTAACCTTGATATTGTCTCACCTCCCCTCCTATCACCCCTTTGGTTGAGCCAGTGTCTTACTAGCATGCTTAGGTTGTTTTGCTCGAGTCTGTTACCCGTTACTTTCTGTTACTATTTTATTATGTTCTGGGGGCTCGATGATTAATCAATCAATCAATCATGCTACTGTTATTGTTAAATAATAATTTGATGATAAGGCACCGGCAGGAGGCCCTGTGTGGTTTTGAGGCCTGCTAGTGTCGACCCTAATAGGAAAAGGGTCTTGTCTACTGATCCATGATGAGCGCACTAACCGCATGTGGGAAGCGAGTATGGGCGCCCCCCTCAATTTGATTCGATTCGCATCTCGTCCAAATCGCCTCATTTAGTTCGTGTTTTCCATTTGCCGCATGCATGTTTTTGCGAGCCCCGGCCAGGGTGGAACTTTTGTAGTCGGCATATAGGGGGACACGGTCTTAGAGTGCTATGAGGGTCCCTTTTCTTCGGGGCTTGATTAGCCGTGCGCCCAAGGTTCTTTGGTCTTGATGCGAAGAAGAGTCGAGTTGTGTTGAGTGCCCCGCTTGGTGGAAGGGCCTTTCCATCTGGCGGGTTATTCATGCGTGTACGGCCAAATTGGTGCAACCCTGCAGGGATAATCTTCTCGAGAAGCCGTGTTTTCCGCGGTTATGGATTACTTGGTGAAAGTACTGGCTAACAAGTACTCAGGACAACTTACACATAACGATCAAACCTGTTACACCCAATGATTAATAACTTGACTAGTAATAGGTTGATGACACCATAACTTGATTCACCTTTAATACAACTGTGTGAGTTATCCTCGGATTGCTTCTTTGGATAAGGGGCGAGATCCAGGATGGGTTTGTTTGAAGTTATCTTTCAGTTGGTTACAATCCTCGATCTTATCTCCTTTCTGTCAGCCGGAAGTGGTAGAATCTCTGTAGTTGGTTAGTGCAGCCAGTTGCAGCATCTTTTATATCCCCTCTCTTCCATTGAACCCAAGGCATCTGTGCTTGGTGTTGACGGGTTACACTTTGGTGAACTGACCCCTTTGGGGCTGTGGTTTCCGCAGACCTATGTTTCCGAGGATCTACATGGTGGCTACTACGTGGAGTATGACGAGACTGCTGACGAGTAGATAGCGGACCCGGGCAGGATCCGAGACTTCGTGGATGGGCTCCGTCTGTTTGTTTCCGGCCTCTTAGGCCTATTTGGTTATTGTCTGTACTCAGACATGTTGAATGCTTCCGCTGTGATGTAATGATGTTATGTTGGGGCATGTGCCCTCTGAATGATTGTATTTGCTATCTCTGCTCTAATGAGAGCTATTTGCACCTTATTTCAATCTTTTGTGTCGTAGAGATCTGTTGTGATATCACTTGTTCAAACGCCGTTGACGTACCATGTGTGTATGTTTTGAAGTACGTCAATGGAAGTATCCTGATTTCTATGGGATAGTTTACGTCGACGCTGAACAGATAGGGGTTGGTTGTCACACATACGTGTGTTGGCCTACTCGTAAGAGGACGCGGGTGCCGGTAAGCCCCGTAATCCAATCTACTACTGTTCAACGGAACGGCGAGTATCCTTTAGAAGTCCGGGTGCGACAGTTCCAGATCTGGATCTGAGATCCAGATCCACCTCGCAGTGACCCAGCCAGAGTCACTGACAAGGGGGCCCTAGGCCACGGTGGCGCATGCGTGGCAGGGCTAGGAGGTGACGGGGCATCCACAGTCGATGACACGCGGGCCCAGGCGCGACGTTGCACAGAGAGAAAAAAGGGGGCTTTTTAATCGCGCGAGGGAGGGATTCGAACCCGCGCCCTCGGGCGTGTGCGCGTGGGCCTGTACCACTGGGCTGCTGCTCGGTTTCTGATAGACTAGGGATGCTTGGGGGTTTTAAGGTGAGCTCTCGCGCGGATAGCTAAGTTCAGTTACTGAACTTCGACAAGCTCGGACGGAAATAGACAACGGCGACGCTGGCGACTGCAGCGCTGCTGCCGCTCGGCGTGCGTGTGCGTGGGCGCCGTGTGGGGGAAGAGGAGGACGGGGGGACGTGCTCACCGAGGGTGCTCGGAGTCGTCGTTCGGCTCGGGGAAGACAGAGGGCGACGGGAATCACCGAAGTTCAGTTTTGGCCGGGAGGAAGACGTGCACGGCGGGGTTGTCCTGCTGCTCTCCGAGCTCGGCCGCGGTGACGAGGAGGAGGACGTGCCCACGGTGGTTCGATTTCCACTCCTAGCCAGCTCGGAGGGGCTCCATGGCTGCTCGTGCTCTGAAACCACCCCGGTGTTCTCCTCCGAAATTCGGTAAAACGACGAGATGCAGGAGGAAAAGAGAGGGGAAAAAATGGCGGCGGCGGCAGGAGATGGAGTAGGGGCTAGGGTTCGCGAGGAGGGACCTGCCTCCTCCTTATAGCCGGAGAGGGGAGGAGACGTGGCTGCATCTCCTCCACGGGAGCTCCATCCCCTCCCATGTGCTGCCTCCGTACGGGAGGATGACGATGGCAACGGGGCAGGTGGGCTGGGCTGCAGCTGGTGTGGAGTGGGCCTGGGGTAGTAGGTGGGCTCAGCCCACTTGGGCTGGCCTGCCTCCCCCTTTTTTTTTCTTTTTTTTTGTAGAGAAAAGAAAAGAGAGGAATAGATAGAAAAGAGAGGTGAGATTTGGGATTTTATTTTGCAAATATTTTTAATGGATTAAGTAACTCAAAAGCCCAGTTGCATGATGTTTTGTTTTCAAATTTTTTTAAATATTTGTTGAAGTGGATTTTAAATGAAATTGCTTGAATTTTGCAATTATTGAATTATTTGAAAACTTAACCAAGCAATTATGTGAAAATCAAATTTATGGGAAGCAATTAAACTATTTGATTTGAATATTTTATTTTAAAAGTTGTAACAGACCAAGTGTGAAACATATTGATTTGAATTTATTTGAAAATTTGAAATTCCACACATGAATGCATTATGATGACATGATGCAAGACTTAAATTTAACCAGAAACAAAGCAATTGAGATTGTTTTCATACTTGGGATGTTACAAAACGCCCCCCTTGAAGGAATCGCGCCCCGAGATTCCTACTGAGAAGAGAAAAGGTCCGGATACTTCTTGCGAAGATCCTCTTCGGTCTCCCATGTTGCCTCTTTATCGGAATGATGAGACCACTGCACTTTTAAGAACTTGATGCTCTTGTTGCGAGTTTTGCGCTCGGTCTCATCGAGAATGTGAATAGGATGCTCTTCATAAGAGAAGTCTTCTTGTAGTTCAATGGAATCATGATCAACTGCACGACCTGGATCTTTGAAGCACTTCTTGAGCTGTGACACGTGAAAGACATCGTGCACCTTGGACAGCTTTTCTGGAAGTTCAAGACGATAGGCATTTTCTGCACGCCTTGAGAGAATGTTGAAGGGACCAATATATCTTGGTGCAAGCTTTCCTTTGACACCAAAACGATGAGTGCCTCTGAGGGGAGTTACACGGAGATATGCTTTGCCTCCAGCTTCATAGACCATGTCCCTGTGCTTGCTGTCATAGTAGCTTTTTTGACAAGACTGAGCAATCTTCAGATTGTCACGAATGATGCGAACTTTCTCTTCGGCCTCCTTAACAATGTCAGGGCCTAAGAGTGAACGTTCATCAGCTCCAGACCAATTGATTGGACTCCTGCATCTGCGGCCATAGAGAGCCTCGAATGGTGCCATGCCTAGACTTGCCTGGAAGCTGTTGTTGTAGGAGAATTCAACATATGGAAGACATTCCTCCCATTTCATGCCAAAAGAGAGACCACATGCTCTGAGCATATCCTCGAGAATCTGATTGACTCTTTCGACTTGCCCTTGAGACTGAGGATGATAGGCTCTGCTGAACAGAAGCTTGGTGCCCAAAGCTTCTTGAAAGCTTTTCCAGAAATGAGAACTGAAGATGCTTCCACGGTCTGAGCTTATTTCCAATGGAATACCATGAAGAGGAACAATCTTTGCTGTGTAGAGCTCTGCTAACTGACTAGCTGAGATTGTCTCTTTGACAGGAAAGAAGTGAGCGACTTTAGTGAGTCGATCAATGACAACGAAGATTGCATCGTTGCCCCTCTTGGACTTTGGGCAACCAGTGACGAAGTCCATTTCGATCATGTCCCACTTCCATTCAGGGATTTTCAGAGGTTGGAGAAGACCAGCTGTTTTCTGATGAACTGCCTTGACACGCTGACAGACGTCGCATTCAGAAACGTATTGAGCAATTTCACGTTTCATGCTAGGCCACCAATACAGTGTCTTGAGATCCTGGTACATCTTTGTACTTCCAGGGTGTATGGAAAGAGGAGTTTCATGAGCCTCTTTGAGAATGACATCTTTGAAACTTTGAATTTGAGTAACTGCAATGCGTCCTTCGAAGAACACCGTTCCCTTGTCATCAATTGAGAAGCACTAAAATTTCTCATTGGCTGCTTTGATGTGCTCTACAATCTTCTTGATTTCAGCATCACGAAGTTGTTCAGAACGAATCTTGTCCTCGAGAGTTGGACTGGCTGTCAAGTTTGCAAGATAGCCTTGAGGAACAAGACCAAGATTCAGTTTTTGGAATTCTTCATGAAGAGGAGGTTGGCTTTCCATGATCATGAGATTATTGCAATACGACTTGCGACTGAGAGCATCGGCCATAACATTAGCCTTGCATGGAGTGTAAGAAATGGTAAGATCAAAGTCTTTGATCTTTTCAATCCATCTCCTTTGTCTGAGGTTTAGATCTGGTTGGGTGAAGATGTACTTCAGACTCTTATGATCGGAAAAGATTTCAGTGCGATTACCCAACAAGTATTGTCTCCATTTCTTGAGGGCAAACACAACTGCTGCGAGTTCAAGGTCATGAGTGGGATAATTGAGATCATGTGTGTTCAACTGACGTGAAGCATAAGCCACAACTTGACGTTCTTGCATGAGAACTGCACCTAGACCTTGGAGAGAAGCATCACAGAATATTTGGAAAGGTTTGGAAGGATCTGGGCCAACCAGAACTGGTGTAGAAGTGAGTTTAGTCTTCAGGAGATTGAAGCTTTCATCACATTGTGGAGACCAGACGAACTTCTTGTCCTTCTTTGTGAGGTCAGTGAGAGGTTTGGCAATCTTGGAGATGTTTGGGACGAAGCGACGGCAATAGCTAGCCAAGCCAAGAAAACTTCTTACTTGCTTCACCGTCTTTGGAGGTTTCCAATCAACAATTTTTTAACCTTTTCTGGATCAATGGCTATGCCCTTGGCAGAGATGACATGACCAAGATAAACGACTTCGGAAATCCAAAACTCACATTTGGAGAGCAATTTTAAATGGGCCCAATAGTAATTTAAATTGCATTTGGGAATTACCCATATGTAATATTAATGAATTAAAATAATTACAAGTAAACATTAAGTTGAAGTGATTACATGCATGATGAAGGATGAAAACAGCAAGAAAAACAACTTTAGCTTCCAATTGATAGCTCATTTGTCAAATTTGGAATTTTAAATAATTAATTATGAATTTTGCAATTTAAAAGATGGAATTAAAGTATTGATTTAGTGCACCAACTTTATTTTCTCAAAAAAGGAAACAAATTGCATATTTGAATTCTACAGGAAATTTTGAATGGAATACATATTTTTATTTGCCCAAATTGGATTTGAAATGAGTGACTTATGTGTGTTTGAAAATACAGGGACCAATCTGTAATTTCCAGGGACTTGGTCTTGATAAAAAGTTCCAGATCTGGATGTGAGATCCACATCCACCTCGCAGTGACCCAGCCAGAGTCACTGACAAGGGGGCCCTAGGCCACGGTGGCGCCTGCGTGGCAGGGCTAGGACGTGACGGGGCATCCACAGTCGATGACACGCGGGCCCAGGCGCGGCGTTGCACAGAGAGAAAAAAGGTGCTTTTTAATCGCGCGAGGGAGGGATTCGAACCCGCGCCCTCGGGCGTGTGCGCGTGGGCCTGTACCACTGGGCTGCTGCTCGGTTTCTGATAGACTAGGGACGCTTGGGGGTTTTGAGGTGAGCTCTCGCGCGGATAGCTGAAACTGAACGAAGTTCAGCTACTGAACTTCGACGAGCTCGGACGGAAACAGACGACGACGATGCTGGCGACTGCAGCGCTGCTGCCGCTCGGCGTGCGTGTGCGTGGGCGCCGTGTGGGGGAAGAGGAGGATGGGGGGACGTGCTCACCGAGGGTGCTCGGAGTCATCGTTCGGCTCGGGGAAGATAGAGGGCGACGGGAATCGCCGAAGTTCAGTTTCGGTCGGGAGGAAGACGTGCACGGCGGGGTTGTCCTGCTGCTCTCCGGGCTCGGCCGTGGTGACGAGGAGGAGGACGTGCCCACGGTGGTTCTATTTCCGCTCCTAGCCAGCTCGGAGGGGCTCCATGGCTGCTCGTGCTCTGAAACCACCCCGGTGTTCTCCTCCGAAATTCAGTAAAACGACGAGATGCGGGAGGGAAAGAGAGGGGGAAAAAATGGCGGCGGCGGCAGGAAATGGAGTAGGGGCTAGGGTTCGCGAGGAGGGACCTGCCTCCTCCTTATAGCCGGAGAGGGGAGGAGACGTGGCTGCAGCTCCTCCATGGGAGCTCCATCCCCTCCCATGTGCTGCCTCCGTACGGGAGGATGACGATGGCAACGGGGCAGGTGGGCTGGGCTGCAACTGGTGTGGAGTGGGCCTGGGGTAGTAGGTGTGGAGTGGGCCCGAGTGACAGCACCATTTGGTACCCAGATGCTGCGCTTCTACGGAGGGGTGGTCATGTTGGAGGAGGAACCACCCTCACGCGAGTGCTTGCGAGACTCCTCGAACGCCTTGCGCCCATTTTCTTCATTGAGCGCGGTGTTAACGAGATCCTCAAAGCTGTCGGCCTTGACATTGGTGAGGGCATACTTGAGTTCCGGGTTAAAGCCTCTGCGGAACCTTGCCATTTTCTTAGCTTCAGTGGACACCTCATCTCCAGCGTATCGAGCGAGGCGATTGAACTCACTCTGATACCCGATGACGTCCAACTTGCCCTGCTTGAGAGAGCAAAACTCTTCACGCATTCTTTCCATGAGACCATCTAGAATGTGGTGTTTCAGGAAGGCTTCCTTGAAACGATCCCACGTGACAGGCATGCCAGTTCTCATGGCCTGGAAGTTTTCCCACCAAGAAGCTGCCTGACCCTTCAGCAGATAGGAGGCATACTTGACCTTGTCTTCTTCAGCTACGTGTGCAATATCCAGAGCCTTGGCTATCTCACGGATCCAGTCATCAGCGTCTAGGGGCTCGCGTGTGGCCACGAAAGCTCTCGGACCCAGACTGAGAAACTCCTTGATGCTCACTCGTGGAGCTGTCTGGTTGATGTGCTGATTAGCCTGAAACTGAGCCATCTGCGTCATGACTTGGGTCATCTGAGTCAACAGCTCCGTGATCGGCGGTGGCTCAGGCGTGGTGTTCCTTGTTGGCGGCATCCTGAATGGAAATGCATTTTAGCACAACAATAGAAAAGGATAGACTTGGCAACCGAAAGAGAGATTACTCTGACGCAAGAATAGATAACCAAAAGGTACACCATCACATGTTCAAGTACATCAGAATATCCAACACACCATAAATGGTTCGAATACCAAAGGATAACTAAACATAGCTAAGAATGGATACATCGGTACTCCCATGCTCATCACGCAGGACGGCGGTGAGGAGTACGGCGAGAGGTACGGTGAGGAGTACGCCCACGAAAGTAGGTGGAACGACGATCCACGTAGATCTGACGTGGTCTGAGACCGACTCTAGGCGTGGTGAAGTACATAGCGTCGACTCCCTGTGCTCCAAAGCGGGGAATCCCAGTGTAACCAGCACCAAGGTTAAGGAGTGGACCTCTGATCGGCTCGTAACCTCCAGCATCTGGCAGACGATGCCCCACTGGCTGATCGAAACGTGCAAAGCGCTCGTCTCCAACAAAGTCTGTGGTGTAAGTCGCCAGACGAGTCAAAGCAAGGTAAAGCTGCTCTCTGACTGAAGCCAACTCCTGAGATAGCGTGCGGGCAACTGCGTCACTGTGTCTCACAAACTGAGCGGTGGTGTGTAGCCTGGAGTTATCATGCTCGTAAACATCCAAGTTGTCGTAGAGAGTGAAGTGAGCTCCCTCCGAAGTGATGTAACCACGGGGAATGTGGCGATAAATAGAATCGTCAAATCCCCAGTAGTCAGCACGAAGGACGGTGAGGCTCACATAAGCTGCCTGCTGCACAGCCATATCCACTGTGGAACCCACTGCCTCGTAGCGATGGACTACGCTCATGCCATCATCTGACAGAATGTAGACGATAGCCTGGTAGTAGGTCTGCTCAAACTCTCGTAGCTGCTCGTAGACCTGGTACTCTGGTGCCCAACAGAACCCCAGAAAAGTGACCATGTCTCTCAGCATCTCCGGATAACCGGTAGTGCTCTCACAACGAGTCATACGAACCACCTGCGGGTAGAACCTGAGATCCATCTGCAGATGATCGGGGAAGCTTTGATTAGACGCCGGTAGAAAAACTGAAGTGGCAAGCAACAACAAGGCTCCAACGGACGAAAAGGATCTTGAGAAGAACAGGATATCGAAGCAACATTTGGGAAACATGAGACCAAACACTCCTGAGGTACTACGGAAAACCCATCCGGGCTTCTATGGGATCAATATCTACTGCTTAAGGAATAGAGGATCTGCTTCCGGGGCTTATGTGCCTCCGTTCTCAATCGTGAGTAGGCAACATGAAAATCATGTCACAACCACCTCCATTCCTACGGTCTAGTAGATATAACCATCCTAGAGAAACCAGGATACGTGAAATCCTAACTTAAAAGTTTAGATGAGAAGAGAAAACAACGTTGCACTTCCTTACCAGAAAAAGGGAGGGTGGGTGGGGAAAGAAATAAAAGAACAGAATTCCTACTCTCACGTTTCATTTTTCCTATATAGCTACAAAATAGTTTCTAGACTCAACTGCGACCAGTAAAAGGGATCCTACAGGCAGACAGGCTCTGATACCATTTGTCGCATCCGAGACTTCTAGAGGATACACACAGCCCGCTAAACAGTAGATAATTGGCTTACGGGGCCTACCTGCACCCGCATCTCAATATGAGTAGGCCAACACGTAAACGTGTGACAACCATCCTCTACTATTCATCGTCTGTGAAACCATCCAATAGGAATCCGAATACTTCCATTGACGTACTTCATAACATACACACATGGTACGTCAACGGCATTTGTACAAGTGATATCACAACAAATCTTTAAGACACAAAGAAATAGAAATAAGTGGCAAAAGCTCTCACTAGAGCAGAGATAACAAATACAGTCATGCAGAGGACACATGTCCCAACAAGTCATCCTTACATCACAGCGGAAGCATCCAAAGTGTCTGAGTACAGACAAGATCCAAATAGGCCTAAGAGGCCGGAAACGAAAAGAACGGAGCCCATCCACGAAGTCTCGGATCCTGCCCGGGTCCGCTATCTACTCGTCAGCAGCCTCGTCATACTCCACGTAGTAGCCACCATGGGGATCCTCGGAAACGTAGTCTGCAGAACCAGCAGCCCCAAAGGGGTCAGTACGGACGAGTACTGGCAAGCAAGACGCACAAGATACCAAAGTGTACCCGACAACACCAAGTACAGATGCTTTGGGTTCAACGTAAGATAGGTGATACAAAGGGGCGGCAGCGGGCTGCACTAACCAACTACAGAGACACGCTACAACATCCGGCTAAAACAAAGAGGATAAGATAGCGCATCGGAGCCAACTACCACTAACCTCAAACAAACCCATCCTGGATCTCGCCCCTTATCCAAAGAAGCAATCCGATGATAACCCACACAGTTGGATTAATGAAGGTTCAGGTTGTTGTGACAATATGCCTATTAGTAGTCACATTATTATTAATTAGGTGTAAGTTGTCTAATCCTTGTTAGCCAGCCCTATCACCAAGTCATCCATAACCGCGGACAACACGGCTTCTCGAGAAGATTTAACCCTGCAGGGATGCACCAATTTGGCCGTACACGTAAGAATAACCCGCCAGACGGGGATCAAACCCACCAAGCAGGCCACTCAACACAACCCAACTCTTCTTCGCATCAAGCCCAAAGAACCACGTGCTGTGTGTGCGCGGCTAATCGAGCCCCCACGAAGAAAAGGGGGACCCTCATAGCACTGGAAGACCACGCCGCCCTAAATGCCGACTACAAAAGTTCCACCCTGGCGCCAAGGGTTCGTACCTGCAAATGCGTGCATCAAATGGAAAGCCCAAACTAAGTGTGGCGATTTGGACGAGATGCGAATCGAATCAGAATTGCGGGGGGCGCCCATACACGCTTCCCACATGCGGTTAGCGCGCTCATCATGGATCTAGAGGACAAGAACTTTTCCTGAGTTCGACACTAGCAGGCCTCAAAACCATACCCGGCCTCCTGCCGGTGCCTTATCATCAAATTATTATTACCTCGAACATTAACAGGTTGTTGTTTAAAACATCGAGCCCCCAGAACATAATAAATATGGTAAAAGAAATAACGGACATCAGACTCGAGCACAAACAACCCTAAGCATGCTAGTAAGACACATGCCAACAAGCAACAGGGTTATAGCTGTGGAGGAGAGGCTATTTCAGGGTTACAGGACAACATGTGATAGGATCGGAACATAAGCAACGAATCATAAGGCTAGCAGATTAGACAACGGAAAGTATCGGTATCAAGTGTGGAAAGGACACAATGGTTCAGGTGAGTGAATACTTGCCTGCAAACTCAGTAGCCTGGTACTGGGCTAACTCCTCTGAAGTGGTGTCGTAAACCTCGTCTGTCTCAACGTCGTCGTCTATTCGAGAAGAAGCAAACAAACAACGAAGAGAGACGAACAATCAATAACATGGCATAATGCACAAACATGGGATGATGCATGACAATTTATTATATGCATCAATTTAATGATAAAGGACATAAGAGCAATTTTAAATGGGCCCAATAGTAATTTAAATTGCATTTGGGAATTACCCATATGTAATATTAATGAATTAAAATAATTACAAGTAAACATTAAGTTGAAGTGATTACATGCATGATGAAGGATGAAAACAGCAAGAAAAACAACTTTAGCTTCCAATTGATACCTCATTTGTCAAATTTGGAATTTTAAATAATTAATTATGAATTTTGCAATTTAAAAGATGGAATTAAAGTATTGATTTAGTGCACCAACTTTATTTTCTCAAAACAGGAAACAAATTGCATATTTGAATTCTACAGGAAATTTTGAATGGAATACATATTTTTATTTGCCCAAATTGGATTTGAAATGAGTGACTTATGTGTGTTTGAAAATACAGGGACCAATCTATAATTTCCAGGGACTTGGTCTTGATAAAAAGTTCCAGATCTGGATGTGAGATCCAGATCCACCTCGCAGTGACCCAGCCAGAGTCACTGACAAGGGGGCCCTAGGCCACGGTGGCGCCTGCGTGGCAGGGCTTGGACGTGACGGGGCATCCACAGTCGATGACACGCGGGCCCAGGCGCGGCGTTGCACAGAGAGAAAAAAGGTGCTTTTTAATCGCGCGAGGGAGGGATTCGAACCCGCGCCCTCGGGCGTGTGCGCGTGGGCCTGTACCACTGGGCTGCTGCTCGGTTTCTGATAGACTAGGGACGCTTGGGGGTTTTGAGGTGAGCTCTCGCGCGGATAGCTGAAACTGAACGAAGTTCAGTTACTGAACTTCGACGAGCTCGGACGGAAACAGACGACGGCGATGCTGGCGACTCTAGCGCTGCTGCCGCTCGGCGTGCGTGTGCGTGGGCGCCGTGTGGGGGAAGAGGAGGATGGGGGGACGTGCTCACCAAGGGTGCTCGGAGTCATCGTTCGGCTCGGGGAAGATAGAGGGCGACGGGAATCGCCGAAGTTCAGTTTCGTTCGGGAGGAAGACGTGCACGGCGGGGTTGTCCTGCTGCTCTCCGGGCTCGGCCGTGGTGACGAGGAGGAGGACGTGCCCACGGTGGTTCTATTTCCGCTCCTAGCCAGCTCGGAGGGGCTCCATGGCTGCTCGTGCTCTGAAACCACCCCGGTGTTCTCCTCCGAAATTCAGTAAAACGACGAGATGCGGGAGGGAAAGAGAGGGGGAAAAAATGGCGGCGGCGGCGGCAGGAGATGGAGTAGGGGCTAGGGTTCGCGAGGAGGGACCTGCCTCCTCCTTATAGCCGGAGAGGGGAGGAGACGTGGCTGCAGCTCCTCCACGGGAGCTCCATCCCCTCCCATGTGCTGCCTCCGTACGGGAGGATGACGATGGCAACGGGGCAGGTGGGCTGGGCTGCAACTGGTGTGGAGTGGGCCTGGGGTAGTAGGTGGGCTCAGCTCATCTCTCTCTCTCTCACTCTCTCTCTCTCTCTCTCATTTCTCTAGCTCTCGCTCTCTCTGTACGTAATTCCGGCATGAACCCTAACCCTAGCCGTACGGCCGCGCTGTTGTCTTCGGCCTCCTCCCTTCAAATTGAGGCCACCACGATGCCCACCATCCGTGCCTCTTACTTCTTGTTAAGTCAAAGTGGCAGGGAAGCCGTAGAATAGCGGGATTGAGTGGTCTTCCCCAACTCCGGCCGTCGGCCTCTATCGCCATTACCATCGACTCTGGCCACCTCTCGCCATGTCGTTCGCTTCTCTATGTTCCTGGTGAGTTCACGACCACGTTGGTGCTCCCCTCTGCCCCTCTCTTCCTCTACATCGTCGGGCTGACAACTACCACCGCCATTCTTGCACATCGGTGTCACTCCGACGACCCAAAACCAGCAGGGCCACCACCCACATGTTCATCGGGACGCCCTCTATCTAGTGCACTATTTTGATTCGGAAGATTTGAAGCAAATCGCGAGAATCGTCGACCATAGAGGAGATCAACTCTGTGATGACGTCATAGTGGCGTCAGAATGACATCACTTTGGCACATCTTTATCAGCAGTTTATTCTTTTAAATCAATTAGAAAAATAAAAAAGATCTGACATATGGGCCCTCCCCTATTTAAATTACAGAAAATGATTAAATTTTGTAAAATGAATATCTTTTTATTCTGTTTTTATCAAAAAATGTGAAAAGGTTATGGAAATGTTTGTTAAAATATGAACTAAATGAATATCAACTTTTCAAACATGTTTGATAAAGTTCAAAATTTAGGAATTATTTGAATTTGAATTAATTCATTTTAAAATGGAGAAAATATAAATTTATTCAATAAATTCAGAAAATTGCAAGTTTTATGTCAAAATGCTCAGAAAGAGAAATGTAGTTCATTTATGATGGTTTCAAACCCATCTGAGCACTTTTACTTCGAAACACTTTTAGAATTGTCCGAAGTGCCCTCCGAGGTCTATTTCGGGGCTAGTTCCAATAAAATGCATAACTGCCATGCGAACCCTAGTAAACCATCAAACATATTTAGGGCTTCATCAAAATGAATTAACTTGCTTATATATACATATTGCACATTGCAGTAAGGCCATGTGTTGATTGTTTCTATTTCGGTATTTGCTTCTTATCGTTAGAATGCGATTCCGAAGAGAAGATCGACGTCTACAATGACAAATACTTGATCTTAACCAATAAGTCAATCACTTATTCCCGAAGGATTTTTCTGGTTTTCTTGAAGCAAGGCAAGCATAACCACTTATCTTCTCATTTATGTTTTCCAACGACTTTTGATTCTCGTACTTTGCATTCGGTTCCAAAGTATTTGGTCTCAAAGGATAGAGTTCTCCTATATAGTTCATAGCCAAAAATCTTGATCCACGGCTCCTAGCCACCATATATTTGTTTGTGTGCATCGTCAGAGCCATATCTGCTATGCTTAGCCAAGCTTAGTTGCTATGATCCAATCCATCCGGTTGATAATCGGGGTAAACACGTGAATCTAGTATGTCACGTTGTTGTGATATGATGTGGAATTAATTTACCTGACTAATAAGGCATGGATGTTGAGGTCACTATGGTGGTGGTGTTTTTTTATCGTTCATGCCCCTAGGAGCGAGTTCTCGCCTTCGAGCCAAGACTGAGCGTATAACCGTAAGTGGGACATTGAACCCCGCCCAGCTAACTAACTTGTTAACCTTATACATGAGACACGTAGTTTAAGATTTTCATCTGCGTGTGAGTCAAAAAATGTTTTGGAGAAAATATAGGTCATGACTGGGGCCCAGTTATGGACGTACACGATCTGGCTCCCGCTTCACATAGACAGGTGCCATCAGGAGGATGGCCAACTCCCTTTTGATGGGGTGGCCTTGTCTTGGGTTGACTCATGGATAGCGTTTTACAAGGTAAAGGCTGGGAATCGACCACCCTCTACTGACACTTTCTAGGCTAGTGCTAACCCTGGTGGCACTAAGAGTCGGTTGGTACGTGTGGATAAAGTTGTATACCCCTGTAGGATTAAATATTTTCGAAAAGCCGTGTCCACGGTTAAGGACGACTTGGTGACGGATTCTGTGTTCATAGATAATATGAACTGAATGGATAAAAATTGTTGATAACGAATGAAGGGTGTCTCCTCGAAGATGCCGAGAGGGGTGATCCTTGGACACGAGGTACTGGAACAACTAGAGATGGTCATCTTTGAAGAACGAGATGCTGAAATAATTTGGTGGAATAAAAATATGATATCTCTGTATTTGATTAGCTTACTCATCTATTTTGAAAATACTCCATGTGACGTGCTATTCCTTCCTCGATTTGGCAAACAAACTTTGCTTTACACAAACTGACCTTCATAAAACCTTTCCGAAATAGCAGATATATAATAGGTTAAATAAGTCTTGTTGAGTACCTCCCGTACTCAGGTTTGCTTAATTTGGTGCAGGTGAAGTTCTCACTCCGGTGGTGGTGATTTCAACATGGACATCAACGAGTATTTTGGGGTTCCCAGTTAGCCGCCTGGAGTCTATGGGCTGGGACGCCGCGTTATGTTGTGGCCTCTTGGGCCTTTTGGTATCTTGTTGACTAGCAACATAATTTACCTTTCATTTTCTAATGTAATGTTGGGTCATGTGACCTCTGTTTGTAAATATATACTCTAGTAATACTTGCTTTATACAGCTTCATGTCTAGAATTACTGCTTTGATCGGTTGTTGGTTTTGAGCCCTTGGTTAAACGATTTGGCTACGCCTTTTTTGATTGTCGTAGTCGAGGGGTTGTGTGCCGATGATCCATATCCAAGCACGCCTGCTGATATTTACTCGACTTGGGATTGGTAAACCCAGTAACCTTCAGCATGTCTAGCACTTCCTGTGACACATATCATCTCTGTTTAGCCTTGGTCCCATTCCGACAATTTCAGACAACTCGTACATTCTTTGATATGTATACTTGGTTTTGACTAGATTGGACACGAGGAGCAGTAGTTCCGATGTTATCCGGCCTGCGTGCTGATGATTCCAGTCTATCAGGTGTTGTGTGTTACGACCGGGGCTGGTAACCGGAAGCCCTTGTGGGTCCATGACTAGGAGGGCATAACACTTATGTATACCTCCGGGTCCGGGCTCGTGACAGTTTAACCCCAACAACTCAGTTAGACTTATGTTTTCAACGGGATCAGTCTCTGCAATAAAATAAGTTTATTTAGACTCTTAGTTCAAAATTAATTTGCACTACTTAATTCAATAAAATTGAAATTAAGA
Source organism: Alopecurus myosuroides (assembly GCA_028641055.1). Taxonomy (NCBI): domain Eukaryota; kingdom Viridiplantae; phylum Streptophyta; class Magnoliopsida; order Poales; family Poaceae; genus Alopecurus; species Alopecurus myosuroides. The sequence continues at coordinate 179,128,527 of CM054060.1, read as the reverse complement.
TATGCTCCTACTGAAACTGATATTTCTCAAGACCAAATTTCAGTGCAATGAGATCCAAATAGATTATGATTATAAGGATGTATCCACCTCAACCAACCATAGCCTAGAGAGTAGGCCACCATGCCAATCACACATGTGATTCTCACTCATCTTTCGATGTGTGTGTTCCGAGCTCATGACTTTCATGCCTGAACGACAAGACAAACAACTATCTTTGCCATATAAAATGCACCTTGTAGCCAAGTGAGCAAACTATAACCCGCCTCCCGGCAAGAAGAGGAACGTTGACCCTTGTATCCAAGTGATAAACTCATACCCATGCTGGTTTGACGGTGCTACAATTGGGAGAACATGGATTACCTTGATTTTTTAAGTGAGGAATCACCCTAGTAAATGAATACTGCGCAATCAAGGTGCAATCAACAAAGGATGAACATCACATGCAATTTATAATTTGTGTGATTCAGTGTAGCCTTTGTTTTCGGTCATTTCTTGACGCGTCTCCAACTAGGATCATTCATGTTTGTTATTCTCACTATAGCATAAAATTAGAGGAAATTCCGATGCGGTGAAAATTGCTTCAAGTCTTTCCATGATGGAGAAACGACCACTTTCTCCTATCATGTACTTCCTCCGAGCTCTGCGATGAGCGCCAGATTGTCAATGTCAAAAAATGACAATCCTTTAGCATTGGCCATCATGTCAAAACAGAGTAACACAATAGTTATACCAAACCACACACACACTCTACAAAAACAACTTAGACGCCTCTAACATTTTATTTGCAAGCTTTAGCATGGCCGTAGGTTCTACGATCAACTATCGTCATAACCTACGTAATTTGAGCTATGTTTAATTTTATTGCTAGATTAACTTTACGGGGTGATTTAAACATAGACATTATGAAAATGTCTTGAGCATCAATCTAAACTTATTCATAACCATGAACCCCGTGTGGATCCAATCCACATGCCCCTTCCACCTTGTTGTTATATCAGACCAACTATGAGGTGACCCAAAGCTAGTGAAGCACTTCTTAGGATGAAGCGATATATGCCAAGGGCAACACGAACATCCTAGGATTGACAGAACTTTGTAAAAAATCATATCATGGCATTGGAACAAAATAAACACGGATTATTGGGAAGCAACAAAAGGAAACTGAATATTAGAGAGCTTTCTAAAATACTTGCACAAGCTTATGCAATAACCACAAAAAATTGTGCACTAGATCCAATCGTATAGTACGCTTTGATACCGTTGTTAGTCTACGCTGCAGAATTTAAAAATTTTGCCCTACATAGTCCATTAAGATCACTATGAAAATAACGAGGCATGCCAATACATGCGAGGATACGGATCACGACTCACCAAGCAGAAGATTCTATGTAGTATTAGAAGACATAAAAACAATCATAGATCCTGAAAACTAGTCCTAATTGCAAGGATGTCGCTAAGTCTTCCCTCGTCAAGGATCACACTGGTAATCCCTCTTATGGTGTGCATGCGTACGCTCGTGTCAACCCGTCACCGCTCCGCCATCCAGGACTCGGCACCGACAAAGAGAGACAGCCTTCCCGCGTTGCTAAATGGTAGCTCTAATCAACTGTTATTAGAGCTATTTATGAAACTGGAAATTCTCAACACATGAGAGAAAACTAGAATTAGAGCTAGATCTAATTGGGAGAGGACACCTCAAAACCCAAAAGAGGCTCTAATTCAATTACATGGGCTCTAATTAGACCTTATAATTCTACTAGAGAGAGAGAGAGAATTGAGAGCTAATTATGTGTTTTTATTTGAGCCTTGGGGTGCTTTATATAGTGGGAGGGAGTCGGAGAGAGAATTTTTTGGGGGAAAGGATAAGGGGATATCCCAAAGAGCTCATGCCTAACCTAATTAGGCATAATCCGGTTCATCATTGAGTTGCCGGTTTACTTACTGAACCGACCAGAAAAGAAGAACCGGACTGCGACGCCAAGACTCGGAAGCCCAGTAGAGGGATCACGCCTACGACGAGACACGGAGTTGGCCCAATAAGACCCAGCTATCTTGTGACCGGAACAAAAGGCCCAAGACCCGGTGAGGCGGTCGAGAACCAGGGAACAATCCAGATTCGGCAGGGCGGATGGATCATAAATATGAACCAATAGGGGTTCTAAAGGCCGGATCTGGGTAGGACTCCGATGACGGGCGTAACCTGGATTCTCATGTAATCCTAGGAACTTTACTGCTATATAAAGTGAGTTCATGGACGTAGAAAGTTAAGTTCTAGTTCATAGCAATAGCTCTCGAGACATCGGAAGCCGGAATTGCTCCTTGTAATCGAGATCTCGAATCATCAATAGTAAAGAAGCAGGAGTTGGTTTTACCCTCCATAGAGGGTCTGAAGCTGGGTAAACTCGTTTCTCTCATTTCCACCATAACCCTTTCGATACTTCTCTTAGAAGCAATGGCCTCACAATCTAGTTCTCGCACGAGGACACTTGCCGTGAGAACACCACGACACTTGGCGCCCACCATGGGGCCAGCTCACGGGAGCGTCGTTTTTTCGGAAGGAGCCCTACCAGGGATCGAGAAGATCGCAATCGGCATGGTTAGGAGGCTCTGACGCGAAAACTACTACAACCACGATAGCTGGGGCGCAGGGTTCGCTTTCGTAGAATCGGTTTCCGGGTTCCCTTTGGTGGAATTCATGTTTTCGCCGTATTTGTCGAAGGAACCGGCACGGACCCGGATGAGGAATCAAACTCGGTTTCTGGAGAGGCTACGATCGTGCATTCACAGGGAGAATCCTCGGTTGGGAACAATGACCATGATGAAAAAGGTTCTATCCACCAGCACTTTGGAGACAGGTTAGGAGGAAGCCTGGAGCAGGAATTAGAGAGCCCCTAGGAACCGATTCACCATACAACCATCTACATGGCAGGGAAAAATAGGCCCATAGAACCAAGGTATGATGCTAATGGAAATATTGTTCAAGTACTGGTAAATACAGTTCCAGGATTTAGAGGAAATACAGTTCAGGGAGCACCATGAGTGTCAGAATCAAGGACAGTGGAACCGATAGTACAAGGCCTGAATTGATGACAACTATGGACTTGTTAAATGAGCTGCTTGCAACCCCAATTACAGCTGTGAACCTGGAGCAGCGTAACATGGAGATAGCGAGACTTTGAAAAGAATTGACCCATGCTCGCTAGGAGATCCAGACGGAAGCAAGCTGTTTAAACAAGGCGCGAACAAATGTAATGCAGAAGATGGCTCGTTTGCACGCGGAAGGGATCCATCTAGGTTTCAGGCAGAGAGAGTTAGCTTCAGTTCAACACCGACGTCAGTAGACCCGGTTGAATGCCGGTTTTGGAGTAGGACTTGGACCAACCAACCTTCAGGATCGTTTCTAGTACCCAACAGTTACGCCAGGCCCTGCAGGACGACCATCAACAGCCGGACCTGGTGTGCCCCTCCCGGCCCAGAGTTGAACCCAAATCCGCCAGTCCAGCCTGTGCGTTTCCAGCTTATACTAAATCAGCATGTCAACCCGGTGCAGAAACCAGTTTATCAGCAACCTATCCCGCAATACCCTGAACGTTTTCACACACCTTAGGGTCACTTCAACAACCCAATTGATAAACTTTCAAAAATGTTATCAATATAACCTGTCCTCTCAAAAAGGCCCTCAAACATTTGGATTATATTCTGCTTTCTATAGAAAAGGACCTTTGTATAATATTTTAAAAATTTCTAGGACTTTTTTGGGAAAATCCTTTTTGTTTTATTCTACCTCCATACAGAAGGAGCTACTGCGTGTTGTGTCCGCCGTCGTCGACGCCACGCCCTGCTCGGTCTCGCGCACGCGGGTACAAGGCAGAAGAGGTCACCGAATCGCGTTTTATTCACCCGCCCTCTCCCTCGCACTTCGTCTCTGCCTTCCTTGCTATCTGTAACTTCCCCATAGAGCAGACACCCTAGCCGACAAGTCGTCGGTCGCCACCGTCGCTGCAGACCGTCCCCAACTCCGCCGTGCATAGCTACCGCTTCGCCTCGCCCTCCTCTTTGTTTACATCGACGCACGCGTGCGGGGATGGCCCCAGTCGCCGGAATCACGACTTCCGTCCCCACCTCTGGCTGAAGCTCGTCATCGTTGATTTTTCACCTGTGAGCCTTCACCGAGCTCGCTGGCCAGCTTGTCTCGTTCATGGTGAGATTGCGGTGCTCCGGCACTTCTTTTCCCTCTCCCTCTCTCTAGTTTGCCTTGCCACCGTGCGCCGCTAACCACCGCCATAGAATAGCTCACCCGCGCAACTCGGATAACCCATAAATGGTGGCGCCACCCTCTTTGGGTAGCGCACACGCATGCGCGTCGAACGCGCCCAGTTGCTCTTCCCGGCGCGCCTCCAGTCGTCGTCGGCGACCACGGCAAGGCCCTGCCGGCCACGGCTGACGTCATGGCGAGTTCGTGCGGGCCCTTGCTATCAGGATTTATTATTTTTTAATTTATTTATTAGACGAGAAAACTCTGACACGTGGGTCCCACTTTTAAATAAATTTCAGAAATGATTAAAATATGTAAATTGAATAACTTTAATTCTATTTATCAGAAAAACATGAAAAATATATAGATATGTTCAGAAAAATAAACTGTACATGTTTATGTCACTTCCAAACATGTTTGATAAAGTTCAAAAATATGCATCATTTGAATTTGAACTAATTCATTTAAAAATGGAGAAATAATATTTTATTTAATAAATTTAGAAAATTGCAAGTTTTATATCAAAATGCTCAGAAATCACAATGCAACTCAGTTATGACATTTTCAAATACATTTGAGCAATTAATATTTGACACACTTTCAAAGTTTCCCAAAGTGCCCTCTAAGGTCCATGTCGGGTTTATTTCACTAAAATTGCATAATTTCTATATGAACCATAGCAACTCATCAAACATGTTTAGGACTTTACTGAAGTGCATTAAATTTGTCATGCATATATATTGAACATTGCATCGATGCCATGATTGATTGTTGTTCTTCTCTTCGGTGTTGTTCCTCCTCGATAGAACACGATCTGAAATGAAGTTCGACAACGACCTCGAGAGATACTTGATCTTAACCGACAAGTCAAGCACTTATTCCTGAAGCACTACTTTGGTTTTCTGAAGCAAGGCAAGCATAAACTCTTATCTGCTCATATATGGTTTCGAAGTGTTTTGAATCTCGTATATTGCATGTGGTTCAAAGTATTTATGGTCTTTAGATATATTTCTCCTATATTTGTTGCATCGCCTAAATATCCTGATCCACTGCTCCTAGCAGCCATAGGTTTGTGTGTGCATGCTTCGTTAAAGTATGTGAGCCTTTCTTAGACATGCCTAGTTTTGACTTGATCCATCCGGTTGATGAATCTGGTCAATGCGTGAATCTACTATGTCAGATTGTTGTGATTATCTTTGATAAGTTGATTAATAATGGCATGGATGTGAGGCCACAATGGGTTGTGGAGTTTTGTCTCGTTCATGCCCCTAGGAGCGAGGTCTTGCTTTCGAAGCCAAGACTAAGCATGCAACCACACACGGGGCCTAACAAACCGCCTCGACTAACTAACTTGTTTGGCGACGTCCATGAGTCACGTAGTTTGAGCTTTCCATCTATGTGTGAGTTAAAAAACTATTTGGAGAAAACTTAGGGCGTGACCGGGACAAGTGATGGACGTACATGGATCTTGGTCCCAAACCACAGAGCAGGTGCCATCAGGAGGTGGCAACTCCCTATTGACGGGGTGGCCCTGTTTGGGTCGACTCATGGATAGGGTCGAGCAAGGTAAAGGTCGTGGCCAGCCACCCTATGCCGCGCTCCTAGGAATAGAGTACGCGTGGCATTAAGAGTTGGATGGTACGTGTAGGTAAAGTGTACCCCCTGCAGGGATTAATCTCCTCGAGAAGCCGTGTCCACGGTTACAGGCGACTTGGCAGTGGATTATGCGATCATAGATAACTTGAATGGAATGAATAAAACTTGTTGATAATGAATGGAAGGATGCCTCCTCGAAGATGTCGAAGGGGTGATCCTTGGAACACGGTGTTCTGGATTAACTTGAGATGGTGATATTTGAAGCACGAGGTGCTGGAAATGATGTTGGTGGATTAAAAGATGATGACTACAGTAGTTGAGTACCTTTCTGTTCTGCTTTACAAACACTCTTCGAGACATGCTATTCTTCCTTGATTTTGAAAACAAACTTTGCTTTACACAAATTAACCTACATAAAACCCTTTGTGAAAATAGCAGTTATATAATAGGTTAACTAAGTCTTGTTGAGTACCTCCCGTACTCAGGTTTGTTTAAATTTGGTTCAGGTGAAGTTCTCCCTCAGTAATGTTTCAACGTGGACATCGACGAGTAGTTTGGGGTTTCCAGGTAGCAGCCTGGAATCTATGGGCTGGGACGTCGCCTTATCTTGGGGCCTCTTAGGTCTCCTTGGTATCTTGTTGATTAGCACCATAATTTTTCTGTTGTCTGACATATTGTTGGGTCATGTGAACTCTGTTTGTAATGCTATACTCTAGTAACACTTGCTTTATACAACTTCATGTCTAGAGTTACTATTTTGATCTGTTGTTGGTTTCGAGCTCATTGTTATATAGTTTTCGCTATGCATGTGTTGTTGTCGCAGTCGAGGGGTTGTGGAGCCGATGATCCATTTTCGAGCACGCCTGCTGATATTTACTCGGCCTGGGCTTGGTAACCCCAGTAACCCTCGATTGTTGTTGCACTTCCTGTGACACATAACATCTCTATATAGATTTGCCCCCATTCCTTCAGTTTCATTTGACTTTGGATTCTTTGGTATGCCTACTTGGTTACGACTAGCAAGGACACGAGGACCAGTAGTACCAATGTTTCTGGCCTGCGTGCCGATGATATCCGGTCTACATGCCGTTGAGTGTTATGGCCGAGGCTAGTAACCCCGAAGCCCTTGTGGGTCCATGACTAGTAGCGCATAACACTTAAGTATACCTCTGGGTCCGGGGGTTGCGACTGGTCATGGTATCAGAGCAGGACTGCGTGTAGGAAACCCTTATTGCTTGGTCGATGTTGACTCTAGTGTTTGTGAAAACTATTTTGAACCTACAAATGAGTTATGAAAACCTTCTTAGGATTATATTTACTCCTTATCTGGCATCGCTCTAATTCGGAGTCATCTTACCTATTTTAATTTGAAAAGGGTTTGCTATCTCTTCTAGTCATTCAAAACCTAGGTGCCTTCTTTGGACAAGACGTATTTTAGCCAAGTTGACCTAGTATTGAGTTTCCAGAGTCGTGTGTGTTCCATATTCCGTTTTGTCTCGATTCAAATGGGAGATTAATTTCCATCATAATATCTAAGAGTTTTGTGGATTCGACATCCTAATGTTCTAGAGTCCCAAAGCCATAATATCGAGAGTTCCTTTCGTCTCGAATGTAACCCTTGTCATTTCCTCACATACTTCCAGAGCTATGTTTGGCTTATGGAAGATACTTTGTGATTACCGACTCATAGTGTCCTTTAAGACACTCAATTAGTAGTTATACATTTCTCTGGGTTGTTAACCCTTGGACTTGAACCGAAGGTCCCAAAATGTGCTGAATTTTTGTGGGTTGAGTCATGCGGTTTTATAACGATGTAATGCTCATGTTACCAGTACAGGATGCTGACCTTTAACCCAAGATCTGTTTCATTGATCCTGACGAACATGTTCTACCTCAGGATGGCAAGGTAATGTCAACTCCAATAGCCATAGGTTTTCTGTTGGAATCAAAAGGATCACGACAAGAGTGTTCTTCATGATTCTAACATCTTTGTTTTTGGCTTAGTTATACCAATATTTTAGCATGTGTCTTACAAAAGAGTTTTACCCTATGCATTCACCATGATCTCTGGATTCTCCGGAGCATGTTCCAAATCTTTAGTTGCTTTCCGAACTCCACCTGTTGTTTGGAAACCAAGTTGCATAAGTGTCTTGGAGATCCAATGCATTCGCTCTTGTGTTCTGTCAGAATATTCCAATTTGGATTCTCAGCATAAATAAACTTAAGTACATCATTGGTGGATCTTAGAAATTCTACTACTTTCTCCAAGAAACTTTGCAGGATACCCTAAACTAGTTGGTGGATCTTAAACAACAACTTGGAGAGTTGAAAGGCCTGAGCTCGTCCTAACTTGTTTATTTACAATGGGATATCTAATTCTGTTCGTGTTGAATTATGATATTATCTCCTTCGTGGACATGCTTCCATGCTATCTTGATTTGAGTTGGGCTATCATCAAATCAACTCAAACTCAATGATTATCTTGATTGTGTTTCCACTCAGGGTGTTTCACCTAAGTATACCTTCAGATGCTTTAGTCTACCCAACATTTTGCGTTGTTCTTGTATCATATGAATTCCTCTGCTTGGAGTATCTTGATAAGCATCTTGTCGAGCCCAGAGATGACACTCTTATTTCCTCCATGTTATAAGAGGTTCATACTGAACAATTGGCACTAATGTTGGAAAATTTTGAGAACCATCTTTGTGTCATTACAAAGTTGTATTCTAGATGTTTGAAGTGGCTTACTCTGGTTCATGTGCTTATGCTGAAAGTTTTCGCCGTGAATCCGAGTAAAGTTTCCTTGTTTCCTCGGGAGTAATCCAAGTCGGTCATGCATGTGTGGGCTATTCTTGAGATGGAAGGTTGTACCTCCATTTTCCTGAAATTTTTTGCATCCACACCAAGCCAATGACTGATTGTTCGTGAAAGAGAACAAGTCCAAGAACTTTATTATCTTTCTAACAGTCTTTCCAAGTAGGAGTTCGATGTGTTTCATTGCAAATAATCCATGTAGGTGCAACTGTCTTGGCAAGTTGTTAATACATGAGTTTTTCAATCTTGCTCGTCTTTTTGAGCTTTATATTGTAGTCCGTTTATTGAGAATCTAACAAATCTATGTTGTTTGTAACAGGTTCAACCTCTTTGATAAAACATACCGATTCTAAGTTATCAACCCACTAACTAGAGCTGAATCTCAAGCAGCAACGATGGTTGGTGTTTCCTCAAGGGTATTGAATTAGATCCATTTGAAAATTCTTCATGGTTGATGTTGTGGTTGACACAATTAGCCGGAAGGCCTAACGTCATATCTTTTTGAATCATTAAGAACAACCACTTCCTGTGAAGATTGTTGTGTGACTTATTCTAGGAGTTTTCCCTCATCGTTCTTTCAACCAAAGTTTGACTTTCAATTGATGACCTATTGGAGGCTTATCATAAGCTTGGTATCGGTATCTAGAACATCCCGTATAACTTGTAATTTGACATGTCCAATGTCTTTTTGTCAATCCTCCAAACCCTTTCTTCTAGTGGAAACAAGTTCGTCATGAGAAACATCTTGTGCTGATCTTTAACCATGGCTGATAAATCCTCCTTATCTAGTTGTTTATGCTTGAAGTTCTAATAAACTCACACATTTTGCGAATTTGTTAGTCACATCAGCCCTAGAGTCTTAATCATGTGGTAAAGGTACTGCTATGCCGATTCTATAACATGAAAGTGATTATTTCTAGTGTTCCAATGTCCCTATTCTGCACATCCTTAAGGTCGTCACGGTGTCCGAACATCTTCTAGTTAATCATCCTTGTGGTGTGAAGTAACATAACGAGCCTTGAGACAGATTTTGAGAAACCTTGATGAAACGAATGAACGTTCCTTCATCTTCAGTGTTCACTCTGAAGAGTGAACATGATTATGTAGCCAAACTTTCTTTGGATGCATGATTTCAGTGTGTTCTCATGTTTTCCCTCGTCTACGGATATTACTTTGTGGTATCCAAGACAACTTTCTCACTTTGGTATTTTGCTTGCAGTAAAGAGTGAAACCTCCGTGTCACAAGTTTTTCAACCTTTTTTCAAAAGGATTTAAATTCTTGTGCAAAGTTCATATTCTAAATACTTTCAAGAATAGTCGTCCACAAACTTGAAACCTTTTTCTACTCCTTCCGCTACCTTGACGTGTTTCATGTCTGCTAGCTCACGAGTTGATTTGGAAATTCTTTTCCTGAGTTGGTCATGAGATACTCGATCTTAGTGAATATCAAATTCCTTTGAGTTTTTCCCTCTTACCTAAGGTGTAGCCGATAAAGATATTCACAGTGCTACGGATCAACCTCTTCAAGAAGAGAACCGTAAGGTTCGAGCAGATCTTCCAAAATGTTGTTTCTTCTTTCTTCTCCTTCGGGAATCTCGGGACGAGATTCTTGTAGCGGGGGGGGGGGAGGGTAGATTTGTAATATCCCAACTTTGTGAATAAAGTGGTGTTGTGTTTTGTAGGCATCTCATACATGCATGAAACAATTTTGAATCATGTTTGAAACTTGAATTGTTAAAATTTCCACAAAATTCACTTAAAGTGGATTTCAAAATTTTGAATTGAAAAAAATTCAATTTCATCAAAGAAATATATGGTGAGATGGCATTTTTCATGAGGATCCCAAAAATTATTTTTGCAAAATTTTATCCTTTCCAAAAGGCCCTCAAACATTTGAATTATATTCTGTTTTCTATAGAAAAGGACCTCTGTGTAATCTTTTAAAACCTACTAGGGGGTTTTCTGGCAAAATCCTTTTTGTTTTCTTATACCTCCATACAGAAGGAGTTGCTGCGTGTCGTGTCCGACATCGTCGACGCCACGCCCTGCTCGGTCTTACACGCGCGGATATGAGGCAGAAGAGGTGACCAAATCGCGTTTTATTCACAAGCCCTCGCCCTCGCACTTTGTGTCTGCCTTCCTTGCTCTCTGTAACTTCCCCATAGAGTAGAAAACCTACCAGACGGGCCGCCGGTCGCCGCCGTCGCTCCAGGCCGTCCCCAACTCCGCCGTGCACACCTACCGCTTCGCCTCACGCTCCTCTCCATTTTCATCGAAGCACGTGTGCGGGAATGGCCCCAGTACCAGAATCGCGACTTCCGTCCCTGCCTCTGGCCGAAGCTCGTGGTTGTCGATTTGTCGTCGTCGAGACTTAACCGAGCTCGCTGGCCAGCTCGTCTCGTTCATGGTGAGATTGCGGTGCTCCGACACCTCTTTTCCCTCTCCCTCTCTCTGGTTGCCTTGCCTCCGTGTGCCGCTAACCGTCGCCGTACAATAGCTCGCCGTTGCAATTCCAGTGACCCATCAATGGCGGCGCGTCCCTCTTTGGGTATCGCACACACATGCGCATCGAACGCGCCCAGTTGCTCTTCCCGGAGCGCCTCCGGTCGCTGCCGGCGACCACGGCAAGGCCCTGCCGGCCACGGATGACGTCATGTCGAGGTCATGTGGGCCCCTGCTGTCATGATTTATTAATTTTGAATTTATCTATACTTACAGTGGTCATTACAGTATGCTTGAATATGTAAGTAGTCCTTTACATACAGTATGCTTGAATATGTAAGTAGTCCACTAGATTCAGGTACAACCTTGACAGCTCGATGTTGTAATACTAAAACAGTGGTCATTAAATGTTAGCTACTAAACATTGGTTTCAGTTGCTCTCACACTGCAATTTCGTGCATTTTTTCCGCGTGACATAGTTTTGTAACTGCTTTTTTATTCAACAATATAGAAGTATTATCGAATTAAACACATTGTGTAGTCCGTAGCCTACGGTGATGTATCCATTGATGTGGCTTTCGGAGACATGTCGATATTCAGGACTAAGACGTGTGTGTGCTTCAGAACTATGAGTAGATGCAATATTCAGTGACATTAAATATTTGGTTGCTTCAGATATTAAAATATGGGAACATGAGAAAATTTGTTGTTTTGGAGTGGAATTTGTAGTTACCTATTTTTAAGTTGTGAAATTCTGCAAATGCTGTTGTGCTGCTTAAAGATGACACCCTGCGTATTTACGAGGCTCGAGGACATAACCTGATCACCACTTATCAATCTAAAATGTAAACACAAATCAAACTGATTATTCTTCGTATCGTAGTTTATGCTTTTAATTTTTACTTTTTTCAAACGCCAAATTTATTTGTACCTTGATCATCTTTCAATGCTAATTTCAATGTCGTAGGCTTGCTTGTTCAGTGTGGCGACGGACCTTTAAAGTGATTTTGTTTTCTAAGAATGATATTCAGAGTTTTTACTAGATTTTTTTTTCTAAATTTCACTATACATATGGTGAACCATACATTGAGAATTGTGTCCATTCAAATAACAGCTCAACATATAGTAAGGCTGTGATACTTTGCCGCCTCGCATATGCTTGGGCTGTAAGCTCTCTTGTAGCTCTAGAATCTTGCTGATTCATTTGGTGATTTGTCTTTCTTATTGTTAATCATGGTACCTGTCTAATGATATCACGACAATAGAGCTTATTTCAGTCAGAGGCGTTGTTAGTCTTCGCCTCTCATGTACTTTGTCTTTATGCACATCTTCTCTAGGATGACTTCAGGCTTCATGGCTCTACTTTGTACTCTTTGCATATCAGCCATGAAGGTTGTGGGAAAGTAGTGGTGCGATGCAGTCGGAGGTGATGTCGTGCCATGTGGAATTTTGGGCAGCGTCACACCGGAGATTGATAGTGCAATGTTCTTGAATCTCATAAATGAGTCAGTTCGTCATGTTTCAGTTTTGGAACATACTACTCCCTCCATGTCATATCAATTGTCTCAAAGTTGGACAAAAATGGATGTATCTAACACTAAAATATGTGCCCACTTTATTCAACTTTGAGACAATTAATATGAGACGGAGGGAGTACTTCTTATTCTGAATTTTGTATTAACATCAAACAATGGCTAACTTTATATAAGAATTTTTGTTTTTGTTCTTAGACCAAAGCGTCATTGCTATATTTTAGAACATTGTCAAACCATTTTACATGGACTAAACATATATAGAACATTGATGATATGTGCGTGCACGTACAAATTTACTAGTTTATTAAACGAGAAAACTCTGACACGTGGGTCCCACTTTTATATAAATTCCAGAAAATGATTAATTTTTTAAATTTGAATAATTTTAATTATGTTTATCTGAAAAACATGAAAAGTATATAGATATGTTCAGGAAAATAAACTATGCATGTTTAAGTTACTTTCAAACATGTTTTATGAACTTAAAAAAAATGCATCATTTGAATTTGAACTAATTCATTTAAAAATGGAGAAAACAATATTTTATTTAATAAATTCAGCAAATTGCAAGTTTTATACCAAAATGCTCATAAATCCAAATGCAACTCAGTTATGATGTTTTCAAATACATTTGAGCAATTAAATTTTGACATACTTTCAGAATTGCCGGAAGTGCCCTCCAAGGTCCATTTCGGGGTTAATTTCACTAAAATTGCATAATTTCCATATGAACCCTAGAAACTTATGGAACATGTTTAGGGCTTTACCGAAGTGCATTAACTTGCTCATGCATACATACTTTCAGAACACAATCTAAAATGAAGTTCGACAATGACCTCGACAAATACTTGATCTTAACCGACAAGTCAAGCACTTATTCCTGATGCACTACTTTGGTTTTCTTAAGCAAGACAAGCATAACCTCTTATCCGCTCATATATGGTTTCGAAGTGTTTTGAATCTCGTATATTGCATACGGTTCAAAGTATTATGGTCTTTAGATAGAGTTCTCCTATATTTGTTGCATCGCCTAAATATCCTGATCCACTGCTCCTAGCAGCCATAGGTTTTTTGTGCGCGCTTCGTTAAAGCATGCGAGTATTGCTTAGCCATGCCTAGTTGTGACTGGATCCATCTGGTTGATGAATCTGGTCAATGCGTGAATCTACTATGTCAGATCACTACTAGAGAAATGCTTATAGCAGCATGCATTACCACAGGCGAACAGAGGAGGACATGCGCCTGCGCTAATTAGCGCTGGCGAACCAGAAGCATATGCGCCTGAGGTAAGTACGTTACCCCAGGCGAACTAGAAGCAAATGCGCCTGGGGTAAAAGGTGGCAGGACACCCCACCACCACCCCCTGGCACTGTGCCTCTACCGCATGCGAATCTTGACTTTTCGCTTGCGCTATAGCTCCCTACCGCTAGCGAATAAAACCAAAAGCGCCTGTGGTAACCCTAGCCTGGGGTAGCACCCCATAGCGCAGACGCGTAAGGAAAAATGTTCGCCTGTGGTAACTTCTGGCCTCAATAAGTGCGGCCAGCCACCCACCACCACCCCTATCCACCACACTCACTCACTCCCTACTCCAAACTCGACCCACTAGTGCTCCAAGCTCAATCCCCCACACCCCTCCACCATTTTTAGCTAATTTAACCAATCATGTTGATATATTTTAGCTAGTACGCTACCCACTTGCCCTCTTCCGAATCTCTCCACTAGATCTACTAACCGGACACTGGATCTCACGGCAAATGCACCACTAGCTACTTCTAGATCTATCACTCTCTTATCGGTCGTCTCTCCGGTGAACTTTGACGTCATCGTCGCGTCTATATATTTTGCATTGTTTATCATCTTAATAGGTGCGTGAAATTGGTTGGTGCAGGAGAACTCGTTCTCTTTTGCATTTTATTGTGTTTCCATGAGGATGAGTTGCCAATGTTTTGCCGAAATGTTGCTTCATTTCCGTTTTGGCAAATTTCTGGCGCTCCGCGTTACAACTTTTGTAGCAAAGGTCATGCCGAAATTTTCGTTGAAACCCGGATCTAGTTAATGAAACCTCTCTTGCCTTTTGTAGCAATGGTCATTGCGATGAGGACAAGCGTGGTGCATAGATACGTGCAACATGCGGCGGCCGAGATGCATCGAAACAACCGCACCGAGATAGAGTGTCTGTGTCGAAAATGCAAGTTAGGGTCCTTGTTCAAACCAGATTCTGGTAATATGGAGAAGCACCTGCTCGGGTATAGTTTCATGGAGGGCCACACTAAGTGGATGGATCATGATGAAGACGATGATCACGTCGAGACCAATTGGGCGGCGACATGTGAAGATGATCATAAAGAGTCTGAACATGGCAATGGAGAGGACGAAGAGGCTACCGACGGAGACGACTATGAAGAAGAAGGGAGTCATGGTGATCAACAACATGTAGAAGACGAGGACATGAACACTCCGGTAACTTCAGCCGTGCGGAACCCTCATGTTCAAGAGCTTCTTCTCAAGAACACGTCGACCGACGCCAGATGTAAATCTAAGATCACGCAACTAGAGATAGACTCTGCAACTCCGTTGTATGACGCAAGTCGTGGGGCGGAGGAGTCACGCTTGAGAGTAGCTCTCGATCTTCTAGAGATGAAGGCAAAACACGGATGGACCGACACAAGCATGGACGATCTTCTGCGATACCTGAATACGCTCTTAACTGAAGGGAACACATGTTCTAGTAGTCTACAGGAGGCCAATACAATCGTGTGCCCCCTCGATTTACCGCACACAAAATACCACGCTTGCGTCTGTAACTGCATAATTTATCGTAACGAGCACGCGGACTAGATCAAATGTCTAGTGTGCGGTGCTTATCGTTACAAGAGGGGGACGAAGAAAGCTCCTAGGAAAGTTGTGTGGTACTTTCCACTCATTCCCCGTCTGCAACGGTACTTCGTGGACCCCAAGGAAGCAAAGCTCACGCGCTGGCACGAGGACGGAAAGAAGGCGGTGCTGAGTGATCCAGAACGTGTTGAAAAACCAGTGCTAACACACCCTTCGGATGCACGTCAGTGGAAAGCATTAGACGCCTTCGATGAAGAATTCGGGAACGATCCAAGGAACATTAGGCTTGGTGCGAGCACCGACGGTGTCAATCCGTTTGGCAACCAAAGCAGCAAACATAGCACCTGGCCCGTGTTTGTATGGATGTACAACCTCCCCCCGTGGTTGTGTCTGAAGAGGAAGTACATACACATGATTATGCCAATTCAATTGCCGACCCAGCCAGGGAGAGATATCAACCTGTATCTCGAGCTATGGAAGGAGGAGCTAGACACGTTGTGGGAGGAAGGGGTGGAAACATGGGACGCCTTCAAAGAAGAACCTTTTCGTATGAGAGATGCCCTGATCACGACGGTGCAGGACTTTCTCGGATACAGATATATTGCGTGTCAGGTGTGCCATGGGCAAAAGGATTGTGTCAGGTGCATGGAATTTACGCCATTTGTACAGCTACACAAGGATCCCGGATCTTCTAAAACCGTATACATGAGGCATCGAATGTGGCTACAACAGAACGACCCGTGGAGAAAGCGTGGAGACCTGTTCAACGGTAAAGATGAGCTCGATCTACCTCCACGCAAGAGAAGAGGAGAAGAGATCGATACTCTATTGAAGAATTGGAAAACATGCCCTCCGCCGAGAAAGGTACAGAGGCGGAAGCGAGGAGAGAAGCGAAAGCAAGGAGAGAAAAAGTGTCCTCCGCCAGAAGGACCGCTCTTGGGGGTATGGAAAAGGAGGTCCGCGTTTTGGGACTTGCGGTACTGGCCAATCCTCGGTGTGCCGCACTGCCTTGATGTCATGCATATCACGAAGAATGTGTGTGAGAGCTTGCTTGGCACTCTGTTCAACATGCCAGATAGGACCAAAGACGGGCCAAAATCAAGATACGACCAGATGGTCCTGAATATCAGGAGCGAGCTTCACTTACCGCCTTCTACGCGTAAACAGACGGAGAAGGATGAGGATGAGGTGGAGGAGATGGACGGACGCAAGCGGAAAAGGGCTAAGAAACACCAAAATCACCGCATGAAACCCTCTTGCTTCACTCTAAGTCCCGGCGAACTCGAGAAAATATTCACATGCCTCCTCGGAGTGAAATTTTCCTTATGTTACGCAGGGCTGATAAGCAGATACCTAGACGCGGAGAAAAAAATCTTCAGCGGGATGAAGTCTCATGACTTTCACGTGATGATGACGCAGATACTTCCGGTATAAATCAGAGGGATAATGGAACCGCACGTCCGTCAAACGCTTACTGGCCTCTGTAAATTTTTAGACGTCATCACTCGGAAGTCGATAAGCGTGAAGAATCTCGGAAGGCTGCAGGAAGAGATCGTCACCATCCTATGCGAGCTTGAGATGTACTTCCCACCTGCATTCTTTGACATTATGGTACATCTCTTGGTCCATATCGTGGACGATATCACCAATCTTGGGCCAACATTCTTGCACAACATGATGGCGTTAGAAAAAATGAACGGGATCATCAAATCATTAGTTCATAACAGGGCACACCCTGATGGAAGCATCGTCCAGGGATTTCTCACCGAAGAATGCATCTCTTTCTGCAAGAATTTTCTAGGCGAGGAGAAGCCAGCTGTTGGTTTGCCCGCAAACAAGCACCTTGACAGGTTCATGGGGGTAGGCCACAACACTGGCATGTAACATCCCTAATTTTTGGAAAATTTAAAAATCACAAACATTTGAAACTTTTGTTTTCATGTTATGCAAGTCACCAAGAACAAGATGAGAAGCAAGAAACAAAAGGAAATAATACATAATTCAATGAAATTGAGTTTACCAAACCAGTTATGCCCCTGTCCCTAAAACCCTAAAACCTTATTCAAAAAAAAGTTTCATTATATAAACGGAATATCTTTTTATTAACAAACTTTTACCTAAAATGTTTACAACTCCAATATTACTTTGAAGATATTTTATGGCAACAACAATCAAAGATTTATAACCCTTAAAAAAGTTCTAAGTCTCAAAAGTATTTGATGAGAATAAAATTGTTAATAATAACTTTTAGTTGTTATTCCAAATTTTAAACATAAAGGTGTGAAAATAAAATGCATTGCTTGATAATAACAAAAAAGAGGGGTTTGAAAACAATATTATGACTTGTGGTTTTATTCTAAATTTTATTGATCAACAATATTAATTATTTGATATGAACTAATTCAATAGCATTAAGTTACTATTAGTAAATCCTTCCTATCCTAAAATTATAAAATGTGAAAATGGTTTAAAAATGGCTTTCCAAAAATAATATATGACATGTAATATGTATCTAAAATTTTAATTAGACAATAACATCAATTTATTATTTTCTAAATTTTAAAAATGGCCTTAAAGTACTATTAGTGTTTTATTTATATTTTCAAAATATAAATTGTGAAAACAAGATGAAATGACTTTCAAAAATATGTTTTCAACATTTATAATGTCACTAAAATTTTAATTGACCAATAACTATGTTTTATAAATTTTTAAATTAAAAATCACATTGAGTAACTATTAAGGAATTATTCAAATTTCCAAAATTAAAAAATAAAATATGTGGACTTGTTTTAAAAAAATGTTACAGTTGGAAATTTTTTGAAATTTTAAGATTTTAGAATTTTGTTTCATGTCATTTGATAATTAAAACAGATATTAATAAAGATTATTTTAAACAGAAAAAGAAAAGAAAAATAAAAGGAAAGGATGACGTCAGCTGACGTCACCTTCTTCTTCCTCACAGAAGTAAAGCCACGGCCATAATGGCCGAAATTTTCGCCGCTCGATTCTTGGCCATTAAGGCCATGACTGCCCCATCCCTTTGGCTCTATAAGATGCCCCGAGCCCCCTCTCCATTTCCCCTCTCCCCCTTCGTTTCCTGCCCCCACGTGAGAGATTTTCGTCACCGGAGTTGAACCGTGCCACCGTCGTGATCCTCGAAATCCAGCAAGGTAGTCCATCACCCTCTGTCCCCGTTGATTCCCCGTGGTTACCCATGCCCGTGCGCACCTCTCTGATTTTTGGTGTTGTTTCTCTGGCATCTATTCTGCCGCATCGAGCTTGCCGAGGTTCGGCGAAGCAGCCACTTCGGAATCTTCACCACGCCTCCGTTTGGATCACAACCGGCAGTCTCCGTCCACGCCATATCGTTCGCGGTTCCATGACGAGTCACTCCATGGTCTCCCCGTGCCCGGAGGCGCCTCCTAGCCTCGTCGCCGTCCGAGCCCGAGAGCAGCACCACCGCGCACGCCATTTCCGGCGAGGTTCCGGCCGCCCGGTGAGAATCCCCTTCTCCAGATCTAATCACGGCCATTAGATCTAGATCCAACCGCTCACAACAAGCCACTTATCAAAGAGGTATCACCCAATAGCGTAGCGCCACTTATGAGCCAGTCAGCTGCGCCGATTTGGTTATTTGTCGCCCATGCAGCGCATAGCCGGCCCAGGCCCAGTCCCTAACCCTCCCCATGTGCGTCAAATAGCAGATCTGAGCCCAGCCCATCTCTGGAATTAATTCCCGAATAAAAATAAAATAGCTATTTTGCAGAAAAGCCCCTACATCTTAAATTCATCATAACTTTTCAACCATAAGCCCAAATTGAGCAAACTTGGACTTTTTGAAATTCCCTGGATCTGTAGAATCTTCTAGCACCGTTCAAATTCAAATTTAACAAACTTAAAATTGTTCAAATTCAAATATACATGTTTGATGAATTTTGGCATAATTCAAATTCTACAAATCCAAAAATTGCAAATAAAATATATTTGGAAACCTTAGGATGTGTACATTCATACCCTCTGCCCCAAAATAATTTTTGAACAAAATTAAATTGAATTTACAATTAATTGGTATATTTGAGTATTTTGACATAGATTTAATCCTATAAATAATTAGAATATGTTCCCTTAAGGAAAATTGTTCCAATTGGTAACCTTGCACCAGAAACAACCTTGACCAACCATTTTGGACACCTTGGACCATGACCATGTGATTTTGACCAAAAACCCTACGTAGTGATACATCCACTTTCACCATGTCTTATAAATTGTTTTCATCATCTCACTACCAAATTCCGCGCGGTCTGTGACGTTTCAATACCGTTGCGGATAGGCTCCAAACCGTCGCTAATGGCAATCCGCGATGGTTTGCTCGACGGAGTGAAAACGTCCCTGATCGAATGTCACGGACGATTCTGCGACGTTAATTTGAACAGGAGAACGTTGAGGATATCCATAATGTTCAGAAAATCGTCGCGAGCATCTGGGTCATCCGGTCCCGGTCCATTAAGCGGCAACGTTGTTTTTTGTCGCTGTCGGCTGACACGTGGCAAAGGATTAACTGACGGCCATTAGCATAATCAGCTGACATCATAGTACAGGAAGCTTACCTCATTACGATCGCAACGTTTTTTTCCGTCAAAAATAGATTCTGTTGAGGCCCCGTTTATGACATCACCAATCCGTTCATGACGTCATAACCGCCGATCCCTTTCACGACGATTTTTGTTGTCGCGGCCTCGACCAATCATGTGAAACCATGTGGACGCCATCTGCGATGAACTTGCTAGCGTCGTGGTATGAGATGACGCAACGAGATGACGCCA
Source organism: Alopecurus myosuroides (assembly GCA_028641055.1). Lineage (NCBI taxonomy): Eukaryota > Viridiplantae > Streptophyta > Magnoliopsida > Poales > Poaceae > Alopecurus > Alopecurus myosuroides. The sequence goes on along the minus strand of CM054060.1, from coordinate 179,108,221 downwards.
CGTGGAACAATTGTACGTCGCCGCGTGTTTTTTTTCAGCGACGATCTCTAGTCGTCGCGGGCTACGCGGTGACGGATTTGTTTTCCGTCCCAAAACGACGCCACGTGGACCAAGTGTGTGGTATCACGTGGCGCCTTTTCCGCGACGTTTCTGTTTTGTTGTGGAACTACCCAGTCATAAAATGACAAGTGGACCATGGGTATGGTGCCACGTGGCACCTTTTTTGCGACTTTTTTATTTTTGTTGTGGAACTGTCCAACCGTAAAACGACACATGGGCATGGAATACGACACCTAATCCGGGTCTGTTTTTGCGTTACGATACAACGACGTTTTTTTTCGTGCGAGATGGGTGCTTAAATCATCGTTCGAATTGACCTTTCCATGTTCCATATGCAGAAAAGCAAACCACATAGCAGGCCTCAAATACAGAAATTGCAACACTATTGGTTTATTTTACAGAAAAGCAAACCAACATATAGAAATTCAGCTTTCAGCATCACGACCATAGTTTCAATTACCACATATGCGCTGAGCTAACTCCTCAAGCAGGGCAACTCCTTATTGTTGGCACGTTTTTAGCTCGTGTTGTTCCTTCCGCATTTTTTCCATTTCAAATGCAAACCGGGGCCTCATTCACTCAGATTCTGCATTCGCCGCTCTCAAATCAAGAATTGTGATGCGCATATTGGCATACTCCCCTCTCTCAACATCAGTTTGCACTTGGTGTTCATACTTTGAAATACTTGTTTCCACACGAGATTTCTTCGACAAAGTATGCTTTCCACGATCCAGCATGACACCTAAAGTACCATCCTCATCCTCTGAAGCTGGTGTCGACATCATCCTTTTCTTGCTTTCCTATCAAGCATGCAAAGAAAATAGATGTAAGTATGTACAGAAAACATATGAAACTAGCAGGTGACCATCAATGTACAGAAAATAGATGAAACTAACAGATGGCCAACAATGTAAAGAAAATATTTGAAAAATAGGAGATGTCAATCAAACAAGCGTGTCTGTAATGACAAATGACCTAGCAGATGTCAAGCATGTCAGGAGCATAGCTGGAAACCATGTTAAAATGACAACCACAACCTTAATTAGCTTTCCCAAATGTCTTATGGTATGGAATAGATGAAGTAGCACAAAATATATGACACGACAGTCATCGAACTGTTCAACACAAGATAAGTAAGATGTGCCCTAGTTGTTGTTTTTTAACTAAAGGGAGTTTTTATTACTTAAAGAGTTTTAAGCATTAAACCCTAGTTGTTGTGATATCATGGAAGAATGTTGAGCTGCCGAATTAGGTAATAACTTGCAACTCACTGGAATCTGATTCCTCTTCATCATCATCCTCAGGATTGTACTCAGATCCAGAGTCTTCCTTCTTGATCTTTTTGGGTGTGAATACAGTAGGACATGAAAGAATACTTGCTAAGGACTTTACACCCAGTTGATGCATCCTTGCACTATTTTCTATGATAGTTCTGGCACGCTCTTCTTCCATTGGGTGTAGTGGTGATCTTAACATGAATAAATAACTCAAAGTAAGCTCCAAATATAAACGCTTGGTAAGAACCTAATACATCATTAAAATTAAGGTACTCATCCTGTAAGAACAGTCCAGTGTAAGTAATATAAATTCTGATCGTAGATTCGTAACTAAGACTGATAGGATCATAAGAAAAGTGAGCTTAAACCTAATAGTATACAGGCTAGAAATAAGCAAACTTTTACCGTAGGAAAACAAAGCTGGATACTTCTATTTTTTATGCAAGATTAGCAAGAAGGCCCCCTAACGATTTCCATTAAAAGAAACCATGCAGTCTTTTCTACTACGAAAGCAAATAATTAAAAAAGGAGCATCAGGAGGGCAACACACCCATTTCCGCTACATATTTGTCAGAATTAACACATGGACAAGCCTCTGCTTACCACTATACAAAGTTATAAATGCAAAGCCAATAACAAAGACGTATATAAGGAACCATCAATCATACAACTATACAGGGAAACAGTTTTGAGAGATTTATTACATCAAACATTAGCAGGATAATTAAGAAGCATCGATCAAACAATTTAGAGATATTAATTGCATCGAACATAAGAAGAATAAAGCATACAATTAAACAGACAACTAATTCAGAAAGATTAATTGCATCGAACATATGAAGAACCATCAATCTTACTGCGTTTCTCACCTTCAACCTTTACCCGTCTCGGCGTGGTTGCAGACATTGACGGTGATGTTACGGCGAGGTTGGAGACGAGGTGGCAGATCTAGACGTACGGCGAGGTTAATGGCGAGGTGGCACAGCAGGGAGCACAAGAAGGCGAGGTTGGAGACGATGTGGCAGATCTGGACGTACGGCGAGGTTAATGGCGAGGTGGCACACCAGCGAGAACACGAAGGCGAGGTTGGTGACGATGTGGCAGACCGGTGAGCATGATGGCGAGGTGGCACACCAGGGAGCACACGACGGCGAGGTTGGTGACGATGTGGCAGACCGGTGAGCACGACGGCGAGGTTGGTGACGATGTGGCAGACCAGTGAGCACGATGGCGAGGTGGTGGTCCTGGACGGTGACCTGGGTGGGGTGGGGGATCTCGACGGCGACGTCGGAGATCTGGCAAGCGAGCTATACGGCGATGTGTAAGAGGGGTGGGATCTGGTCTAGGAGGACGGGGACTGGAGGGGAGAAGGGGGAGTAGTCGATTCTTTGGGCGAGGGCCGAGGGGATAAGGGAGAGTTTCAAAATGAGTACATAAATGCCCTCCGCGATAAAGTTTGACCGTTGTGTGCGGGAGGGCTGAGAAGTAATATTCTTGCGCGAAATTTTTTGAGTGGGCTGTCCTGGCGCCAAATTATTGGAGGGACGCGAAATTTTGGCGGAAGTGCGGGAAACTATGCTAGCCGTCAGATGCTGATGGGTGTCTCAAACAAATTGACCATTTATGCAATAATTTACTAAAGGGATCTGATGGGTGGCTTAAACAAATTGACCATTTATGCAATAATTTACTAAAGGGACCTTGTGAGAAAATAAAGAATTATTATGAAATAATTTTGGAGTTGAGGTCGTCGGGCATAAAACGCGTTAGAATATGCAGAACGGTTCTATGTGAAACCAACAGTAACTAAAGAACTACATATAACTGAGTACTTGCAACACAACACATACTATTAACTTAATTATAGAGTAGCAAAACACAATCACAGCACACACAGACGTGTCGACAAGTAAAACACGACGAGTCGACGACGTAGCAGGTTACACATATGCTCTATAAGCACACTAGTTGCCGCGATGAAGGACACGAACAACCGGACGCACCAGTGGGACGGACTCGTTCCAGAGGAGCAAAGGGTTGACCTGGACGCAGCACACCAGGGTGTCGTTCAGCCAGTAGAGGCCGCCGTGCAGATTTGCTCCTAAGCCATGCTCCCAAAGCCTGGCATAGACGCTGCCATCCTTGCCGTGGTCGATGATGAACATCCGCCGATCGGCGTACTTTGCGCCAAGCACGATGTGCGCGGCGCTCCAATCAGAGATATTTCCACCAGCGGTGAAGAACTGCACCACGTCGGAGAGGTCATAGCCATCGGGGCGGACGTACTCCACTTGGTGTGCGTCCTCGAGCGGTTCCTCCCCGATCAGCTCGATGGTCGTCCAGGCCATGGCGTGCGCAGAGAGCATAAAGCTGGCCTAGCTCTTGAGTTTTGCACAAGCTATCTATTCGAGACGTGTTGATGAAGGGGGTGCGTTTTGCAGAGGCCCTCCAAATGCACCGATCGGGTAATATAGTGGCGGGGAGAGGTCAGCCGGCGTATCACCAAACAACATTCATTGGTGCTAAGGCCGGCCTTTACCATTGAATTCGCTGTCCAGCCGCAGCAATGACAATGAGCACACACAAACGGCTGGCGCCGACTTCGACCCAGCAGTCCACAGCTAGCCGTTTGTGTGTGCAACAGCAGAAGCGAGGCATGGGCATGCATGCACATGGCCGGGCACGCGCGCATGCACGCATTAAGATCAAGACGCGACGTGTCACGCAGGCACAACACGCAGCTCACGAAGGCAAATAGTGCACGTAGCGCGCGGCATGCAAGCTAGCTTGCCCAAAGTTTGCAGGCATGGCGTTCAATAGCTAGCTAGCCCCAAAGCAGGCTCAGCACGCATGTAGACAGAACTGTGGCGACACGTCCCGTCTTTCCCATGCACTAAGACATGAAATTTTATGGGGCCGAGCATCTCTCCTCCTGCACTTCTAAAGTACACTCCTCCATTAGCTTCTCTCCTCCTCCACTCCTAAAGTCCACTCATCCATTAGCATCTCTCGGCCTGCACTATGCACCAACGCCGACGCGACCGGACAACGAGCTGCGGGTGCCCACGCGCCTCCATATGACAATAATCTGCTGACGGAGGAGGACGCGCGCGCACTTATCAGCACGAACACTCCCGTGCCGGCTGCTTTACGCCTCCCGGAAGGTTGGACGACCAACACCATCTTTGTCCCGGTGGCGCCGCGTCTCTCCGGCCAGGCACGGGTCGACTACAGCAACCAGTGCTACGATAACATGTTGTGGAAGACGAGGCATCATGACCCCCAGGATGCCATGTCTTCGTTGTAGTGGGACGAGCAAGTGGAGCTGGAGTACTTAGGGCGGCTCCACTCCTACATCATCGACAACAGCGTGCATTTCTAGCGACACAGAGTGTTCCGACGAGGAGGAGGAGGAAGAGGACTCGCCCGAGACAGAGAGGTGCCCCTTGGCACCGCCGGAACCTGCCGCCCCGCGAGCAAACGCCTTCTTCCTCCCAGTGTAACTGCCCCATTTGCAGTTGGGCACTTGCACAGCCGGGAACCTGCCCGAACTGCAGGTCCGAGGAGTACCCCCACCTAGTTTAGGCTTTTATTGACTGTCATTATTATTATCTTAATTAAGCTCCCTTCAGAGTGAATGTATTATCTTTATTTTGACTCAAGTTTGATTGAAACTCCCTAAATTTTAGCTCCGAAGGGGGTGTCCCAATTGTATATTTAGTTTGCCTGTGGTATGCTTCTCATGCTCAAAGTCAACTTTTTCGTCTACCCCTTCCACCGACGTCGGAAGGGGATGTCCCAATGGGATATTTTGTTTGGTTGTGTTAGGGTAGGCCATAGGTACACAGAGAACTAATATCTACCACTAGTTCTGATAAGACATTCGCTCATGTTCGTCTGAAGGGGGAGTTTCGAGATGTATTGGAAGAACCCTTCCTTTGTACAAGTGATGTTGGTGAAACCGGTCACACCTCTTATTAGGATCTTGGATCTCTCTCCGCCTGCAAACACACTTGTATAGACACGATTGGACCCCATCTAGGTTTTGTAGGGATTCCTATGCTCTGGAGTCCCCCGCTTTAGCGAAACTCTGGCATGTTGACCGAAAAGTCAACTTGTTCGTCTACCCTTTCCACCGGCCTCGGAAGGGGGTGTCCAAATGGGATATTTTGTTTGGTCATGTTAGGGTAGGCTATAGGTAGATGGAAAACTAATATCTACCACATGTTCTCATAGTATTCCCTTGGGTTCGTCGGAAGGGGGACTTTCAAGCTCTAAGTAGTCCTGGAACCTGCGAGATAGAATCTGACGCCGGTGAAGCCCTAACACAAAGAGTGAGGGAAATTTGGTCATCCAAGGCCCATGCCACACTCTAACACACATGGTATGCCAAAACCTTGGTTTGGGTGGGACTCAGACGCTCTGGAACCCCTCTCTGGAAAAACCCTAGGCCCGCTGGAGAAAAATATGAATCTATCGTTCTGGCCCCTCTACGTGAGCCGGAAGGGGATAGCATAGTGGAACTGATTGCTTGGTTCTGTTAGGTTAGGCCCAAGGAACACCCAAGAAAATGGTAGGGCCCACCTCTTGGCAATATTCCCCCCTTCCGTCTGATCCGGGAGTTTCGGGCTCTGAGTAGTCCTAGAACCCTAGAGAGAGAATCTGACGTCGGTGAAGCCCTAAGACAAAGAGTGAGGGAATCTTGTGCATCCAAGACCCATGCCACACTCTAACAAACATGTTATGTGATACCATAGGCCTCGGTGGGATTAACACGCTCCAGAGCTCCTCTCCGGAGAAACCCTAGGCCCGTTGGAGAAAAGGACGGAACTACCGATTTAGCCCCTCTACGTGAGCCGGATGGGGTAAACTAATTGTTTGGTTCCGTTAGGTTAATTAGGCCCAAGGAACACCCAAGAAAATGGTAGGTCCCATCTCTTGGCAAGATTCCCCCCCCCCCCCGTTCCGTCAGATCCAGGAGTTTCGGGCTATGAGTAGTAGCCCCTAGAACCCGCGAGAGAGAATCTAACGCCGGTGAAGCCCTAACACAAAGAGTGAGGGATATTGGGCATCCAAGACACATTCCACACTCTAAAAAACATGTTATGTGATACCCTATGCTTGGGTGGGATTAAGACGCTTCGGAGCTCCTCTCCGGAGAAACCCTAGGCCCGTTGGAGAAAAGGACGGAACTACTGGTCTAGCCCCCTCTACGTGAGCCGGAAGGGGGTAGCAAAGTGGAACCAATTGTTTGTTTTTGTTAGGTTAGTCCCAAGAAACACCCAAGACAATGTAGGTCCCACCTCTTTGCAAGATTCCCCCCGTTCCGTCAGATCCGGGAGTTTTGTGCTTTGAGTAGCCCTAGAACCCGCGAGCGAGAATCCCACGCTGGTGAAGCCATAACACAAAGATTGAGGCAATATTGGGCATCGAAGAAACATGCCAAACTATAAGACACATGGTATGGAATACCCTAGGCTTGAGTGGGATTCAGACACTCTGAAGCTCCTCTCCAGAGATACCCTAGGGCCGCTAAAGAAAAGGATGGAATTGTCGTTATAGACCCTCTACGTGAGACGGAAAGGGGTAGAAAAGTGGAACTAATTGATTGGTTCTGTTAGGTTAGGACCAAAGAACACCCAAGAAAATGGTAGGGCGCACATCTTGGAAATATTCCCCCCGTCCAGTCAGATCCGGGAGTTTTGGGCTCTCAGTATCCTGGAACCCATTAGAGAGAATCTAACGTCGGTGAAGCCCTAACACAAAGAGTGAGGGAATCTTGGGAATCCAAGGCGCATGCCACACTCTAACGCACATGGTATGGAAACCCCTTGGTTTTGGTGTGATTCAGACGCTCTGGAACCCCTCTCCGGAGGAACCCTAGGCCCGCTGGAGAAAAGGACAGAACTATCGTTCTGGCCCCTCTACGTGAGCCGTAAGGGGTAGCAAAGTGGAACTGATTGCTTGGTTGTGTTAGGTTAGGACTAAGAAACACCCAAGAAAATGGTAGGGCCCACCTATTGGCAACATCCCCATGGTTCTTCGTCAGATCCGGGAGTTTCGGGCTATGAGTAGTCTTGGAACCCACGAGCTAGAATCCGACGCCGGTGAAGCCATAACACAGAGAGTGAGGGAATATTGGGCATCCAAGACCCATTCCATACTCTAACACACATGGTATGGAATACCCTAGGCTTGGGTGGGATTCATACGCTCCGGAGCTCCTCTCCGGAGAAACCCTAGGCCCGCTGGAAAAAGGGCGGAACTGTCGTTCTCGACCCTCTACGTGAGCCGGAAGGAGGGGGGTAGAAAAAGGGTAACTAATTTCTTGGTTATGTTGGGATAGGCCCAAGGGAACAACCAATACAATGGTAGGGCCCACCTCTTGGCAAGATCCGGCCCCCGGTCCGTCAGATCCGGGAGTTTTGGTCCCTGAGTAGTCATGCAACAACTAGAGAGAATCTCACGCCAGTGAAGCCCTAACACAAACAGTGAGGAAATATTGGGCATCCAGCACCCATTAATGACACACTATAACACACATGGTATGGCATACCCTAGGCTTGGGTGGGATTCAGACGCTCCGGAGCTCCTCTCCGGTGAAACCCTAGGCCCGCTGGAAAAAAGGACGGAACTACTATTCTGGACCCTCTACGCGAGCCCGAAGGGGGTAGCAAAGTGGAAATAATTGCTTGGTTGTGTTGTTTTAGTACCAAGGAACAACCAAGAAAATGGTAGGGCCCACTTCTTGGCAAGATCCCCCCGTTTCGTCAGATCCGGGAGTTTCGGACCCTGAGTAGTCATGCAACAACTAGAGAGATCGAATCTCACGACGATGAAGCCCTAGCATAAAGAGTGAGGGAATATTGTGCATCCAAGACCCATTCCACACTCTATCAAACATTTTATGTGATACCCTAGGCTTGGGTGGGATTAAGACGCTCCGGAGCTCCTCTCCGGAGATACCCTAGGCCCGTTGGAGAAAAGGACGGAACTTTTGATCTGGCCCCTCTACGTGAGCCGGAAGGGGGTAGCGAAGTGGAACTAATTGCTTGACTGTGGTAGGTTAGGCCAAAGGAACACCCAATACAATGTAGGCCCCACCTCTTGTCAAGATTCCCCATGATCCGTTAGATCCAGGAGTTTTGGGCTCTGAGTAGCCCTGGAACCCGCGAGAGAGAATTCGACGCTGGTGACGAAGGCATAACACAAAGATTGAGGGAATCTTGGTCATCGAAGACACATGACAAACTATAAGACACATGCATGGTATGTCATATTGTAGGCTTGGGTGGGATTAAGACGCTCTGAGCTCCTCTCCGGAGATACCCTAGGCCCGCTAAAGAAAAGGACGGAACTATCGATCGTCCTGGCCCCTCTATGTAGGCCGAAAAGGGGTAGCAAAGTGGAACTAATTGCTTGGTTGTGTTTGGTTAGGCCCAAAAAACACCCAAGACAATGGTAGGGACCACCTCTTGGAAAGATTCCCCCCGTCCAGTCACATTCGGGAGTTTCTAGCTCTGAGTATATCCTGGAACCCGCAAGAGAGAATCTGACGTCGGTGAAGCCATAACACGGAGATTGAGGAAATCTTGGGAATCTAAGACCCATGTCACACTCTAACACACATGGTATATGACATACCCTAGGCTTGGGTGGGAATAAGACGCTCTAGAGATCCTCTCCCGAGCAACCCTAGGCCGTTGGAGAAAAAAAAGGACGGAACTGTTGTTATGGACCCTCTACGTGAGCCGGAAGGGGGTAGCAAAGTGGAACTAATTTATTGGTTGTGTTAGGTTAGGCCCAAGGAACACCAAAGACAATGGTAGGGCCCACCTATTGGAAAGATCCCCCTGGTTCTCTGTCAGATCCGGTCTATGAGTAGTCTTGGAACCCACGAGAGAGAATCTGACGTCGGTGAAGCCATAACACAGAGAGTGAGGGAATATTCGGCATCCAAGAACCATTCCACACTCTAACACACATGGTATGGCATACCCAAGGATTGGGTGGGATTCAGACGCTCCAGAGCTCCTCTCCGGAGAAACCCTAGGCCCGTTGGAGAAAAAAGGACGGAATTGTTGTTCTGGACTCTACGTGAGCCGGAAGGGGGTAGAAAAGTGTAACTAATTCCTCGGTTGTGTTAGGTTAGGCCCAAGGAACAACCAAGACAATGGTAGGGCCCACCTCTTGTAAATATTCCCTCCGTTCTGTCAGATCCGGGAGTTTCGGGCTGTTTGTAGTCCTCGAACCCACGAGAGAGAATCTGACGCCGGTGAAGCCATAACACAGAGATTGAGGCAATCTTGGGAATCCAAGACCCATGCCACACTCTAACACACATGTTATGACATACCCTAATATTGGGTGGGATTAATACACTCTAGAGCTCCTCTCCGGAGAAACCCTAGGCCCGTTGGAGAAAAAAGGACGGAACTGTTGTTCTGGACCCTCTATGTGAGCCGGAAAGGGGGTAGCAAAGTGGAACTAATTGCTTGGTTGTGTTATGTTAGGCCCAAGGAACACCCAAGACAATGGTAGGGCCCACCTCTTGGCAAGATTACCCCCGTTCTCCGTCAGATCCGGGAGTTTCGAACTATGAGTACTCCTAGAACCCACGAGAGAAAATCCGACACCGGTGAAGCCATAACATAGAGAGTGAGGGAATACTGGGAATCCAAGACCCATGCCAGACTCTAACACACATGGTATGGCATACCCTATGGTTGGTTGGGATTCAGACGCTCTAGAGCTCCTCTCCGGAGAAACCCTAGGCTCGTTGGAGAAAAAAGGACGAAACTGTTGTTCTGGACCCTCTACGTACGTGAGCCGTAAGGGGGTAGCAAAGTGGACCTAATTTCTCTGTTGCGTTAGGTTAGGCCCAAGGAACAACGAAGAAAATGGTAGGTCCCACCTATTGGAAAGATTCCCTCCGTTCTGTCAGATCCGGGAGTTTCGGGCTGTTTGTAGTCCTCGAACCCACGAGAGTGAATCCGACGCCGGTGAAGCCATAACACAGAGAGTGACGGAATATTGGACATCCAGTACCCATTCCACACTCTAACACACATGGTACGGAATACCCTAGGCTTGGGTGGGATTCATACGCTCCGGAGCTCCTCTCCGGAGAAACCCTAGGCCCGATGGAAAAAAGGACGGAACTGCCGTTATGGAACCTCTACGTGAGCCGAAAGGGGGTAGAAAAGTGGAACTAATTGCTTGGTTGTGTTGGTTTAGGCCCAAGGAGCAACCAAGAAAATTGTAGGGCCCACCTCTTGGCAAGATCCCCCGTTCCGTCGGATCCGGGAGTTTCGTTGATGCAACAACTAGAGAGAATCTCACGCCGGTGAAGCCCTAACACAAAGAGTGAGGGAATATTGGGCAGACAAGACCCATTCCACCCTCTAGCAAACATTTTATGTTATAACCTAGGCTTGGGTGGGATTAAGACGATCTGGAGCTCCTCTCAGGTGTAACAGCCCAAGTATGAAAACCTACCATTTAGAATGTTTGATTTCCTGTTTGATTAAAGTATTGCATCATGGCATCATTTTACTCCCTTGTTTGCATTTGTTTACTATTTGTTTGCACCTGTTTTTATTTGTTTTCACAATGAAACTCAAACAATTTCAAATGCTTTGTTTTCATACTTGCTCTGTTACAACCTTTTAAAATAAAAATCTCAAATAAAAACAACCATTTTTGCTTTCATATCATTCCACATTGATCAACTAATAAAATGGTGTTTTTGTTTCCATTAATTAAGTTTCCAACTTGGGTTCAAATTCAAGCAATCATCAACAGCACTTAATTTGAAAGTTATAAAAATGCCAAACAATTTATAATCACATTTGTTCTATTTAATCTATAGGGGTCACCCTAATAAAAACATGGTTTTCATCAATAATCATTTAATTATCAAATTACCCAAATTCAAACCAACTCACTAAACATCACCTCTTTTGAAATTATAAAAATAATCCAAACCTTTTTGTGCTCTTTGTTTCCAATTAAATGCTTTGATCACCCTATTCCTAAAACAATATTGTCAATAACCCTTTAATAATAACATTTAATCACATAATCCAAGTTCAAACAGCACCAACTTCCAAGTCCTGAAAACTAACAAACTATTCTAACAATTTTAATCACTTTAATAATAGGGTTCACCCTATTATTTTTTGTTGTTTTCTTTATTACTCAATTAAGTTGCAAGTTATTTAAATTCAAACCAAATGACAAAACAGCAAATAGTTTTTAAATTTCCAAAAAACCAAGTTGTCATGGGGTAGATGTTGAGCTAACAAAACCCCCTGATTTTTCCCTAAATTTTAAAGCTCAAAATCTTATCTTTTCTTCCATTTGGTTCTCTACAAAAAAAAAAAAAACCGAAATTGTAAAAAGAAATGGTTTAGAGGGGGGAGAAAACACAGCCCATCAACATCCAGCCCACCCCAATCTACTTACCCCCAGCCCACCTCTGGCCTTCGTCTTCGTACGGACGCAGAAGGACAGCCGCTGTCGCTGTCCTTCCCCTCCCACCGTGCGATCCCTCCTTCCCCGCTCGATGCTACGCCGTACGAGCCCGGAACCCCTATAACTAACCTACCCACTGCTAACCCTAGCCACCTTCCCCTAGCTATCTCCCTCCTCGCCGCCGATTTCTCCTCTCACTGCTCGCATCAGCTCTCTGTACTGAACCTCGGTCGCCGCCTCCCTGAACCCCGCCGACGATCGCCGTCTCCGATGGCTAGCATCGTGCGCTAGCCACGGGAATGGGAAGGCCTCGATGCCACCTACGTCATCGACACCACAGTGGAGCCCGAGGAGGGCCAGATCGCCGCCGCCGTCCGTTTTCCGCCGCCGGCGACCACATCCGTCAGCCACCGTCCTCGCCTCATGCTACTGCGTCGAGCAAACGAGGTGAGCGCCCACGTATCCCTCATTCCCCTCTCCTGTCCATCCACGCGACAGCACGCAGCACAACCACCGCGCGGACCGCGCCCGTGAGCAGCGAACCAGCGGCCGCCGGCCTCTCTGTTCTTCCCGTCGGAATTCAGAAGACACAGACTGAACCCAAAGTTCAGTTAACAGTTGGTTCAGTTAACAGTTTTAACTGAAGGATAACCCGCGACACGATCGTTACCTGACAAGGAATCCTAAGCAGCCGCACTGGCTACCGCCCACTGCGCGGAAGCGCTAGCACCTGGGTTCGAGTCCCGCGGGGCGCGATTTTTCGCCCCAATCTTTTTCCCTCTGCGCGCACCCGCGCGGGACCCGCGCGTCATAGACCGCCACTGCCACCTCACAGCTCCCCCGCCTCGTTGGCACGCCACAGTGGCATGGGCCCGCACGGCAGCGTCTCAGGCCAGAATTGCACGGGGTGTAAAACGTCCAGGGGCCCCTCTGCAATTCCGTTTCTTTCTTTTTAGGTCCCTGCATTTACTTTTTGGCCCCTAAAATGGAAATGTGAATAACTTTCAAATGCCAAATCCAATTAAGATAAATAAAATATGCACACTGGTCCAAATTAAATTCTCTATCTAATGGTGCCATTTGTTTCCTGTTTTGAAGTTCCAAAATGCAATCTAATTTTGAATTCAAATAAATCAATTACAAATTTCTAAAATCAATAACTAATTCATTCTTAATCCAATAAATGCAAATAAAATATGTTTTCCATGCCATTTTGAATATCCTATTCAAATATAAAATTTGTTTCCTTGTTTGAATAATTTAAATTGCCTAGAATGATTTAATACTTGTTTAATTCAATTAAATTTGATAAAATTATAATTTGCTCAAAATAAAATATTTTTGGACATGCAAAATGTGTTTTCAAACCATCAAAGTGTGAACTTTTCAAATGTGAGTTTGAATTTATGTTTTGAACAAATAAAACTTCAATTAAATTCAAACTTGTTTAAAAATCATATAAAACTTGTTTAATATTGTTTAATTCATAATAAATTCATCCTAATTCAAATTTCAATATTTGAAACATGTAATCCAACTAAAATTTGATGTTCTTTTCAAATATAATTTTTGTTAATTGTTTTGCACACTTTAAATTGATAAAAACAATAATTGGTTGTGTAACATGTTTAAGTAACCAAAACTTTCCAAACTTAATAAATGATTTTCCAAAACTTGTTAAATCCTTTTATCACTTGCATCAATTATTGTTATTTGCTGTTATTTTGTTGTTACCATCATGCATGCATCATGCTAACAACTTTCACATAATAATTAATTGTAAATCATTTGTTTCCACTTATTTCAATGGATCTTTTCCATATGCAATCCAATTGCCTATGGGTCCAATTAAATTGTGTTATCTTGTCAAGTAGTTTATTTTGATGCATCTATTAACATGACATGCATCATCCCATGTTTGTGCACCTATGCCATGATATTGATTGTTTATCTCTCTGCATTGTTTGTTTGCTTCTTCTCGGATACACGACGACGTTGAGACCGACGATACTTACGACACCCCCTTCTAAGGAGTTAGCTCAGTACCAGGCTACTGGGTTTTGCAGGCAAGTTATCACTCACATGAACCACTGTGTTCCTTTCAACATTGGTTACCGATACTTTCCGTTGTTCTTTTCTGCTAGCCTTAGTAGTAGTTGTTTCTGTTACGAACCCATCACATGAATCCCTTAACCTTGATATTGCCTCACCTCCACTCCTATCACCCCCTTGGTTGAGCCAGTGTCTTACTAGCATGCTTAGGTTGCTTTTGCTCGAGTCTGTTATCCGTTACTTTCTGTTACTATAGCTATTACGTTGTGGGGGCTCGATGTTTAATCAATCAATCATGCTAATGTTATTGTTAAATAATAAATTTGATGATAAGGCACCGGCAGGAGGCCCTGTGTGGTTTTGAGGCCTGCTAGTGTCGACCCTAATAGGAAAAGGGTCTTGTCTACTGATCCATGATGAGCGCACTAACCGCATGGGGGAAGCGAGTATGGGCGCCCCCCTCAATTTGATTCGATTCGCATCTCGTCCAAATCGCCTCATTTAGTTCGTGTTTTCCATTTGCCGCATGCATGTTTTTGCGAGCCCAGGCCAGGGTGGAACTTTTGTAGTCGGCATATAGGGGGACACGGTCTTAGAGTGCTATGAGGGTCCCTTTTCTTCGGGGCTCGATTAGCCGTGCGCCCAAGGTTCTTTGGGCTTGATGCGAAGAAGAGTTGAGTTGTGTTGAGTGCCTCGCTTGGTGGGTTAGCTTCCCATCTGGCGGGTTATTCATGCGTGTACGGCCAAATTGGTGCAACCCTGCAGGGATAATCTTCTCGAGAAGCCGTGTTTTCCGCGGTTATGGATTACTTGGTGAAAGTACTGGCTAACAAGTACTCAGGACAACTTAAACATAATGATCAAACATGTTACACCCAATGATTAATAACTTGACTAGTAATAGGTGGATGACACAATAACTTGATTCACCTTTAATACAACTGTGTGAGTTATCCTCGGATTGCTTCTTTGGATAAGGGGCGAGATCCAGGATGGGTTTGTTTGAAGTTATCTTTCAGTTGGTTACAATCCTCGATCTTATCTCCTTTCTGTTAGCCGGAAGTGGTAGAATCTCTGTAGTTGGTTAGCGCAGCCAGTTGCAGCATCTTTTATATCCCCTCTCTTCCGTTGAACCCAAGGCATCTGTGCTTGGTGTTGACGGGTTACACTTTGGTGAATTGTGAGTCTTGCTTGCCAGTACGTTTATGTACTGACCCCTTTGGGGCTGTGGTTTCCGCAGACGACGTTTCCGAGGATCTACATGGTGGCTACTACGTGGAGTATGACGAGACTGCTGACGAGTAGATAGCGGACCCGGGCAGGATCCGAGACTTCGTGGATGGGCTCCGTCTTTTCGTTTCCGGCCTCTTAGGCCTATTTGGTTCTTGTCTGTACTCAGACATGTTGAATGCTTCCGCTGTGATGTAATGATGTATTGTTGGGGCATGTGCCCTCTGAATGATTGTATTTGCTATCTCTGCTCTAATGAGAGCCATTTGCAACTTATTTCAATCTTTTGTGTCGTAGAGATCTGTTGTGATATCAGTTGGTCAACGCCGTTGACGTACCATGTGTGTATGTTTTGAAGTACGTCAACGGAAGTGTCCTGATTTCTATGGGATAGTTTACGTCGACGCTGAACAGATAGGGGTTGGTTGTCACACATACGTGTGTTGGCCTACTCGTAAGAGGACGCGGGTGCCGGTAAGCCCCGTAATCCAATCTACTACTGTTCAACGGAACGGCGAGTATCCTCTAGAAGTCCGGGTGCGACAAATGGTATCAGAGCCTGTCTGCCTGTAGGATCCCTTTTTACTTGTCGCAGTTGAGTCTAGAAACTATTTTGTAGCTATATAGGAAAAATGAAACGTGAGAGTAGGAATTCTGTCCTTTTTCTTCTTTTCCCCACCCTCCCTCCCTTTTCTGGTAAGGAAGTGCAACGTTGATTTCTCCCTTCTCATCTAAACTTTCAAGTTAGGATTTCACGAATTCTGGTTTCTCTAGGATGGTTATATCTACTAGACCATAGGAATGGAGGTGGTTGTGACATGATTTATCATGTTGCCTACTCACGATTGAGAACGGAGGCGTGTAAGCCCCGGAAGCAGATCCTCTATTCCTAAAGCAGTAGATATTGATCCTTTAGAAGCCCGGATGGGTTTTTCCGTAGTACCTCAGGAGTTTTTGATCTCGTTTTCCCCGATGTTGATATCCTGTTCTTCTCAACATCCTTTCCGTTGAAATCTTGTTGTTGTTTTCCATTTCAGTTCTTATACCGGCGTCTAATCAAAACTTCCCAAATATCAAGTCTATCTGACCAGAAAGGTTGTTGTTGTTGTTGTTGTTGATGTTGATTCCAGGCTGTGAGAGCTGGCATTCCTATCACCTGGGGTTGTTTCGATGAAGCATTCCTGAAGCACCCCATTCCAGATAGTCTATCCTCCAAATCAATCAAATCCTGTTCAACTATACACCCTACATACAAAACCTCTACCTTTACTTGAAAATGTTCCGGTGGTTACCAAATTCCCTGTCATCTTGAACTACCAGAAAAACTATCCAATGTGCACGATGTGTTTCACGTGTCACAGCTCAAGTGGATCTTCCCAAGAAGTATCCGGACCTTTTCTTTTCTCAGTAGGAATCTCGGGGCGCGATTCCTTCAAGGGGGGGGGGGCGTTTTGTAACAGCCCAAGTATGAAAACCTACCATTTAGAATGTTTGATTTCCTGTTTGATTAAAGTATTGCATCATGGCATCATTTTACTCCCTTGTTTGCATTTGTTTACTATTTGTTTGCACCTGTTTTTATTTGTTTTCACAATGAAACTCAAACAATTTCAAATGCTTTGTTTTCATACTTGCTCTGTTACAACCTTTTAAAATAAAAATCTCAAATAAAAACAACCATTTTTGCTTTCATATCATTCCACATTGATCAACTAATAAAATGGTGTTTTTGTTTCCATTAATTAAGTTTCCAACTTGGGTTCAAATTCAAGCAATCATCAACAGCACTTAATTTGAAAGTTATAAAAATGCCAAACAATTTATAATCACATTTGTTCTATTTAATCTATAGGGGTCACCCTAATAAAAACATGGTTTTCATCAATAATCATTTATTATCAAATTACCCAAATTCAAACCAACTCACTAAACATCACCTCTTTTGAAATTATAAAAATAATCCAAACCTTTTTGTGCTCTTTGTTTCCAATTAAATGCTTTGATCACCCTATTCCTAAAACAATATTGTCAATAACCCTTTAATAATAAAATTCAATCACATAATCCAAGTTCAAACAGCACCAACTTCCAAGTCCTGAAAACTAACAAACTATTCTAACAATTTTAATCACTTTAATAATAGGGTTCACCCTATTATTTTTGTTGTTTTCTTTATTACTCAATTAAGTTGCAAGTTATTTAAATTCAAACCAAATGACAAAACAGCAAATAGTTTTTAAATTTCCAAAAAACCAAGTTGTCATGGGGTAGATGTTGAGCTAACAAAACCCCCTGATTTTTCCCTAAATTTTAAAGCTCAAAATCTTATCTTTTCTTCCATTTGGTTCTCTACAAAAAAAAAACAAACCGAAATTGTAAAAAGAAATGGTTTAGAGGGGGGAGAAAACACAGCCCATCAACATCCAGCCCACCCCAATCTACTTACCCCCCAGCCCACCTCTGGCCTTCGTCTTCGTACGGACGCAGAAGGACAGCCGCTGTCGCTGTCCTTCCCCTCCCACCGTGCGATCCCTCCTTCCCCGCTCGATGCTACGCCGTACGAGCCCGGAACCCCTATAACTAACCTACCCACTGCTAACCCTAGCCACCTTCCCCTAGCTATCTCCCTCCTCGCCGCCGATTTCTCCTCTCACTGCTCGCATCAGCTCTCTGTACTGAACCTCGGTCGCCGCCTCCCTGAACCCCGCCGACGATCGCCGTCTCCGATGGCTAGCATCGTGCGCTAGCCACGGGAATGGGAAGGCCTCGATGCCACCTACGTCATCGACACCACAGTGGAGCCCGAGGAGGGCCAGATCGCCGCCGTCGTCCGTTTTCCGCCGCCGACGACCACATCCGTCAGCCACCGTCCTCGCCTCATGCTACTGCGTCGAGCAAACGAGGTGAGCGCCCACGTATCCCTCATTCCCCTCTCCTGTCCATCCACGCGACAGCACGCAGCACAACCACCGCGCGGACCGCGCCCGTGAGCAGCGAACCAGCGGCCGCCGGCCTCTCTGTTCTTCCCGTCGGAATTCAGAAGACACAGACTGAACCCAAAGTTCAGTTAACAGTTGGTTCAGTTAACAGTTTTAACTGAAGGATAACCCGCGACACGATCGTTACCTGACAAGGAATCCTAAGCAGCCGCACTGGCTACCGCCCACTGCGCGGAAGCGCTAGCACCTGGGTTCGAGTCCCGCGTGGCGCGATTTTTCGCCCCAATCTTTTTCCCTCTGCGCGCACCCGCGCGGGACCCGCGTGTCATAGACCGCCACTGCCACCTCACAGCTCCCCCGCCTCGTTGGCACGCCACAGTGGCATGGGCCCGCACGGCAGCGTCTCAGGCCAGAATTGCACGGGGTGTAAAACGTCCAGGGGCCCCTCTGCAATTCCGTTTCTTTCTTTTTAGGTCCCTGCATTTACTTTTTGGCCCCTAAAATGGAAATGTGAATAACTTTCAAATGCCAAATCCAATTAAGATAAATAAAATATGCACACTGGTCCAAATTAAATTCTCTATCTAATGGTGCCATTTGTTTCCTGTTTTGAAGTTCCAAAATGCAATCTAATTTTGAATTCAAATAAATCAATTACAAATTTCTAAAATCAATAACTAATTCATTCTTAATCCAATAAATGCAAATAAAATATGTTTTCCATGCCATTTTGAATATCCTATTCAAATATAAAATTTGTTTCCTTGTTTGAATAATTTAAATTGCCTAAAATGATTTAATACTTGTTTAATTCAATTAAATTTGATAAAATTATAATTTGCTCAAAGTAAAATATTTTTGGACATGCAAAATGTGTTTTCAAACCATCAAAGTGTGAACTTTTCAAATGTGAGTTTGAATTTATGTTTTGAACAAATAAAACTTCAATTAAATTCAAACTTGTTTAAAAATCATTTAAAACTTGTTTAATATTGTTTAATTCATAATAAATTCATCCTAATTCAAATTTCAATATTTGAAACATGTAATCCAACTAAAATTTGATGTTCTTTTCAAATATAATTTTTGTTAATTGTTTTGCACACTTTAAATTGATAAAAACAATAATTGGTTGTGTAACATGTTTAAGTAACCAAAACTTTCCAAACTTAATAAATGATTTTCCAAAACTTGTTAAATCCTTTTATCACTTGCATCTATTATTGTTATTTGCTGTTATTTTGTTGTTACCATCATGCATGCATCATGCTAACAACTTTCACATAATAATTAATTGTAAATCATTTGTTTCCACTTATTTCAATGGATCTTTTCCATATGCAATCCAATTGCCTATGGGTCCAATTAAATTGTGTTATCTTGTCAAGTAGTTTATTTTGATGCATCTATTAACATGACATGCATCATCCCATGTTTGTGCACCTATGCCATGATATTGATTGTTTATCTCTCTGCATTGTTTGTTTGCTTCTTCTCGGATACACGACGACGTTGAGACCGACGATACTTACGACACCCCCTTCTAAGGAGTTAGCTCAGTACCAGGCTACTGGGTTTTGCAGGCAAGTTATCACTCACATGAACCACTGTGTTCCTTTCAACTTTGGTTACCGATACTTTCCGTTGTTCTTTTCTGCTAGCCTTAGTAGTTGTTGTTTCTGTTACGAACCCATCACATGAATCCCTTAACCTTGATATTGCCTCACCTCCACTCCTATCACCCCCTTGGTTGAGCCAGTGTCTTACTAGCATGCTTAGGTTGCTTTTGCTCGAGTCTGTTATCCGTTACTTTCTGTTACTATAGCTATTACGTTGTGGGGGCTCGATGTTTAATCAATCAATCATGCTAATGTTATTGTTAAATAATAAATTTGCTGATAAGGCACCGGCAGGAGGCCCTGTGTGGTTTTGAGGCCTGCTAGTGTCGACCCTAATAGGAAAAGGGTCTTGTCTACTGATCCATGATGAGCGCACTAACCGCATGTGGGAAGCGAGTATGGGCGCCCCCCTCAATTTGATTCGATTCGCATCTCGTCCAAATCGCCTCATTTAGTTCGTGTTTTCCATTTGCCGCATGCATGTTTTTGCGAGCCCAGGCCAGGGTGGAACTTTTGTAGTCGGCATATAGGGGGACACGGTCTTAGAGTGCTATGAGGGTCCCTTTTCTTCGGGGCTCGATTAGCCGTGCGGCCAAGGTTCTTTGGGCTTGATGCGAAGAAGAGTTGAGTTGTGTTGAGTGCCTCGCTTGGTGGGTTAGCTTCCCATCTGGCGGGTTATTCATGCGTGTACGGCCAAATTGGTGCAACCCTGCAGGGATAATCTTCTCGAGAAGCCGTGTTTTCCGCGGTTATGGATTACTTGGTGAAAGTACTGGCTAACAAGTACTCAGGACAACTTAAACATAATGATCAAACATGTTACACCCAATGATTAATAACTTGACTAGTAATAGGTGGATGACACAATAACTTGATTCACCTTTAATACAACTGTGTGAGTTATCCTCGGATTGCTTCTTTGGATAAGGGGCGAGATCCAGGATGGGTTTGTTTGAAGTTATCTTTCAGATGGTTACAATCCTCGATCTTATCTCCTTGCTGTTAGCCGGAAGTGGTAGAATCTCTGTAGTTGGTTAGCGCAGCCAGTTGCAGCATCTTTTATATCCCCTCTCTTCCGTTGAACCCAAGGCATCTGTGCTTGGTGTTGACGGGTTACACTTTGGTGAATTGTGAGTCTTGCTTGCCAGTACGTTTATGTACTGACCCCTTTGGGGCTGTGGTTTCCGCAGACGACGTTTCCGAGGATCTACATGGTGGCTACTACGTGGAGTATGACGAGACTGCTGACGAGTAGATAGCGGACCCGGGCAGGATCCGAGACTTCGTGGATGGGCTCCGTCTTTTCGTTTCCGGCCTCTTAGGCCTATTTGGTTCTTGTCTGTACTCAGACATGTTGAATGCTTCCGCTGTGATGTAATGATGTATTGTTGGGGCATGTGCCCTCTGAATGATTGTATTTGCTATCTCTGCTCTAATGAGAGCCATTTGCAACTTATTTCAATCTTTTGTGTCGTAGAGATCTGTTGTGATATCAGTTGGTCAACGCCGTTGACGTACCATGTGTGTATGTTTTGAAGTACGTCAACGGAAGTGTCCTGATTTCTATGGGATAGTTTACGTCGACGCTGAACAGATAGGGGTTGGTTGTCACACATACGTGTGTTGGCCTACTCGTAAGAGGACGCGGGTGCCGGTAAGCCCCGTAATCCAATCTACTACTGTTCAACGGAACGGTGAGTATCCTCTAGAAGTCCGGGTGCGACATCAGGAGAAACCCTAGACCCCTGGAGAAAAGGACAGAACTGCCGATCTGGCCCCTCTATATGAGCCGGAAGGGGGTAGCAAAATGGAACTAGTTGCTTGGTTCTGTTAGGTTAGGCGCAAGGGAACACCCAAGACTATGGTAGGGCCCACCTCTTGGCAATATTCCCCCCATACCGTCAGATCCGGGAGTTTCGGGCTCTGAGTATATATAGCCCAAGAACCCGCGAGAGAGAATCCGATGCCAGTGAAGCCATAACACAAAGATTGAGGCAATCTTGGGCATCGAAGACACATGACACACTATAAGACACATGGTATTTGATACCCTAGGCCTGGGTGGGATTAAGACACACTGGAGCTCCTCTTCGGAGAAACCCTAGCCCCCTGGAGAAAAAGGACGAAACTGCCGATCTGGCCCCTCTCTACGTGAGCCGCAAGGGAGTAGCAAAGCGGAACTAATTGTTTGGTTCTGTTAGGTTAGGCCCAAGGAACACCCAAGACTATGGTAGGGTCCACCTCTTGGCAAGATTCCCCTCGTTCGGTCAGATTCGGGAGTTTCGTGCTCTGAGTAGCCCTGGAACCGGCGATAGAGAATCCGACGCCGGTGAAGCCCTAACACAAAGAGTGAGGGAATCTTGGGAATCCAAGACCCATGCCACACTCCAAAAAACATGTTATGTGATACCCTAGGCTTGGGTGGGATTAAGACACACCGGAGCTCCTCTTCGGAGAAACCCTAGGTCCGTTGGAGAAAAGGACGAAATTGCTGACTCTAGGTAAACCGGAAGGGGGTAGCAAAGTGGAACTAATTGCCTGAATGTGTTAGTTTAGGCCCAAGGAACACCCAATAAAATGTAGGGACCACCTCTTGGCAAGATTCCTCCCTTTCCGTCAGATCCAGGAGTTTCGGCCTCTGAGTATATATAGCCCTGGAACCCACGAGAGAGAATCCAACGCTAGTGAAGCCATAACACAAAGATTGAGGCAATCTTGGTCATCGAAGACACATGCCACACTATAAGACACATGGTATGGAATACCCTAGGCTTGGGTAGGATTCAGACGCTCCGAAGCTCCTCTCCGGAGAAACCCTAGGCCCGTTGGAGAAAAAGGACGGAACTGGTGTTCTCGACCCTCTACGTGAGCTGGAAGGGGGTAGCAAAGTGGAACTAATTTCTCGGTTGTGTTAGGTTAGGCCCAAGTAACAAGAAAGACAATGGTAGTGCCCACCTATTGGCAAGATTACCTCCGTTCCGTCAGATCCGGGAGTTTCGGGTTGTGAGTAGTCCTTGAACCCACGAGAGAGAATCCGATGCCGGTGAAGCCATAACACAAATAGTGAGGGAATATTGGGGATCCAGAACCCATGCCACACTCTAACACACATGGTATGGAATACCATAGGTTTGGGTGGGATTAAGACGCTCTGGAGCTCCTCTCCGGAGAAAGCCTAGGCCCATTAAAAAAAAGGACGGAACTGCCATTCTGGACCGTCTACGTGAGCCGGAAGGGGTTAGAAAAGTGCACCTAATTGCTTGTTTTTGTTTTGTTAGGCCCAAGGAACACCCAAGATAATGGTAGGGCCCACCTCTTGGAAAGATCCCCCCTCCCCCCCGTTCTCCGTCAGATCCGGGAGTTTTGGTCCGTGAGTAGTCCTGCAACAACTAGAGAGAATCTGACGCTAGTGAATCCCTAACACAAAGAGTGAGGGAATCTTGGGCTTCCAAGACCCATGCTACACACTCTAACAAACATGTTACGTGATACTCTAGGCTTGGGTGGGATTATGACGCTCTGGAGCTCCTCTCCGGAGAAACCCTAGGCCCGTCGGAGAAAAGGACAGAACTGCCAATCTGGCCCCTCTACGTGAGCCGGAAAGGGGTAGAAAAGTGGAACTAATTGGTTGGTTGTGTTAGGTTAGGCCCAAGGAACACCCAAGACAACGTTGGGACCCACCTCTTGGCAAGATTCCCTAGTTCCGTCAGATCTAGGAGTTTCGGGCTCTGAGTAGCGCCTTGGAACCCGCGAGAGAGAATCTGACGCCGGTGAAGCCATAACACAGAGAGTGAGGTAATATTGGGCATCCAACACCCATGCCATACTCTAACACACATTATATGGCATACCCCAGGTTTGTGTGGGATTCACACGCTCCGGAGCCTCTCTCCGGAGAAACACTAGGCCTGCTGGAGAAAAGGACGAAACTGTCGTTTTGGACACTCTATGAGCCGGAAAGGTGGTAGCAAAGTGGAACTAATTGCTCGGTTGTGTTCGATTAGGCCCAAGGAACACCGAAGACAATGGTAGGGCCCACCTATTGGCGACATTCCCCCCGTTCCTTCAGAACCGGGAGTTTCGGTGATGTAGCCCACCCAACTCCACCAAGTGCACCGATGACAAGATCACGCGCAAAGGCCATCAAAGATAAGGTGAACTCGCTCCTATCATCCTATGCTTTCGGTCATGTGGAGAATGGTGCGCTACCTCATGGTTCCACACTTTGCGTACTCAGGTTCAAACCCACCACGGAGGTCCCGGAAAGCACCCAAAATGATGCGCAAGAAGATACAAAGGAGGGCGGAAGAAACGGCATCGCAATCGGAGTCCCGACGGAGAAGATAGGGGGAAAGGAGCCCCTCCCGGCCTCGGGGGCCGGGCAGGCCGGCCTCATCCCCCTCTAGGCCGGACCCCCAACAGAGGTAGCCGGCCTGGAGGCCGGCCTCCCTCCTTCCCACCCCGGCCCCAGGCCGGGCACCCCACAGAGCCAGCCGGCCTGGGGGCCGGCCTGCCTCCTCCCCACCCCGGCCCCAGGCCGGCCTCCTCCTCCAGGCGCCCACCCTGGCCCCAGGCCGGGTTCCAGGCCGGCCAGGCCGGCCCCTAGGCTGGGGTGGACCCGAAAATGCACGGAAAAGACCCGTTTTCGCTCCCGTTTTCACCTACTTCGACCCCCGGCTATATAAGGACACCCCCAAGCTAGATCTAGGGTTTAGAGTTGAATTTAGAACATTTGGAGCTCAGCTCTCTTGTATCCCTCTTTGAGGAACCATCCCTCCGACATCGTCGAGGATTGTATCAAGGCACATCCAACTACTTGATCTCTCCCTTTGGGTTTCTATCAAGTACTTGACCAATCTTCCTCTCGATTATCTTGAGGTTCTATTGGCGTAGTGGACCGGCTACGGGTGTAAAGCGGTTTCAATCAAGGTGAGCTCAGTTGAATCGATCGTTCCGTAGGCGGCCCTCGGGGTTAGTTGACGGAAGATTTGGGGTTCTTCGGTTCTTACTAGTTATCCTTGTGTTTGTTTGCGTTGCCCTCGATTTCCCCCTCGTTTCCCCCTCGTGTGTTCATCGAGTTCTTCGTGTTCTTCGTGTTCTCCGTCGATTCGTGAAGATCGGGCCAATCTAGGAGTAACCCTCCGCATCATCTGGTATCCAGAGCTAGATTGACACGAATCCGACACCCATACCCCTCCCCATCCACCAATTTTTCTTTTTCCACCAAGAATTTCGAAAATCCTCAAAAAAACAGCCAAAAGGGAATTTGACCGATCTGTTGACTCGTTGAGTTTTTCGTGGTTTTTCTTCATAGATTTGTTGCCAAACACCTTTCCACACCTTTCCATTCAGCCAATTTTTCCAATTTCGCCCAAAAATTTTCTTGATTTTGTGGGAATTTCGAATTTGAGCCAAAAACTCAGAAAATTTCAGCTCTTCGATTCTCCGGCAGATTTTGGAACTTGTTTTTCTTTGTCGTTTGTGATCCAAATTGAGTGCAACGAGTTGCTACGCGACGCCCACGACATCACCTACGCTTCCACATCATCGGATCGCCACGACATCGACTCCCCCACGGCCGCAAGTCCGTGATCATCAAATAAGAGAGGTATAACTTGCTTCCGCTTGCACCACCCCATCCCATTGTGTTACTTACCTATCGGACTAGTTCTTTTTACACCGCTTGACATCGCATTTGTGGCATCGAGAGTGCGAAGTTAGCGCTTGTGAGAGATTAGTTACCGAGTAGGCATTGGCACTTTGGAATCCATCAAAAAGAGAAAATCAAAAAAAAAAAAGAGAAAAAGAGAAAATAGAAAAAGAAGCAAAAGGATCGGTGCCAATTGCTTTCCATTGTAGGAACGTGTAGCATTGCGTCGCAAAAGAGAAAGAGTGACCGATTGCCACGGTGCGAATCTTGTTGCCTTTTCAACTTTGCGGTTTGAGCTAGCGTCCTCCTTGAGTTAGTGTGGCATTGAGCATTAGTCTACGTTAGGGCCATTTCGTTCTTCGCTCGTCCATTGGTCGCACTAACCCCATTTTTCCCTTGCATGTGTGTGTTCCACCATATTTCCATCCTATAGGTTTGGTTTTTGTGCTAACTTTTCTTTGAATTTTCTCCACGATTGACAACAAACTTTTCTTCGGTTTTGGTCGATTTTTCCTCGCCACTTTCCTAACCTATTTGCCTTCCATATAAAGTGTGTGTGTTGCCGTTTGCGGTTTCTTTCGATCTTTTGGATTTGCTCTTGACATACCGCCCTACACCTAGGATCGTCCACTAGCCTCAATACGACCAAGAAAGGTAACGTTGGGTAAGTGAGGCGTCCATTTCTTCAATATCACCCTTGTGTGTGTTTTTGAGATGGCTAGGGAAGGAGTATTCACAAGTCCGAGCTCGGAAGACGAAGGCAATCCATTCTACAACGACAATGATTACGCCAACTTCGTCACCCACAATGACCACTTTCAACTCCGCGAACTCGTCAAGGACGGGTTGCAACGCTATGAGCGTCGACTCCAAGAGCAAGAGGCTCGATTGAATGATCAAATGACGCGCATCAACATCAACTTGGCTAATCTTGCCAATCGCCGTCATTCATCATCGTCCTCAAGGTCTCGTCGCTCGAGCCACCGCAATAAAGATCCTCACCAACCTCGTCGCCATGATCGCCACAACGTGGAGGAGGGTGGACAACCTCAACAACCACCACCACCTCCTCCACAACATCAACAACCTCCGCGACGCAATCGGTATGAGGATAGCTCGCCATCACCACCACCTCGACATCGCCAAGGCCGTGGTGACCCTCTTCAACAACCGGAACGCCCGGACCTTCGACAACACCATCATCCTCCACCTCCACAAGGCCACGCTCAAGACTATGGCCACAATGATTTCGTGGAAGATGCTCGTCAACATCGAAGGCCACCAAGGCGCCATGCGCGTCCCAACAACAATGACCGCCAAGAACATGATCATCCTCAACAACCTCTCCAAGAACAAGAACGTCCGCACCAACATCACAATGGCCATGATGATAGTGAACGCCGTGAAGCTAGGCTCCGTCACCACCAACCACCACCACCTAATGACCACCGGCGTCATCCTCCCCATCATGATCGCCACCGCCAAGACAATGAGGATGACCCCTATGATGATTCACCTCCCATGTATGATGAAGACCCCCATGAGCGCCAACAAGCGCGCCCCCATCGTCCGCAAGAGGACAACAACATGAGTGCTCTTCGTTTCAATGTCCCCAAGTTCAATGGTGAGAATGATCCCGGAGACTATCTTGCTTGGGCTCTCAAGGTTGACAAGATCTTTGCCATTCACAACTTCACCGACAAGAAGATGGTTGCTCTAGCATCTTTGGAATTCGAAGGCTATGCACTCTTATGGTGGGATCGTCTACAAGCCGAACGAGTCCGCAATCGCGTTGCTCCTATTGCCACTTGGAATGAGATGAAGCAATTCATGCATGCTCGATTCGTTCCTCCTCACTACAAGCGTGACCTCTTCAAGAAGCTTCAAGAACTTCGTCAAGGTGTGAAGTCCGTTGATGAGTACTACAAGGAAATGGAGACATCTTTGATCCGCGCTCATGTGATAGAATCTCAAGAGCAAACAATGGCCCGCTTCCTCAATGGCCTCAACTATCCTATAAGGAAGATCGTCGAGTATCAACCGTATGACAACATTGTGGCCCTTGTCCACCAAGCTCTCAAGGCGGAACGCCAAATTGCGGAAGATCTCAAATATAGCAAGCAAAAGGCTTTCTTCAACTCAAGACCATCATCCTCAACTACAATGACACAAGTTCCTCCTCCAACTACCACCAAGAGCAACACGCGAGCCTCTAGTGCTCCCAACAAGTCTTCCCAACCATTCAAGAAGCAAGCTCCTCCAACCTCATCCTCAAGTGCTCCTCAAGTCAAGTCAAGCACTATTACTTGCTTCAAGTGTGGTGGTAGTGGACACAAGTCCTTTGAATGTTCCAACAAGATGATCATGATTGTCAACCAAGACGGTGAACGTGATTCTATGAGCGAAGGCGAATACTATGCCTTGCATCAAGTTGCTCTCAACCCTTTGTACGTCTCCAACGATGATGAAGAAAGTGTCTATTGCGACGAGGACAAGAACCCATCACTAGTGGTCACAAGAGTCCTCACTTCTTCTCCTCAAGATGAGCAAGATCAACGGTGCAATCTCTTTCAAACAAGAGCCGGTATTGATGGCAAGTCAATCAAGGTCATCATCGACGGTGGAAGTTGCCACAACTTGGCTAGCAAAGAGCTTTGCGACAAACTCAAATTGCCTTACAAGCAACATCCTCACCCATACCATGTCCAATGGCTTAGTGACTCCGGCACCTTCAAGATTCAACACATGGTCTCCGTGACTTTCAAGATTGGTCCTTATGAAGACACGGTAGATTGTGACGTTGTTCCTATGACCGTGTGTCATCTTCTTCTTGGTCGACCTTGGCAATACGACAAGAGTGCTATCCATGATGGGCGTACCAATCACTATAGCTTCAAGTGGAATAACAAGACATTTGTTCTTCGTCCCATGTCTCCTAGCCAAGTGATCGCCGACAACGCCAAGACTCTTGCACGTCGACAAGAAGAGCTCAAATCTCGTGAGATGAGTGGTGAGAGAGTGATCCACCAAAAAGTGAGTGAGAGCCACAAGCCAAATATGAGTGGAAAAGTTCCGAGTGATGCCAAAGGCTTTGCCTTACTTGCCACCAAAAGAGAGATGCGAGCGCTAAGAGATGACCCAACCATACTTCACTTTGTCCTATTGTGCAAAGGGGAAGCACTTGAAACTAACGACATGACAAATCTACCTCCATCTTTGTTGCCTTTGTTGCAGGAATTCGAAGACGTCTTTCCCGATGAGCTCCCTCCGGGCCTTCCTCCCCTTCGAGGAATCGAGCACCGTATTGACCTCATTCCGGGCGCGCCCCTTCCAAACCGCGCTCCTTACCGCACCAATCCCGAGGAGACTAAGGAGATTGAGCGCCAAATCCAAGAGCTACTCGAAAAAGGTTTTATTCGCGAATCCCTTAGCCCTTGTGCCGTGCCGGTTATCCTTGTTCCAAAGCAAGATTCTACTTCCCGCATGTGTATGGATTGTCGCCCTATCAATGCTATCACCGTTAGATATAGACATCCTATTCCTAGGCTCGATGACATGCTTGATGAATTGAGTGGTGCTACTATCTTTTCAAAAATTGATCTTAAAAGTGGTTACCATCAAATTCGTATGAGTATAGGTGATGAATGGAAAACGGCTTTCAAAACAAAACTTGGTTTGTATGAATGGCTTGTTATGCCCTTTGGTCTTTCGAATGCCCCATCTACCTTCATGCGTCTCATGAATGAAGTTCTACGTCCTTTCATTGGCAAATTTGTTGTGGTTTACTTCGACGATATTCTCATTTATAGCAAATCTTTGGAAGATCACCTTGATCATGTTTCACAAGTATTGTTGGCTCTTCGCAACGCAAAACTTTTCGCCAATCTTTCCAAATGCAATTTTTGCACCAACAAGCTTGTTTTCTTGGGTTTTGTGATCTCTTCCAATGGTATTGAAGTAGATAACAAGAAGATTGAGGCAATTAGGAATTGGCCTAACCCTACCTCCGTGGGTGAGATAAGGCGCTTTCATGGCCTTGCCGGTTTCTATCGCCGCTTTGTCAAAGATTTTTCAACTATTGCTTGCCCTTTGAATGAACTCACCAAAAAGAATGTACCTTTTGTTTGGGGCAATGCGCAACAAAAAGCTTTCGACACACTTAAGAAATGCCTAACCGAAGCTCCTTTGCTTGTCTTATCGGATTTCGAGAAAACTTTTGAGATTGAATGTGATGCTAGTGGTATAGGAATTGGTGGCGTTCTCATGCAAAACGGACGCCCCGTTGCTTACCATAGTGAAAAACTTGATGGTGCTAAACTAAATTACCCCATCTATGATAAGGAACTCTTTGCTTTGGTTAGAGTGCTAGAAGTTTGGCAACACTACCTTTGGCCAAAAGAATTTGTCATTCATTCCGATCACGAATCATTGAAATACTTGAAAAGCCAAACCAATTTGAACAAAAGGCATGCTAAGTGGGTTGAATTCATTGAATCTTTTCCTTATGTCATTAAGTACAATAAAGGTAAAGAGAATGTGGTAGCCGATGCCTTGTCTAGGAAAGAATGCCTTCTTACACGTCTTGACATCACTGTGATTGGTTTGGATGAAATCAAAGACTTATATGCTTCCGATGCTTTCTTTGGTCCTATATTTGAGAAGTGCTTGCCTAACCGAGGTTTTGATGATTACTATATTCACAAAGGTTTCTTGTTTAAGGCTAACAAATTGTGTATCCCCGAGTCTTCTCTTCGTTTGTTGTTATTGAAGGAATCACACGAAGGAGGCCTCATGGGACACTTTGGACGCGACAAGACCTATGCCATGCTCTCCACCAACTACTATTGGCCCAAGATGAAGCATCACGTTGAGAGACACGTCAAGAGATGTTCCACATGCCTCCGAGCTAAGTCCACTTCCAACCCTCATGGTCTTTACATGCCATTACCTATCCCACATGCACCTTGGAGTGATATTAGCATGGACTTTGTGTTAGGCCTTCCACGAACTAAAACCAACATGGATTCAATCTTTGTAGTTGTGGATCGTTTCTCTAAGATGGCACATTTCATTCCTTGTAACCGAACCGACGATGCTTCACATGTTGCTACTTTGTTTTTCAGGGAAATTGTGCGTTTACATGGTGTACCTACTTCAATTGTCTCGGACCGCGACGTCAAGTTCACCTCCTACTTTTGGAAGACATTGATGGCCAAGCTCGGCGTCAAGCTACTATTCTCCACCGCCTATCACCCACAAACGGATGGACAAACCGAGGTCGTCAACCGCACACTCTCTTCACTACTTCGAGCATTGATCAAGCCCAACTTGACGAATTGGGAGGAATGCATCCCACACGCCGAGTTCGCCTACAACCGTGCTCTCCATCAAGCTACCAAGAAGAGTCCCTTCGAGATCGTCTACGGCTTCAACCCCAACACCGCCCTCGACATACTCCCTTTGCCTCTACGCGAGCGAGCAAACATGGACATCGACAAGCGCACCGACTACATCAAGAAGCTACACGACTCCACACGAGCTACGCTTGAGAAGCATTCCGAGCACCGAGCCTCTATCATGAACAAGAACAAGAAACCCATGGTGTTCCAAGAAGGTGACCTCGTGTGGCTACACTTGCGCAAGGACCGGTTCCCCGAAGAGCGCAACTCCAAGCTCAAGCCAAGAGGTGACGGGCCCTTCAAGGTCATCAAGCGCATCAACAACAACGCCTACAAGCTCGACTTACCGCAATCCAAGTACCTCGTCCACAACTCCTTCAATGTCAAGGACCTCTCTCCCTTCCATGGATACCCAAGTGATGAAGACGACGCCGAGTCGAGGTCGACTCTTTTTCAAGGGGGGGGGGAGATGATGTAGCCCACCCAACTCCACCAAGTGCACCGATGACAAGATCACGCGCAAAGGCCATCAAAGATAAGGTGAACTCGCTCCTATCATCCTATGCTTTCGGTCATGTGGAGAATGGTGCGCTACCTCATGGTTCCACACTTTGCGTACTCAGGTTCAAACCCACCACGGAGGTCCCGGAAAGCACCCAAAATGATGCGCAAGAAGATACGAAGGAGGGCGGAAGAAACGGCATTGCAATCGGAGTCCCGACGGAGAAGATAGGGGGAAAGGAGCCCCTCCCGGCCTCGGGGGCCGGCCAGGCCGGCCTCATCCCCCCTAGGCCGGACCCCCAACAGAGGTAGCCGGCCTGGAGGCCGGCCTCCCTCCTTCCCACCCCGGCCCCAGGCCGGGCACCCCACAGAGCCAGCCGGCCTGGGGGCCGGCCTGCCTCCTCCCCACCCCGGCCCCAGGCCGGCCTCCTCCTCCAGGCGCCCACCCTGGCCCCAGGCCGGGTTCCAGGCCGGCCAGGCCGTCCCCTAGGCCGGGGTGGACCCGAAAATGCACGGAAAAGACCCGTTTTCGCTCCCGTTTTCACCTACTTCGACCCCCGGCTATATAAGGACACCCCCAAGCTAGATCTAGGGTTTATAGTTGAATTTAGAACATTTGGAGCTCAGCTCTCTTGTATCCCTCTTTGAGGAACCATCCCTCCGACATCGTCGAGGATTGTATCAAGGCACATCCAACTACTTGATCTCTCCCTTTGGGTTTCTATCAAGTACTTGACCAATCTTCCTCTCGATTATCTTGAGGTTCTATTGGCGTAGTGGACCGGCTACGGGTGTAAAGCGGTTTCAATCAAGGTGAGCTCAGTTGAATCGATCGTTCCGTAGGCGGCCCTCGGGGTTAGTTGACGGAAGATTTGGGGTTCTTCGGTTCTTACTAGTTATACTTGTGTTTGTTTGCGTTGCCCTCGATTTCCCCCTCGTTTCCCCCTCGTGTGTTCATCGAGTTCTTCGTGTTCTTCGTGTTCTCTGTCGATTCGTGAAGATCGGGCCAATCTAGGAGTAACCCTCCGCATCATTCGGGCTCTGAGTAGTCCTGGAACCCATTAGAGAGAATCCAACGCCGGTGAGCCCTAACACAAAGAGTAAGGGAATATTGGGCATCCAAGGCTCATGCCACACTCTAACACACATGGTATGTCAAACCCTTATTTTGGGTGTACGTATAGATCCTTCCTGCATATATAGCAAGCGATGCGGGTGAAACCGGTCACACCTCGGGTTTGGATCTTGGCTCTCTTCACCTCATAGCACAATTGTATGGACATGATTTTACTCCATATAGGCTTAGGAAGGATTCCTACTCCGGAGCCCCCTCTTCAACGAAACTCTGGCATGTGTTGACCGAAACTTTTCCGTTTACCCCTTCAACTGGCATCAGAAAGGGGGTTGACCAATGGATTTATTTCCTCACTTTGTTGGGGCATGCTGTACATACATAGAAAACCAAAATCTAGCACATGTTATAACAAGAATTGGAGCCCCTAGTGCAGATTTTGTATTGAAAAGGGTCAAATTGAGACTAAAACAGGATCGAACCCCAAATTCCCCATTTGCTCATCTGCCCACCTCACAAACTGAAACAGGATCGAACCCCAAATTCCCCATTCGCCCATCTGCCCAGCTCGCAGACTGAAACGGGATCGAACCCCAAATTCCCTACTCTTCCCCACCGAATCCATAGATCGCGGGCGCCTATTCGCTGTCTCCTTCGTTGATGGCTGCCTGCCGCATGTTCTCGAAGGAGATGTGTCGGACTGGAACATCTCCTGCTCAAGGCCATAGCGTGCTCGCCTGCTCGCATGCAATGGAGAAGCTCGAGGATAAGTGGCACGACCGCGCGCTCGAGGTCACCGTGGGAGGGCGTCGCCCTCCTTTGTCGCCTGAGGAAGTCCTGGCTGCGCTGGTCGCGCAATGCGCAGTCACCCGTAGGCAGGTGAAGGTGGATGTTAGCACGCCGCCGGTGGACTTTCTCATTCGATTCCGTTCCGAGGAGGACTGCACCATCGTGTTACATCTGTCCCGGCGCGTCGTCGCCGATGGAGCGCCGCGCACATTTATTCGCTGGTGCCGTTGTAGCGGCGCCGAGCGTTCTGAGCTACCGTATCTTACGAAGCTCACCTTCGAGCAGTTCCCGCGGGAGGCATGGGAGCCCGTTGCGGTGGAGCAGTTCGTCAACCATCTTGGCGGTGATCTGGTGCAGATGCATGTACCGGTGGAGAGCTGGTTCCTATCGGTGGAGGAATGGATGAAGAAGCCGAGCGCAGCCCCGAAGACCTACACTGTGGAGGTGCCAGAGCCGTACATGCCGGCCACAATGCGCATTGTCCTCATCCATGTCTCGGAGGTCGTGGACCCTAGCCCAGTTATCTCGGACACTCCACTGTGGGACGACGACAAGGTCGACACCACACGCACACACCAGTTCCCATTCTTCGGTGGGTGTGTGGATGGCAGTGGCCCTCCTCAGGTGAGGGACGGTGGCCACTGTTTCGGTGGGCAGAACGGCAACGGATCTGCCGGAGGAGAATGATCTGCTTACCGAAGAAGATTGAGCTGCTGTTTGAACTGCTATCTGAAGATATCATTTGGCTTATGTTGCAGCTGCTATCTGTTGGGAGTCTGAATTGTGTGTTGTATCGTGCATGTCTAGTCAGTTTGAAATTTTTTGACTTATGTTGCGACTATTATCTGTTGTAATATGTCACTTTGATCTCTAGTCAGTTTGAAAATGTTTGACTTATGTTGCGACTATTATCTGTTTTAATATGCCAGTTTGAACTCTAGTCAGTTTGAAAATGTTCGAGTTTGTTGTTGAATTTGAGTTGAATCTAAGGCTCCTAATGTTTGAACAATTAATGTTAACTCATGCAAAAAAAACAGCAACAATGTATTTCATCTATAAATCATGGAAACAAATTCCAGGTGCTACATATTGCACAAAATTACATTAATATGTAAAACAAACATATTTTTCGCGCACACAAACCATAACACGAATAAGAACACTTATTATCAAGCGCTAAAAACACTTAAACAACTACTTCCTGCGTATCCTTTTGCTCGTTCCCTCGTTGCCGCGGCGGCGGCGTGAAGCTTTACCTTCGCTCTTGCACCAGAGGCGGATCTTCTCCAGCCATGTTGGACCTAAACTGTTTTTCATGTATCGGATCCTTATGTATAACTCGTAGCTGACATACCCGTCCACTGCTGCATAGTTGCGGCTTGTTGGAGTCATCTTCCCTTCCCAATAATGGTGCAGGTATGAATCGAATCCAAACTTCATATCGAGGTACCAACTGTCTATGATATTTCCTGCTAGAGTATCCATTCCAATTTTGGGTACCCCGAATTCCAATTGGATGTCATGGTGGTACTCCGGTGGCAGAAAAAAGCCTGATTGGGCAAGAGCCTTCTTGTCGCCCGTCATGTCCATTCTTGCGAACGTGATCTTCTTTGCTGAAAAGAAGTTTTGCAGCAACTTGCGTCCATGATCTGTTTGCGGCGACCTGCACCAGTGGTACACGAGGACGTGGTTGCGCATGGCGATTTGCAAGACGGCGACGGCATGCGGTTTGTAAGCATGGCTACGTGTGTACTCAAGGTCGAAGCCCAAGAACTTGTGCTTTTCAGGCTGAAGCAATTGCTCGAAATTGGCCAGGGCAGTCTCCAAGGCACGTTCCTCGTTGGTGTAAATCACCTTCAGCATGTTGCCGCCGTGGACAGGGAGGCTGATAACCTCTGTGGTTGGTCGGCAATCCTCCATGGCAATTCTCCGCTGTGGGCTTGGAAGAAGAGTCAGGGAAGATGAAGTCTGGATTCGATGGGTTCTATACTTGGATGGGTTTGGAAGAAGAGTCGGGGAAGATGATGAACGGAAGAAGCGCAAATGGCAACTGCAAATGGCAATCGCCTAAATATCAAAGGCGTGTGTGGAACGAAGGTGTGTGAACCCAAGCGAGTAGATGAACGAACGGGAAACTAATGGCAACTGAAAACGAGGCAGAGTGCATATACACGTTCGTCACCGTGTGGAACGAAGGTGTGTGAACCCAAGCGAGTAGATGAATGAACGGGAAACTAATGGCAACTGAAAACGAGGCAGAGTGCATATACACGTTCATCACCGTGGGTGGCCGTTTGACCTCCCTCGCAAATGACCGTTGTGTTCGTCGGAAGAGAGCAATTCGTTGGCTTGGTTTGGCTGAATTTGTTCGACTGATAGGTGGCCCTGACTCGTTGTGGCCCTGTTTGACAGTGACTAAATATCACATCACTCTGTGTTTGACAAAGTCAGCCCACGGGAGAGCCATGCAGAGACATGCATGCGCACACGTCAGCAGGCCCAACAGCCCTCGAAATGGCAGTCAGTATAAATGCCCATCCTGCTTGCATCGCCTCCTTCCCCCACCATTCCGGCCCCAAATCTAGCAAAAGAACCGCACTTTGCTCCTGCCCCAACGCCTCCCTCCTTCTCCCCCAACCTTTAGGCGGTTCCGCGGAGAATGGAGGACGCCGTCGCATCATCTGCTGCCAGCGCGGCCCACCATGTCGGTTGGACCTCATGTCCGGATCCGATGCAGGGGAATAACGCCGGCGCGACATCTGTTGTCGTCGCCGCAGGTGCGGCCGGCCATGGCGGTTCGCTGTCATCGCCTCCTCCGGGGGTGGAAGCGCCGGGACTCCCTCTCCTGTCCGATCTAGGGGTCCCCATGGGGGAGGTACCGGCGTTCGAGGAGGTCGTCTCCGACGAGGAGTCTGAGGTGCTTCCCTAAACATATATATCTAGCCCTAGTTTATTATTGAAGATCCAATGGTTTATAGAGACATGCAAGCAAGTTGGATCTGGAGACGGGGATTCTACATATGCAACTGCGAACCCAGCGCCCCCTATTACCCAGCTGTCGGAACAGTGTAGTTGAAGTTTATTTCATAGAAAAAAATACACATTAAGCCTTGTAACTGACTGTTTGCCCAGGCTTGAATCTATTCCCGGGTCCGCTAATGATTTTAGGTCCTGGATTCTAGAGATTGTAGAATAGAGCGATTGGTATATGCAAGTTAGGAATTAGCTATACATGATTTTGATGGCATTTTGTCTATCTGCAAGTTCTATTGTCCATTAACTAGGAATTAGCTATACATGATTCGAATGTGGGCATAAATTTTAGGCTTGTTATTACATATTAAGTCCATTAACTAACTGCATATATGTGGTACCATTTATGTTCTGCTTAAATTTTTGTATGCTATTTAAGCAAAGATTGATGTTATTAGTTTATCAATGGTATGCTTATTTGATTTAAACTATTGTTAGTACATTCATTGTAAAAATGACCTAGAATTGGAGTGTGGTGCTAACTTTTGTTTCATTTCTAATTTGAAGCATTTCGATGACGGCGTATCATCTGACAAGTAGTCCCGCGATGCTAAGAGCAGACATGTTCTTAGGAAGCTGCAGAATGGGAAGATTAGGTACCGTCGTCGCGCCGGCATGCTGTTCTGCCCCTTCTGCTGCAGGAACATTGGCACGAGCATCGTCAGCATGATCCAGCATGCCAGCGGCTTTGGACGTGGCTTGTAAAACCGCGTGCCCGCTGTTAGGGCCAAGCACGCTGCCTACGGTGTGTTCCTAAAGAAGTTGCTAGCGCGCAATATCCGCTTAGGGCGCGCGCATCCCCATCTGAACCCCAATCACCAGGACAGGACAGGAATCCTTGGAGGAGCTAGTAATGCTGTCGCTTGTGCCGAATGCATGAACTTAATTTGAATAGTTGTGCTACTAGCTAATGTTCTGGTTTGGACAAGTAGTATATGTAAGAACTTTATTAGTATTGTGCAAGAATTTCTCGTGTGTGTAAGAATTTAAGTACTATATATGTAGTACTTCTATACTATGTTGCTTCAGCCGATCATGTTTTTAGGATGCCTAAATATGATATAACTTAGTAATAAGTGGATGTGTCACGTCCATTTAGTACTCGATCATGCCCAATAAGCCAATCCTTGTCGAAAAATCGTTGATATGATGGATCAATGGTTTTTAATTCTTCATTTAATTAGTAGAAAATAAAGAACTAATGGTAAGAATGCAACCTTTTTTGTATTAGCAAAGATATACATCTGAAAAACCTTCAATTTATGGGACAACATGCAACAATTGGCAGCTATAGCCCATTGTACCCAAATTAACACATAGACCCTCAATTTTAAAAAATTCACATCCAAACCTAACATCTGCGCGCCTAAATTACGACCGCTAACAGCCGCGCGCGCGCTAAAAAATGAAACAGTCTCACACGGGGTCCGACTCGTCAGCGTCATAGCTGCGCGCGCGCTAAATCTTCACCGAAACAGCCTCACACGGGGTCCTACTTGTCAGCGTCACAGGCCGCCACGCTCCCTCGCCCACTCTCGGCTACTTCCCCACTGAAAGGGATCACTCTGCCCCCCCCCCCAAAAAAACCAGTGCCTCCACTTCGCCCACTGGGCGGCAGCTATCACCGCGGCAGCCTCCCTAGCTTCCCCGTCCTCACCGATGTCCTCAACCAATGACTGGTAAGTGCTGGTTGCCTCCCTTCCCTTCCTCAACCAAACGATTCGATCTAGTTTAGATGGCGGCGGATCTAGGTTAGATGCCGGCGGATGGAGGTTAGATGCCGGCGGCCATCGTCGTTGACGTGTTTTAGGTCACAACCAGCCATGGATTTAGCTCACGCTACCGTCACAGGTATCTCGAAGATCGCTTCCTCCACCCATATGCAGATCCACCTGAACAAGGCCTTGGAGCTCGCAAGGCCCCCTGTTCTTCAGATCCCCAAGGTAAATACTAGCATATAAATTCGTATCTCCTTTCTCCTTCATAGCTACTTGTTTTATTTTTCTTCTTTTCATATTTGGATGTAGCACTCTAGTCAAGGCTACTTTTCTTGTTTTACATTGCTAAACATCTGTGCTTGATACATGTGCTAATGATTAAACTGTGCACTCGATCTTGATGAGATCATCGAGAATTTTACCTAGTGTTGTGTACAACCACATTGGTTCTGCATCTTCCTTGGTAAAATGTTTGATGATCTCATTAATTTTGTTTTGTGCTTATTAGTATGAGACTACTTTTCTCGTTTTCAGTTGCTAAACATCTGTGCTTTATACGCGTGCCAATGATTAAACTGTGCACTCGATCTTGTTGAGATCATCGAGCATTTTACCTAGTGTTGTGTACAACCACATTGGTTCTGCATCTTCCTTGGTAAAATGTTCTACGATCTCATTAATTTTGTTTTGTGCTTATTAGTATGAGGCTACTTTTCTTGTTTTCCATTGCTAAACATCTGTGCTTGATACATGTGCCAATGATTAAAGTGTGCACTCGATCTTGATGAGATCATTGAGCATTTACCTAGTGTTGTGTACAACCATATTGGTTCTGCATCTTTCTTGGTAAATGTTCGATGATCTCATTAATTTTGTTTTGTGCTTATTAGTATGAGCCTATTTTTCTTGCTTTCCATTGCTTTTGGATCCATAGGAATGCCTTTGGAATGTTCGATGATCCATAGGATTCTTTCCTAAGGAATGCCTTTGGATCAAAGGAATGACACCTACAAAATTCCTATGGATTGTATTCCTACACCCAATTCCATAGGAATTTCAACATCCACTCTAACCTCTTTTTTACACTCATTCGCGTAGGATCGAGGCAAGTTTCCTGTGGTTCTATCCAAATGACTGTTTGGACAGTTTTCCTCTGTTTGTTATCCTATGTTTTGCACCTACAATCCTGTCAAATTCCTATGTTTTCTCGGTTCCTCTATTTTGTAATACTATGATCAAAAGAAGCCCTTATACGTGCGCCAATGATTAAACTGTCTCTGCCAATGATTAATATGCATCAATGTGTCTAGCGGTTTGGCTACTATAGCAAATAGCATGCAGACAAGTTCAGTTGGGCCTCATTTTACTATAGTAGGTAAATCTGTCAGAATTATTGCGTGTCATTTGTATGTACCATGGTTGGCAATGAGACTCACTATTACACTTTTATTTGTTTTGTTGCATGTGCCAATGATTAGACGGTGCTGATGGTTGGTCTTGTAGTTGATTATGTGCTAAACATCTATGATGCTTTTTTTGTATGGTTTGCGAACCTGTGGTTGTGGCTTCAGAATGGATGGATCAATGGGAGAAGTGATGTGGAACAATTGCATCTGCGTTTGGAGAGCATTGAGGACGCTGAAAAGTGACGTAGAACATGTGGATGTGCCTTTGGAATGGATTGGTGACTAGGAAAAGTGACGTGGAACCTGTGGATGTGCCTTCGGAATAGGTGGATCAGTAGGAAAAAGTGACGTGAACCGTATCGATGAGAAACTATTTAGTTTATGATGTGCACCTGTTTAGATGCTGAGGTGCACCTGTTGTGATGTGAACCCTATCGATGACATGAAACTATTTAGTTAATGATGTGAGCCTGTTGTGATGATGGCGGGTAACCTTTGTGATGCTGGTGTGAACTGGTGTTAATTCTAGTTATTATTATAATTCTAGTCATTATAAATCTCCTTGTTGTGATGATGGCGGGTAACCTTTGTGATGCTGGTGTGAACTGGTGAACTGACAGGCCCGTGCAAAAAAACGTTAGGAACAACCGCGAGAGAGCGCGGTCGTTGCCGGTCAAAGCAGTCAAACATGGCAGGATGTGTGGGTCCGATGAAAATTCGCGACGTTCTACGTGACCAAGCCAGTTTCATCGAAGGCAACTGGGCTCTTAGTGGGCTACTGGGCCGGAGACAAAAATCCGCGACGTAAAAGTAGCAAAAAGTCAGGAAAAACCAGTCTGCGACGGACCAAACAAATACGCCGAGAGCAAACTCCACTTTTCAGCCATTCGCGACGGAAGGGCTCGACGTTATTAAAACATTCTGCTCAAAACGTTCCGGATCGCACGGAATTTGATAGTGTCTATTCCTTCATGTTATGACTATTTGGAGCCAATCCAAGTCCTTAGAATGTGTCAATCACATATAGTGCCAAGTAGTGAACCTCAAACACTAGTACCTTGTTTTCTATCTACTTATCCACTCCTCTATTCTTGCTTCAAGAATTCACCAAGTCAGCAAAATGGAGATCAAGACTCAAGCACAAGAAGGAAACTTCATTATCAACTTGGTGGCAACATGTAGAGATATGAGGAATATCATTGAAGGAATTGAAGGAAGGACTTAGACTCCACAGCAAAAAGAAGCAACTCAATGAAGTACAAGAGTATGAAGAAAATCAAGGAGAAGACATTTTCCTCTCTCTTCATATCCCTTTTATTTCTTTCTTTTCAAATTGACTTAGTAGTAGTTGTGCCCATCCCATACCCAAACCAATTAGTGAAGTGAAAGTCATGAAGAATCTATCAAGACCAAGAGAAGAATCCATCTAAGGAACAAGACTACAAAAGAAGCATGGAGATGACCTTCAAGAAGACAAGCATGTGAAGACTTGGAGCAATCCATACAAGTTGAAGAATAACAAGTTGTTTTTCGTCCCACCTTTGACCCAAATGGAAAATCCCAAGACTTTAACTTGTTATCTCCATTGTTATGAAGTTAGTTGAACCTAGACCTACCTTAACCCAAAATGGAAGGACTAACTTAGATCACTCTAAATGTTTTGATAAAAACAACTAAGTGTTACACTTTGTTATGTGTTACTTTAGTTGAGATAGTTAGATCACATTGGTGAACTCTTGAAACTTCCTCGACAAGTATGGTTGTATAAAGTTTGATCACTACAAACTCAACCTAGTCCATCCCAAGTAAATCCTTGGAATTTCCTTAACAAGTATGGAACTCAAACCTTGAACTTGTCCTAACCAACTTGGTTAAACCCCTTTTGATATGTTAGTTACTCTGTATGTTTTCTACACTTGTATGTTTGTTTGCTAGGATGCTTGTTTATTTTGTTATTGTGTTTTCAATGAATAGATTGTATGGAGAGCAACGATCCTTTGTGAAGAGAGTGTGATATCTTCACCAACTTCAACAAGGCAAGTAACACATCATTCAACTACCCATTATTTTCTATATGCATTAGTTGATTTTGAGTAGTATGCATGATATGATATT
The DNA here is from genome assembly GCA_028641055.1 of Alopecurus myosuroides. Taxonomy (NCBI): domain Eukaryota; kingdom Viridiplantae; phylum Streptophyta; class Magnoliopsida; order Poales; family Poaceae; genus Alopecurus; species Alopecurus myosuroides. Next base: position 179,066,885 of record CM054060.1, on the reverse strand, counting down.
TTACTAAGTTATATTATGCTATGCTATATCCTAGTAGTGTGTAGCCATCATTATACCTTGTTATTTTGAAGCTTTGTTACTTAGTTGAAGCTTAGCCTTGCTACAAAATTTGTTTTACTTGATGTTGTGGAAAAATTCTAAGTAATAACTTCACTGAACCACCTGGGTGGATTGGTAAAGCGGGGCTGTTGATAGTTGAGTGTCTCCCCGAGGGGATTTCACTTGAAGGAATGCCACCCAGGAACAAAGTGATTATGATGTTCCCCAAGTTTAGATTGCTTCCATAGCAGCCTTTAGTCATATGGGCTCTGTCTTGGTTAACTAAGTTGCGAGGGTTCAGCCTGGGCTTGACAAGCAGATGTAGCATAATTATAGGTGGAACGGGTCTTGCCATTAGGTTGAATTCTTGCTTCTGAAAGATCTCGTCTCAATCTTCTCCTTTTCTTAATGCACTCAGAGTGTATAGGATGTTTGGGCTGATTTGAGTCTGAAGGTGAAAGTGCACAAACTCTGCAGAATCAACAAACTAAGATCTTAGCTGTGTCTCCGGTTATGGACAACTATGAGCAGATGGACAAGGAAGGACGGAAGAATCACATCACCATTTTGAATAATTAAAATTTTGACCAAGTGAACAGTAATTGTGGTGCTTGGATTTCAGTCCAATGTTGCCACCCCTTTGAAAAGAAAACTTTTATTTTATAGAAGAGATAGGAGAAAACTTGCTTTATGCAAACTTAGCCAAAACTCCACTCAGCCAGATGAGCATGTAGTATTAGTATTGCCATTTATATCCACCATAGTGTTTACTTGCCAATACATTAAATTGTATTGACTCCCTTGTGGCTGCATATTCCATATTGCATATGTTTCTGAATACGAGTGAGGATTTCGTTTAGGATCTCGAGACTATCGCCAACATGTTTTGCCGGTGGCACATGGAGAAGATGGGCTCAATGTTGTACTTGTTTTCCGCTGTATTTTTTTTTCCTGCTAGTCTTCTAAGACTATGCAAGTTGTAATCCTATTTTGTAAAGACCAGATCATGCGATGTAATAGAATTTGATACATTTGCATGATATTTCATATTGTACTGTGCTGCTAGCAATTGATCCAGGGACTAGCACAATAACACAAATGTTCTTACATTATTTAAATCTGAGAACGCTACATGGCAAAAGGGTAATGGACGCGGACTCCTGTGGTCGGAGAGCCGACTTTGATAGGGCCCACCTAGTAGTGTTACAACACATTGACGATGTCGACCCTTGGATAGAAAAGCACAAAACCACGATAAAAAACAGTGCTCACAGGCCGATGACGGAAGAAGAGATATTTAGAGCACACAACTCTTCTTTCGCGACATGGTTCAGAAAGCAGATTGATGCCGATCCCCCGCCAATGACATGTCAGAAAGATAAAATTGTATTGGCCTTGTCATATGGCCCCGCGCCCAATCTGATGACTCATCAAGCATACGACATCAATGGGTACACATTCTACACGGAGGAAAGAGACAAAAGTCGCGACTATCAAAACTCATCTATAACGATGGAATCTTACACGGTCGAAGAGATTAGAAGATACTACAGAAAAATCGAGGAAATCTGGGAGCTTGACTACATTAGGGAAAAGCTGTCGATGTTCCATGTCAGATGGGCTACAAACGTCACGAAAGAAGACGAATATTTCACCACTATGTCGATGTCTGAAGCCAACAAACCCAAGTCCAAGAGCCCCACCGCGGAAAATGAGCCGTGGGTATTGGCTAAGCACGTGGAGACTTGCTTCTTCATAACCGACCCGACCAAGCCTAGTCGTGTTGTCGTAAGGATAGGAAAAAGGGCCCTCGTCAGAATGGATGGAGTCGCCGATGAGAAGGACTTCGACGGCTTAGTCGGAGACCCGATGATGGAAGAACCCGGTGAAGACGATGAACCATACACCACAAGAAGAAGCAGGACCACACTACCTAGTTCAGGTCTTCCATTCACAAGAAGAAGTCACGATATGGCGGTCACGTATTCAACATCGACCAAGAAAGGTAAGAGTAAGATTGTGACGAAAGGCTGAGAGAGGGAAATACTCACGATATGTGCGATATAGCATGCTAATAGTGTATGTGTACAATGTTTTTTGAGAGAGAAACACTCGCGGTATCTCGCTAAATCAATCTATTTACGCCCGATGCGACCCTAAATATTTTTACATATGTTACCTTTCATATGTATGTAATTTTTAAGTGAAAAACAATGTAGGAGCCCCCTAATAGCATTCCTATATGCTCGATGTACCCCGGGCCGCGGGGGAGCGGTAAACTGCATATGCGTTATTTGTATATGTGTTTAGGAAAACCTTACCACAGGCGCATCTGGAAAAATATTCGCCTGGGGTAAACTTAGCACAGGCGCATCTATATTATGCGCCTCCGATAAGTACCTCTCACTAGGCTTTGGGCCCGTGCACTAGCAAACGCTTCGAACTTTTAGCGCAGGCGCATTTCGTTCGATATTCACCTGGGGTAAGTGTGTTAGCGCAGGCGCATTAGGTTCGTTGTTCGCCTTGGGTAAGTGTCGCCGGTGGGCTCTGTCCAGTCTTTCCCCTTTCTCTCCCCTCATGACGGAGATAGTCGATCCAAAATTCCAAACCGTCGCGCGCCTCCCCTCTCACCGTCGCCCAACCCTAGCATCTGTCCTCCCCTCTCACCGTCGCCCAACCCCGCCGCACCCGCGCGCTCTCCCACGTTGTCGTCTGCGAGGAGCAGCACGCCCACGCCGCCGTCTGCATCAAGGCCGTCGAGGAGCAGCAGGGTCGACGTCGAGCAGCAGCAGGCCAACAAGGAGCAGCACGCCCACGCCCACGCCCATCCAGGTCAGCCCCCTTCCCCTCAACGTGTTCGGCTACCTGCCATGCTTGATCTGGCAGTCTTGTCGCGGATCCTGTATCTCCACTGTTTGGTCTGGAAAAAAGTAAACGACGAACATGTGCTATGTTGATTCATACACAACACAAAGATTATCGATTTTCTGTTCCAACTTGTTTGCCAGTTATGTTTAAGCTGTGCGTGCAAACAGTGTTCAACTCGACGAGTGTATATGCGCAATGTAGTCTTTAATCCTGATTTTATCGAACACCCTGCACCTTGTAGTCTTTGGGGGGGAATTAACTAAGGCAACTACAGTATGCTACATGCTGGACCAAGGATACTACTGACCTGACCTCAGGTGGAATGAGCTACATACAACTGCATCTACAATTGTTAAGGAATCCTCTTCAGTTGGTGCACGTGTTACAAAAGTTAATCCAATGACAGAATGGACTAGAATCCATGTGACAGATAAGTTCCCCAGCTACAATTTCCTCCTAGTCCTAATTAACAGCTGCGGCCACCAGCAAGTGTGGAACAGTGGAAGTAAGTAGGCACAGTAAAACGGCCAGCCACGCACTTCACCGAGTCCTAACAAATTGATGCTACCTGTCATTAATCCATTAAAAGTAATGTAAAATAGCTTAAATATGGAGTACATAAATTTGGCAAGTTAAGCAAAAGTCAACGAAGCATTGCATATTTGAAAAATTGAGAACATATCATGTGAGGAAGAATGCTCAAGATGCAAACTAACAATTCTTCCAATTATAGTGCTAATGGAGTAAACAGTCCAACTGTCATATGAACTACCGATGCTTTCTCTTCTATTCTATTACTGGGGAATGCATGACCTTCATGATTCAGTTCATATTACTAATGCTATTCTAGGTAATCTTCTACCAATAGGCTATGGCAAATTAGATGGAATAAGCTAATGAAAACAGAAATATAACTTAAAATGGAATAGTAAAGCAACATACACTGTCGACAACAACAACATCAATGGATCCACCAACAAGAGTGTTCACTATGCTTAAAGAATTTTCAGCAGAATCAGGTTGTGCTATTAGGAGTTTATCAATGTCCACACCAATTGCTTCTGCAACTGAAGTGTTGAAAGCATTTTCTACATCAATATAAGCACAATTACCTACAAATATTCTGTGTTGAGCATAATCATAAGGTACAAAACACTGGGATCTCTAAACCAGGAATGGTCACTATGTTGAGATGGTAACGAAACTTATCATACCTATGCCATTCTGAATTTATAGTACTTATCATACCTATGCACTTATCATGCCTTCTCTGGAAGAAACTCCTGTCTGCAATACTGTACTCATGGGAGTAATTTTTGTACTGCAAGCTTCATATCAGCATTTTATCAGTAATTTAGAAAATCATATAAGCACTAGTTAGCACTTCCTTTTTAAGTTGAAGTAAAAAAAAACATCTCTGACCATGCATTTTTATCCGGCATAAATTAATTGGAAACTGGAACTGAGGAGGAGATCCCTTTTGCTCTAACATACAAAATGACACTGTACTAGTCAGTACTCCCTGGAAAATAATGACTGAAAGAATGAGTGCAGGCTCCCAAAATTGCACCATAAGTACCAAGGGAAAAGGGGGGGTATTGTGTTCTCTAACTAAACTTATCATGAGACCTTGATTGGTACTCCAGGCTCTTGGAAATTAAGGCTAGTAATCTGAGAGGTCAAGAACAACTCTTATCTGCAGTTGTTCAGCTTTGACTCAAATATTTCAAGGCTGGTAAATGGTAATTATAGGAATAGTGCTTGCAGTAATAATATTTCTTAGTGTTTGGAGTAATTCTACTTATTGGACTCATGCTTAGAGTACTCAAATTATATGACTAGTGCTTGGTGTAGGAGTACTCAAATATGAATGGTTAATATTGCTTCAAATTATAGGGCTAGTGCTTGGAGTAGTCAAATTATATGACTAGGGCTTGGTGTAGGAGTTTGTGCTTGGAGTATAGCAATATTTATATGCTGTAGAAGCTTTATAAAACTGAATGGTTACTCATGCTTCTAAATATTGATACTCCTGTCTAATTTGATCTTCTGTTGTGAATGCCAATTGTTTGATTTACTTCTTGTCTAGCTAGAAAAGTAGTTGGAGTAGCATGAGTAAATTGGAGTAAATTTGAACATTGCTTGTAAACTGGGCATGCTAAATTGTTTGCTTGCTCGTGCTTGCTTCTTTACTGTATTGTGATAAAGTCAGGGTCCTAATATACATCAGTTGCTGTCGGTGGCTGCAGCTCACCTGTTATTTGAAACAGTGGCCGCTCGATCAAGAGTTATGAATTCTGGGAACCTGGTAGTTATAAATTCTAGGAACCTGGGAGTTTTTTGGGAACCTGGGAGTTATGATTATTCCTGGGAGGACCTGGGAGTTATGAAACCTGGAAACATGAAAATATTGCAGACAATCTGGAGTTTTTTGGCATGATATGAATTCCTGGGAGTTTTTGGCCATGTGTGCATTCTATTTATGTTGCAGGTACATTGAGTGCCAATGTTTTGCCGGAACGTTGGTTCATTTCTGTTCCGGCAAATTTCTGGCACTCCGGCATGACCATTTATAGTAGAGGTCATGCCGAATTTTTCCGGTGACTAACCTAGTATATATTTTGTCTACTGCTAGCTAGGCATGTCGTCTTCTTCTACGGATCCGGCGTTATTGGACCACTACATGCTTATGGCTAGAGAGTCGCAAGAGGAAGAGAGGGCCAATGATGGTGGTGATGATAGGACGACTGACCAGCCCCCCGATGGCGAGCCCCACAATGATGACGGGCACACCGGTGGCGAGGAAACCACTGATAGTGGCGCCAAGGGTCCCTCTAAGAGTAGCACGACGACAAAGAAGTGTCGGCAGCGAGCTCCGAACAAGGTCGGCACCGTTCGAGAGAACTTCACGGAGTTGGATCCTTCCAATGGCACACCTGTGTTGCATAAGGACCTTGTGAAGGGATACTTCCTCCAAGTTGGCGCGATCCTTCGAGACGTCGTCAATATCAACAAGCCGACTCTCAAGAAGAAGCAAACTTTGCGCGCCCAACTCATCTCGAGGCTGCACGCGCGGTACGAGTTCCCCCCCCCTACAACAACGAGAATCTGAAGGGCAACCTGGTGAACAAACTCGCCCTCACTAGATTCACCAAAGGCCTGAGCAATTATAAGACTATGGCGAGGGCGATGATTAGGGACAGGGAACCATTCGAAGAGATCCATCTCCACTTCCCGCGGATTACGCCAGATGACTTCAAGATTTTCCTAGATAACCAGTCGCTTGATTTCACTAAGAATCAAACGAACTTGGGGAGGGACCTAGCGTCGAAGAACATCGGTCACCACAATCTCGGCTGTCGTGACTACGACGGGAAGGAGCCAGTTTGGGATAAAGAGGACCAGGCCTACATTGATAAAGGCCTTGGGAACCCTTACGCCAAGTATGCCCATGACCCGCAGTTCCAGAAATTCATGAGGTCGAGGTACAGAAAAGTAACGCCGACCGGGGAACTTGTCACGGACCCCAAGATGGTGGAGAATGTTATTTTGGTCACGGATGATAGCGTGACGAATGTCGAGAAACTAGTGGTAAGAAATTTATCATTTCATGCTACTCATCACCATCAAGTCCATGAATTCATTCTAGTACCAAACCATTTCTAAACTGTTCATATGTTTCTTCTGCAGCTAGAAGAACAACGGCTTGAATCTTCCCTCGTCGCAGACGTCGACGGCCAAAGTCGCGTGGGATAAGCCTTTTATCAGGGGGTACAACAAGGCAAAGAGTCAGGACCCGCTGAAAAGGCCGCACTTAGGCCGTATCACCGGCGGCGGACTAAATAGGAAGCACGCCAAGTATGGCTTGGCTGAGCCCAACACTAAGGAGTCGCGGGAGGCGAAGAAGAGCCAGTCGAACAAGGAGGCGGAGTTGCTGAAGAAGAAGGTGGCAGACATGGAAGCAAAAATGGAGAATCGGATTGAGCAAAAGGTCGGGGAAAAGATGAATGAGCTCATGCCCGCCGTATTTGAAAAACTCTGTGGCTACATCGCCGGGGGCGCACAGGGGCCGATGCCTACGATCAACATAGGCGCCGGAGGTGGACCGTGGATGTTGGTCGTGCCCGGCGCGGCCGCCGCCGGTGGTCCGTCGATGTTGGCCGTGCCCGGCGCGCCCGCCTTTCGCCGTGCCCGACGCGCCTGCCCCCGATGGACCGTCGACCGTGTCCGGCGCAGCCGCAGCCGATGGTCCGTCGATGTTATCGTTGCTCGACGAGCCCATCACCTGTGGTCCGTCGACATTAGCCGAGCTCGATGCTCTCACGTTAAATTATTGACCGTCTCAAGTTGTAGCCAGTTCAATATCACCTCACTCTCTGACCTAGCCATGCATGTTATCGCAGGCTGACGCGACGGGATGCACCTTCCTGCTAAAAGTGGGCAGCGAGTTGAAAGATGTTGCAAAGGGGAGCATCTTGCAGCCACTCTCCCGCAAGTATCACTTCAGAGATATACCGGCCAACAAGCTTCGGGTTCGCGTCGATCTGGTGTTACCGGGATTTCAGGACTTGTATCCTCCTAATCAACCCGCCAACGCCGACAGCGAGCGGAATCAAGGCCAACTCGACAATCAAGTCTTGCTATAGCCGAAAGCCCTTATTCGGCGAGCCAACGCATGGTCGTCACTACTACACCTGTTGCGCCCGCGGCAAGACAACAAGACAAGGTCCTTCCTCCACCTCCGGTGGATCCTCCTCCTCCCGAGCACGAGACGGCACATGACGAGCAACATGACGAGCATGAGACACATGACGACTACATGGATATTGAACTTGCTCCCATTGACGATTTCATAAATCAGTTGGTGGCGAAGAGGTTCCTCCGGAGTTACCCACCAGAAATCTTAATATCCAGAAGAAGGTAGATGGCGAAGAGGGTGGTCCTTCTGAGTTACTGTAACATCCCTACTTTTGTGTAATAAAGAGAGGTGTTGTGTACATGGCATGCATGCATGAAAAATGGACCAAAAATTTGCATTTAAAATTTAATCAGTGAATTATCAAAAATCACCTAATCTATCTTCACACAAACTTGTTTTACAAAGTTCTTCAAAATGAATCAACCATATTATAGAAATGTCACATTTTTGGAGAGCTTTCCAACGAATATTTTTGTGCAATTCTTGGTTTCCAAAAAGGCCCTCAAAAACCCCTTTTTCTGTCTGTTTTAAGTCTAGAAGGACCTTTCTGCGATTTCTCAAATTTCCACAGGGGGTTTTCCAGAAAAGTTCTTTTTCTTTTCGTTTATTCCTTTTCGCTGGCCAGCAGGACGAGACGCCGCCAAGCGCCACCTCCTACTTCTCCACTGCGACGTGGACAACCAGAGGGTCGTCAGGCGCCGTCCAGATCGAGAAGAGGCCGCAGAACCCCCCGGTCGCCCTCCTCTCCCTCTCTGCTTCTTCCCCTCGCGCCCGAACCCCACCTCGCCGTCGATGGCGTTCAACTGCCTCCCGCCCTCCCCGAGTGGCTCCTTAGGACCGCGACGCCCTCCTCCTCCACCTTGAGCACGCGGAGACGTAGGGATGCCGTAGACGTCGTGAATCGCCGCCTCCTTCTTCCCCTCCGGCCGTCGGGAAATCTCCACCGCGCTGCCGTTTCCCTTCTTCCCCGGCCCCGCCGACCCCTCCGGTGAGCTCCACCTTCTCCCTGAACCCTCTGTTCCCCTCCTCCCGTCCGAATTCGTCGGAACCACCAGCGACCGAGGACCTCTGCTGCCGCTTCCTCACGCCGGCTCGCCGCCGTTGCCTCCCAGCAAGCGAGGCCACTCTAGTTAGGCTCCCCTCGGTGAGAGGAAGCCAGTGGGCCAAACGGCACGCCCGGGGGCGCCGTGGTTCGCCGCCGACGAGCGCATCTGCCACCGGCCGGCCACACAGGGACGCCACGGTGACGTCACTGTGACGTCACCTGGCCACGTGTCCGCCCAGCTGTTTTTCCATTTTGTTTTTAAACTCATAAGTGAGCCCGCAGAAAATGGAAATTAATTAAAATTTGTAAATTAAATAACATTCGATTTATAACTCCAAAAATTATGAAAAAATATGCTGTTCAGAAAAATATAAACTATCTTTTTATATCATTTCCATCCATGTTTGACAAAGTTCAAAATGAGGCCATGTTTGGAGTTTGAATTAAATTCATTTAAATATTGAAAATAAAGTTTTAATTCAATAAAATTAGAAAATCAAGTGTAATATACCAAAATGATCAGTGAAACAAATGCAACCTATCTATGGGGTACCTAAAGTCATTTGGGCATCTAAACTTGGTCCCACCCCTAAACTAGGGTTTTCTCCCCCTCTGGTGATTATCGTTCACGGCGTAGAACCCTAGTTTTCTGTTCTATCTTTCAAGCCTTAAATCAACTACATTATTTCGATCATGCATACATATTGTGCGTTGCACAGATACCATTTTTTGATTGTTTTCTTTATTTCCGGTGTTGCTTGTTATCGGTAGACCGAGGTCCGGAGGTTGATCCGGCCTTCTACGACAACCCCAGTTCCTCCTTCGACGAGCAAGGCAAGCACAACCTCATGGCTCCACCCATGTTTTGAGTCTTTTCAGCCTCTTACTCATGCATGCGATTCAACTTAGTTTTGAGTCTTTTAGAGTTAACCTATCCACTGCATGACCCCCTTATATGTCACCTCCATACATGTTTACCCTCCTAGTATGACTAGGGTTGTTTGAGTAACGTAGAGCCTTGTGTGTTCAATGCTTAGACATGCTTAGTCTTACGATCTGCTTCATCCGGTTGATGAATGCTGAAAATGCGTGAATCTATAATGAAAGGTGTTTATGCTTTGATGTGGTTGAATAACATGATTAACATGGCATGGATGTTGAGGCCACTGTGGGTTGTGGTTTTTTTCTCGTTCATGCCCCTAGGTGCGAGTTCTCGCCTTCGAAGCCAAGACTAAACGTGCAGCCACACGTGGGCCAATGAACCCAGCTCAGCTAACAACTTGTCTAGTCACTTCCATGGGTCACGTAGATTGAAGTTTCCATTTGCGGGTGTGTCATAAAATGTTGTGGAGAAAACTAAGGCGTGACCGGGACCATTGATGGACGTACACGGATCTTGTCCCGACTCACAGAACAGGTGTCGTCAGGAGGTGGCCAACTCCCTGTTGACGGGGTGGCCATGTTTGGATTGACTCATGGATAGGGCTAAGCAAGGTAAAGGTCGTGGTCGACCACACTCTGCCGCGCTCTTAGGGAGGAGCGTTACCGCGTGGCATTAAGAGTCAGTTGACACGTGTGGGTAAAGTGTACCCCGTGCAGGGATAAATCTCCTCGAGAAGCCGTGTCCACGGTTACAGACGACTTGGCAACAGATTCTGTGATCATAGACAACTCTAACGGAATGACTAAAACTTGTTGACAACGTATGAAGGATGCCTCCTCGACTACGTCGAGAGGGGTGGTTCTTGTAGTATAAGGTAGTCTGGGATTGAGAAACTACTGGTGGACAGAAGAACATGATGATCGCAGTAGTTGAGTAGTTTCCTCTTCTGTTTTAGAAATGCTCTATTACACGTGCTTCTTCTTCCTCGACTTCGGAAAACAAAGATGGCTTTACGCTAAAGAACTTAAAAGCTAAGTCTTGCTGAGTACCTTTTGTACTCAACCTTGCCTCGTTGTTGTTTTGTTTCAGACTTCGGCGATGCAGCTGAAGAAGGGTTCTACCTTGACGTCGATGAGTAGTTAGGGGTTCCCAGGTGGCAGCCTAGTATCTGTAGTATGGCTTTGACTATGTTGCTTATGTTTCGGACTCTTAGTCCTTTTGCAGTCTTGTTGTATAGCAACATATTTGCTTTCGCTGCTTGTTGTAATGTTGGGTTGCTTGACCTATGTTGGTCGTGTAACCTGTGCGTGTAAACTACTCTAGTATGACTTGTTTAATACAACTTTCATGTCTAGAGTGCTGCTTTGATCGATTGTTGGTTTCGATCCCGTTGTTATACAGTTTTGGCTATGTCTGCATAGTTGTCGCAGTCGAGGGGTTGTGGAGCCGATGATCCATGTCTGAGCCCGCCTGCCGATGTGATTCGGCCTGGGGCGAGGTAACCCGAGTAACCCTCGATTGTTGTTGCACTTTCTGGACACATAGCAGCTCTGTATAACTTTGGTCCCGTTCCTTCAGTTTCATCCGACTCGTGGACGCTTGGGGTATGCATAATTGGTTATGACTAGCATGGATACAAGTAGTAGTAGACTGGTGATCTGGCCTACGTGCCGATGAATCTAGTCTGCCTGCCGTTGTTTGTTGCGGCCGGGGCTGGTAACCCTGAAACCCTTGTGACTCCATGGCAAGGAGCACATAACAGTATGTATATCTCTGGGTCCGGGGTCTGACAGTTACCCACCAGAAAACCGGATATCCAGAAGAAGCTAACATATTCCCAAGAAACTCCCGAGGAGGAGACGGCCTTTATGGCTCCACAACCTATGGTGGTTACCCCAAATACACTCCGTGCTACGGCCGAGGAGGCGGTAAAACAAAGCGGCACTCCCCTGTGCTTGAGGGCGAAGAAGCATCGGAAGAGGCCTGCAGCCAACAAGAAGAAAGGTGGTGCCTCCTCTAGTAGCCAGCCATCGGCCGCTCGAGTCCTGGACCGTTTGCCGCCCGTCGTCCCGTGGAGGAAGGTGCATGAGATAGGTAAGCCGATGCTGCCGCCAAAGGTTGTCACTGTCATGGGTGGTGACATGAGGAGCATCCACGATGGAATTTTTGTGAGAGAGACGGAACTTCTACGTGAGAAACATCCCTCCTACCCGCTATACGTGGTCAAGGTGCCCCGATCCGTGGGCTTTGTGGATACAAATCCCGCAGAGGTGTTCTTCATTAGATATGAAGACGTATTCAGGGTCTTCCACTTGGGAAAGCTCGACCGAAGCATTGTCCGCCCGGTATCGCTCAGCATGGCGCACGATGTGGTCACGGAGAATACCCCGAACATAGCGATTATGGACCCATCGTGATGCTTCTATTCCTTTGATAGTTACTAGTCTAAGTGCCCGTGCGTTGCTACGGGGCATGAAATAAATACATAGATGGTCTCGGAATTAAATTTTATCCGGAACAATTAACCGCTTATAGAAATATTCATCGTGTGTACAATGCTAGATATTGTTTCATGAAGATATATTCGATAGTTCTCTAAATCAGTGCCCATTTTTTCGGGTACCAGCGCCCTAATTGTTAATCTCGCATGTCATGCTCCGAATAAAATATGCAAGCATATGTATCATTGTCTGGCAGTTTGAGCCCATTAAAAGTAAGATATGCAATGTCCAAGTCTCAACAAGTGAGCATACAGAGACAAGGCAATACAAAACTGATCCATCCTTATTTTGCAAGTGAGCATTAAGAGTCGGTTGACACGTGTGGGTAAAGTGTACCCCCTGCAGGGATAAATCTCCTCGAGAAGCCGTGTCCACAGTTACGGACGACTTGGCAACGGATTATGTGATCATAGACAACTCTAACAGAATGACTAAAACTTGTTGACAACGTATGAAGGATGCCTCCTCGACTACGTCGAGAGGGGTGGTTCTTGTAGTATAAGGTAGTCTAGGATTGAGAAAGTACCGGTGGACAAAAGAACATGATGATCGCAGTAGTTGAGTAGTTTCCTCTTCTGTTTTAGAAATGCTCTATTACACGTGCTTCTTCTTCCTCGACTTCGGAAAACAAAGATGGCTTTATGAAAAAGAACTTAAAAGCAAAGTCTTGTTGAGTACCTTTTGTACTCAAGCTTGCCTCGTTCTTGTTTTGTTTCAGACTTCGGCGATGCAGCTGAAGAAGGGTTCTACCTCGACGTCGATGAGTAGTTAGGGGTTCCCAGGTGGCAGCCTGGTTACTGCAATATGGGTTTGACTACGTTGCTTATGTTTTGGACTCTTAGTCCTTTTGCAGTCTTGTTGTATAGCAACATATTTTCTTTCGCTGCTTGTTGTATTGTTGGGTCGCTTTACCTATGTTGGTCATGTAACCTCTGCGTGTAAACTACTCTATTATGACTTGTTTGATACAACTTTCATGTCTAGATTGTTGCTTTGATCAATTGTTGTTTTCGAGCCCGTTGTTATACAGTTTTGGGGATGCCTGCATAGTTGTCGCAGTCGAGGGGTTGTGGAGCCGATGATCCATGTCCGAGCCCGCCTGCCGATGTGATTCGGCCTGGGGCGAGGTAACCCTAGTAACCCTCGATTGTTGTTGCACTTTCTGGACACATAGCAGCTCTATATAACTTTGGTCCCGTTCCTTCAGTTTCATCCGACTCGTGGACGCTTGGGTATGCATAATTGGTTATGACTAGGATGGATACAAGGAGTAGTAGACTGGTGATCTGGCCTACCTGCCGATGAATCCGGTCTGCCTGCCGTTGTTTGTTACGGCCGGGGCTGGTAACCCTGAAGCCCTTGTGAGTCCATGGCTAGGAGCACATAAAAGTATGTATATCTCTGGGTCCGGGGTCTGACAAGTCTTGGTATCAGAGCAGGACTGCCTGTAGGAAACCCTTACCTTTGGTCGATGTTGATTCTAGAACTTGTGAAAACTATTTTGAGAAGACAAAAAGAGTTATGAAAACCCTCTTAGGATTCTTTTTACTCCTTACCTGGTATCGCTCTAACTCTGAGTCACCGTATCTCATTTGTTTTAATGTGTGTGGTTTCCTTGGTGTTATCTCAAAAGTTAGGAGTAAAACCGTTGGGTGTTTTCTTCCGAGTACTTTGTTTCAGGTTGTTATAGTTCCAAATTCAAATCATTTCTTCATGTCTTTTGACATTGTTTCAAATGACCTCTGAACAGGTTCTTCGACACACTCTTTGCCTTGGAGTTCCAGGTTTTCCCTATCTTTTAGCCTTAGCCTCTGCAAACCTAGGAGCCCCTTGGTACCCTGTGTACACTGTCTATGAGCTACCTGCGTGATGTCCGTCTTCCACAGTTAGATGGTAACATCAATCCTGCTATGCACTACGCTGAGGGTCTTGGTTTCATTGTTGAGATGGCTGTGCAGGATGCTGCACGACACAGTCTTAACGTGCTTTGTTACTATTATCCAGACCACGAGCATAGCTCTTTCCGTTATTGTCCCGGTTCTGAACCTACTCTTGAGGGGTGTTTCACCCATACCTTTGCTGATTCCTCCCAGGAGGAAGATCCTAGACTTAGGTGCACCGCTGATCTTCTTGTTGCTTATGCTCATAGTGAGCGTGAGCTTAGTGCACTAGTCAACACCCTTGCAGCTAGTCTTAGGACTATGACAGACAGAGTGAGGCCATTCGTTGAGAGTGGTCCTGTTCAGACCTCTGAGGTAGAGCTTCCATCTGTACTTGTGCCTTCTACGGTCGCGTCCCCAGATGTTGGAGGTGATGTTCCCCCTCGTGGACGCATGAGGAGGCCTAAGATGGTGTGTGGTGTACCACAGTCTGTCCATGGACCGTAGGATGAGTCTGTTCGTTGCTACTATGGTGCTCCGCTTCCACTTCCTTTCAACTTTGGAGGATACTGAGAACGTTGTCGATTCCAGCTAGAGTAATGTTTGCTTTCATGTACTCGAAAACCGAAGTTGTAGAAAAATAATGTATAGGAGCAGAACTTCGGTGATGTGTATCTACCGTACCTCCTTCAGTGTTGTATGTACTTAAGCTTGTATGCTTGTACCGCCACAACGTATGGTTTGTACTTCGACTGGTTTCAATAAACAGTTGTATGATGTTGTCTCCATGTTGATGAAACGATACACTTCATGTTCATTCGTTCTATTCTGCTACTTTCCGACATGTAACTTGATTTTGTTGGAACTATCACATGTCGATCCATTGTATCTTTTTCCATGAATGTGTTGTTCATGATTCTTTTTTCCGTTTACTCAGGATGTCGGGTGGTACTCGTGGCCGTAACAATCCTCCTCCTGAGCCAACACCTCCGCCACCACCCTCAATGGCGCAAGTGCTGCAGAGCATTGAGAACAATCGTCTGATGTATGAACACCTTCCGGAGCGTGTGGCCCAGAACACTGAACGCCGTGCTACCAGTGTTACACTTGTGGACTTTCTCAAGGCTCAGTCACCATACTTTGCTGAATCTACTGAGCCTCTCGACGCTGATGATTGGCTTCGCACAATGGAGCGCAAGTTCCTTGCTATCCGTGTCCAGGACCATGACCGTGTGAACTTCTCCACTTACAAGCTTGAGGGTGCTGCTGGTGCTTGGTGGGAAGGCTTCTTGGCATTGCAGGCGCCAGATCATGAGGTCACCTGGGTAGAGTTCCGTACTGCTTTCCGTGAGGCTTTTATCCCGAAGGCAGTTATGGACGGTAAAAGAAAGGAGTTCCTTGATCTTACTCAGGGCAGTATGGGCATTGAGGAATATGGTCGTGTTTTCACCCGTATGGCCCGCTATGCTCCTCGTGATGTCACTAATGACCAGGACAAGCAGGATCTGTTCCGTAAGGGCCTGAACCCAACTGTTCGTTATGAGCTGCTACCCTTCAAGTTCCAGAACTTTTAGGCACTATACAATCAGGCCATCACTCTTGAGCGTGGCAAAAAGGAGATGGATACTGCTATGAATAAGAGTGCTGGAGATTCCCGTGCATCACCCTCTGGTCAGAAGAGGAAGCGTCGTGTGTTCATCCCATACAGCGTTGTTCCCAGGGCTCCGTTTCAGCCAAGGCCATCTGGATATGCTCCTCGTCCGCCTGCACCACCTGCTACATCAACCTATGGTGGTGGACAAGGTTCCCGTCCTCCAATTGCCACACCCCCAGCAATGTATGCTATCGCTGTGGCCAGCCTGGTCACTTCTCGAGGGAGTGCCCTCAGAATCATGCTGGACGTGCAGCTCCTCCTCCTAAGAAAATGGTGAAGCCTGCTGGTGCTGGACGTGGTCGTCTTAACCACGTGACTGTTGAAGATGCTCAGGAAGATCCAAGCGTCTTACTGGGTACGATTTATGTCAACTCAATTTTGGCTTTAGCCTTATTTGACTCTGGAGCATCGCATACTTTCATATCAGAACGGTTTGCTAAAATGCATGGGATACCTTTTGAAAAGTTGTGAAAACCGTTGATGGTACACTCCCCTGGTTGCAACTGGCAAACCACCATGGTTACGCCAGAACTCATGGTTGAAGTGGGATACTGGAAATTCCCCACAACCTTCATTGCACTAAAGTCCACTGACCTTGATGTTATACTGGGCATGGACTGGCTCTCGAAATATGGAGCTAAGCTGGATTGTGCAACAAAATCCCTCACATTGAAACATCCTTCCGGAGTTTCTATAGAGTTCTGGTCAGAGTTCACAATTCCGCCATCAGCACGCACACAACT
Organism: Alopecurus myosuroides; assembly: GCA_028641055.1. Lineage (NCBI taxonomy): Eukaryota > Viridiplantae > Streptophyta > Magnoliopsida > Poales > Poaceae > Alopecurus > Alopecurus myosuroides. The sequence continues at coordinate 179,050,573 of CM054060.1, read as the reverse complement.
TTCTCCTGAACTGCAGCTATACTTCATGCAAGGTGAATACCCTCCTGAAATTCATGAGTTACCTATAGTGAGTGATTTCCCTGATGTGTTTCCTGAAGAGTTACCTGGCATGCCACCTGATCGAAGTGTGGAATCTGTCATTGAGTTAGTACCTGGTACCGCTCCTATGTCTAAAAGACCTTATCGTATGGCCCCAGAGGAGTTGGTTGAATTGAAGCGTCAAATAGAGGAGTTAGAAGAAAAAGGTTGCATCCAACCTAGCACATCTTCTTGGGGTTGTCCCACTATCTTCGTCAAGAAGCGGGATACCAATGTTCCACGTTTGGTTGTTGATTATTGGCGGCTGAATGCAACTGTCTTTTCCAAGATGGACCTACGATCAGGATACCATCAAATAAAGATCAGAAAGGAGGACATTCCCAAAACGGCGTTTACTACTCGTTATGGTATTTACGAATACACCTTCATGTATTTTGTTCTTACCAACGCTCTAGCTACATTCATGAGGCTTATGAACTCGGTATTCATGGAGTATCTTGATAAGTTCATCGTGGTCTACATCGACGATATCCTGGTCTATTCCAAAACCGAAGATGAACATTCTGAACACCTGCGTTTGGTGTTGTCCAAACTCCATGAACACAAGTTGTATGCCAAGTTCTCCAAATGCGAGTTCTGGTTGAAAGAGCTTGTCTATCTCGGACACGTAGTGTCTGCTGAAGGTGTTGCCGTCATTCCAGACAAGGTCCAAACCATTCTGGACTGGGAAACACCTAGGTCAGTCAAGGATGTTCGGAGTTTTCTCGGACTGGCAGGTTACTACCGTTGTTTCATCGAGAACTTCTCCAAAATTGCTAAACCCATGACTGAACTTATTAAGAAAGGAAAAATGTTTGAGTGGTCACAAAAGGCAGAGGAAAGTTTCCAAACTCTGAAAACCAAAATGACTACCGCTCCTGTGCTTGTTCTTCCTGATACGAGCAAGGATTTTGTCATCTTCTGTGATGCCTCTCAACAAGGACTCGGTTGGGTGTTAATGCAAGAAGGTCATGTGGTGGCTTATGGTTCTCGTCAACTAAAACCACATGAGCGCAATTATCCAACCCATAATCTTGAGCTAGCAGTCGTGGTCCATTCTCTCAAGCAATGGCGTCATTATCTTCTTGGCAACCGATGTGAGTTATACTCAGATCATCAGAGTTTGAAATATTTGTTTACCCAACCGGATCTGAATCTCAGACAGAGAAGATGGTTCGAGATAATCAAGGACTTTGACTTGTTTCTCAACTATCAACCCGACAAAGCCAATGTCGTCGTTGACGCGCTAAGTCGGAAGTCTTATTGTAACAACTTGATGATACAACAGTCCCAACCTTCTCTTCATGAGGAGTTCTCCAAACTCAACCTTGAAATCGTTCCTTTTGGTTATTTGGCCAACCTTGAGGTAAAACCTTACCTTGAGGACCAGATAAAGAAAGCTCAAAAGCAGAATCTGTGAATTGCCAACATTAAGAAGAACATTGCTAACAGAGCAGCTAAATATTTCTCCGTTGATGATCAAGGTACCGCTTATTTTCGAAACCGTCTGGTTGAGCCGAAGATACGGAATCTGAGAAGGCTAATTCTTCAAGAGGCTCATGACACACCTCTTTCTATTCATCCTGGTAGCACCAAATTGTATCAAGATCTACGTCAAAGAATCTGGTGGTCCCGAATGAAGCGGGAAATCGCTCGGTATGTTGCTGATTGCGACGTCTGTCGTCGTGTGAAAGAAGAACATCAAAGACCAGCCGGTGTTCTTCAACCTCTGCCTATTCCTGAATGGAAGTGGGATGAAGTGGGTATGGATTTCATCACCGGTATACCCAAAACAAAGAAAGGCCATGATGCTATCTGGGTGGTGGTTGACCGCCTATCCAAAGTTGCTCATTTTCTTCCTATCCGAGAAGATATCACCGCTATCCAACTAGCAGATCTGTATGTATCTAGGATAGTCAGCCTTCATGGTATTCCAAAGAGGATCATCTCTGATCGTGGAAGTCTGTTCACCTCCAAATTATGGGCAAGTTTCTAGAAAGCTATGGGAACCCGTCTATCTTTCAACACTTCTTTCCATCCACAAACCGGTGGACAAACTGAGAGAGTTAACCAGATTCTTGAGGACATGCTCCGAGCATGTGTTATATCGTTCAGTAAGGACTGGGAGAAGTTCCTTCCATTTGCCGAGTTCACTTATAACATAAGTTATCAATCTAGCTTGGGCAAGGCTCCTTTCGAAGTTCTATATGTCCGTAAATGCCGAACTCCGCTGAATTGGTCTGAAACCGGTGAAAGATCATTCTTTAGTCCGGATATAATCAACGAAGCAGTAGAAATCATTCGCATCATTCGTGAACGACTGAAAACAGCTCAGTCTCGCCAGAAGAGTTATTATGATCGTCATCACCAAGATGTTCATTACGAAATTGGCGAGGAAGCTTATCTTCGAGTCACACCTTTGAAAGGTGAAAAACGATTCGGAATCAAAGGCAAACTGGCTCCTCGTTACATCAGTCCTTTCCCTATCATTGGTAAACGAGGTCAAGTTTCATATCAGCTGCAGTTGCCTCCAGGATTTCCGGATGTCCATGATGTATTCCATGTCTCCCAACTTAAACGTTGCTTTAAAGATCATGTCTGTGGTGTGGACCACGAGACTATCAAGCTCAAGGATGATCTTTCTTACAAAGAGATTCCTGTCCGTATTCTCAATGAGGCCGAACGAAGAAATTGCAGTCAAACCATCAAGTTTCTCAAAGTTCAATGGTCACATCATTCCGAGAACGAAGCAACCTGGGAACCAGAAGATCGTTTGCGATCTAAGTACCCCGATTTCTTTTCTAAAACCTAGGAATCTTGGGACGAGATTCTTGTAAGGGGGGTAGACTTGTAACATCCCTACTTTTGTGTAATAAAGAGAGGTTTTGTGTACATGGCATGCATGCATGAAAAATGGACCAAAAATTTGCATTTAAAATTTAATCAGTAAATTTTCAAAAATCACCTAATCTATGTTCACACAAACATTTTTTACAAACTTCTTCAAAATGAATCAACCATATGATAGAAATGTCACATTTTTGGAGAGCTTTCCAACGAATATTTTTGTGCAATTTTTGCTTTCCAAAAAGGCCCTCAAAACCCCTTTTTTCTGTCTGTTTTAAGTCTAGAAGGACCTTTCTGTGATTTCTCAAATTTCCACAGGGGGTTTTCCAGAAAGGTTGTTTTACTGTTCGTTTCTTCCTTGTCGCCGGCCAGAACGACGAGACGCCGCCGAGCGCCACCTCCTGCTTCTCCACTGCGACGTGGACAACTAGAGGGTCGTCAGGTGCCGTCCAGATCGAGAAGAGGTCGCAGAACCCCCTGGTCGCCCTCCTCTCCCTCTGTACTTCTTCCCCTCGCGCCCGAACCCAACCTCGTCGTCGATCCGGCGTTGCTGGCGTTCCACTTCCACCCCGCCCTCCCCGAGTGGCTCTTTAGGACCGTGACGCCCTCCTCCTCCACCTCGAGCACGCGGAGACGCCGGGATGCCGTAGACGTCGCGAATCGCTGCCTCCTTCTTCCCCTCCGGCCGCCGGGAAATATCCACCACGCCACCGTTTCCCTTCTTCCCCGGCCCCGCTGACCCCTCCGGTGAGCTCACGGTGAGCTCCACCTCCTCCTTGAATCCTCCATTCCCCTCCTCCCGTCTGAATTCGTCGGAACCGCCAGCGACCGAGGACCTCCGCCGATGCTTCCTCACGCCGGCTCGCCGCCGTTGCCTCCCAGCAAGCGAGGCCACCCTAGTTAGGCTCCCCTCGGCGAGAGGAAGCCAGTGGGCCAAACGGCACGCCCGGGGGCGCCGTGGTTCGCCGCCGGCAAGCGCATCTGCCACCGGTCGGCCACACCATGACGCCACGGTGACGTCACCTGGCGACGTGTCCGCCCAGCTGTTTTTCTATTTTCTTTTTAAACTCATAAGTGGGCCCGCAGAAAATGGAAATTAATTAAAATTTGTAAATTAAATAGCTTTCGATTTATAACTCCAAAAATTATGAAAAAATATGCAAACTGTTCAGAAAAATATAAACTATCTGTTTATACCATTTCCATCCATGTTAGACAAAGTTCAAAATGAGTCCATATTTGGAGTTTGAATTAAATTCATTTAAATATTGAAAATAAAGTTTTAATTCAATAAAATTAGAAAATCAAGTGTAATATACCAAAATGATCAGTGAAACAAATGCAACCTATCTATGGGGTTCCTAAAGTAATTTGGTCATCTAAACTTGGTCCCACCCCTAAACTAGGGTTTTCTCCCCCTCCTGTGATTCTCGTTCACGGCGTAGAACCTTAGTTTTTTGTTCTATCTTTCAGGCCTTAAATCAACTGCATTATTTCGATCATGCATACATATTGTGCATTGCACGGATACCGTTTATTGATTGTTTGCTTTCTTTCCGGTGTTGCTTGTTATCGATAGACCGAGATCCGGAGGTTGATCCGGCCTTCTACGACAACCCCAGTTCCACCTTCGACGAGCAAAGCAAGCACAACCTCATGGCTCCACCCATGTTTTGAGTCTTTTCAACCTCTTACTCATGCATGCGATTCAACTTAGTTTTGAGTCTGTTAGAGTTAACCTATCCACTGCATGCCTGTCCGGGGGCTACCCCCGAGTAGGGGCAAGGCTTGTGATAAACAGTGCTCAAGGTACAGTTTTGCCGAGTAGGCGGCTACCCGGTACCCGGTAGTCGATAGGCGCTATTCGGTGAGAAGTAATGAAACCCAAGAGAAGATAATAAATGATGTTCTGGATCAACCAGGTAGAGCTCGGGTGATCCGAGTAGACGGGAGGCTATCCTACTCGGGCACAAAGTCAATGGAGCCGTTGTGGAAGATCCCGCGTATCCAGGGGCCGTACCGGCGTGCGGTTCGACTTACTAGGCGCCTGGTTATCTGCGCTAAGATGTGGGAACAGTACGGGTGGGTATCTGTCAAGTCCTGTCACTAACAGGGGGACATGACATGTCAGTGACCTACCCTAAGGGGCTGACAAGGTGGCAAGACCTGTCAGCCGGACGGCGCAGCGACTTTCGGCAACGGCGTCAGCGGGAACAAGGAGGCGTGCGACGTTGTCACATAGGTTTTGTCTAATCTGTACTTTCTAATCATAGTTTAGTGGCTGGCTACCAGTATATAAGGGAGCCAGCCCCCTCCTGCGCGAGGGACGTTGAACCTGAGCGCATTTATTGCGAGGCCGAACCACTCACAGAGAGATAACAGTAGAGAGGGAGCTCAGTGCTGACTACTCGGTAGAGAGCGACTAGCTGAGAGATTGTAACTTCTGTACCCGATCGAGCATTATACAGAGAGATATGCAGGAGTAGGGGTGTTACCTCCACACGAGGGCCCCGAACCTGGGTAGATTGTGGTGTTTGTTGTGTTCCTGAGCATGTTTACTCGACGTGCGATCCCTCCCCGAATACCTAGAGCGTCCATCGCCCCCAACTTAGCCATCCTATGGCATCTGTCTTCTCCACTCCACGACAATGCCCCCGTCACCTTCATATCTGTTTACCCTCCTAGTATGACTAGGGTTGCTTGAGTAACGTAGAGCCTTGTGTGTTCAATGCTTAGACATGCTTAGTCTTACGATCTGCTTCATCCGGTTGATGAATGCTGACAATGCGTGAATCTAGTATGAAAGGTGTTTATGCTTTGATGTGGTTGAATAACATGATTAACATGGCATGGATGTTGAGGCCATCGTGAGTTGTGGTTTTGGTATCGTTCATGCCCCTAGGTGCGAGTTATCGCCTTCGAAGCCCAGACTGAACGTGCAGCCACACGCGGGCCAATGAACCCCGCTCGGCTAACTAACTTGTCTAGTCACTTCCATGGGTCATGTGGATTGAAGTTTCCATTTGCGGGTGTGTCATGAAATGTTTTCGAGAAAACTAGGGTGTTACCGGGACCAGTGATGGACGTACACGGATCTTGTCCCGACTCACAGAACAGGTGCCGCCAGGAGGTGGCCAACTCCCTGTTGACGGGGTGGCCCTGTTTGGGTTGACTCATGGATAGGGCTAAGAAAGGTAAAGGCCGTGGTCGACCACACTCTGCAGCGCTCTTAGAGAGGAGCGTTACCGCGTGGCATTAAGAGTCGGTTGACACGTGTGGGTAAAGTGTACCCCCTGCAGGGATAAATCTCCTCGAGAAGCCGTGTCCACGGTTACGGACGACTTGGCAACGGATTATGTGATCATAGACAACTCTAACAGAATGACTAAAACTTGTTGACAACGTATGAAGGATGCCTCCTCGACTACGTCGAGAGGGGTGGTTCTTGTAGTATAAGGTAGTCTAGGATTGAGAAAGTACCGGTGGACAAAAGAACATGATGATCGCAGTAGTTGAGTAGTTTCCTCTTCTGTTTTAGAAATGCTCTATTACACGTGCTTCTTCTTCCTCGACTTCGGAAAACAAAGATGGCTTTACGCTAAAGAACTTAAAAGCTAAGTCTTGCTGAGTACCTTTTGTACTCAACCTTGCCTCGTTGTTGTTTTGTTTCAGACTTCGGCGATGCAGCTGAAGAAGGGTTCTACCTTGACGTCGATGAGTAGTTAGGGGTTCCCAGGTGGCAGCCTAGTATCTGTAGTATGGCTTTGACTATGTTGCTTATGTTTCGGACTCTTAGTCCTTTTGCAGTCTTGTTGTATAGCAACATATTTGCTTTCGCTACTTGTTGTAATGTTGGGTTGCTTGACCTATGTTGGTCGTGTAACCTGTGCGTGTAAACTACTCTAGTATGACTTGTTTAATACAACTTTCATGTCTAGAGTGCTGCTTTGATCGATTGTTGGTTTCGATCCCGTTGTTATACAGTTTTGGCTATGTCTGCATAGTTGTCGCAGTCGAGGGGTTGTGGAGCCGATGATCCATGTCTGAGCCCGCCTGCCGATGTGATTCGGCCTGGGGCGAGGTAACCCGAGTAACCCTCGATTGTTGTTGCACTTTCTGGACACATAGCAGCTCTGTATAACTTTGGTCCCGTTCCTTCAGTTTCATCCGACTCGTGGACGCTTGGGGTATGCATAATTGGTTATGACTAGCATGGATACAAGTAGTAGTAGACTGGTGATCTGGCCTACGTGCCGATGAATCTAGTCTGCCTGCCGTTGTTTGTTGCGGCCGGGGCTGGTAACCCTGAAACCCTTGTGACTCCATGGCAAGGAGCACATAACAGTATGTATATCTCTGGGTCCGGGGTCTGACAGTTACCCACCAGAAAACCGGATATCCAGAAGAAGCTAACATATTCCCAAGAAACTCCCGAGGAGGAGACGGCCTTTATGGCTCCACAACCTATGGTGGTTACCCCAAATACACTCCGTGCTACGGCCGAGGAGGCGGTAAAACAAAGCGGCACTCCCCTGTGCTTGAGGGCGAAGAAGCATCGGAAGAGGCCTGCAGCCAACAAGAAGAAAGGTGGTGCCTCCTCTAGTAGCCAGCCATCGGCCGCTCGAGTCCTGGACCGTTTGCCGCCCGTCGTCCCGTGGAGGAAGGTGCATGAGATAGGTAAGCCGATGCTGCCGCCAAAGGTTGTCACTGTCATGGGTGGTGACATGAGGAGCATCCACGATGGAATTTTTGTGAGAGAGACGGAACTTCTACGTGAGAAACATCCCTCCTACCCGCTATACGTGGTCAAGGTGCCCCGATCCGTGGGCTTTGTGGATACAAATCCCGCAGAGGTGTTCTTCATTAGATATGAAGACGTATTCAGGGTCTTCCACTTGGGAAAGCTCGACCGAAGCATTGTCCGCCCGGTATCGCTCAGCATGGCGCACGATGTGGTCACGGAGAATACCCCGAACATAGCGATTATGGACCCATCGTGATGCTTCTATTCCTTTGATAGTTACTAGTCTAAGTGCCCGTGCGTTGCTACGGGGCATGAAATAAATACATAGATGGTCTCGGAATTAAATTTTATCCGGAACAATTAACCGCTTATAGAAATATTCATCGTGTGTACAATGCTAGATATTGTTTCATGAAGATATATTCGATAGTTCTCTAAATCAGTGCCCATTTTTTCGGGTACCAGCGCCCTAATTGTTAATCTCGCATGTCATGCTCCGAATAAAATATGCAAGCATATGTATCATTGTCTGGCAGTTTGAGCCCATTAAAAGTAAGATATGCAATGTCCAAGTCTCAACAAGTGAGCATACAGAGATAAGGCAATACAAAACTGATCCATCCTTATTTTGCAAGAGAAATTCCAGCGCACTTAGCACCAATATATACAGATAGACCACCTTGCAGCTGTAAACTTGAACTGATCCTTAGAGAAACAACGCAGGAGAATGGTTTGCAAAACAGAGTAATTCTTCTTTTTTACTGGTTTAGACCGAGGCAGCTCCTATTGTTAGTGCAGATTTTTTTGCATGGTGAAGTAACATAATTTTTTTTGGACCAAATATTATAACCATGTATAGAAATATGGAAAATTATTCCTTATGGATATTCGATCAAATAGGTGTGGTGCGACTTGATGCAAGAACAAAATTATCATTGAGTGTTCATGCTGATCTATAAGAGACTAAATTGAAACCATGCATCAAAGCAAGAAAGAGATAATTACATATTAGAAAACACTACCACAACAACCAAGCGGCTCCCGATCGTGGACGTGGTCTCTTGCAGCCATATCAGCTCAATAATCTAAATTAGTAGAGACATTCTGGAACCATCAGCAGTGCAGTTCATATCAACTTGCAGTTCACATCAGCATTTGATCAGTGCAGTTCACATCGCCGGGCGCCAGGGACTGAGGCCACATGCCAGGTCAAGTGTTGACTTCGAACAATGGAACTGAACTTACTCGTGAACTGAACTACACTGCCGACAAGCTGGGTTAAATAAAAGCAAACTTCACAATTTTTTGGCTGTGTGCTTTAACCCAAATCTTGTCTACAAATCGAACTTTCAGACTGGACTTCTCAGCAGGACGAAAACTACACTGGACAGCCGGAGAGGGAGATTTCACTTGCTGGTCCAGGGAGGTCCGGAGCATTGCACATGGCAGTCTGGGGCGGCGAGACTGAGTTCCATGGCGACAGAATTTGTAGATGAGGTCGGTGGGTGTGGGTCCATGCGTGGTGTAGTGAGTCCGGTTGCAGAGCACTATTGTCGACAGAGGAGCGGGTTGTGGACAGCGGCCGTCCTGGTGTTCCTCGTCGGTATGAACGGCTCGTGGCCAGCACGAGGAAGGGGGTTGGTCTGGGAGTACTCATGGAGGTGGGGGAAGTTCATAGTTGCACATGTGCGGAGGTGAGATGGGCGCTGTTGCCGGCGTGACTCGTTGGGGTATCAGGACATTGAGCGAGCCATGACGGCATTGAATCGTGTCGATACTGTGGGAGGTAGGGGATTCTATGGAGGCATCAGTGGCCGGGATGGAGCGGGTGGTGCCGCCCTCCGGATATGGAGGCGGGGATAGGAAAGGAGGAACGGCCGCTGGGGATGGAGGTAGGGGACGCCGCGACGACCCTCTCGTTCCTCACCTCCGCTGACTCCATCTGGTACAATTTCCCGGCGCACCAACAGCAACGCATTGCGCGACTACCTCGCTGGTAGCTAGGAAGGCGCACGTAGCCAGACTGGTCTAGCTCAGAGGCTAATTTTGCGTGGCAGCCGGAGGTTGCGGGCGTATATCGTCCAGACATACCCACCTTGTGTAGCACAAAGTCCCGAGTTTGGCTTCTCTCTTCGGCCTCCGTTGTCGCGACAATGCTGCCACGGCCGTCGTCGACCGTCCATGAATATATCACCTCCCCCACGCGTCTGACGGGACAAGGAACATGCGAGCGCGTCGGTTGGATCGTCCATGAATTTTATTTCTTGGGTAATTATTACGTGACTCATGCCGTCGTGTCGTACAAAGGGTGGACTGCCGAGTCCTATTTTTGTACGAGTATGAACAGAAGATCAGATTTCTTTGATGCTCGATGGGCGACTTATGTACGATTCCGACGTACCACGCGCGGAGAAACGAGGTACCACGACCTACCATCACGACATCAAGCAAAAAAAAACCTTATCGGCGGCAAGATGGGTAATTTATGTCAACTAGCAAAGTGCCCGTGCGTTGCTACGGAACAACCGTACTATGCCGATAGATTTGATGTTTGTCTTACCTTAAAGAAATTTTTCTCTAAACATGTGGTAGCCATTTGTACTTACTCGTTGCAGTTGCTGGCATAACATAATTTTTGATTCTGTTTAAACATAAGCTATCGGGATGAAAACAGTTACTCCTTGCACTTTGTGGCATTGCATAATTTGTCTACCAAGACCAAAGCCACAAGTTGTCCACAGACTATTGTCTAGCCTTCTCAATTGTCGGCCTAAGACAAAGTCACATGCATAGGAGGTCGACGACACAAAAACAACTTCAAATATGAAACCTGGACCATTGGTCAAAAATACAAAAACAACTTCAAATATAAAACCTGGACCGTTGGTCAAAAATACAAAAAAACTTGGAAAAAGTGTTAACGCAAATATATCGTGTAAAACCTAAACTGTTGCAATGCAACTTAAGATCTAAATTTCACTGCCATAGATTAGTTGAGAGGACCTTAGTACTCTGTTTTCAAGCCAGTGGAACTTGGAATACAAATCTTATCGATCAAATTATGGCAGTACCATTTCCTATCAAAATAAATAAATTGGACGATAATAACAATTGTAGATGTTATTATTTGCTTCTCGGGTTAGCACCTGTAGGCGGTTGAGTCCATAAAAAAATAGAGGAAAGACACAATACATGACAATACAGATTCAAGATGGTTGACATTTAACTTTGGGCTGGTGGCATTTGGAGGCAGTACTTAAACGTTTATTCAGCATTGGCCAGAGATTAGGGGTGACGACCTAAGGGGAATTTACTTGTTAGATAAGTCGCACTACAGTACACAGCCTACACAACAATAAGGCATTGAATAATCAGTAATCTAAAAATAAAAGAAGCAACACATAATATGCAGAGATGTTTAAGCAACTAATACTTGCAAATATCATGGTTTAAAATATACCTTCACATATACTCAATAATTAGTTTTTGTATCATCAGGCGGGGAATAGCAAATCTGCAAAATAACACAACGCATCAACAATCAAAGCTTAAGGCCAGTGATGATGTCGGCAGCCTCTCCATGCATCCCAGACGCTCTCAGAGCATGGTTAATAATAGAGCCGGCTACTGGCTATAAGGCATTGTCATGTCATATTATAGCCATCTTATAGCCAACATGTACAATAGTATACTATATGCATGCATTATTTTGTCAACACATGGCCTACCTTACACTCTCACAAAGTGTCTATGAGCACGTGCAAGAGCTGGCTACTATCTTGTAGCCCGCTTCTCTTCTCTCTCCTCTTCTCTCTCATCCAACTAAGCACAAATATATTATTTAATTCCTTATAGCCCGCTTACATGGGCTTATTGTATTTGCTCTCAATATCTTCTTTGCTATAATGATTAGCACGGTGTGCCTAGCGGCCTATTTTTCTTATGTGCTGCCATCTCCTATCTTCATCTCCAACGCTCTTCTCTCCTCTCTCCATTGATGTGAACTGATCCACATAACTACGCCCAAGAAACAATGGGGTATACAGATTTTTTGGTCCACTCTCTTTTGAGAGCATCTTCACGGATATATGGATGAAAGACTGCTGCCAATAAAGTGACATGTTCGTGTAGGTCGGTAGCTTGGGAATATGCAGCAGTGTGCTTTTTGGCAGGTGGAGGAGGAAATATCTGACATAGACATAGAGGAGTCTGGATTGAATCGTAGATTTCTTTCCATCACTTGCAGCGCCGGTGATGATTTTTCATGGAGCAGCGCCGCTGGAGCTTTGGATCTGGGCAACCCCCACCGCCGCTGCTTCCACACGCATAGGACACAGATCAACCCCCAAATCCTCGAGGAACACCAATGTTTTGGCCCAGAATCCGACCGAAACAAACGGAAACGCCAACCCTCAGAACCGCGCCACGACGCCTGCCACCTCTAGCTCTTCCTCCCTCTCCAAACCATGTTGCTGCATGGCCTCGCCGGCGGCGCTCATGGTGCTGGCGCTGGCGTGCGGTTCAGGTTAGATCTTGATCTCTACTTCGGACGATCGGATTATTAAGCATCCGTATTGGAAACTCATCCGGACATGGATTCCTCCACTTATACGTTGCTTGCTGAATTCCCTTACATAACAGGACACCGTTTCTGGTGATATCGTGGAGTTGACGCAAGCCAAGCAGAGGACGTGTAGCGACGTACGGCGTGTGTTAGAGTATTATACGAGTAGGACTCTATTAGACTTGTAGTCCAAGTAGGTCTAGTCTAAGTCGGTTAGTTTTGCTTCTATATAAACAATGTATTGCGGCACTATTGAATAAATCAATATTCGAGTATTATTCAATCTTTCATGGTATCAGAGCGGTTCGCTACGCAGCCTAGGGTTTAGCCACCAAAAGCTTCCGCCGCGCCGCCCCCGGGGAGATTCATCTCCGCCGGGGGACTGCGCAAATAGATTAGATCTTCAGTCGTCGAAATTTTCTCGCCGGCCACTTGACCGACGTTTTCTTCTTATTTCGCCGATCATAGATCGGATTGCGTCGCCCGTCGCTTGTCGTCCTTGTGCGCCTCTACGTCAACACGTCGTCGACTCTTTTCCGGCAACTACTGATCATCGACCGTGCCAAGGACACCGGCCGTATGCGGCACCCCCACGCGCTGTCGCCGGCTGCAACCTTCGCTCGTCGCCACCACGCCGGATCGTCTTCGACAACATCGATCGGGACAAGCTCGTCCCCAAGTACGCGCCTCCCCGTCAACACAGGGCTGCACCAACAATGCTCGTGGTCATCATCGCCGACAAACTCTCTACATCAAGAACTTCCCCGACATCTCCTAAATCGCAGGCATCTACTACATCTACAACTCGATCTACTTCAACAAACGTCGTCTTCGTCCATCATGACCTCGCCACCAGAGTTGGAATTTTTTTTCTCTACTCCGAAACCAACGACGGAAATCGACCGTCAAACGGAGAATCTTCTTTTGCTACTCCAACCGACTCTGGCTCGCATGGTTTGTGATGGTCCCTGTCTTCGCATGACCGGTATTGGCAACACCGGCGCGTGCCTTCGTCCCCGACACTCTCCCGAGTTTGGCAAGCTCGGCACGGCGTGCCGCCTACCTCAACTACGTCTACAACAACAACGCCTACCTCAACTACGTCTACGACAACAACTTCTACCTCAACAACAACAACGGCAACTTCCCAAGGCTCAACAACGACATCGACCACAACACCAACAACATCAACGACATCCTCAACGGCGACTACATCGCGCACGGCACCATCGACCACGACTACAGCGCCCACATCCTCGGCTATATCGACATCGGCATCAAAGGGCTATCAACTCGGCTCCCTCTCCAGTTCACGCCTTCGGATTATGCTCCAGTCAGACCGTCTGTGACGATCCAGCTGTACGCGTCACTATCGATCCGACTGCGGGGGGGTGTTAGAGTATTATACGAGTATGACTCTATTAGACTTGTAGTCCAAGTAGGTCTAGTCTAAGTCGGTTAGTTTTGCTTCTATATAAACAATGTATTGCGGCACTATTGAATAAATCAATATTCGAGTATTATTCAATCTTTCGAGTATTATTCATGGTGCTGGCGCTGGCGTGCGGTTCAGGTTAGATCTTGATCTCTACTTTGGACGATCGGATTATTAAGCATCTGTATTGGAAACTCATCCGGACATGGATTCCTCTACTTATACGTTGCTTGCTGAATTCCCTTACACCGTTTCTGGTGATATCGTGGAGTTGACGCAAGCCAAGCAGAGGACGTGTAGCGACGTACGACGTGAACCGAGCCCTACACGTACATTGAATAGACGTACCATTGAACCATTTAGGTTGTGTTTGTTTGGGCTGGAGCTCCACAACTGCAGCTCCTACGGCTGCAGCTGCCAGAATCAGCGGTAGCTGCCAGCTGTGCCTGAAAGGTTGGAGCCATCTTATGTATGTTTGTTTTGTCGGCTGATACAGCTGCAGCTGCATCCAAAACATGTTGAAATGACCCGAATGTCCCCGTAGTCCTGTAAACAACTTTGACAACCTTTTTTTGCAGGAGACGATTTTTTTTTTCATAATTCAGATATATATATCTCGTGTACAGTGAAGAATCCACATGCATATTATTGATCTCTTCTACCATATATTTTTTACTGCTGCAATAGGAACTAGTATAAATTGATCCAACCAATCATAGGTGTTTGGTAGTTTTAGCATTTCCGTGTGGCTATTATTTCCATGCAGAAGGCGGTGCAGCACATCCGAACAATTAATTCAGCCTAATTTTTCTTCCATCCTGCTAGTTTGACATGGGATTTCAGTTGCCATGCATGGTAGCTCACGATTTCGTACATGCCTGGTACACCTAACTAGCAACGAGCAACGAACCAGGACCGTCCTTGCAGGTCAACCGCGTGGTCGTTGCCGCCCTGCACCTGGCCGAAGGGGAGGTTGCTGCTGTGCACACCGATGGGCTCCGCGAAGGGCGCCGTCGCGGCACCAAGGCCCGGGACCCTGGCGCGCCGCAGTGCTGCCCGTGGCGCGGCTCGTCGCTGGCTCTCCAGGCGAGCTCGCCGTCCTTGTCGCAGCCTGACGTAGCAGAAGTCGGCGCCAAGGCCCCCGGTGCCCGGGACGGTGTGGGTGCGCACGAAGTAGGCGGCGTACTTGCCGGACGGGGACGTCAGGAACGGCACCGGTGGGCTGGCGTGCCCTCCTGGCGGGATGGCCGCGAGGATCTGCTGCTTGGACACGCGCTCTATCGTGCCAGCCGGCACGGTCGCCGCCACCGGAGCCGCGAGCGAGCAGGAGAGGAGCTCGGATGCGCCGGTCGGAGTGGATGAGCTCGGATGCGCAGCGGCCGGAGCTCGAGTCGGTGGCGGCGCGGTCTAGAGCACGACAAACCCTAGCGCGGCCTCTCTTTTCTTTTCTGCTCGATGCGTGCCTGTGTAGTGCTCCGTCAGGCTGAGAAGTAAAATAGGAAAAAAACGGTTCGGTGGCAATTGGTACGTAATATGGAAATTGGTGGGAGGGTAAACCAGTCATTTTTGCATTCGGAGCTGGCTCCGGCTGGAAGAAGCATCGATTGCCCATATTCGACCTCGCAGTGTAATTTTGTGGAGCGCTCCACCGGAGCCGCTGCGTGGAGCCGGTCCAAATTTTGCTGTTTGTTTGGGCTCCAGCTTTCACAGGCTGGAAGCTGTTGGAGCAGCTCTTTGGAGCCCAAACAAACGGACCCTTAACCATCTACGTATAGATTACCGGTGGCAGGGTGGGTAATTTATATATAACTTTAGGGGAAATTTCAATGACCTACCAAATCAAACCAAACCAAGGAAGCCTTAACGCCTTTATTATTAGGTATAGACTTTGAGGGTAGTTTTCATGACCTACCAAACCAAACCAAACTAAGGAAGTCTTAACGCCTTTATTATTATTATTATTATTATTATTATTATTATTATTATTACTAGCACAGATGCCCGTGCGTTGCCACAGACAAATTAAATATGCGAGCAATAAATTTGTATCTTAAATTTGCACAAAAAACACATCAAGAAATTGGGAAGCTGAACTGCAACAACAAATAGGCCGGTGTGTTGTAACCTTTTTTTGCGCGGTTGCTATAACAGGTTGATTTTTATTTAAAATAAATATTTAGGAATCTAACTCAAAACCCAACTCTACTGGCGCCCAACCCAGCCAAACCGTCTCACCCATATAGAGTGACTTAATCTGAGTTTACTCAACACTACAAAGCAACTTTGAGAGAAATTTTGTAGTACAGAAATTACATGACAAGTGGCATGAATTATGTGCTGAGTTGGTACAGCTCAAGTTATGCTGACTGAAGAAATTCCTGAGCACCTGTTGTGCATAGTCGTGAGTATAATTCGTGAGCTACTTCACTGAGCCTCCTGATGATGTGGAGAGGCGATCTGCTAGTGGTAGTAACCTGAAGAAAGTTGGCCATCATTTGTCGTGTGTCCCATTGGACAAAAGGATGATTTAAAATCCTGCTTGCTACTGCTTTTGTTAATCATTAGACTCTTGGAAAAGTGGCATGGCAGAAGAAGTTCGTACGTGTGAAAAACAGAGGTCACTTGCGCTACAGCTGCCTAAACCACTGTACCGACCCCTACGAGTCGCAGGGTGGGACTATCATAGCTGGCCTTGGGCAGGTTGGCCAGGCTCCGCGAGGATCCAGCAGCAGCTGCCACCAGCAGCGCTTGGATCCAGCCGCATGGTTCCCTCGACACCAGCTGCGCTGCCTACTCCAAGTCCGTTTCCGTTGTATCTCAATGCACGTCAAGGGATTCATCCCCATCACTTACCACAAGGTTGATGACGGGAAGCGCGAGTAGCTGGCCCACAGGGCGCGTTGAAAAGCCGGGCCGAGCGGCATTAGGACATCTTCCGCCGCCGCCGATCCGCACGTCTCTAAAACCAAGTCCTTCCCGTGTCCCCTCGACCTGAGCTAACATGAAGGGTCTTAAAAGCAGAGAAATTCACCTATTGCATTAGGACATGCATACGTATTGAGCTGGGATAGGGAGAGTTGAGGAAAGAACGCAAAGGAGGTAGCGCGTGCTAGAAGAAACGGGATCGAACTGCTCATGTGATATACCAACTAATCGAGGAACAACTCACTGGTGGCAGGGTGGGTAATTTATGTCAATTTTGGGGGCAGTTTAAATGACGGACCGACCGACCAAGTAACCAACCAAGGAAGCCTTAACGCTTTTATTCTTAGGTAAAGATTATTATTATATATTATTATTATTATATATTATATATATATAGGTATAGATTTGCAGTCTATTATCAATTTCCATGGTAAACACGTATTTTTGTCCTATGCACAGATGACATGGTATGTTGTGTATATCGGTAGGGTTCCCGGAGTCTACGACGATTGGGAACAATGCCGGAGACAGGTGCACGGTTTCAGCGGCAACATCTACAAGGGGTACAAGACCATGGTGGAGGCGAAATCTCGATACGCCACTTACCTAGCGAGAGAGAAGACGCAAACAACGAGGGCCCGGATGACCACCTTCGCCATCGCCGTGCTGATGCTACTTACTCTAGTGCTTGTGTAGCTAAACTTTCATTATCTTGTTGAACTATCTGTTGAACTATCTCGAATCGAGACTATGTAATACAAACTTGTGTATTATGTGTTGATGATCGATGTTATGTAATGACTACTAGTTGTGCTGATCGTTCTTATTTTCTGCATCTCTGACTTAGTGCCAATTGAAAGTTATTTATGTCAGTTTTCTGTTATTTCTGTCATTTTGTTCTAATTTGTGCCAACTGAGTGTATTTTGGTTTCTTTTATTCTTTGACACATGTAAAACATACCTCAGACGAATAACAAATATACCCCAGGCGCATAGGGGGCTTGTTCGCCACCGTTGTGTGGACTTACCGCATGCGCACAAGGCTGATTTGCCTGCGGTAGTATGAGTTACCACAGGCGCACAAGGCTGATTCGCCTGCGGTAGTGTGAGTTACCACAGGCGCATATGAGTGTTCGCCTGTGGTAATGCATTACCACCGGCAATATGGCCCCAGGCGAACTGTTATTCGCCTGTGGTAATATAAAATCATTCGCCTGGGGTACTGTTTTCCTTAGTAGTGGATTGTTGTGATTTGATTTATCTTTGATAACTTGACTAATAACGGCATGGATTTGAGGCTACAATGGGTTGTGGCCTTTTGTCGTTCATGCTCCGAGTGTGTAACCACACTCGAGACCTAACAGACCACATCTACCGACTTACTTGTTTGGCCACGTCGATGAGTCACGTAGTTTGAGCTTTCCATCTGCGTGTGAGTCAGAAAACGATTTGGAGAAAACTTAGGGCGTGATTGGGACAAGTGATGGATGTTAATGGATCTTGATCCCGACTCACAAAACATGTGCCGTCAGGAGGTGGCCAACTCCCTGTTGACGGGGTGGCCCTATTTGGGTTGACTCATGGATAGGGTTGAGCAAGGTAAAGGTCGTGGCTAGCAACTCTTTGCCACGCTCCTAGGAAGAGCGTATGTGTGTCATTAAGAGTCGGATGGTACGTGTACGTAAAGTATACCCCTACAGGGATAAATCTCCTCGAGAAGCCCTGTCCATAGTTACAGACGACTTGGCAACGGATTCTGTGATCATACATAACTTGAACTGAATGACTAAAACTTGTTGATAACGAAAGGAAGGATGCCTCCTCGAAGATGTCGAGTGGGATGATCCTTGGAACACGACTTTCTGGATTAATTAGAGATGGTGATATTTGAATCACGAGGTGCTGGAAATGATGTTGGTGGATTAAAAAATGATGATTACAGTAGTTGAATAGCTTTCTCCTCTGCTTTAAAAACACTCCTTGAGATGTGTTATTCTTCCTCAATTTGGAAAACAAACTTTGCTTTACGCAAATTAAGCTTCATAAAACCCTTTGTGAAAACAGTAGATATATAATAAGTTAACTAAATCTTATTGAGTACCTCCTGTACTCAGGTTTGCTTTAATTTGGTTCAGGTGAAGTTCTCCCTCCAGTGGTGTTTCAACATGGACATCGACAAGTAGTTTGGGGTTCTCAGGTAGTAGCCTGGAATCTATGGTCTGGGACGTCGCCTTATGTTGCGGCCTCTTAGGCCTCTTTGGTATCTTGTTGACTAGCAACATAATTTGCCTTCCATTGTCTGATGTAATGTTGGGTCATGTGACCTCTGTTTGTAAAGCTATACTCTAGTAACAATTGCTTTATACAACTTCATGTCTAGGGTTACTGCTTTGATCGGTTGTTGGTTTCGAGCTCATTTTTAGACAGTTTTGGCTTTGCCTATGTCGTTGTCGCAGTCGAGGGGTTGTGGTGCCGATGACCATTTCCGAACACGCATGCCTATGTTTACTCGGCCTGGGCTTGGTAACCCCAGTAACCCTTGATTGTTGTTGCACTTCCTATGACACATAGCATCTCTGTATAATTTTGGTCCCGTTCCTTCAGTTTTATTTGACTCTTGGATTCTTTGGTATGCCTACTTGGTTATGACTAGCAAGGACACGAGGGGCAGTAGTATCGTTGTTTCCGGCCCATGTGCCGATGTTATTTGGTCTACCTGCCGTTGAGTGTTACGTCTGGGGCTGGTAACCCCGAAGCTCTTGTGGGTCCATGACTAGTAGCGCATAACACTTAAGTATACCTCTGGGTTCGAGGGTCACGACACCGGTTCCAGCAGGATCCAGTAACGCAAATAGGTAACAACCAGTTCAGCCAAGGACTGCAGATCCACATGCCCCTGGAGTCATCAACATGGGGCATAGAGCAGCAGGATCTGAAAACATAAATATGGATTTTGTACAAACGCCAGTTCAAGTCCCAATTTCAAACCCACTTAATGCTGCTCCTACAACTACTAGGTCACGAAGGATTGGAATTCAATGTCCAGTTCAAGTCCCAATTTCAAACCCAGTTAATGTTGCCCCTACAGCTATTGGGTCACGAAGGATTGGAATTCAATATCTTGGACCAACAATCGAAACGAGAGGATCCCAACAGATTTTAAAGGACCTTGCAAAGTTTTCAATTATACTATGGACATGTAGCCTGCAGATTGGATAGAGAGTAACGAGATGACAATGGAGATTTTGGAAGTTAGCGATGCTGTCTGTGAGCGGTACTTGAGTATGATGTTGGAAGGACATGCGAAGTCATGGTTAAAAACTTGCCTCCAAACTCGATCAACAGCTGGCAGGAGTTGAAGGATCAGTTCATAAAAAATTTCAAGGAACTTGCAAGCGCCCAACTACGATCACAGATTCGGAAAACTGTTTTTAAAAAGAGGGAGAGTCAGCTCAGCATTGGTCACGGAGTGTTGCAAAAATTATTCATTCATCAGTCGGTATTACAGCTCAACAAGCGGTCAAAGCTTTAGAGAGGAACTGTAAATTTGATCCACTAAGACATAAATTGGGACGCACCAAGAGAAACGTCAGTGATATGAGCGAACTAATGGATGCCATCACCAAGTATGCCGAGTCTGACAAAACTTTGCAAAATCGGATGAAAAGAGATCTAGAAAAGGAAGGAAAAATGGTGGCAAGGGTTATCAGAACCCGAACCAGAGCAATGGGAATTATCAGAATCAGAATAATAACAAGCGATAGAATGGTGAAGGCACCTCAGACCTGGTAGCTAACACGAATACATGTTTTAGAAATCTGCGCCAGTGTCGGGCCCACGGATGCCTAGGTATCCTGGGCTGCCGGCTGCGGGCCAGTCCCACGAGCGCTTACTGTTCTACAGACGTGCCCGTGTCGGCAAAGTGTCTCGTCGGGTCATTCTGCAGATAAACTCGGCCAGTAGGAGGCTTGCCCTTTTGGAAGGATTGCTTCCGCGGTCCTTGGAGAGGAGCTCTACCTCACCCCCGCTCCTCTCGGAGAGGCGTTCCGTCTCGAGGGGGGACACGCCACGTGCCGGTGACGTCCACTCCTCAGCGTGCTGACAAAGGAAGGACGCAGAGCCGTAGAGCCCTCTTTTGCAGCAATTTCCATTCTCTTGTATAAAGTGTAGGCAACGGCTTCCCGTGCCAAAGCGTCGCCCTATGACTTCCTCTTTGGTGAAAGGAGACCAATACAACGCTACAATACAGAGGAAACGTCACCGGGCGCCCCCACCATCCTGCCATGTATGGTGGCATTGTCCTCGATGACCAAGACCAAGGAGACAGCGTAGAGCTTGGCTGGTCTCCACTTTGGCACTTTGTGGTAGCCCTTTCCCGCCAAGTGAGCGGGAAGGAGGTCCAAATGCCGGTATAAGAGGAGCCCCTTGGCCCTTGTAGAAGGGGAGCTTAATTCACTCAGAGCCTGCCTTAGTCTGTCCGGAGCAAAATCTTGCATCTTGTATTGTACCTACATCACTGCAATCCATGCGACAAGTAGGAGTAGAGGTTTACACCGCAACGGTGTCCTGAACCTGGGTAAAATCTCTATGTAACCATTGTCGCCGTTCACAAGCTTTCCTCGCGAAGCATCCTTGAGAAGTTTAGGTAGTGCGGTTAGCCCCAGTGTTTGAATCTCTAGAGAGATCATGTCACTTGACAGACCACTCTCCGACATTTGGCGCACCAGGTAGGTGGCTAAGGCACTTCTCCACTTCCTCGTTGCCATGGCACCTGCTTTCGGGACCAGCCCTTGCCTCAACTAAGCCGAGCGCACTCGCCGGAGGGACCAGGCTGATCCAGCCAGCAACGACAACAACGACGACGTACAACGCTGTGAACCCACCGGCGCTGATGGCACACCCGATGTCGAGGACGAAGACTTCTCCCACCCGTCGCAGCAAGACGCACCTGTGTCTCAGCATCCGCCACCATCGCCGTCAAGAACGTAGAGACACCAGAAGTAGAGCACCCCTCTTGCAGCCCTACTGCTGGCTCGGAAGCTGATCGCACACCCGCCCGCACCGGAAGGGCACACCGCATGGCTCGCCCGACTCCAGGAGCTCGTCACTGCCGCAAACGTCCCCTCGCCGCAGTGGTAGGGAGGCGGTGTTGGCCAGGCTAGGAATGCGGCAGCTCATGACACGCCACCCCTTCTCATGGTGTAACTTCGCCGGTGCAAGGCGATCCCCGCACCAATTTCCCTAACAAGGCACCCACCACCAAGGTGCCTCAAAAAAGCAGCAACAACTGTCAGATCTCGCACACCCCGCCAGATGCGCGTGTACAGATCGAACACAGCCATGAGCTCGAGCGGCACACCATCCACGACTTCGCCAGGGCCAGTCGCGCCAACCGTCCAACGGACCTCACCGCCCGTGCCACGGTCTATGTCAGGGGCTCCCTCGGGTTCACCAAGCAGCTCCGCACGGTCGCATGGTCGCCGAAGTTCAACCCGACGCTACCATCTCGCTACGACGGAACTACCACTCCCCTTGACTTCCTGCAGATGTACATCCTCAGTGTGTGCACTTCAAACGGGGATGAAAAGTGCATGCCAAACTGGTACCCATGGCCCTCAAGGGAGCAACTCTCGTCTGGCTCATGAGCCTACCAGAGGGGTCCATCGGGTTGTATGAGGAGTCGTGCATCCACTTTGTCGCTAACTTCGATGGCTCCTACGAACGACCCTCACCAACAATGACCTCCGAGTCATCTGCCAGCGCTCTGGCGAAACACTTCGTCAATAACTGCAACGTTTCATCCACACACGCAACAGATCACCCGCATCGCCGATGCGAACGTCATCTCCGCCTTCCACGAGGGCGTCACCAACGAGCGCATGCTCAAAGAGCTCGTCATTAGGGACGACCTCACCTCCCCTGTCGAGCTCGTGGACATGGCGGACAAGTGCACCAAGGCTGAGGAGGGCCGCATCTTCAGGCACAACGCTCTGCATGACGAATCCAAGCCAGTGGCCTTCAAGGACAAAACCAAGACACAAAGCAACGACGCCGACGCCAAGTGCAAGGCTCCGTCCGTCCTGGCAGGAGACGAACACTGCACCACACGCCAAGTGCAAGCACGGCCGCAGCGATGCTGCTCATGTGGCGGACAACCGCCCCATGTGCGCGTTCCATAGAATGCACTCCCACTCCACGGAGGACTGCCTCCAGCTGGAGAAGATGCGAAGCGACCGCCTCATAAGGAGTGGGAGTGCAATCCTAGCCGAGGAGGCGGCAACGGTAGCGGTCGTGTAACATCCCAATTTTGCTAAACTAGGGTGTGTGGTGCTGTGTTCATCTCATACATGCATGAAACAAAAATTTAAATCATGTTTGAAACAATTTAAATTGTGAATCTAAATGGTTTGACAAAAATCCCATAAATAGTACTTAAATTGGGTTCCAAAATTTTGTACCAAAAAGTAATTCAATTTCACCAAACAAAAATATGGCAAGGTTGGAAATTTTATAAGCTTTCCAAAAAGTATTTTTGCCAAATTTTATTCTTGCAAAAAGGGCCTCAAAACTTTGTTTTATGTCCTCCTTTAAAACAGAAAAGGACCTCGTTGTAAATTTTCTCGAGAGGGCAGAGGGTTATGGAGAAAATATCCTTTGTCTTCTACCTCCGAACGCAAGCAGCTGCATGTCCTCACCGTCGCCGTCAATTTCCACCTCCTCCTTGCCTCCCTCTTTGCGTGGATAGGCTCTGGAGGACTCCCTCGGTTCCCTCCCTCTCCCTATCCCCTCCGCTCACTCTCTCTCTCTCATTTTTCCCCTCTGGCTGAAACCCTAGTTCCGGCCATCGCCGCCGCGCGCCGTCGTCCTGGCTCTCCCCGAGCTCCGCCGTGCTGTCCCGGAGAGCCTTCGTGGTCCCTGCATCGACCCACTGGAGTCACGCATCCCGGCAAGGCCCCAGGGCGCCGAATTTCTTCCTCCTTCCTCGCCGTCGGCCGCCGCGAATTCCATGGATTCCGGCCGCCTCCGGCCTCTCCTCGCCGCCCCGACCTCTCCACCGCGTTCACGGTGAGCTGCTGAGCCTCCCCATCCCTTTAGTTCGCCTCCCCGCGCTCCCTAGCTCGTGGTCGCCATTGCCCGTGCTCCGCCGCCACGGATGCTCACCGCCGGCAAGTTTTCCGGTGGCCATTCGGCCAACCGGCGCCACCTTCAGGCTCGCCTTGACCTCCTCTTTCCGATGCCTCAATTGGTTTCGTCCAATTTGCGACGGATCGACCAATTCCTTCCGCAACATAGCCTCTGTGGCCATTGTTGATGTCAGGATGACGTCACAGTGACGTCATATTTCCCTTTTTTATAATTTCAGGAATATTCTAGAAAAGGAATAAAAATTGATAATTAATAACTTTATTTCTGTAGTTCAGAAAAATATAAATAAGGTACCAAGATGTTCAGAAAAATGTACTCTACCCAAATATGTAATTTTCATGTATGTTTGACAAAGTTCAAAAATGAGCATTATTTAATGTTGTTTAATTCATTTAAAAATGGAAATAAGTTTTTATTCAATAAAAATAGAAAAATACAAGTTGTATACCAAATTGCTCAAAATGACAAATGCAATATTTTTATGATGTTTTCAAAACCATTTGAGCACTTTAAATTGTACCCACTTCTAGAATTGTCCGAAGTACCCCTCCGGGGTCTATTTCGGGATAGTTTCTGCTAAATGCTTAAATGTCATATGAACCCTAGCAACCCAACCAACATGTTTAGGGCTTTATTTCAGTGCATTAACTTTCTCATGCATACATATTCTGCATTGCATCGATGTCATGTTTGATTGTTGTTCTTTGTCACACCCCACTTTTTGGAAACCAACAAAATGCAGTTGTTGGAGAGTCAAAAATTAGGGCCAACAAAAACTTTTTAAAAATATTTAACAATTAATCTTGTTTCACCTCTGTCTGCCTTGTTTGATCTTGAGTGTTGGTGTTGGAACCAACCCAAAACAAACTGGTTACATAAATAACAAGAATTGAGATGAACCTCTTTTATAAAAAACCCTCCTTAAATGGTTTGGCTTGACCACTAACTTTCTCTAAAACCCTTGAAGGAAAACCCCAAGAATTTATATTGCAGAACTCCTTTGCTTGAGTGAACTTGTTAAGCCTTGTTATTATCTACTTATGAGGTGACCTTATCTTTTTCTTTGCCTCAAGGTATTTGTAGCTGTTGTGAATGATTGTGAGTGTCTTAATTGTTTGAGATCTAAAATTACAATCCCAGACATCACTAGCATGGATATCCTATCTCCATCTCATTTTGTGTTCTGTTTAACTTCTCTAGTTTGGCCTCCTGCCATGAGGAGGAATCCTGATCTTTGACCAGTATATGATCATGGATATAATGGTACCTATCTATGAGCCCTATCCTTATGTTTGTATTTGATTATTAAACCCATTCACTTTCCTTCCAAAGCCCTCTTGAGGTCTTCCCAACAAATAGGATCATGTCCCTGTTATCATGATGCTTTTGTTAAGTCTTCCTAAAAATCACTCCTATGCTTTTTGAGCTAAGTGAACCTTCCCTTGTCATCTTCATGACTTTTACATCATATTCATGTGATCCATTTTTGTTTCCCATGACCATGTGATTTATCCTCTCTCTGGGATTTTGGCTTATTAAATAAATTCCTGTTATCATCCTTTTGCACTTGGTATCTGAAATATTTTTCAAAGGAGTTGTTTATTAAAAATCACTTTTGATACCTATATTATATACCCTTCCACCCCAACTAAAAAAATACTTGGTTTATAAACATTTTCCTTTTTATTAAATGCTATTTTCCAAAAGGCCAGAAATGGACTTTCAATGTTTTTGTTAATAAAAGTATTTATAAAATTCTTGGGAAAATTCCCCAACATTCCTAGAGTCATATGTGACCTAGTTATCCAAAAACATTTGCTGGTCATTTTCAAATTTTTGAAGAAAACATCCAAAAACAGTTTCAGCACTTTTTGAATTTCCAAAATTTTGTGAAATAAATATTTTTAGAAAATTTGGGGACCACCACCCCTAGACTCAATTTTTGATTCTATATCCATTAAAAATGTTTTAAAACATATCTTCTATACAAAATTTTGTAGAAAATATTTAAAAACAGAAACAACACCTTTTGGAAAATTGAAAGTTTTCAATGAAAACAATTTGAGAAAATGGGAGACCACCACTACCCTACCCCATTTTCCATTCCCTACCTCCTAGACAATTTTTCTTGCATATGTTGTGTTCAACTTTTTGAACAAAACCAGCACAAACACTTTCTGCTCAATTTTTGAAAATGATCATTAGGTGATATTTTTCCTCCTTCTTCACTCCCATTGGATTCCCTAGCTGCCTAGTCACCTAGACCCCACCCCATTGACTTCCTGGACGAAATTGCAATGCCCATACCCATCCACCTCATCACCACATGGCTTAAACCCTAAGCAATGGCATGGGCTGACATGCCACACCCCTCCCCCATCCCTTGCTGCCTCCATGGACCCCACCTTCTAGAAGAGTTGACCTCCACTAGCTCGAAGAGCCGTTTCCCCACTCCCTGGTCCCTCTCCTCCCTCTCTACTTCTTATCAAACACCCTCGGGTACAGAGGGAGAGCACCCACTCCCCCCACCTCCCTGGACCTCCTCTGCCCGAGCCCTTCTGGCTCCATCACCTCCTCACCACCGCAAACCCCCTGGACAAGGTCCCCTCGGCCCTCGTCTCCTCGAGCCTGCTCGCCCACGCCACGGTGACCGCCATGGACGCCGTGAGGCCAAGCTCTGCGGCTAGCCCCTCCGTGCCTCTCCTCTTGCGCTACACCTTGCCATTCCCCCTCCTCTTCACCTTAATCAGAGCCTAGCATCGAAACCCCCCTCTGTGTATCCACACACTGCCGGAATCGGGCTCCCCAACCCGCCGGCGAGCTCCGCGGCAATCCTATGGTACGGGCTGTTTTCAGGAGTCCTCTCTCCATCCATACCTTCCTTGAACCCCCTTGGTGCTCATGCCCCCTCCAATTTGGAGTTCTACCCCTCGGTATCACCTCTCCGTCGTCGTCCTTCGTCCGTGGCCGCCGCGCCCGACGAACTCCCCGCTCCGACCGCCTCCTTCTGAAATCAAGGTGGGCATCGGATGCGCCTCGTCTCCCTGGTCCTCCGGGTGCTCCTCTCGCTTCCAGGGAACCACGGGAGGCACCGGCGGCGAGCCCTAGATCCTCCCACGGTGGACGGGGGCGGACTCCGCCGCGTCTTCATGTCGTCGCCGGCGCGCGTCGACGTGGCCGCTCCTCGGCCACCGGATCTACATCCAGTGGCCCTATTTAAACCTCGAACCCATCTAATCTCGACCGCAGATCTCGCATCGGAGGGCAGCATACCGTTTCGGCGCGCGCGCTCGCCCAGCGGGCCGGCCTCGCTCCGCGCGGCCCATTCTCCCTCTGCATCTGGCCCATTGGCCCGCGCATGTTGAATTTTTATTCCTTTTTCGGCAGATCTATTTCAGCTTGTTACTTTAATTCAAAATGAAAATGCAAATGACTAAAATTTGCCAAACAAAAAATCACAGAGATGGATCTATAAATACTTAACCACCTCCAACTTGAAGAAATGGATTTTGTGCTTTATTTTGAGAGAACTAATAAAAATAGCAGAAGCGCTCTGTTTCACCATTTTAATCATAACTTGAGTTTTAAGTGGCCAAATCTTGCAAACCAAACTGTTTTGAGTAGCCCTTGGATAGATATATCAGTGAGACTTGACCTTGCATTAAGGTGAGCTACCATTTGGAAATCCCATCCATTTTGGTAAAAGACCAGTATCCTTTTCTAAGATTTTTTAGAGGGAGTTTAAAAATGATTTTGTTGTGAATCCAATTGTATGAGCTTGTGTGTTATTAGATCTATGTAATCCTAGCTTGGCATAATTTTTAGAGATCTCTATTATTTTTGGTGTGCATTTCTAGAAACAGCAGCTTTCTGTTTATTTTAAATATTGTGTGTTTGTTTGTGAATGAATGATTGTTTGTTAGAAACTTGTTTCCAAGAATGAGTAGATGTGTTGGTCACTGTTATTAAGTTGTTTTATTTCATTACAAATCTGTTAGGAAGTTTATGCTTGTTTGGAAAACAAATAGAAATAGAATTAGTTTCTTATTGTTTTCTAGTGTTTTTGTGAAATAGATTTTTGTGGGCTAGATTTGCTAATGATTAAATACCTAGGTTTTTGTGATGGTTATGTGAGTCCAGTACCATTTTGGTACTGATGTGGTGATGGTATCACCTATGTTAGCTTGCACATTAGCTTATAAGAAGGCATGTATAACAATTGATTGTCTTATTTAACTATGTTGTTTTCACTAGTATGAGTAGTTGTTTTCATAGCATTATTTTAAGTATATTTGATTACTAGCATGTGTAAGGTATATGTACTGTTAGTGGGTGTTATTATTCATGTATCTTTGGTTTAGGAAAACTTCATGCTTATAGTATTGATTGCTCCTCTAGTGTTGCATTAGTGCCCCACTAGATGTTGAGTTTGCTCCCTTATTGTTGTCCTTTTATTTTTAGGAGTGTATGATGTTTCCTAGCATGTTTAGAATGTTTTCCCTTCTGTTATCATGGTGTATATATTGTAGTTGTTGTGTGTTGATAGGTTGTGGAATGCAATTATTCCTTAGGGCATGCTTGTGTAAATTTTCCATACTAGTATGCTAATAGTTGACTCCTGTCATTATGATATTTTGCTATGAGTAATGTACCTTGTTGTTATTCTGTTTTAGAGTGTGTTTTATTGACTTGTTACAATTTATTGATCCACTGGTTTGTTTGGGTTACTTTCATTATTGAGTGATTCCTTAGCTTTGGTGTAGACTTTAGCTTATTAAATAACTAGATAGTTCATCTGTGTTTTGTTTGTTTTGTTGTTTGGAAATTGTATGGGGGTTTACCTTAGCATAAGTTTGGTGCTAGTGTTATCATTATATTTAGTAGTACCTTGTTGTATATGCTTAAGGTTAGTGGTAAACTTGTTTGGGTTTATTGCTTGTGTTGTTGTTAATACCCACTGCCATGGGTGTTGCTTTGATGGTTGATATTACATTGTTTGTATATGAACACCTTAGTAGCCTCACCCTTGTTACCACAAGCTATATTTTTAGCTTCCTTAATATCTTGGTATGATAGTGGTACACCCACTCAACCTATGATATTGGGATGTGGAATATGGTTTTTCAACCATATGTTTGTCCTGACGATAGTCTGGTACTCTGAGAGTGTGTGAGGCAGTTCTCTCGATAACTTTTGGGTGATTACATTAATATAAGCTTGCTTGCTGTATGTGTGATTTTTATTACTCGATTGTCCTTCCGGTTCTGAGTGTGTGTATTTTATTATTTTACAACGTTAGAAAAACGAGGAAGAAGAAGATGGAGTCGTAGAGCTGTGTGTCAAATCAAGCTACTTCAAGGCCAGGGACACAAAGAGATTTAAGGCAAGCCATCCTGATGCTTGCTGTTATAATACACTTACCATTATCTATCATGCATGTTTTACTTCTGAAAAGTTTTACAAAACTTTGATTTCCAAAAACTATTTTTGAGTGAATACTACTACTACTATTATATATACTATATACTATGCCATTAGTTGATACTTGGTGTTACCAAGCCCATAGCCACCGTATGGTATTTATTACCATCCCAAATATTAGTCCCTAAGTGGACACCCAAAATATGTTTTTGCAAAACAAAGGCTTTATGGAAATTCCCGGAGAAAAGGCTGAGCCTTATTCACCGGAGGAATGTGGAAGTGGTCATTTTTGGGAAAATGGTGTTTTTACAAAAATGACACATAACCTAGTCTTCGCTGGACAACCAAGAAGTACTGCCACTCTACCCCAACATGGGTACGGGGCCTATCTAGATACTTGAACTTGTTAGTATGTGTCCTATCCCAATATTCTATAGAGAGGATGATTCTCTGAACCGAAGTGTCGCCAGGAGGGAGAAACGGGACATATAAAGTGAGGGATTAAGTTACCCCCCGGAAGCGACGATTGGGCCCCCTATTTGGCGATGTGTGACATGGTGCCAGGGGGAATAAACTTGATTGAAGGGATAGCCATATACTAGCTTGTGTCAGAGTGGACAGTTAGGATCATTCTTCTGATGCTTGCATATCGCTGTGTTGGTCCATGGGTGGTTCATGGCAGATGATTGGATCTAGTGGAATGTGTACACCTTTGCAGAGTAAAACTATTCAGAATAGCCGAGCCCTCGGATATGGGCAGTTGAAAGGCCATGTAGCTAGCATTGCGTCAATGTTTTCAAAAAGGAGTTTTCAAAAAGTAGTTGGACTTGTGAAGTTCGGAAAGGAGGAAATCTTGTACCGTAGAGGTACCGATGATGAAAAGCCAGAAGTTGTTTTTACAAAAAGGTTTGCAAAGAAAATCTTTCTTCTCTAAGCAAAAAAATCTGGAAGTTGATTCCAAGAAGTTTTGCAAAGAGAAAACTTTCTTTTAACAAAGTTTTTACAAAACCTCTTGTACCTGTGATATCTACAAGAGAAAGAAAATTATATTATTTTCTTTTGAAGTATCTTCTTCAACGAAGATGCAGAGATTTTTAAAAATCAACCATGATATATCTTTCATATATCATTGATAGTGAACCCTATCTATAGCCTACCTATTACACCATGTAAGCATACTTGCATTTTGTAAGTTACATGGTGGATGTCTTGCTGAGTACATTCAAATGTACTCATATTGGTTTCGTCCCTGGTATTTACTTGCCAGACATCGAGAAGGAATCTCAGGAGGAGATCAACAAGGAGAAGTACTGCGCTGATGGACTTGCGAACTAGGATCGTCTCCTAGTCAGCACCCTGTAGGTTAAGGCGTGACTTGGGCTCTACCACGGTTTGTGTGTTTAGTCTTCCGCTCTGTGTGTTGTGTGTTTGACCTACGTGGAAGTTGTGTGGACTTGGTCGGGTGACCATGTCTCTTTGTAAGTGTTTGTGTAACCGTGTAATGGATATTGTATCTGTGTACCAACTTGATATGTTGTTCACGACTGAATTTTCCTGGGATCGTGAATGTATGCATATCAAAGGTGTCCTTGAACAGTGGTTCTGGGGCGGACCTTACATTCTTCTTGTTTCGGTGTTTGTTCCCCCTCGGTAGAACGTGACTCCTAAGTGAAGGCCAACAACTCCAATGGCGAATACTTGATCTTAACCGACAAGTCAAGCACTTATTCCAGAAGATCTATTCTCTGGTTTTCTTATAACCAAGGAAAGCATAACCTCTTATTTGCTCATATATGGTTTTCGAAGTGTTTTGGTATCTCGTATATTGCATGTGGTTCAAAGTATTTATGGTCTTAGATAGAGTTCTCTATACTAGCTGCATCGCCTAAATATCTTGATCCACTGCTCCTAGCAGCAATAGGTTTGTTTGTGCGCGCGTCGTTAAAGCCTGCGAGTCTTGCTTAGCCATGCCTAGTTGTTATCTGATCCATCCGGTTGATGAATCTGGTCAATGCGTGAATCTACTTTGTCAGGTTGTTGTGGTTTGATTATCTTTGATAACTTGACTAAATAATGGCATGGATGTGAGGCCACAATGGGTTGTGGCGTTTTGTCCTGTTCATGCCCCTAGGAGCGAGTTCTCGCCTTCGAAGCCAAGACTGAGTGTGCAACCACACGCGGGGCCTAACAGACCGCGCTCGACCCACTAACTTGTTTGGCCACGTCCATGAGTCACGTAGTTTGATCTTTCCATCTGCGTGTGAGTCAGAAAACAATTTGGAGAAAAACTTAGGGCGTGACCAGGACAAGTGATGGACGTACACGGATCTTGATCCCGACTCACAGAACAGGTGCCGTCAGGAAGTGGCCAACTCCCTGTTGACGGGGTGGTCCTGTTTGGGTTGACTCATGGTTAGGGTCGAGCAAGGTAAAGGTTGTGGCCAGCCACCCTTTGCCACGCTCCATGGACGAGCGTACATGTGGCGTTAAGAGTCGGATGGTATGTGTGGGTAAAGTGTACCCTCTGCAGGGATAAATCTCCTCGAGAAGCCGTGTCCATGGTTACGGACGACTTGGCAACGGATTCTGTGATCATAGATAACTTCAACGGAATGAATAATAATTGTTAACCATGATTGAAGGGTGCCTCCTCGGAGATGCCGAGAGGGGTGATCCTTGTAGCATGTGAGGTGCTGGGAAATGATGTTGGTGGATTGAAAATATGATGATATCTTTAGTTGAGTGGCTTTCTCATCTGGTTTAAAAACATTCCATGAGACGTGCTATTCTTCCTCGACTTGGAAAACA
Organism: Alopecurus myosuroides; assembly: GCA_028641055.1. NCBI lineage: Eukaryota > Viridiplantae > Streptophyta > Magnoliopsida > Poales > Poaceae > Alopecurus > Alopecurus myosuroides. The sequence continues at coordinate 179,018,605 of CM054060.1, read as the reverse complement.
AAGATGGCTTTACGCAAAATAACGTTCATAAAACCCTTTCGGAAGATAGCAGATATATAATAGTTAACTAAGTCTTGTTGAGTACCTCCCGTACTCAGGTTTGCTTAAATTTGGTTCAGGTGAAGATCTCACTTCAGTGGTGGTGATTCAACGTGGACAACGACGAGTAGTTTGGGGTTCCCAGGTAGCAGTCTGGAATATATGGGCTGGGACTTCGCCTTATGTTGCGGCCTCTTAGGCCTTTTTGGTTCTTGTTGATTAGCAACATAATTTTCCTTCCGTTGTCTGATGTAATGTTGAGTCGTGTGACCTCTGTTTGTACAGCTACTCTAGTAACATCTGTTTATTAAAGATTCATGTCTAGACTGCTACTTTGATCAGTTGTTGGTTTCGAGCTCATTGTTATATAGTTTTGGCTATGCCTGCATAGTTGTCGCAGTCGAGGGGTTGTGGAGCCGATGATCCATGTCCGAGCCCGCCTGCCGATGTGATTCGGCCTGGGGCTAGGTAACCCAAGTAACCCTCGATTGTTGTTGCACTTTCTGGAAACATAGCATCTCTGTATAGCTTTGGTCCCGTTCTTTCAGTTTCATAAGATACTTGGACGCTTTGATATGCAAAGTTGGTTATGACTAGCATTGACACAAGGAGTAGTAGTACCATGGTGATCCGGCCTGTGTGCCGATGAATCCGGTCTGCCTACCGTTGTTTGTTGCGGCCGGGGCTGGTAACCCTGAAGCCCTTGTGGGTCCATGACTAGGAGCACATGACAATATGTATATCTTGGGGTCCGGGGTCGTGATAGGTCATGGTATCAGAGCAGGACTGTCTGTAGGAAAACCTTACTGCTTGATCGATGTTGAGTCTAGTGTTCGTGAAAACTATTTGAAAACTCCAAATGGATTGTGAAAAACCTTCTTAGGATTCTTTTTACTCCGTATCTGGTATCGCTCTAACTCTGGGTCATCTTACCTTTTTTGGTTTGAAAAGGTTTTGCTATCTCTACTAGTCATTCAAAACCTAGGTGCCTTCTTTTGCAAGGGCGTTCTTTCACCAAGTTGACATAGTGTTAAAGTTTCTAGAGTCGTGTGTGTTCCATACTCCGTTATCTCTTAAACTGGGAGGTTTCCTTTCCATCATAACCTCTCAGAATGGTATGGATTCCACCTCTTAAGTCTTAATGTTCTAAAGTCCGAAATCCTCAACCTCGAGATATGCTTTTCATCTCGAATGTATTCTTCCTGTTTTGCTCAAATACTTCCGGAGCTAATTTTGTTTTCTTGGAAAGATACTCCGTGATTGCTACTCATAGTGTCCTTTAAGGCACTAAGATAGTAGTTATTTCTTTCTCTAAGTTTATAACCCTTGGACTTGAACCGAAGGCCCCGGAATGTGCTGAATTGTGGTGGGTTGAAATCATGTGGTTCTATAACCATGTGATGCTCACTCTATCAGTACAGGATGCTGACCTTTAACCCAAGTTATATTTCTTTGGATCCTAAGGAATCTGTTCCACCTCAGGGTGGTTAGGAAATTCCAACTCTCATAGCCACAGGTTCTCTTTTGGAACATAAATGGTCCACAAGAAGAGTGATCATCATGGCCTCCACATCTTTATTCTTATTTCAACTATACCAATCTTTTTGGATGGGTTCTACAAATGAGTATTACCCTGTGCAATCAACGTGATCTTAGGTTCTCCCCTGAGCATGATTCTACCCTTCCAGATGCTCTCAAATCTCCATCCGTTGTTTTGGACATCAAGTTGCATACGTGTGTTGGAGTCTTCCAATGCATTTTCTATTGTGTTCCGTCAGGACATTTTACCTTGGAATGTCATGCGAAAAAAACTCCAGTACCTCGTTCATCCCTAGTACCAGGTCAAAGTTTTGTAATCCGCAGATTAAAGAAGTTTGATTAGCTTCTGTTCTGTTCCACCTTCGAGTATCACACTCTTATATATCAAGAGGTTGTGTTGTGTTTCATGGCCTTATTGATGAAATGATGCTCCTACACATCTTCACTCACCATCTCTATAAGCTTGAATGCTCGAGAATGCTGGATGTGCAATGACGTGTAACAGGTATTCCTAGCAATTCCTATTGCTATGAAAATTCTAATAAACATCTGTATCCTTCTTAGCACTACTGGCCACCCAGCCTCTTTTTGAAGTTGACTGTGTTACCAAATCTGTTCATTCCGGTGCACATTATTGGTTAGAGAGTTAGGTTCATGCTGAAGCCCTCAAGATCATATCGCTTGCTTTGAAAAGAAAGATTCCCTTTCAAACTCCAAGACATACCTGTGGGTTGTGATATTCTGGTTGTCTTTCTTGAAGTATCACTAGGTTTTACCTGACCGTGATGTCTACACAAGGGGTATTTGAACTACTCCTTTCTCCAGGACCTCTGCTGGATATCCTGGACTAGTTGGTTGAGCTTAAACAACAACTTAGAGAGTTGAAAGACAAAAGCTCATCCTGACCTGTTCCTTCGCAATGGGATGTATAGTTCTTTGCCTCTTGAAGTATGGTAGTATCTCCTTCGTAGACATGCTATCACCCTACCTCTTAATTTGATTTGGGCTATCATCAAATGAAGCTCAGATTCAAGGACTGTCTTGATGGTGTTTTCCACTCATGGTGTTTTCCCTGGGTACACCTCCATATCCTTTAGTCTGACCAATATTTTGCCTTGATCATAGATCATATGAACCCGTCTCATTGGAGTATTTTGATAAATCTGTTGTCGAGCCCATCGATGACATTCCTACTTTCTCCGAGTTGCAAGAGGCTCATGCTGAACAAGTGGCAACAACGTTGGAAGCTTCCGACAACCATCTCTGTGTCATCGCGAAGTTTGTGTTCCGGATGTTTGAAGTGGCTTACTCGAGGCCATGTGCTTATGGTGAAAGTTGTTAACATGGATCCGAGTAGAGTTTTCTTGTTCCTTCGGGAATAATCCCAAGTCGGTCATGCATGTGTGGACTACTCTTCAGATGGTAGGTTTTTACCTCCATTTCTTGAAGAAGTTGTACATCCACACTAAGCCACTGACTGACCATTCGTGAAAGAGAAGAGGTCTAAGAACTTCGTTATCTTTGTATCGTCTTCCCAACAAGGACTACGATGTGTTCCTCCGCAAGTAAACCATGTAGGTGCAACCATCCTTCACAAGTTTCTATCACATGAGTTCTATAATCTTGCTCATCTTCTTGAGCGTGGCATCATAGTCCATATCTTGAGAATCTAGCATATGTATCTCGTTGGTAACCGGTGCAATCTCTTTGCGCAAACATGACGAGCCTGAGCTATAAATCCACGAACCAGAGCTGAATCTCAAGCAGCAACGGTGGTTAGTGTTTCCTCAAGAGTATTGAATCATGTCTTTTCAAAATCCGGCATGGTTGATGTTGTGGTTGACACAATTAGCCGGAAGGCCTAATGTCATATCTCTTTGAATCTGTAAGAACAACCACTCTCCGTGAGAATTCTTGTGTGGCTCATTCTCACAAGTTTCCCTCCCCGTTCTTTCAATCAAAGTTTGACTTTAACTTGATAATCTATAGAAGGCTTGTCATGAGCCTGCTGACGGTATCTAAAACATCAAGGATAATTTGGAAGTTGATCTTTCCAATATCTCTCCGTTGAACCTCCAAAACCTTTGTTCTAATGGAAACAAGTTCATCATGAAAACATCTCGTGGTGTTTTATAACCGCCATTCATGAGTTCCCTTTTTCAAGTTGTTTGTACTTGAAGTTCTGTTCATCTCACACATTGTGTGAATTTGTCAGTCACTTCAGCCATGGGGTCTTAAACCATGTGGTAGCTGTATTTCTACATCAAATCCACAATAGGAAAGAGATTCCTTATTCCCTTCCGGTGTTTCAATCCCCGTTGGTTACCATCCTTATGGTGTAAACAAGAGTTCCTCCATAATTATGATGTACAAACATCTTTTGGTTACTCATATTCTGTCATGAAGTAATATGATGATCTTTGACAAGGATTTCGAGAAAATTTTGACGGAGTGAAAGTTCCGTTCTCTTTCGTGTCTACTCCGAAGAGTGAGCATGATCCTGTATCAAATTCTCTCTGATGCACGAATTACAGTGTTTTCTCGTGTTCTTCCTCGGCTAAGGATATTACATTCTGATATTCAAGACAATCCTTCCCATATTGGAATTATGTTTGAAGAAACCTCTATGTCATAAGTTTATCAACCTTTCTCTTCCAAAAGGATTTAATGTCTTGTGCAAAGCTCATATTCTAAATCCTTTCAAGAACCATCGTCCACAAACTTGAAACCTTCTCCTATTCCTCCATTACCTTGATGTGTGTCATGCTTGTTAACTCAAAATTTCTTTACGAACATTCTTGTCATGAGTTAGCCATGATATACTCGATCTTCGTAAAGATCAGTTTCTAAGAGTTTTCCCTCTACCTAAGGTGTAGCCGCTGGAGATCTTCGCAAGTGGTACTGATCAACCTCTTCAAGAAGAGAACCGTAAGGTTCGAGAAGATCATTCAAAACCGGTGTTCCTTCTTTCTTCTCCTTCGGGAATCTCGGGACGAGATTCTTGTAAGGGAGGTAGATTTGTAACATCCCAATTTTGCTAAACTAGGGTGTGTGGTGTGGTGTTCATCTCATACATGCATGAAACAAAAATTTAAATCATGTTTGAAACAATTTAAATTGTGAATCTAAATGGTTTGAGAAAAATCCCACAAATAGTACTTAAATTGGGTTCCAAAATTTTGTACTGAAAATTAATTCAATTTCACAAAAAAAATATGGCAAGGTTAGAAATTTTATAAGCTTTCCAAAAAGTATTTTTGGAAAGTTTATTCTTGCAAAAAGGGCCTCAAAACTTTGTTTTCTGTCTTCCTTTAAAACAGAAAAAGGACCTCGTTGTAAATTTTCTCGAGAGGGCAGGGGGTTATGGAGAAAATATCCTTTGTCTTCTACCTCCGGACGCAAGCAGCTGCCTGTCCTCACCGCCGCCGTCGATTGCCACCTCCTCCTTGCCTCCCTCCTTCCATGGATAGGCTCTGGAGAACGCCCTCGGTTCCCTCCCTCTCCCTATCCCCTCCGCTCACTCTCTGTCTCTCATTTTCCTCTCTGGACGAAACCCTAGTTCCGGCCATCGCCGCCGCGCACCGTCATTCTGGCTCTCCCCGAGCTCCACCGTGCTGTCCTGGAGAGCCTTCGTGGTCCCTGCATCGACCCACTGCAGTCACGCATCCCGGCAAGGCCCCAGGGCGCCGAATTTCTTCCTCCTTCCTCGCCGTCGGTCGCCGCGAATTCCATGGATTTCGGCCGCCTCTGGCCTCTCCTCGCCGCCGCGACCTCTCCACCGCCTTCATAGTGAGCTGCTGAGCCTCCCATCCCTTTAGTTCGCCTCCCCGCGCTCCCTAGCTTGTGGCCGCCGTTGCCCGTGCTCCGCCGCCACGGATGCTCGCCGCCGACGAGTGTTCCGGTGGCCATTCGGCCAACCAGCGCCACGTTCAGGCTCGCCTTGACCTCCTCTTTCCGACGCCTCAATTGGTTTCGTCCAATTTGCGACGGATCAACCAATTCCTTCCGCAACAGAGCCTCTATGGCCATTGTTGATGTCAGGATGACGTCACAGTGACGTCATATTCCCCTTTTTAATAATTTCAGGATAATTCCAGTAAAGGAATAAAATTGATAATTAATAACTTTATTTCTGTAATTCAGAAAAATATAAATAAGGTACCAAAATGTCTTGAAAATTGTACTATACCCAAATATATAATTTTCATGTATGTTTGACAAAGTTCAAAAATGAGCATTATTTAATGTTGTTTAATTCATTTAAAAATGAAAAATAAGTTTTTATTCAATAAAAATAGAAAAATAAAAGTTATATACCAAATTGCTCAAAATGACAAATGCAACATGTTTATGATGTTTTAAAACCCATTTAGCACTTTAAATTGTACCCACTTCCAGAATTGTCCGAATTACCCCTCCGGGGTCTATTTCGGGATAGTTTCTGCTAAAATGATTAACTGTCATATGAAGCCTAGCAACCCAACCAACATGTATAGGGCTTTATTTCAGTGCATTAACTTGCTCATGCATACATATTGTGCATTGCATCGATGTCATGTTTGATTGTTGTACTTTTTGTTTCGGTGTTTGTTTCCCCTCGGTAGAACATGACTCCGAAGTGAAGGCCAACCACTCTAATGGCGAATACTTGATCTTAACCGACAAGTCAAGCAATTATTCCAGAAGATCTATTCTCTGGTTTTCTTATAACCAAGGCAAGCATAACCTCTTATATGCTCATATATGGTTTTCGAAGTGTTCTGGTATCTCGTATATTGCATGCGGTTCAAAGTTTTTATGGTCTTAGATAGAGTTCTCCTATACTTGCTGCATCGCCTAAATATCCTGATCCACTGCTCCTAGTAGCTATAGGTTTGTTTGTGAGCGCCTCGTTAAAGCCTGTGAGTCTTGCTTAGCCATGCCTAGTTGTGGTCTGATCCATCCCGTTGATGAATCTGGTCAATGCGTGAATCTACTTTGTCAGAATGTTGTGGTTTGATTATCTTTGATAGCTTGACTAAATAATGGCATGGATGTGAGGCCACAGTGTGTTGTGGCGTTTTGTCCTGTTCATGCCCCTAGGAGCGAGTTCTCGCCTTCGAAGCCAAGACTGAGCGTGCAACCACACGCGGGGCCTAACAGACCGCGCTCGACCAACTAACTTGTTTGGCCACGTCCATGAGTCACGTAGTTTGATCTTTCCATCCGCGTGTGAGTCAGAAAACAATTTGGAGAAAAACTTAGGGCGTGACCGGGACAAGTGATGGACGTACACGGATCTTGATCCCGACTCATAGAACAGGTGCCGTCAGGAGGTGGCCAACTCCCCGTTGACGGGGTGGCCCTGTTTGGGTTGACTCATGGATAAGGTCGAGCAAGGTAAAGGTTGTGGCCAGCCACCCTTTGCCGCGCTCCATGGACGAGCGTACATGTGGCATTAAGAGTCGGATGGTACGTGTGGTTAAATTGTACCCCCTGCAGGGATAAATCTCCTCGAGAAGTCGTGTCCACAGTTACGGACGACTTGGCAACATATTCTGTGATCATAGATAACTTCAACGGAATGACTAAAACTTGTTAACCATGATTGAAGGGTGCCTCCTCGGAGATGCCGAGAGGGGTGATCATTATAGCATGTGAGGTGCCAGGAAATGATGTTGGTGGATTGAAAAGATGATGATATCTTTAGTTGAGTGGCTTTCTCATCTGGTTTAAAAACATTCCATGAGACGTGCTATTCTTCCCCGACTTGGAAAACAAACATAGCTTTACGCAAAATAACCTTCATAAAACCCTTTCGGAAGATAGCAGATATATAATAGGTTAACTAAGTCTTGTCGAGTACCTCCCGTACTCAGGTTTGCATAAATTTGGTTCAGGTGAAGATCTCACTTCAGTTGTGGTGATTCAACGTGGACATCAACTTGTAGTTTGGGGTTCCCAGGTAGTCTGAGGTAATGTTGGGTCATGTGACGTCTGTTTGTACAACAACTCTAGTAACACCTGTTTATTAAAGCTTTATGTCTAGAGTGCTGCTTTGATCGGGTGTTGGTTTCGAGCTCATTGTTATACAGTTTTGGCTCTGCATAGTTGTCGCAGACGAGGGGTTGTGGGGCCAATGATCCATGTCCGAGCCCGCCTGCCGATGTGATTCGGCCTGGGGCTAGGTAACCCCAGTAACCCTCGATTGTTGTTGCACTTTCTGGACACATAGCATCTCTGTATAGCTTTGGTCCCGTTCTTTCAGTTTCATACGATACGTGGACGCTTTGATATTCATAGTTGGTTATGACTAGCATGGACACAAGGAGTAGTATTGTGGTGATCCAGCCTGCGTGCCGATGAATCCGGTCTACCTGTCATTGTTTGTTGCGGCAGGGGCTGGTAACCCTGAAGCCCTTGTGGGTCCATGACTAGGAGCGCATAACAGTATGTATATCTTGGGGTCCAGGGTCGTGACAGGTCGCTGGGAAGAATGCGGCCCAAACAACTACAATGGGTACAAAAACTACAACAGCAACACTGGCGGCTACAACAACAACTACTACAAGCTCCTTAGCAGCAACAACAGCAGCAGCGCCTGCCGCTGCGGTGTCCCAACCCACCCCGTCCTCTGTTGAACGCTTCCACACAAAACCATCACGAGGGGAACCAGGGTCATGTCGAGGAACACTGCGGGGGCTATGCAGAGCCCAAAGGCTACATCGCCTGCATCCTTGGTGGAGAACAAGCTCCCCTCTCGAACCGCCACTTCAAGAAGATCTCGCGCGAGATCCACGCCATCCTCCCAGGAGTACAAGTGGCCAAACCTCTCAGGTGGTCTAACCATAAGGTCTCCTTCGACGCCTGTGACCATCCCAAGTACACAAGGACCATGGGCGCCATTCCCCCGGTCTGCACCCCCACCATCAACAACTTCGCGATGACCGAGACACTCCTTGGCGGACGCGCACGCCTCACCGTCATCTTAGTGCAGACACTCGAGAAGCTGCAAGTGCCCTACGAGCGACTGGCTCCAACGAGGCCGTTCACCTACGTCACCAGCGGAACTAAGGTTCCCCTGGGACAAGTGCACCTCGCAGTGACGCTCGGCACCCGTCAGAACTACCGCACCGAGACCCTCGACTTCGACGTGCACACATCGCCCTCCCCTACAACGCCATCCTCCGATACCCAGCCCTCGCCAAGTTCATAGCCGTGACGCACCACTCGTACAACATCGCCAAGCTGCCCGGTCCTGCAGGGACCATCACCATCCACGGCAAGGTGGAGGACGCGGTGCGCTCCGTCGAGCGGGCCTACAAGGAGGTGGCACCTCATACCCTGCCGACAAAGACGATGTGGGAAACCTCGACGAGTTTCCCAAGAAGCGGCTACTATTCTCTCCAGAGGTGGCGGACACCCAGAAGATCCTCGCGAGCGCTAGGGGCTCGCGGGATATCGCCGCTCTCCATGAGAGCGTGCCTCCCTACTAGGGGGCGCGCTCACCATCTGATCGCACCACGTGCTTCCACAAGGTCGTGGAGATGCCCACGAGGGGACCCCGTGACGCTACGGTAAAAACGACGCCAGGACCTTTCTTCGTGAGGGTCTCAGGGAGCTCTCACCAGGCATGCCGCATGGCCGCAAGAGCTTCTACCCACACAAGTCGGAGCCCCGTTCCAGTGGGGTAAACTTTTGTTACTCGAGGGCACCACAAGGCCACTATATCCTCGAGCTATGCACCTAAACTCAGGCGAGTTTCAGGCACATGACGATGGGAGTCCCGTGTCCGCACAGTGACGTCAAGTGCTTCTTGGGGGACCACAAGGTCACGATATCCCCAAGCGTTTTGTAAAAGTACAATGCCTCACCCTAGCAGTAAAATCAGTTGCTTGCTCGAGAAATTCTCTCCCTTTTTCATGTCGGCATGCTTGCATCTCTGCATCCAACACACTCATGAGCATTTATCTCAGCATGCATTCTTCCTCTCTCTAAGAGCGGCGCGTGCATGACCTTTTCCTCACGAGAGCACCTCACGAGCGAGGGCTGGAACGGTGCACGTGTACATGTCTCTATTGTACACAACACCTCGCCAAGTTCCTTGACACGTTTCTCCTAGCGAGATCCTCTCGAAAGAATAGTCAAACACGCACCCGTCAAAAAGACACAAATGATTGCGGGTGGACACGCTCCCTTGGAATAAGCGCGCACCCGCTACAAGGAGCCTAGAGAGGTCCCCACAAGGAACAACAAGGAATCCTCCACAAAAGACACAATCAACGTGTCTCAGAGGACATCACCACACAAAAGCTAAATACTCTTGCATAAAATTACTCAAAGCATATAAAGAGGCAGGCACAATAATTAAAAGTATGGGATATCCTTTACAAGAATGAATTTGTTTGTAGGTATTCAAGATAAATAAGGGCGTGCGGGAGGCGGAAGACCATCAAGCGGCAGGACCATAAAGTTGCCCCACGTTACCTTGGACACCTGGCGTGAAGGCCTTCACAAAGGCACCCACGTCATCCTTCATGTAAGGACCCCAGACCGGCAGTCTGAAACCCTCCGTATGCATACATTCACGATCCCAGAAAGATCAGTCGTGAACAACATACAAAGTTGGCACACAGAAAAACATCATCCATTACACGAATACATAAAGGTATTACATAAAAGATCACATGATCAAGTTCAACACAACTGCCACATAGGGCAGATAACCAATCAAACACAGCGGAAGACAATTAAAACACAACGTAGTTGAGGCCAAGTCACGCCTTAACCTACAGGCTGCTGACCCGGAGACGATCCTAGTTCGCAAAGCCGTCAACTCCGTACTTCTCTTCATAGAACTCCTTCGGAGGCTCCTTCTCCAAATCTGGTAAGTAGATACCAGGGGCGAAACCATAATGAGTACATTTGAATGTACTCAGCAATACATCCATCATTTCACTTACCAACATGCAAATATGCTTATATGGTGGAATAGGTAGGCTATAAATAGGGTTCACTATCAATGGTGTTCATATATGATGACACCACAGTTGCAGTCAGGTTAATCTGTATCTTCGTTGAAGAAGATACTTCAGAAGAAAATAATATAGTTTTATTTCTCTTGTAGATATCACATGTACAAGAGGGTTTGTAAAACTTTGTTGAAGAATATTTTCTCTTTGCAAAACTTCTTGGAATCAGTTTCCAGAATTCTTGCTTAGAGTAGAAAAGTTTTCTTTGCAAAACACTTTGTTTTGTATAACCACATCTGGCTTTTCATCATCGACGATACCTCCACGGTATAAGTTTCCATTCCTTTCCGAACTTCACAAGTTCAACACTTCCTTTCCAAAATTTCCCTTTCAAAAACTTCCTTTTTGAAAACATTGACACAATGCTAGCTACATGGCCATTCAACTGTCCATATCCGAGGACGCGGCTTCTTCGAAAAAGTTATACTCTGCAGAGGTGTACACATCCACCAGATCCAGTACACCTCCCGTGAACAACCACGGACTGTAACAACAGTATGTAAACATCAGGTATCTGATCATAACCATCCACTATGTTCAAGCTAGAATGTGTCTATCTCTCAGTTGAGTTTTACCACATCCCCGGCACCGAGCTAATCCCCGCCAAGCCACGATGCCTCAACTGATGCATCCGGAGGGAAAATTAATCCCACACTTTATATGTCTCCACGACATTCGGTTCAGAGGATCGCATCCCCTATAGCACATTGAGATAGCACACACTAATAAGAACAAACTTCAAGTTAAGCCCCTTGCCCATGTTGGGGTAGGGTGGCAGTACGGTAAAGGTTGTCCGGCGAAGACTAGGTTATGTGTCATTTTTGAAAACACCACTTGCTCAAAAATGACCACTTCCACATTCCTCCGGAGAACAAGGATCCGCCTTTTCTCCGGGTTTTTTTTTCCGTAAAGCCTTTGTTTTGTAGAATCACAATTTTAGGGTGTCCACTTAGGGACTAGTATATTTGATGGTAATAAATACCATATGGTGGCTGATGGGCTTGGTATTACCAAGTTTAACTACTGGCATGATAGTAACCTATATAATAGTATAGTAGTAATTTCCACCTCAAAAATAGTTTTGATAATCAAGTTTTTGGTAAAACTTCAGAGGTAAAGCATGCATGATAGATAATGATAAGTATTGTATCAGCAAGCATCAGGATGGCTTGCCTGGTATCTCCTTGTGTCCCTGGCTTTGGAGTGACTGGAACTTGAAACAGAGCTTCACGACACTTCCTTCCTCTTCGTTTTTCTAACGTCGTAAAAGAAATAAAGGACACACATTCAGAACCAATCAAGGCAAGCAACAATGCATAACCATACATACAGCAAGGAAAACTAATAACAACCAATCACTCAATTATTAATTGAGGCAAACAATCAAACAGACACACTTGGCAGAAATGCCATTTAATAAGACAGCTCAAGGTTGGAGGAACATATCTCACAACATTAATATCATGGATTCAGTGGGTGTGCCACTCTCATACCAAGATATTAATAAACCCAAAATATACTTAGTTTCACAAGGGTGAGACTACTAAAAGTATACAAAACATGCACAATATTAATCATGACAATGGGTCTATCAACCATACCACAAAAGAAAAAGGTAGCTATGCTACTGAGCCTAAATTCACATCAAGAATAAATAAGACACATGATTTGCAAAAGTTACTTTTACAAATCAGTGAGCCTACACAAGTGTACCTAGGTAATAGACTCATCACAAAACACACAATTTCTCATAGTGAGAACAATAGAAACAATGACTAAAAAGGAGGAATCCTATAGACATGCTCCTACTAAGGTTTTGCTATGCAAGCAAGCATAATAGGTAAAGTACAAAAAAGCAAACAAGGAACCATGTTATCATTATGGGAAATGAAAACATGTCCTCATGCAAGGATACACAAATATCCACCAAACACAAGTTGGCAGGAAAAATAATTCAATTCAAAAACTGCTAAGGAAACTAGTACTACTCAAACATGAAGAATCAATGGATGAATTTCAATCAAGTAATTGAAATACAACCAGAGGGTCCATGTCATAAAAACAGTAGTGAAAAACATCTATACTTGCTATAACAAAAATATCCCAGTTAACAAAACAATGCATCAATTTGCAGGGCAACTCCTACATACTAGTAGTAATAAAAAGGGCATTACTAGAGGAATCAAACAACCCTTCAAGAATGTATTTTTACTAGCAAGCCACACATTATTATAACCACTTACAAACAGAAGCATACCCATTTTTGTTTAGCACAAAAATTCCCAAAGCAAAAATTCTAGGCACTCACTAGTTAGGGAACTATATAAAAGAAATACATCTAGTGTGGGGGAAATATGTTTCCACCAAAAATGCAATGACACCAGTGGGTGTTCCACTAGCATAACAAAGCATTAAGAGGTCACAATTCCTCTGGTCATACTTGACAAAAATTACAAAAGCCTAAACTAGCATCTAATGCATTAACCATACTAGTAGAAAATAATAGGGTGCAAAAATAAACAAGGTAATGCTACCCATGCTATTGTTTTCAAACAAGTGAAAACTCTAGGAGTCAAGTAATCATAATAACATCATCAAAATGCTACTGGTCCTATGAATAAAACACAAAAATATGTGGCTACACAACCACCAATGTTTATGTCAAAAATTCCACACATGAGGGAATTTTTCCATAACATTCTCATAGTCATGACAAAGCTACTCATGCTTTTCTACCAATTCAAATGCAAGCTAGAAGAGGCGATAAAAACACAATATAAGTACCAACATGGTACTGGATCCAATTATCTCAACACAAAAATCCAAGTGCTTGCACATAATTTTATCACTCAAAAATTCTATGCAAGTATTACTAGAGATAAACATATGCTATTAACAAAAATCCTATTTCTTCTCAACTCAAGTCCACACAATCTAACATGCTAAAATAGTTAAGTAACACTTAGAAAACAAGTTCACACAACTTTTACATGCTAGAAAACATCATTGCAACACAAAAATATAATCACACAATTTAATTACTTAAAATGCCAAAATGGCAGAAACAAGCAATTTAAAGATCTGTCCACCAAATTTTATATGAGGCTCTTCAAATTAAACCCATCTAGGTTTGGATAGCCCTAAACATATACAATACCATCCAATTGAGTTTGCATCAAAAATCATTTTTAATTATTTTATAAAAATCAACAAAGTGCTCTCTGGTGTTTTACCAAATTGCATGTCATTTCAAAAATACAATGAATTTGGAAGCAAGGTTAATTTCTCCTGTTAGTAAAGTTTAAGGGCTTTCCAATGCAATTGGCCTCACTTCATTCTGTGTTGTGAAATAAAAATGGTGCTCATTTTGGTGTTTCTGGTACCTGTTGCCAATTCATTTTTCATTTGAAAAATATCAATCAAATTGTATATCTACAAGTTGGAGGTGGTTTAGATTTAGTTTCTGTACAACTGTGAATTTTTGTTTGGTCAAATTCATCTTTTACATAGGTTTTTATGGCCCAAAGTAAACATGCATCTTTTCTGTAAAAAAATAAAAGGAAAAAGAATAGACTTGGGCCAGATCTAGATCTGGGCCGGCCAGATCCAAACCCACCGCGGGAAGACCTAGCTAATGACGCTGACACGCGGGCCAGCGGTCCACGCGGGCGAAACCGTGGCCCACCTGCAGGTTTAACTCCTAAGCGCGGGTCCAGGGCTGATGACGCGGGCGCTGCGTCACTGTGACCTCACTCGCCGGCGGGAGTGCTCCGGCGAGCACGAATCCGAGCGAAATCGCTAACCATTTTATGAAACGAAGGCATCTACGAGTTCCCCTCGACGAGGGCTACCAAGCGAACTCAACCTCGCTTCCTGGGAAGCAAGCGGAGGGCGGCGGCGACGGCAACGACGCGGCGGCCGGACGCGTCCACGGCGAGGGAACGCAACCGAGGGAGAGGGAGGGGAGAAAAGGGCGGCGGAGGAGCGCATCCTCACCATGAGCATGTTGGACCACTCGGTGAGGTCGGAGAAGGCTCGAGGGCGCGGGGATGGCTCGCCGGAGTTCTCCCGGAGCCGAAGAAGAACTTGAAGGCGCGGGCTCCACGCGGCTTCCCTCCACGATTCTTTCTGCAGGGAGGTCTACCACGGCAAGGCGAAGAGGTAGGGAACCACGGAGACCGGCGGCGAGCTCCCCAGTGGCCAAATCGACGGCGGCCATAGACTAGGGTTTCGGTTTTGAGGTTTTCTTGAGCAGAGAGAGAAGAACTCGTGGGGGGGGAGAAAGAGGGGGCAATGAGCAGACAAGGCACATGGGGGGCCTCTTGATCCTCAAGGTATCCTTCCACTCGAAGCCATGGCTAGGGCACTGCTGCTACAGAGAGCCTAGGTTGAAGAAGGTGTGTGACTCAGCTTACAATTTGGTCCCTAGCAATTTACAACAAGGTCCTTTTCTATCTGAAAAATGTGATTTTCACCAAGCAAACAAAGTCAAAATTTAAATTCCTTTTTCCCAAAATTCTTATTAGTTGAGATGCACAAAATAGGTGAAAATTGGCTCAATTAGATAAACTTGATAATTCAAAGTTGTTCAAATTTGAATTCTTACATAAATGGACATTGAATTTATTAACCTACTTAGGAGCTTCCAAAAATGATAATTTTTGGCACACATTCCTTATATGATTATTTTCTTTGTGTGGAAGAAAATTCAAGTCATTTTGAGTTACTTCATAGAACAAACTTGTTCAAATTTCAAAAAGGTGCTGTCAAGAAAACAGGGGTTTTTGGCAACTTAAATTATTCAAAAACTTGTTCCCTTTTGGTTTTCATCCTTATTTATGATATAGAGAATGTGGTATTTATTTCATGGCATTTGGAAAAAGTTTGTAGAACAAACTTGTTCAAAATCCCAAATGTTGCTGTGGAGAAAAATCATGTTTTCAGGACTTTAATGGATTCAATTTTTGGTCTCCTCTTGTGTGTGTTCCTTATTTGTTATAAGGAAGCAATGGTATTAATTTCAGATCATTTTAAGAAAGTTTCCAATAGTAACTTGTTTTAGTTTTCTGTTTCTGGAAATATTGGAAATTCAATTTAATAAGGCACTTGGTTTTTCTTTAACAATGATTTTCCAAAATATTTATGTGACTAGGGATATCAAGTCAATTCTCTCCAATACTTTTGTTTTTAAGCTTGCAAGGTTGGAAAAACATTTGATAAGATTTTGGTGAAGCATCTAAGAATGCCTCTTTTTCTGATAATCTTTTAGGGAAATTTTATTTAGTGTTTCCTCTTTCTTAACTTAGGCCTTGGAATAATATTCAACAAGTATGGGATTCATAAGATAGTTTTGGAAAACTCTTTGATCAATATTTACTTTAGAAAATATTGTCAAGGTCATTGGAACAATATGTTGAATATTTTGTTTTCAATTTCTTAGCCATGTAAGTTTATATAATTAGTTTGTTTAGTTGCACTCAAACAAATACAACCAAAGTTTAATTGTCAAGAAATTAGCAAAACAATTGTGTTATCAGGTATTCCAAAATTGGGATGTGACAAGTCTTCCCCCCTTAAAAAGAATCTCGTCCCCGAGATTCGCAAGCGAGGACTAAGGGAGGGCCAACAAACACAATGTTAGTGTTGGAGTGCAGGTGCTTCCCCCCTTTGACTTTTCTTGGGAGGAGGGGTACTCCTCTAATATTAGCAAATTTACTTTTTAAAAAATACACCAGTACTGTTTTAGGTCCAAAACTTTTGTTTCCTAGTTTGTTTTTTGACGATTTAGAAACAAACAAAATTAAGGTTAGTTCAGAACTACCTGGAAACGTACCGTCAATTATTACATGAGTTCCTAGCTATATCCCACATCTTACATAACACATATGGAGTGGTGTACCACTCTCATAACAAGGTATATAAGAAGCTAAAAATATAGCTTGTGGGTGCAAAGGTTAGGTTGTTAAGGTAAAACAAACAGAGAGAACATACCCATGGCAGTGTTTATTACTCACCACAAGCAACTATCACTTAATATGTTCATGATTTTAGTTGGATGTTTTAGTTTCATTATATACTCTTAAGCACAATTATAACACAAGTATAAGCTCATGCTAAGGTAAAACATTTAAACAAAATCCAATAAGCAAGCAAACAACACCACAGATGAATAGACTTTTTATTCACTAGGTTATTGTTTATTAGAGGTTTTGGAATCCATCAATCATGAAAAATTAGCAAACAACCAGTAGCTAAAAAACCAATGAATCCAATCATAACGATACTCTAAAATATCATCTTCACACAAGATAAAACTCCTATTATACAGGCATAAAAAAAACAGGACTGCACAAATAACACACTAGTATGAAAAATCTACACCAGCATGCTATAAGAGATGATCATATCCTATAACCATAGAACATGAAACTAAATAATTCATGGCATTAGAACAGAAGTAATAACTTCCTAAACATGCTATATCAACACATATACTCATAATATAAAAAGAGGGTAATACTAGAGCAAAAATCACCATTTTCTAGTGGTGAGACTAGTTTCACTCTAGAGAAGCAAACAATGCTATCATGATGTTTAAACTTAGACAAGCAAGTCATGAATATAAGTGTACCTAATAACAGTACACCACTCCTACTCATGTTAGTAAGCGCAAACATCAAAACAATCTCATGTTACAACTATTAAACATGCATAAATTAATTCTATCAATTTATGTTTTTCTTAAACAATTACTAGCAAACAAGCAAGGTATAACTCACACAACCAGTAGCTATTAAATTAATGAAAAGTTTTCTAAACTTTTTCAAAAATCCATACACTCAATTTAAAATTATTCACAAACAATCTACCAATCAAGAGGAATTTATTTTATTTGTGAACAATTTAATTTTAGCACACGATAGTGAAACATTTCTTAACATGATACCCCTAAGGAATATTATGCTAACTAAAGGATCACACCTAAACATATTAGTATTTACTAATAAGAAATAAACTTCTCACTTGCATAAGTGAAAACAAACAATTATATTTTCCATGGTGGAAAATAGAAATCAATCATATGGTGAAACATGCTATTTTCACACAGGTGTATGGTTGGGGATTTTCATCCTTAAGCCAAAATGCAATGGTACCAGTGGGCTATGGCCTACTAATACCAAGGCAAAATAGGTACTAAGCCTCTGGTTACCCATGAAAAACTTTGCATACAAGATAAAAATATAAGGCTATTTAATCTAGTGAAGCAATACTAGTGCATATTAATAGCAATTCTTACACATGCTTTACTATTAAGAGACATGCAAGCTAATAGAGGTACAAGCATCAAAATAACAGTACCTAAATGGTACTGGACTCAAAGAAATATAGCACAAAATTTACTAAGAAAGTATACACAGATCTAGTTCTCACAATACTTCCAATTAATAAATTAGAAGGTAACAAATGTTATTTCATTTTTATCCGAGTTTCAATCATGCACACACTTTCTAGGGTAGATTTATTGTAAGAAAACAACATATTAACAAGTCCTAACAACTCCATATAAGTTAGGAAGCAAGATGTAATAAAACACAAATTCATTTCAATCAAGAGCACACAAAGAAACAAAAACAGGAAAACTGCTGTTTTCTTGATCTATTTTATCCATTCCATCGTTCACTTAATTTCTAAACCTCGAATTTCATAGTACCTACAATGTCTACTAATATTTGGTTTCCAAATTAGATACACATGATATCCTATTGACTAGTAAACGAATAGGTCATCATCTTATTTTCTCGTGACTTCTCCTTTTTACCAACTAGATTAAAAAGTGTCGTAAGTCACTTAATTCTTTGGTTTAGAAAGAGTTGTCAGTAGTTCACATGCTTTGGTTTGGTGTCAACCTAAGATTAGGCAAAGAATGTTAGTCTTGTTAGCTTTCTATTAAATAATGTTTGTCCGACAAGATACGACTAGCGTCATCGTACGTCGAATATTGAATCGTGCTCTTCGGATTGGCTTTTAAGGGGGTTGCGCATCATGGCATGTGAAGACTTCTTTTGCACCTTTCTCCAGAGGAGGGAGGTATATAACTTTTAAAAGGGGATCTCTCTTGTTTGGTCTTTTCAAAGGGAACATAAAAAGGTGCGACATTTAGCCAACATGGTAAAAAGAGTCTTTTGCAAATAGACAAAACACAGAGGTTTTGGTCAGTATTGGTTGGTTTTCTTCATGCCTTTTCTTCTTTGAGGGTTGTCGTTGTTGGAGCTTTATCTGTTGGAGTGCATCACTGGTAGCAATGCTATCAGCTCGTGTGGCTTGATGGTCCTCTATTTAGGCCCAATGGTGCTTTTATTTATGGTGGGAGAGATGGTGGTGGTTCACGACGGGTGGCATTTCGAAGCGAAAACAAGTATAAGTCTAAGCAACAAATTCTTGTTTTTGAATGCTATACAAACATTTTTGCTTGCAAAATTTTAACAAGAGGTGATTCAAAAACAAGAGCGGGGCAAGCACAAATCTGCAAATTTTGAGCACCCCACAAACATATAGAAGCCCAGATGAACCAAATTCTACACCACACAATAGCACAAAGTCCTTACGGACACACATAAGCAAGCCAAAACACACAAGCAAGACTCCATTGGAGCTACGTCGGGGGATGATCCAAAAATCCTAGAAGTGGCTAAAGAACTATATCTACTTCTGACCATCATCACTGTAGAGCTAGGCAATTATTTTGGTCTTCTCGGGACATCGGCAAGTATAAAAGTTTTTGGATGAAAACAAGATAATAGAAGTAAAGTTTTGATAAAACTTTATGCAACAATCTGTTTTTGAAACTCCAACTATTTTCTGGACAGAAAACTTCAAAGACGAGAGATGTTTCAAAAACAGAGCGGAGCAGTTGCAAACAAGTAAGAAATAACCTCTTAACCGAGAGAGATACCAGCTCTGTAAGGCCCGCCCTTCGAACCACTGTTCAAGGACGCCCTTGATATGCATTTAGAATCTTTTGAAAAGATCAGAAGGAGGGGAAAATATACTAAAATTCCCTTAGATAAAAATAATGTAGATAGTAAATAGGTTTTTACTCAAAAATACTTTCCTTTCCTATCTGACGTCCATGCTAACTAAGGTCTCCTAAGGTCAGGATGGCTCTGATACCAACTCTGTAAGGACCCCAGACCGGCAGTCTGAAACCCTCCGTATGCATACATTCACGATCCCAGAAAGATCAGTCGTGAACAACATACAAAGTTGGCACACAGAAAAACATCATCCATTACACGAATACATAAAGGTATTACATAAAAGATCACATGATCAAGTTCAACACAACTGCCACATAGGGCAGATAACTAATCAAACACAGCGGAAGACAATTAAAACACAACGTAGTTGAGCCCAAGTCACGCCTTAACCTACAGGCTGCTGACCCGGAGACGATCCTAGTTCGCAAAGCCGTCAACTCCGTACTTCTCTTCATAGAACTCCTTCGGAGGCTCCTTCTCCAAATCTGGTAAGTAGATACCAGGGGCGAAACCATAATGAGTACATTTGAATGTACTGAGCAAGACATCCATCATTTCACTTACCAACATGCAAATATGCTTATATGGTGGAATATGTAGGCTATAAATAGGGTTCACTATCAATGGTGTTCATATATGATGACACCACAGTTGCAGTCAGGTTAATCTGTATCTTCGTTGAAGAAGATACTTCAGAAGAAAATAATATAGTTTTATTTCTCTTGTAGATATCACATGTACAAGAGGGTTTGTAAAACTTTGTTAAAGAATATTTTCTCTTTGCAAAACTTCTTGGAATCAGTTTCCAGAATTCTTGCTTAGAGTAGAAAAGTTTTCTTTGCAAAACACTTTGTTTTGTATAACCACATCTGGCTTTTCATCATCGACGATACCTCCACGGTATAAGTTTCCATTCCTTTCCGAACTTCACAAGTTCAACACTTCCTTTCCAAAATTTCCCTTTCAAAAACTTCCTTTTTGAAAACATTGACACAATGCTAGCTACATGGCCATTCAACTGTCCATATCCGAGGACGCGGCTTCTTCGAAAAAGTTATACTCTGCAGAGGTGTACACATCCACCAGATCCAGTACACCTCCCGTGAACAACCACGGACTGTAACAACAGTATGTAAACATCAGGTATCTGATCATAACCATCCACTATGTTCAAGCTAGAATGTGTCTATCTCTCAGTTGAGTTTTACCACATCCCCGGCACCGAGCTAATCCCCGCCAAGCCACGATGCCTCAACTGATGCATCCGGAGGGAAAATTAATCCCACACTTTATATGTCTCCACGACATTCGGTTCAGAGGATCGCATCCCCTATAGCACATTGAGATAGCACACACTAATAAGAACAAACTTCAAGTTAAGCCCCTTGCCCATGTTGGGGTAGGGTGGCAGTACGGTAAAGGTTGTCCGGCGAAGACTAGGTTATGTGTCATTTTTGAAAACACCACTTTCTCAAAAATGACCACTTTCACATTCCTCCGGAGAACAAGGATCCGCCTTTTCTCCGGGTTTTTTTTTCCGTAAAGCCTTTGTTTTGTAGAATCACAATTTTAGGGTGTCCACTTAGGGACTAGTATATTTGATGGTAATAAATACCATATGGTGGCTTATGGGCTTGGTATTACCAAGTTTAACTACTGGCATGATAGTAACCTATATAATAGTATAGTAGTAATTTCCACCTCAAAAATAGTTTTGATAATCAAGTTTTTGGTAAAACTTCAGAGGTAAAGCATGCATGATAGATAATGATAAGTATTGTATCAGCAAGCATCAGGATGGCTTGCCTGGTATCTCCTTGTGTCCTTGGCTTTGGAGTGACTGGAACTTGAAACAGAGCTTCACGACACTTCCTTCCTCTCCGTTTTTCTAACGTCGTAAAAGAAATAAAGGACACACATTCAGAACCAATCAAGGCAAGAAACAATGCATAACCATACATACAGCAAGGAAAACTAATAACAACCAATCACTCAATTATTAATTGAGGCAAACAATCAAACAGACACACTTGGCAGAAATGCCATTTAATAAGACAACTCAAGGTTGGAGGAACATATCTCACAACCTTAATATCATGGATTCAGTGGGTGTGCCACTCTCATACCAAGATATTAATAAACCCAAAATATACTTAGTTTCACAAGGGTGAGACTACTAAAAGTATACAAAACATGCACAATATTAATCATGACAATGGGTCTATCAACCATACCACAAAAGAAAAAGGTAGCTATGCTACTGAGCCTAAATTCACATCAAGAATAAATAAGACACATGATTTGCAAAAGTTACTTTTACAAATCAGTGTGCCTACACAAGTGTAACAAGGTAATAGACTCATCACAAAACACACAATTTCTCATAGTGAGAACAATAGAAACAATGACTAAAAAGGAGGAATCCTATAGACATGCTCCTACTAAGGTTTTGCTATGCAAGCAAGCATAATAGGTAAAGTACAAAAAAGCAAACAAGGAACCATGTTATCATTATGGGAAATGAAAACATGTCCTCATGCAAGGATACACAAATATCCACCAAACACAAGTTGGCAGAAAAAATAATTCAATTCAAAAACTGCTAAGGAAACTAGTACTACTCAAACATGAAGAATCAATGGATGAATTTCAATCAAGTAATTGAAATACAACCAGAGGGTCCATGTCATAAAAACAGTAGTGAAAAACATCTATACTTGCTATAACAAAAATATCCCAGTTAACAAAACAATGCATCAATTTGCAGGGAAACTCCTACATACTAGTAGTAATAAAAAGGGCATTACTAGAGGAATCAAACAACCCTTCAAGAATGTATTTTTCCTAGCAAGCCACACATGATTATAACCACTTACAAACAGAAGAATACCCATTTTTGTTTAGCACAAAAATTCCCAAAGCAAAAATTCTAGGCACTCACTAGTTAGGGAACTATATAAAAGAAATACATCTAGTGTGGGGGAAATATGTTTCCACCAAAAATGCAATGACACCAGTGGGTGTTCCACTAGCATAACAAATCATTAAGAGGTCACAATGCCTCTGGTCATACTTGACAAAAATTACAAAAGCCTAAACTAGCATCTAATGCATTAACCATACTAGTAGAAAATAATAGGGTGCAAAAATAAACAAGGTAATGCTACCCATGCTATTTTTTTTCACACAAGTGAAAACTCTAGGAGTCAAGTACTCATAATAACATCATCAAAATGCTACTGGTCCTATGAATACAACACAAAAATATGTTGCTACACAACCACCAATGTTTATGTCAAAAATTCCACACATGAGGGAATTTTTCCATAATATTCTCATAGTCATGACAAAGCTACTCATGCTTTTCTAACAATTCAAATGCAAGCTAGCAGAGGCGATAAAAACACAATATAAGTACCAACATGGTACTGGATCCAATTATCTCAACACAAAAATCCAAGTTCTTGCACATAATTTTATCACTCAAAAATTCTATGCAAGTATTACTAGAGATAAACATATGCTATTAACAAAAATCCTGTTTCTTCTCAACTCAAGTCCACACAATCTAACATGCTAAAATAGTTAAGTAACACTTAGAAAACAAGTTCACACAACTTTTACATGCTAGAAAACATCATTGCAACACAAAAATATAATCACACAATTTAATTACTTAAAATGCCAAAATGGCAGAAACAAGCAATTTAAAGATCTGTCCACCAAATTTTATATGAGGCTCTAAAAATTAAACCCATCTAGTTTTGGATATCCCTAAACATATACAAGACCATCCATTTGAGTTTGCATCAAAAATCATTTTTAATTATTTTATAAAAATCAACAAAGTGTTCTCTGGTGTTTTACCAAATTGCATGTCATTTCAAAAATACAATGAATTTGGAAGAAAGGTTAACTGCTCCTGTTAGTAAATTTTATGGGCTTTACAATGCAATTGGCCTCACTTCATTCTGAGTTGTGAAATAAAAATGGTGCTCATTTTGGTTTTTCTGGTACCTGTTGCCAATTCATTTTTCATTTCAAAAATATCAATCAAATTGTAGATCTACAAGTTGGAGGTGGTTTAGATTTAGTTTTTGTACAACTGTGAATTTTTGTTTGGTGAAATTCATTTTTACATAGGTTTTTATGGCCCAAAGTAAACATGCATCTTTTCTGTAAAAAAATAAAAGGAAAAAGAATAGACTGATGTAGATCTGGGCCGGCCAGATCCAAACCCACCGCGGGAAGACCTAGATAATGACGCTGACACGCGGGCCAGAGGTCCACGCGGGCAGCCACGCGGGCGAAACCGTGGCCCACCTGCAGGTTTAACTCCTAAGCGCGGGTCCAGGGCTGATGACGCGGGCGCTGCGTCACTGTGACCTCACTCGCCGGCGGGAGTGCTCCGGCGAGCACGAATCCGAGCGAAATCGCTAACCATTTTACGAAACGAAGGCATCTACGAGTTCCCCTCGATGAGGGCTACCAAGCGAACTCAACCTCGCTTCCCGGGAAGCAAGCGGAGGGCGGCGGCGACGGCAACGACGCGGCGGCCAGACGCGTCCACGGCGAGGGAACGCAACCGAGGGAGAGGGAGGGGGGAAAAGGGCGGCGGAGGAGCGCATCCTCACCATGAGCACGTTGGACCACTCGGTGAGGTCGGAGAAGGCTCGAGGGCGCGGGGATGGCTCGCCGGAGTTCTCCCGGAGCCGAAGAAGAACTTGAAGGCGCGGGCTCCACGCGGCTTCACTCCACGATTCCTTCTGCAGGGAGGTCTACCACGGCAAGGCGAAGAGGTAGGGAACCACGGCGACCGGCGGCGAGCTCCCCAGTGGCCAAATCGACGGCGGCCATAGACTAGGGTTTCGGTTTTGAGGTTTTCTTGAGCAGAGAGAGAAGAACTCGTGGGGGGGGGGGGAGAGAGAGGGGGCAATGAGCAGACAAGGCACATGGGGGGCCTCTTTATCCTCAAGGTATCCTTCCACTCGAAGCCATGGCTAGGGCACTGCTGCTACAGAGAGCCTAGGTTGAAGAAGGTGTGTGACTCAGCTTACAATTTGGTCCCTAGCAATTTACAACAAGGTCATTTTCTCTCTGAAAAATGTGATTTTCACCAAGCAAACAAAGTCAAAATTTAAATTCCTTTTGCCTAAAATTCTTATTAGTTGAGATGCACAACATATGTGAAAATTGGCTCAATTAGATAAACTTGATAATTCAAACTTGTTCAAATTTGAATTCTTACATAAATGGACATTGAATTTATTAACCTACTTAGGAGCTTCCAAAAATGATAATTTTTGGCACACAGTCCTTATTTGATGTGTTGTTTATGTGGTAGAAAATTAAAGTAATTTTGAGTTACTTCATAGAACAAACTTGTTCAAATTTCAAAAAGGTGCTGTCAAGAAAACAGGGGTTTTTGGCAACTTAAATTATTCAAAAACTTGTGCCCTTTTGGTTTTCATCCTTATTTATGATATATAGCATGTGGTATTTATTTCATGGCATTTGGAAAAAGTTATGTAGAACAAACTTGTTCAAAATCCCAAATGTTGCTGTGGAGAAAAATCATGTTTTCAGGATTTTAATGGATTCAATTTTTGGTCTCCTCTTGTGTGTGTTCCTTATTTGTTATAAGGAAGCAATGGTATTAATTTCAGATCATTTTAAGAAAGTTTCCAATAGTAACTTGTTTTAGTTTTCTGTTTCTGGAAATATTGGAAATTCAATTTAATAAGGCACTTGGTTTTTCTTTAACAATGCTTTGCCAAAATATTTATGTGACTAGGGATAGCAAGTCAATTCTCTCCAATACTTTTGTTTTTAAGCTTGCAAGGTTGGAAAAACATTTGATAAGATTTTGGTGAAGCATCTAAGAATGCCTCTTTTTCTGATAATCTTTTAGGGAAATTTTATTTAGTGTTTCCTATTTCTTAACTTAGGCCTTGGAATAATATTCAACAAGTATGGGATTCATAAGATAGTTTTGGAAAACTCTTTGATCAATATTTACTTTAGAAAATATTGTCAAGGTCATTGGAACAATATGTTGAATATTTTGTTTTCAATTTCTTAGCCATGTAAGTTTATATAATTAGTTTGTTTAGTTGCACTCAAACAAATACAACCAAAGTTTAATTGTCAAGAAATTAGCAAAACAACTGTGTTATCAGGTATTCCAAAATTGGGATGTGACACTTCACACGAGAAAGAAGGAAAGCGGCGTGCTTCTTGGGAACCTCGCCGACCAAGTAGCCAATATCGAAGTCCGGCTGGGCCATCAGGATATGGGAGAACACATGGGTCGTCGCCTCTGCCAGGAGCTGGCGGCACTCCTTGTTGATGAAAACATCCACGCTCTGGATGTCCTCATGCAGCGAATCGAGCTCAGGAAGGTAGTGGAGGCCATGCAACGCGTCATACCGAGCAGGAGGAGGCGCCATTTCAAGGCTAAGCCGTTTACCCACCTCGCGAGTGCAACAGATGACACGCTGGAACACCTCCTCTTGCTGGCGTTGGAGCTCCTGCGTCGGCCCTGTCAGCTCCTTCCGTTCAGGCAGCCCATCAGCAAGAGGAGCAAGCTTGCTCCCGCAGAGTGAACAGTTCTGAATGGAACCGCGCGGACTCCACGACGTCATGCTCCCTCGTGCCCTTCTCCTCGCCGTGCTGCTTGTGGAGCACGGAGAGGTCACGCTTGAGCCTCTCAGCCTACAGGAGCAATGCCCGCTTGGCTGCATCGGAGGCGTCCCTCTAATGCCGGAGTTTCCTACGGAGGTCCGCATAGAGCTCCCAAACGTATGCCTCGTGTCCCACCTGGATATCCTTCTCTACCCGTTCCTGTTGTTGCTCTTGATGTTCCTTCAGGATGCGACCCAGCTTCTCGAGGTGCTCCAACTCCTTGTTGACCTCGTCCATGAGCCGAGTGACCTCCGCCTCATGTTTCCCAACCTCCTCCGCAAGGGTGCGGGTTTTGTCCTCCCTGGTGGAAAGGGAGGCCTCGCAAGACTTCGCCTCCGCCTCACGAGGGATCGGAGCGTCCTCACGGAGTGCGAGGGCCTTCTCCCGCTCCTCAGAAGCAAGCGACCACACGTCGACCTTCCGCCGGTGCTCCTCCACGTCAAGGAGGAGTTTCTCCTGGCGGTCCTTAGCAGCGCCCAACATTCTCTTGGACTCCTCGAGCGACTCGGCGGCCTCTCGCGCAGAGTTCTCACACTCCCGCGTGACCTCGCTGAGCTTCTACTGGCGTACGGTCTGCACGAGAGCACGTGTACAGGTCTCTACTGTACACAACACCTCGCTAAGTTCCTTGACACGTTTATCCTAGCGAGATCCTCTCGAAAGGATAGTCAAACGCGCACCCCTCAAGAAGACACAAATGATTGCAGGTGGACACGCTCCCTGGGAATAAGCGCTCAACCCGCTACAAGGAGCCTAGAAAGGCCCCCACAAGGAACAACAAGGAATCATCCACAAAAGACACAAGCGCATGTCTCAAAGGACATCACCACACAAAAGCTAAATACACTTGCATAAAAGTACTCAAAGAATATAAAGAGGGAGGCACGATAATTAAAAGTATGAGATATCCTTTACAAGAATGAATTAGTTCGTAGGAATTCAAGACAAATAAGGGTGTGCGGGAGGCGGAAGACCATCAAGCGGCAGGACCATCAGGTTGCTCACGTTACCTGGGACACCTAGCGTGAAGGCCTTCACAAAGGCACCCACGTCATCCTTCACTCGAGCAAGAAGAGAAGTGGCGTGCTTCTTGGGGACCTCACCGACCAAGTAGCCAAGCTCGAAGTCCGGCTAGGCCATCAAGATGTAGTAGAACACATGGGTCGTCTCCTCCACCAAGAGCTAGCGACACTCCTCGTTGATGACAACGTCCATGCTCTGGACGTCCTCATGCAGCGAGTCGAGCTCAGGAAAGTAGTGGAGGCCATGCAACACGTCGTACCGAGCAGGAGGAGGTGCCATTTCAAGGAGCAGCCGTTTACCCACCACGCGAGTGCAACAGATGACACGCTGGAACACCTCCTCCAGCTGGCGTTGGAGCTCCTGCGTCGGCCCTGTCAGCTCCTTCCGTTCAGGCACCCCATCAGCAAGAGGAGCCAGCTGCTCCCGCAGAGTGAACAATTCTGAGTGGAACCGCGCGGACTCCACGACATCATGCTCCCTCGTGCCCTTCTCCTCGCCGTGTTGCTTGTGGAGCAGGAAGACCTCTCCCTTGAGCCTCTCAGCCTGTAGGAGCAACGCCCGCTTGGCTGCATCGGAGGCGTCCCTCTAATGCCGGAGTTTCCTACGGAGGTCCGCATAGAGCTCCCAAACGTATGCCTCGTGTCCCACCTGGATATCCTTCTCTACCCGTTCCTGTTGTTGCTCTTGATGTTCCTTCAGGATGCGACCCAGCTTCTCGAGGTGCTCCAACTCCTTGTTGACCTCGTCCATGAGCCGAGTGACCTCCGCCTCATGTTTCCCAACCTCCTCCGCAAGGGTGCGGGTTTTGTCCTCCCTGGTGGAAAGGGAGGCCTCGCAAGACTTCGCCTCCGCCTCACGAGGGATCGGAGCGTCCTCACGGAGTGCGAGGGCCTTCTCCCGCTCCTCAGAAGCAA
The DNA here is from genome assembly GCA_028641055.1 of Alopecurus myosuroides. Lineage (NCBI taxonomy): Eukaryota > Viridiplantae > Streptophyta > Magnoliopsida > Poales > Poaceae > Alopecurus > Alopecurus myosuroides. The sequence goes on along the minus strand of CM054060.1, from coordinate 178,990,357 downwards.
GCGACCACACGTCGACCTTCCGCCGGTGCTCCTCCACGTCAAGGAGGAGTTTCTCCTGGCGGTCCTTAGCAGCGCCCAACATTCTCTTGGACTCCTCGAGCGACTCGGCGGCCTCTCGCGCAGAGTTCTCACACTCCCGCGTGACCTCGCTGAGCTTCTACTGGCGTACGGTCTGCACGAGAGCACGTGTACAGGTCTCTACTGTACACAACACCTCGCTAAGTTCCTTGACACGTTTATCCTAGCGAGATCCTCTCGAAAGGATAGTCAAACGCGCACCCCTCAAGAAGACACAAATGATTGCAGGTGGACACGCTCCCTGGGAATAAGCGCTCAACCCGCTACAAGGAGCCTAGAAAGGCCCCCACAAGGAACAACAAGGAATCATCCACAAAAGACACAAGCGCATGTCTCAAAGGACATCACCACACAAAAGCTAAATACACTTGCATAAAAGTACTCAAAGAATATAAAGAGGGAGGCACGATAATTAAAAGTATGAGATATCCTTTACAAGAATGAATTAGTTCGTAGGAATTCAAGACAAATAAGGGTGTGCGGGAGGCGGAAGACCATCAAGCGGCAGGACCATCAGGTTGCTCACGTTACCTGGGACACCTAGCGTGAAGGCCTTCACAAAGGCACCCACGTCATCCTTCACTCGAGCAAGAAGAGAAGTGGCGTGCTTCTTGGGGACCTCACCGACCAAGTAGCCAAGCTCGAAGTCCGGCAAGGCCATCAAGATGTAGTAGAACACATGGGTCGTCTCCTCCACCAAGAGCTAGCGACACTCCTCGTTGATGACAACGTCCACGCTCTGGACGTCCTCATGCAGCGAGTCGAGCTCAGGAAAGTAGTGGAGGCCATGCAACACGTCGTACCGAGCAGGAGGAGGTGCCATTTCAAGGAGCAGCCGTTTACCCACCACGCGAGTGCAACAGATGACACGCTGGAACACCTCCTCCAGCTGGCGTTGGAGCTCCTGCGTCGGCCCTGTCAGCTCCTTCCGTTCAGGCACCCCATCAGCAAGAGGAGCCAGCTGCTCCCGCAGAGTGAACAATTCTGAGTGGAACCGCGCGGACTCCACGACATCATGCTCCCTCGTGCCCTTCTCCTCGCCGTGTTGCTTGTGGAGCAGGAAGACCTCTCCCTTGAGCCTCTCAGCCTGTAGGAGCAACGCCCGCTTGGCTGCATCGGAGGCGTCCCTCTAATGCCGGAGTTTCCTACGGAGGTCCGCATAGAGCTCCCAAACGTATGCCTCGTGTCCCACCTGGATATCCTTCTCTACCCGTTCCTGTTGTTGCTCTTGATGTTCCTTCAGGATGCGACCCAGCTTCTCGAGGTGCTCCAACTCCTTGTTGACCTCGTCCATGAGCCGAGTGACCTCCGCCTCATGTTTCCCAACCTCCTCCGCAAGGGTGCGGGTTTTGTCCTCCCTGGTGGAAAGGGAGGCCTCGCAAGACTTCGCCTCCGCCTCACGAGGGATCGGAGCGTCCTCACGGAGTGCGAGGGCCTTCTCCCGCTCCTCAGAAGCAAGCGACCACACGTCGACCTTCCGCCGGTGCTCCTCCATGTCAAGGAGGAGTTTCTCCTGGCGGTCCTTAGCAGCGCCCAACATTCTCTTGGACTCCTCGAGCGACTCGGCGGCCTCTCGCGCAGAGTTCTCACACTCCCGCGTGACCTCGCTGAGCTTCTACTGGCGTACGGTCTGCACGAGAGCACGTGTACAGGTCTCTACTGTACACAACACCTCGCTAAGTTCCTTGACACGTTTATCCTAGCGAGATCCTCTCGAAAGGATAGTCAAACGCGCACCCCTCAAGAAGACACAAATGATTGCAGGTGGACACGCTCCCTGGGAATAAGCGCTCAACCCGCTACGAGGAGCCTAGAAAGGCCCCCACAAGGAACAACAAGGAATCATCCACAAAAGACACAAGCGCATGTCTCAAAGGACATCACCACACAAAAGCTAAATACACTTGCATAAAAGTACTCAAAGAATATAAAGAGGGAGGCACGATAATTAAAAGTATGAGATATCCTTTACAAGAATGAATTAGTTCGTAGGAATTCAAGACAAATAAGGGTGTGCGGGAGGCGGAAGACCATCAAGCGGCAGGACCATCAGGTTGCTCACGTTACCTGGGACACCTAGCGTGAAGGCCTTCACAAAGGCACCCACGTCATCCTTCACTCGAGCAAGAAGAGAAGTGGCGTGCTTCTTGGGGACCTCACCGACCAAGTAGCCAAGCTCGAAGTCCGGCTAGGCCATCAAGATGTAGTAGAACACATGGGTCGTCTCCTCCACCAAGAGCTAGCGACACTCCTCGTTGATGACAACGTCCACGCTCTGGACGTCCTCATGCAGCGAGTCGAGCTCAGGAAAGTAGTGGAGGCCATGCAACACGTCGTACCGAGCAGGAGGAGGTGCCATTTCAAGGAGCAGCCGTTTACCCACCACGCGAGTGCAACAGATGACACGCTGGAACACCTCCTCCAGCTGGCGTTGGAGCTCCTGCGTCGGCCCTGTCAGCTCCTTCCGTTCAGGCACCCCATCAGCAAGAGGAGCCAGCTGCTCCCGCAGAGTGAACAATTCTGAGTGGAACCGCGCGGACTCCATGACATCATGCTCCCTCGGGCCCTTCTCCTCACCGTGTTGCTTGTGGAGCAGGAAGACCTCTCCCTTGAGCCTCTCAGCCTGTAGGAGCAACGCCCGCTTGGCTGCATCGGAGGCGTCCCTCTAATGCCGGAGTTTCCTACGGAGGTCCGCATAGAGCTCCCAAACGTATGCCTCGTGTCCCACCTGGATATCCTTCTCTACCCGTTCCTGTTGTTGCTCTTGATGTTCCTTCAGGATGCGACCCAGCTTCTCGAGGTGCTCCAACTCCTTGTTGACCTCGTCCATGAGCCGAGTGACCTCCGCCTCATGTTTCCCAACCTCCTCCGCAAGGGTGCGGGTTTTGTCCTCCCTGGTGGAAAGGGAGGCCTCGCAAGACTTCGCCTCCGCCTCACGAGGGATCGGAGCGTCCTCACGGAGTGCGAGGGCCTTCTCCCGCTCCTCAGAAGCAAGCGACCACACGTCGACCTTCCGCCGGTGCTCCTCCACGTCAAGGAGGAGTTTCTCCTGGCGGTCCTTAGCAGCGCCCAACATTCTCTTGGACTCCTCGAGCGACTCGGCGGCCTCTCGCGCAGAGTTCTCACACTCCCGCGTGACCTCGTTGAGCTTCTACTGGCGTACGGTCTGCACGAGAGCACGTGTACAGGTCTCTACTGTACACAACACCTCGCTAAGTTCCTTGACACGTTTATCCTAGCGAGATCCTCTCGAAAGGATAGTCAAACGCGCACCCCTCAAGAAGACACAAATGATTGCAGGTGGACACGCTCCCTGGGAATAAGCGCTCAACCCGCTACAAGGAGCCTAGAAAGGCCCCCACAAGGAACAACAAGGAATCATCCACAAAAGACACAAGCGCATGTCTCAAAGGACATCACCACACAAAAGCTAAATACACTTGCATAAAAGTACTCAAAGAATATAAAGAGGGAGGCACGATAATTAAAAGTATGAGATATCCTTTACAAGAATGAATTAGTTCGTAGGAATTCAAGACAAATAAGGGTGTGCGGGAGGCGGAAGACCATCAAGCGGCAGGACCATCAGGTTGCTCACGTTACCTGGGACACCTAGCGTGAAGGCCTTCACAAAGGCACCCACGTCATCCTTCACTCGAGCAAGAAGAGAAGTGGCGTGCTTCTTGGGGACCTCACCGACCAAGTAGCCAAGCTCGAAGTCCGGCTAGGCCATCAAGATGTAGTAGAACACATGGGTCGTCTCCTCCACCAAGAGCTAGCGACACTCCTCGTTGATGACAACGTCCACGCTCTGGACGTCCTCATGCAGCGAGTCGAGCTCAGGAAAGTAGTGGAGGCCATGCAACACGTCGTACCGAGCAGGAGGAGGTGCCATTTCAAGGAGCAGCCGTTTACCCACCACGCGAGTGCAACAGATGACACGCTGGAACACCTCCTCCAGCTGGCGTTGGAGCTCCTGCGTCGGCCCTGTCAGCTCCTTCCGTTCAGGCACCCCATCAGCAAGAGGAGCCAGCTGCTCCCGCAGAGTGAACAATTCTGAGTGGAACCGCGCGGACTCCACGACATCATGCTCCCTCGTGCCCTTCTCCTCGCCGTGTTGCTTGTGGAGCAGGAAGACCTCTCCCTTGAGCCTCTCAGCCTGTAGGAGCAACGCCCGCTTGGCTGCATCGGAGGCGTCCCTCTAATGCCGGAGTTTCTTACGGAGGTCCGCATCGAGCTCCCGAATGTATGCCTCGTGTCCTGCCTGGATCTCCTTCTCCATCCGTTCCTGTTGTTGCTCTTGATGTTCCTTCAGGACGCGACCCAGCTTCTCGAGGTGCTCACACTCCTCGCTGACCTCGTCCACGAGCCGAGTGACCTCCGCCTCTTGTTTCCATCCTCCTCTGCAAGGGTGCGGGTTTTGTCCTCCCTGGTGGAAAGGGAGGGCTCGCAATACTTTTCCTTCGCCTCACGAGGGATCCGAGCGTCCTCACGGAGCGCGAGGGCCTTCTCCCGCTCCTCACAAGCAAGCGACCACTCGTCGACCTTCCGCCGGTGCTCCTCCTCGTCAAGGCGGAGTTTCTCCTGGCGGTCCTTAGCAGCACCCACCATGCTCTTGGCCTCCTCGAGCGAATCGGCGGCCTCTCGCGCGGAGTTCTCACACTCCCGCGTGACCTCTCTGAGCTTCTTGTGGCGTACGTTCTGCACGAGAGCACCTCACGAACAAGGGATGGAACGGTGCACGTGTACAGGTCTCTACTGTACACAACACCTCGCCAACTTCCTTAACACGGTTCTGCTAGCGAGATCCTCTCGAAGGAATAGTTAAACGCGCACCCCTCAAGAAGACACAAATGATTGCAGGTTGACACGCTCCCTGGGAATAAGCGTGCAACCCGCTTCAAGGAGCCTAGAGAGGTCCCCACAAGGAACAACAAGGAATCATCCACAAAAGACACAAGCAGCGTGTCTCAAAGGACATCACCACACAAAAGCTAAATACTCTTGCATAAAAGTACTCAAAGCATATAAAGAGGCAGGCACGATAATTAAAAGCATGGGATATCCTTTACAAGAATGAATTAGTTCGTAGGAATTCAAGATAAATAAGGGTGTGCGGTAGGCAGAAGACCATCAAGCGGCAGGACCATCAGGTTGCCCCACGTTACCTGGGACACCTGGCGTGAAGGCCATCACAAAGGCACCGACGTCATCCTTCACCTGAGCAAGAAGAGAAGCGGCGTGCTTCTTGGGGACCTCGCCGACCAAGTAGCCAAGATCGAAGTCCAGCTAGGCCATTAGGATGTGGGAGAACACATGGGTCATCGTCTTTGCCAGGAGCTGGTGGCACTCCTCGTTGATGACAACGTCCACGCTCTGGACGTCCTCATGCAGCGAATCGATCTCAGGAATGAAGTGGAGGCCATGCAACACGTCGTACCGAGCAGGAGGACGCGCCATTTCAAGGCGCAACCGTTTAATTACCCACCTCGCGAGTGCAACAGATGACACGCTGGAACACCTCCTACAGCTGGCGTTGGAGCTCCTGCGTCGGCCCTGTCAGCTCCTTCAGTTTAGGCACCCCATTAGCAAGAGGAGCCAGCTGCTCCCGCAGAGTGAACAGTTCTGAGTGGAACCGCGCGGACTCCACAACATCATGCTCCCTCGTGCCCTTCTCCTCGCCATGCTGCTTGTGGAGCAGGGCGAGCTTTCCCTTGAGCCTCTCAGCCTGCAGGAGCAACGCCCGCTTGGCTGCATCGGAGGCGTCCCTCTAATGGAGGAGTTTCCTACGAAGGTCCGCATCGAGGTCCCGAACGTATGTCTCGTGTCCCGCCTGGATCTCCTTCTCTACCCGTTCCTGTTGTTGCTCTTGATGTTCCTTCTGGACGCGACCCAGCTTCTCGAGGTGCTCACACTCCTCGCTGAGCTCGTCCACAAGCCGGGTTTTGTTATCCATGGTGGAAAGGGAGGCCTCGCGAGACTTCGCCTCCACCTCACGAGGGATTAGAGCGTCCTCACGGAGCGCGAGGGCCTTCTCCCGCTCCTCACAAGCAAGCGACCACTCATCGACCTTCCGCCGGTTCTCCTCCTCATCAAGGCGGAGTTTCTCTTGGCAGTCTTTAGCAGCGCCCAACATGCTCTTGGCCTCCTCGAGCGACTCGGCGGCCTCTCGCGTGGAGTTCTCACACTCCCGCGTGACCTCGCTGAGCTTCTTCTGGCGTACGATCTGCATGGCTTTCTCCCTCTCGTGGCACGAGAGCACCGCTTGGCGAAACCAAGCGCCCAGGATCTCCAGGCGCTCGCTTTCCTTGGTAAGCAGGTGTGTGTGCGCCCACACGCTGATGTGGAGCGCATCCACGACCTCATTGGGAATCTCGAACAAGGGGCCATCGGAGTTAAGGTCAGTGGAGGTTTGGGAACGGAACTGAGCAGACCATCACACTCCAACTCAGGTCATAGAAGAAATCGTTCGGTAGGAACAAGCCGTCGGGGCCCGAGGGTGGAATGACCTTAAACATCCTGTCCGCCGCAGCTAGAAAGTCCTGGTGAGACGACCCGACAGAGAGGCCTGCTATGAAGCTGGGAGGACCCTGGGGTGGCGGGGCAGGAGGCCCAGCCCTGGCTTTCTTCGCGCCAGGGGTCTCGAGCTCCCCATCATCCCTCAGGACGAAGGGATGTGCATTAGTGCCTCCCTCGCGAATCGTCGCAGCGGGCGGCGATGAGCTCAATGGAACCTCTTGGAGGACGGATTGAGCGACGGGTGCAGGTGTCGTAGTCGCGTCCACCACCGTCGGCACGGGGGCTGGCCCCGGACACGTGACATCCGGCACCATCATCGTTGCAGCCTCGAGACAGACCTCGACACCCTTGTCCGCTGAATCACCGGCCCATGTCGAGGGGGGCTCGACGTCAGCAAGCTTCTCGGCTAATGGTGAACACGGAGGGTCCTACCTCTCCTCAGTTGTTACCGGATGCGCCGAGTCCTCTTGAGGCAGAGGAGACGCCTCCGACGTCTTCGCCCTCTTTGGGAAGCCCCTGCATCACGAAAGAAGATCAGCAACGAACGATGACAAAGGAATAAGGGTATGTCTCGGGAAGACTTACTGCACACGATAGCTCCACACTCGTGGTGTGCGCCTCCTAGCGCGGGCACTTGCCTCAAGAGCCCCTGCCGCGAGTGGAGCGCTCGCGTCGGTGTCAACCACCACAGGGCGAGGCCTCTCCTCCTCGCGGGCTGCTCCGGCCTGTTCGCGAACTTCGCTGGCATGTGAGAGCGCGGGCGGCGAGGGAGAGGCTCTTGAGTCCTCTAACGACCCGCTTTCTCCATCTTGGTTCTCTCTAGTGGGGACCTCCTCCAGGGGCCGCTTTCTCGGCACCCGAACATGCGCTTTGTCGGTAGGAGCGGTGTCCTCTAACCCTGCGGAAACCACCTTACTCTCCTTCAGAGGGTGCAAGGTGAAGGGGTTGTCGTACCTGGATTGCTCTCCCTACGCAAGGAGGCCCCAACGATCGAAGCGCGACATCACGTTGATCACTGCATCGCGAGACGCATCATAGAGATTGTATAAAGGAACGACGGAAGAATGGAGAGGCATTGGGGATTAGTTGGTGAGGAGGGTCTTCATCATCACCTCGAGCTCCTTACCCTCGACTAGGGTGCCGCTCAGCCTCATCTTGTCCTCCCTGTTGCCAGAGTAGCACATGAGGCGTTCGTGCTTCTAGAGAGGCGCCAAGCGCTGGTGGGAAAATTCGTGGATGACCATGGAGGCTATGAGTCCACTATCGCGCTGCTACTCCATGCGCTGGACCATGGTGCTATGGCCTGGCCATCGAGAACCTCTTGACCACAGCCGGCGTGCTTCCGGGGTCGGGCAGTGGGGAGTTTGAAGAGCTCGCCGGTGTCACGAGCCCAGCCCAGCCGGGCCCAACCAGTAGCAGCGCACCACGTCAGCCTATCCCAGCCCAACCAATTAGGAGCTGATACTTGTCACATATATTTTCTAGATTTTTTTCTCCGAATAGAATTAAATGGCCGATTTGCAGAAAAACCCCTAGAACTTAGAACCTTTATATCTTTTGATCCACTTAGCCAAATTAAGCAAACTTAAACTTTTTTAAAAGGCCTTGACATGTAGAAATTTTTAGCACTGTACAAATTCAAATTTGAATAATTTAAAATTTGTGCAAATTCGTATGAATTTTAACGTTATTCGAATTCTACAAATCAAAAAATTACAAATAAAATATTTTTGGAAACCTTAGGATGTGTAATAATGGTTGAACAAATTAAATTTGAGTTTAGATTTAAGCTGACCATTGAGTATTTTTGACATAGATTTAATTCTATAAATATTTAGAATATGCTTTCTTAAGAAATTTTGCTCCAATTGGTACCCTTGGACCAGAGACATAAGTAACTTAACCATTTAGGCACCCTTTAACCATTTTGATGTAAGTTTGGCAAAAAATCCATCATAGTGAACCACCTAGTTGATCATGCCATGTATTTTGTTTCCATCTTTGTACCATTGATGTTGTGGCCATTTTGGACCCAAGACCAAGTCCCTGGTATGTGTCTATCATATAAGACCAACTATTGAACATTAAACCATAGTACCCATATCTTCTATCTGCATCGCAAAATTTCTTATCTTCTATAGAAGACTAAGTCCCTAATGTATTAGAGGGCTCTTCAGATGATATTTTTCAACTCAACAAGAAGCACTACATGGGAGTTCATTGAAGCGCTTAGAGAAGAACATATAATTCACCATAATCGGAAGAAACTCACGGAAGTGGAAATATTAGAAGAAAATTAGAGGAACTCAAGAGGACTAACCACATCTCTCTCTGTTCTTCGTTCTCTTCTTTTCTTCCCCAATTAGACTGTGTGGTGTCATCATTTTGATCAAGACCAACACTCAATACGTGTTAGCCAAATAACTTATTAGTATATGGAGTTGAACATTAAGCCAATATTCAAGAAGACATCAATATCAAGTGACTCCAGGTAGAACCTCTACATGAGCAAGCAGGACGACATCATCAAGAACTAAAGAAAAAGAATGAGAAAAAGATGAAGACCTTTACCCAAGTCCATTCCCAAAATTTATAATTCATAGTGTGAACTTTTTAAAAACCCCTAGTATCCAAAACCTCTTAGTGGATTCATGTAAACCTGGTTTGTTTCTAAGCACTTAAGCCAAAACCATGAAGTTCTAGAAGAAGCAATGAAGTCACTAAAATAAGGAGGAAGCTACAAGAGAGACTGGAGATGATCTTCAAGAATACCAACAATGTGAAGAATTGAAGCAACCACACCATCTATCAAGTTTATGTGTATCAAGAATGTTTTGTAAAACCATAGACCTAAATGGAAACCTAGCCCAACCTTAGTGAACTCTTGGAAATCCCTTAACAAGTATGGAAGCATTAGAGAGTGAATCTTTCAAACTCAAACCTTAACCTTGTCCAAGCCAACTTGGTTAAACACATTTTGCTATGTTTGTTCCTTTGTATGTTTTCTTCACTTGTATGTTTGATTGCTAGGATGCTTGTTTATTTTGTTATTGTGTTCTCGATGGATAGATTGTAGGGAGAGCAACGACCTTTTGTGAAGAGTGTGATTTCTTCACCAACTTCAACAAGGCAAGTGACACATTTATTCACCTTTATTTTCCTATGCATTACTAGAGTTTTGAGTAGTATGCATGATAGGTTATTTTCTCTAAGTACTATGCTATGATAAATCCTAGTAGTGTGTAGCCATACTTTTACCTTGTTATTTTGAAGCCTTAGTATTTAGTAGATTCTTAGCCCATCTACAAATTTGTTTTACTCAATGTTGTGGAAAAATTCTAACTATAAACTTCAATGAACCACCTGGGTGGATTTGGTTGTATGACTGATGAGAGTTGAGTGTCTCCCCGAGGGGTGTTCACTTGAGGAATGCCACCAAGAACAAAGTGATTATGATGAACCCCAAGTTTAGAGTGCTTCTAGTGTAGCCTTTGTTCATATGGGCTCTGGCTTAGTTGAATAGGTTGCATGGAATAGACCTGTGGCTTGACAAGCAGATGTAGAAGAATTATAGGTGGAACGGGTCTTGCCGGTTGGTAGTTTTCATGCTTCCGAAAGACGTCAACTCAATTCTCTCTTTTCCTTAATACATTCAACATGTATAGGATGTTTGGATAAAGTGAGTACAAGGGTGAAAGTGGACGACCTCTGCAGAGTGACAAACTAAGATCTTAGCCGTGTCCCCGGTTATGGACGAATTCGAGCAGCTAGACAAGGATGGACGAAAGAATCACATCACCATTTTCAATAAGTAAAATTGACTAAGTGAAAAGTAGTTGTGGTGCTTGGATTTCAGTCCAATGATACCACCCTTTGAAAATAAAAGATTTTTTTACAAAAGAGATAAGAGAAAACTAGCTTTATGAAAACTTAGCCAAAACTCCACTTGGCCAAATACTCATGTAGATATAGTTTTGCCATTTTATATCCACCATAGTGTTACTTGCCAATACATTAAATTGTATTGACCCCCTTGTGGCTGCATATTCCATCCTGCAGATGAATCTGAAGATGAGTGAGCATTTCGTTTAGGATCTCGAGTCTACCGCCAACATATTTTGCCCGTGGCACATGAAGAAGATGAGGCTCAATGATGCTCTATGTTTTCCGCTATAATGCTATGTTTCCTGCTAGTCTTTAGAGACTATGCAAGTTGTAAGTTAACATTGATGTAAAGACTGGATCATGTGATGTAATAGAATTTGACGCATTTGCATGATATTTCATCTTGTACTGTGGTGCTAGCAAGATGTAGGGACTAGCACAATAGCACAAATATTCTTACATTATTTAAAATGTGGGAACACTACAAAATGGTATCATAGCATTGTGTTGCCTGTAGGATTCGATGCCCTAGGTTTAGAATAAACCCTTCTTGACCAATTTATTACCTCCTTTGAGTATTTTGAATCCTAGCGGCATAGTGAGATGAAGCGGCCCGGATGAACATTACATGTCCCCGGACATGAGACATGTTCCCTTATTTGCTAGCGGGTGTCAGTATCTCTCACTATAGTGAATATCCAATCTACAACAAGTTGTTAATAATATGTTGAGTACCATAGATAAAGACTTAAATATTTTCTAAGAATTATTACTCACTTTGTATCTAGTACCTCTTCACCTTATGACTTATGTTTTCTTTTACCCTTCTAAACTTAAAGATGAAGAGCTTCGAGTTCACCACCACCAATAACTTCAAGGACCATAGGATTGAAAATCTATTTTCTAGAAACTAAACTTCTCACTTTAATCTTTTCTCATATCCTCTAATTTATTATTCACCTTAAAAAAATTTCTTCTCTTGTTCTAGATGACCCCATCAAGACATGATTGTTGATAACCATGCCATGAACTGCAAGAAATAGTTTTCACATGAACTTTTGGTTTCAACATGGATATCTACACTCAAGACAATTGAAGAAAATGGAGATATACCCAGACTACACAACTATCAGAAACACTTCAAGACACTAAAGAAGTATTTGAAGAACTCGAGAAGATATATATGAGACCACCAATCTAGTTACTTTGTTAGAACACCGTCAATGTGTTAGTGTATTGATCATACCAATAAGTGTGGTATGACAATATTAGTGTGCTAAACTTTGTTGTTTGGTGTGAAAATGCTTGTTAGTTGTTGTTTGTAAGATGATTTTCCTTACTCTGTTGTGTTGGGGTAGGATCTTCTTTAGATCTTTCTAATATCTACTCATGCATGCTAAGCCAAACCAAATCATATACCCATTCACCAACCATAGTGAGATGCCATTTGGTATGCAACAATTGTGAGAGCCCCCTAGGAATGCTACAACTAGTGACCTACTAAGACACATGTCACCCAACTGAGTAATGCCTCAGATCTCATGAATTGTTTTATTCTGTGTGAAGGAACAATCACCTCCATGATCAATGACAACCAAATCATAAGGAGCAGCAAGCCAATCTACAAGGGAAGATAGACAAGTGGACTCAAAGTTGAATGAGCTATGAAGATTTTAGAACCTACTACACCAAGAGAAGAAACAATGAAGAAAAACACAACTATTCAACTAGCGTTGCATAAGAGTTCTACGCAACCCAATAGTTTGAGGATTAATAGTTTAGCTCAGGTGTCTTACAGATTGCAAACTACTTTCTAGGACAAGTGAGGATGACCAAGTGTTAGATCTCATAATTCTACTTTCTAAAGGCGGGAAAATGATATGTGTGCAGGATGCACTGATCACCATTCTTACTACTCATATTTTTCACACTCACTATGTTGGGTTGAAATAAGTATGTTTCCCTTCAACCCTAGTCAAGTGACGACACGGTTAAACTTGAACCATAGAATGGTAGAATATAATCGTAACCCTATGTTAGGAAAGTGTTGCTGAAATGTAATATTTTCGGTGAGGGTCAAACCAACCTTGGAGGAATCAAGCAATGGAAGATATTGCCTACAATGAGAGCTTCGTGAGAAATATCATGGGGTTTGTATCCAAGGATGACAAAAACAAGATGGAAGATTTCTAAGGAAATCAAAAGACCAAGTTGAGAGTGACCCAAGGACTTTTGATTGACCCAAAGAGTGACACCTCAGTGTCAAAGGTAGTTCACACAGAACTATGTTGGTCTGCAACTATACCACGAAAGAAAGTTCTACTCAAGCCAATCTGGAATAAACCTACACACCAAGATAATGGAAATAGAGTAACCACAAAAGTTTCTTTTAAGGGTGGTAGCCATCCAGTTGTTTTGGAACCTAGTTATCCAAACATATGTTTCTTTCTAGCCTTCCCAAATCTCGAGACAAGATTTCTTTTAAGGGTGGTAGTTTGTAACATCCCTGATTTTTGCAAAGTTATAGAATCACTAAAATTTGAAACTTCTGTTTTCATGTTAATGGAAGCCACAAAAACCAAATGAAATGCAAGAACAAAATAAAACATTATGAGATTTGCAATACTCTTGGAATTGTTATCCAAATATGCGTCTATTTCCTAAACCCTAAAGCCTATTTAAAATATATATTCTCTATTCAAGTAATTGTTTTCTCTTAGGAAACCTTATTATATAAAATGTTTTGAGTTCAAAATTACTAAGAAAATGTTTTATGATATTGAAACCAGAGAATGATTATATCTAATAAATCCTTATGCTTTAAGAAAATATATCATAGGAATAAAAATTATTCATATTACTTTTCAATATTATGTCACGTATTAAACCATAATTTTTTTCCAATATATTATTTTGATATGAAAATGAATCACACTTTGGGAAACAAAATTTTCCATAATGGTAACTCTCTGAAATTTTATTTAGCAACAATATTATTTATTTGATATTTCTATTTTAAAATGGAATTAAATTACTATTATGGTCTACTCATATTTAAAAAATATATAGATATGAAGATAAGTTGAAATGTCTTTCAAAATTATTATTTGACTCATGGAATGCTCCTGAAATTTTATAAAACCCAAATTATAATTATATGTTATTTTTCTACTTAAAAATGATATTCAGAACTATTAGTGAATTATTTATATTTTCAAAATATAAAATTTGAAATGTGTTGGAAACAACACAATTAGGTTTCTATTTGATAGATATTTTAATTACAAGTATTTAGAAATTTAAATAAGGTTATTTGGGTTTATAAAACATAAGTTTTTAGTGTTTTGATTAAACGGGATAATTAAAAAGAAAAAAATTGCGTCATGCTGACGTCACCCGTCTTCAATCCTGGGAAATGGAAGAACGGTCGTCTCGGCCTTTGATTTTGCCGATTGTTTACCGGCGATTAAGACCCCCATAATCCCTCTTGTCTCCTCTCCATTAAAGCCCACTTTCCCCTCTCTATTTCCCCTCTAGTCCCTCTCTTAATCGTGCCCCACTCTAGAGAATTTGCTCGTCGGAGACGCCCTCTGCCGCTGCGGTCATTCTCCATTTCCGACAAGAGTAGTCGGTCCTTGCCGCGGATTTAGGGATTCCTTTCTTCCCGTCAACCTCCAACACCTCCTAACTCTCTTTCTATATTTTTGCGCATAGCTTTTGGGTCGCATCGAGCTCGCCGGAGAAAAACAGAGGCCGTCGCCTCAAATCCTCCACCAAGCCGCCGTTTGGAGCCCAGCCGAAGCACGCCTTCACCACCAACTGGCTCGCCGTGTCGAGACGAGCGTTGTCGTCATCTCCATCGTGCGCAGGGACAACGAGAACGTCGTCACCACCGAGCAATTACAACGTCACCATCGAGCAATTACAACACCGGTCGCCATCGTGTCCATTTTCGGCAACTTAGCCTCACTAGTGACCCTCCCTTCAGCGCGATCTATTTTCCACCGTCGGATATGGATCCTGTGATGCAAATTTAAAACAGCCGAGCCTAGTCGCGACTTAGGTCGAGCCTAAGCTCAAGCCCAGCCCAGCCGGGCCCAACCAGTAGCAGCACGCCACGTCAGCCTATCCCAGCCCAACCAATCAGGAGATGACACTTGTCACATATATTTTCTAGATTATTTTATCCGAATAGAATGAAATGGAAGATTTGCAAAAAAAAACCTGGAATTAGAACCTTCATATCTTTTAATCCACTTAGCCAAATTTAGCAAACTTAGACTTTTTTAAAAGCGCTTGACATGTAGAAACTTTTAGCACCGTCAAAATTCAAATTTGAATGTTTTGATATTTGTCCAAATTCAAACGAGCCATTTGGATGAATTTTAACATAATTCAAATTCTACAAATCCAAAAGTTGCAACTAAAATATTTTTGGAAACTTTAGGATGTGTACTTTTATATCCTATGTCCCAAAATAATGTTTGAACAAATTAAATTTGAATTTAGATTTAAGTTGGCCATTTGAGTATATTTTTACATAAATTGAATTCTATAAATATTTAGAACATGTTTTCTTGAGATTTTGTTTCTCCAATTGGCACCCTTGGACCAGAGACATAAGTAACTTAACCATTTAGGCGCCCTTTAACCATTTCAATGTAAGTTTGGCCAAAAATCCATCATAGTGAACCACCTACTTGATCATGCCGTGTATTTTGTTTCCATCTTTCAAATTGATGTTGTGGCCATTTTGGACCCAAGACCATGTCCCTGGTATGTGTCAATCATATAAGACCAACCAGTGAACGTTAAATCATAGTACCCATATCTTCTATCTACATCTCAAAATTCATTATCTTCTATTCAAGACTAAATCCCTAAAGTATTAGAGGGCACTTCAGATGATATTTTTAAACTAAAAAAGAAGCACTACATGGGAGATAATTGATGCATTTAGACAAGAACATAGAATTCACCAGAATTAGAAGAAACTCAAGGAATTGGATGTATTTGAAGAACTCAAGAGGAATTTCAAGAAGACTAACCACATCTCTCTCTATTCTTTCTTCTCTTCTTTTCTTACCCAATTAGACTTTGTGGTTTGATCATTTTTATCAAGACCTACACTCAATAAATGTTATCCAAATAACTCAGTGTCGTGGATGGGAAAAGACAGTGCCATGGGATGGCTTAAGGTTGGGCCCGATGGACGTTGAAGGTATACGGGGAGGGATCGCACGCCTAATTGGCGCGCTCAGGAACACTGCAAACACCAAAATCTACCCAGGTTCGGGGCCCTCGTGTGAAGGAAACACCCCTACTCCTGCCTTTCTCTCTGTATTATGCTCTGCCGAGTACGCAAGTTCCTATCTCTCTCTCTCTCTCTGTGAGTAGCAAGCCTCGCAATAAATGAGCCAGTGAACAACGTCCCTCGCGCAGGAGGGGGTAGGCTACCTTATATACTGGTGGCCAACCACTATTCTATGAATAAAAGGACGGAGTAGACAACTCCACTGTGCAGCCGCGCACGCCTCTGTGTCTCCACTGACAGCGCCGAAAGTCTCCACGGTAGGCCGCTGACATGTCTTGTCAGTCTCTTAGGGTAGGTCTCTGACATATCCTGTCCCCTTGTCAATGACAGAACTTGACAGCTCCCGTACCGTACTGCTTCTACGTCACTATGCTGATAACCACGCACCTAGTAAGTTGAACCGCACGCCGGTACGGCCCCAGGATATGCAGGATTCACCTCAACGGCTCCTTTTGACCTTGTGCCCGAATAAGCCAGCAGCTTCTCTATCCGGATCACCCGAGCGCTACCCGGTTGATCCAAAAATGTACTGGAATCTTCCCTCTCGCCTCTTGTTATTTCCGCCGGATAGCGCCAACCGGATACCACCTTATCCGGGTAGCCGCCCTACCCGGCCTATGCCAACTCGGTATGGCCGAACTCGGCAAGTAGTATCTTGAACTCCATTTCTCACCTGCCTTACCCCTACTCGGGGGTAGCCCCCCGACATTAGCCCCCCTTCCAGCTTAAACCAAAATAGCCTCTGTGATGAATTTCAGCCGAGTTGCACCTCAAATCGGTTGCTCACAATCTGAACTCGGACCTTCTCCATCGTAGTCTGTGGGATTTTCTTCATTGTGCCTGGTAGACCAAGCTGACATGGATCCAAACGAGATCCCAACACTTATCCAAATTTCCAAGACTTTGCCGCTCGAACCAGAGCGTTCCTATCTTCGCGTGTAAGGTTCTACACGTGTCACGCAACCGCTACCCACGACGCCTCGGGTCTAATGCGGTTACGTGGCACGTGCCTACCACTGCACACAGGGCCGACAAGCCATTGCGTCGCTTCGCATAGGTACTCGAGTACCCACGATGCGTGACGTGGGATTAACTGCGCCCGTTACGCACGAGTTACTCGCTTCGTGCGTTTCTAACGGGCGTGGTAACCCCCATGCCGCACGATCTTCCCCACAACTAATCACGCGCCATAACTACACTTGGGGAGGTTTAAATACCTCCGCGCTGCCCCTCGTCTAGGCTTCCTCGCCACTTTCCCCCAGCACCTCCTCCTTTCCATCGTTAAATCCGCAGCGAACTCGCAGCGCCACCATGAATCCGCCACACGCCGCCGCTCCACGCGCAGAGAGGAGAGAGATCCATCTCCGCGCGCTGCCGCTCGCCGGAGAGCATCCAACAGCGACAAGGTCTTCACCGTGCGGTGCCGTCGTCCTCGACCTCGTGCAGCCGTCGCCGCTCGACCGCATCGCATCTCCTCCGCCTACTCCCCAAGTTCTTCCTCGCCGGAGAGATCCAGATGGAGCTCGAGCCCGCCGCAGATCTCCACTAGGAAGATGCTCCCTCGAAGCGCGCCTGCTGGGAGGGCTCGGATGTCAAGGCCAGTGATGGCCAGTGGCTGGTCAACACTCGCCGGGTGCCACCCGACGTCATCTGCAGGCCACCCGACAACGAGCTGGAGCCAACTCCTGGCCCCGGTGAGTATGTCGTCTTCTTAAGCCATTTCAAACGCGGCTTCGACCTTCCCGTATTCAAATTTATGCAAGACTTGTTCCGCCATTTCGTCCTTCAACCTCACCATCTCCCGGCTAACGCCATTGCTATGCTTTCCACATACGTCACATGTTGTGAGGCGTTTCTCGGTGTCTACCCCACGGTAGACATCTCGGCCAAGTATTTTTTCTTCCGCTGACAAGTCCTTCCCAACACATCCAACCGGACTGCCCCCAAAGTGATGACTAAGACGGGGACAACCATGATCATTCAGCAGACTCCGAGTACCCACCCGCGGATACTGGGACTGGACACCTACCGGAAGTGGCAGAGAGAGTTCTTATATGTCAAGAACCCCACTCCGGCCGAAGGCGAGCAACCAGTTGACCCCATCAAGCTGCCCGAGTTTAGGAACGTGCCACCCACAGAGATGAGGAATTGGGGTATCATCCGAGGAAGACCGTAGCAGATGTGAACCGGGCAGACGACCGGATGAAGGAGTTGATCGCGCAGGGACTCCGAAAGGACGACCTGATTGCTACCTGGGTGGAGCGCCAGGTTCTGCCTCTCCAAGAACGAGCGCACAAGATGTTCTTCATGGGTGGAGCCCGTGACTGCACCCGGACGACCACCTTTGAGCTCACCAAGGTGGAGGTGGCGATCTGGGCCAGGTCCATCCTCAAGGCCACGCTCTCAGATACTTGGTTCTATGGCTTTGCGCCGTATAGCCGAGATCGACCAGCCCCCAAGGTGAGTTCCCTTCTGTATGCACTTAGTTGCTTTTGTTTCGTGTTTCTCATACTTCACCGAGTAGGTTGCACCTTGGATACTCTGCCTTAGACTTAGCCCAATATGCTTTGTGTTTGCACGCTATGCTGAGTAGAATTCTCCTGATAGGACTTAGCTTAGTATGCTTTATGTTTGCATGCTATACCGAGTAGGATCTCAACCTAGTAGGACTTATCTTAGTATTCTTTATGTTTGCATGCTATACCGAGTAGAGCCTCAACCTGGTAGGACTTAGCTTAGTATGCTTTATGTTTGCATGCTATACCGAGTAGAGCCTCAACCTGGTTATCTTGAGCGTAATTTATCCCTTATGCTCTGTGTTTGCATCCTCAGGTTATTACTCGCCAGAAGACAGAGGATAATGTCGTCCATGAGCGCAACTGGCAGCCGGATCGGACCGAGGACGACGCCGAGGCGTTTGACGTCCAGGCCATGCTCCGTGTTCCGCTCGCCGGCCAAGATGGTAAGTCCCGAGTCTCCACCTCAATTCGGGTCTGGTCCAAGACGATGAAGGTGACCAAGTCCACTATTGCCTGCCCTTTAATTTAGTCTGGTTTCCTCTCTTACTCGTATTGGCATTCGCCCTTCTTGTTCGCAGATGAGGTGGAGGAGGAAGAACCGATTGAAGCACGGCATGCGTCAATGGCCGCCCCCACCAGAACAAAGAAGAGGCCGGGAAGCGGAGCAGTTGAACCCCCTACCAAGAAGACCAAGAAAACCACCAAGAGCACCACTGGGCGCAAGAAGCGCCCTATCGCGGACGGGTAAGTCCAACCGAGAAACTCTATGCTATGCTTTGTGTTTGCATCTCTCAGTATTTTCTGTCTTTCTCTGTTCATGTGCTTTGTGTTTGCACCCCTCTCATTCTTTCTTTCTCTCTTCTCAGTGATGCACTTGCTGCTGACGCTACCAATGCGCCACTCAAGCCGAGTGCGCCCCAGAGCGTCATGGATCTCACCGCCGATGAAGGTGAATATCAGCCAGAGGAGAGGACCAAGGTGCCCTCTCCTACTAAGGACGAGCAAGACCTCGGTGCCGACAACACTGGCACCGAGATGGAGGATGATCGGGTTCCGGTGCAGCCGGAACCCAACATTGAGCAACCAATAATCCCCTTCGTTGGTGGTAAGGTCCACGACGTTCTCAGGTGCACTTGGCTTAGGTGGCGCGTTGGTAGCGTCCGCGTCCAGTGCGTCGCTGAAAAGAGAGAAAGAGAGAAGGAATGAAGAGGGTGCAAATACAAAGCACCAAAAACAGAGGAAAGACAGAGAAGACAGGAGGATGCAAACACTAAGCATAGAGTTTCTCAGTCAGACTTACCCGTCTATGACAGGGTGCTTTTTGCACGTATTGGTCTTCGTGGCGGTCTTCTTCTTCTTCGCGGAAGGGGGCTCCACTGCTCCACTACCCGGCCTCTTCTTAGTTCCGGTGGGGGCATCCATTGACAAGGGTTGCGCGTCTATGGGATCTTCCTCCTCCAACTCATCTGCAACCAAGAAGAGCGAATTCAGGAATCAGTAAGGAAAGAAGTAGAGATATGTGGCGGTGTGCACATTGGTGAACTCGGTCACCTTCATCGTCCTCGGAACAGTCCCGAATGGAGGTGGAGACTCGGGACTTACCATCCTGGCCAGCGAGCGGGATACAGAGCGTATCCTGGACGTCAAATGCCTCTGCGTCGTCCTCGGTCCGATCTGGCTCCCAGTTTTGCTCAGGGATGGGATTGTCCTCTCTTTTCTGGCGAGGAATGACCTAAGGATGCAAGCGCATAGCGTAAGAAATAAACTATATCCGAGGGTACCGAGTGGAAGTCCTACTTGGTCTAGCATGCATACACAAAGCATATGAAGATAAGTCCTAAAAAGAGAAACGGTAAGAGGAATTCTACTCGGAGTAGCATGCAAGTACAAAGCATAATGAGCTAAAACCTATAAGAGGAATTCTACTCGGTATAGCATGCAAGTACAAAGTATAATGAGCTAAATCCTAGAAGAGGAATTCTAGTCGGTGTGGCGTGCAAGCACAAAGCATAATAAACTAAGTCCTAACAGAGGAGTCCTACTTTGTATAGAATGCAAACACGAAGCATATCGGGCTCAGCCTAAGGGGAGAAACCGAGACACCTCCTACTCAATAGAGTGTGAAGAAACAAGAAATCAGCTAAGTGCATAAAGAAGGGTAGTCACTTGGGGGGCTGGTTTGTTGCGGCTATACGGCACGAACCCGTAAAACCAGGTGTCTGAGAGCGTGGCCCTGAGGATGGTCTTGGCCCAGATAGCCACCTCTGCTTTGGTGAGCTCGAAGGTGGTTGTCCGGATACAGTCTTGGGCTCCACCCATTAAGCACATCTTATGCGCTCGCTCTTGGAGAGGGAGAACCCGACGCTCCACCCAGCAGGCGATCAGGTCGTCCTTTCGGAGTCCTTGCTCGACCAACTCCTTCAACCGGTCATCCACCGGGTTGACTTCTATCACGGTCCTCTTGGGGTGGTAGCCCCAATTCCTCATCTCGGTGGGGGGACAATCCGAAACTCGGGCAGCTTGATGAGGTCAACTTGCTTCTCGCCTTTTGCCGGAGGTGGGGTTCTTAACGCATAAGAACCCTCTCTTCCACTTCCGGCAGGTGTCTAGTCCGAGTACAGGCGGGTGGCTACTCACTGTCCGCTGGATGATCATGGCAGTCCCTGTTTGAGTCATCTCTTTGCTGGAAATCGGGTTGGATGTGTTGGGCAGGACTTGTTGGCGAAAGAAGAAATATTTTGCCCAAGTGTCTATCGTGGGGTAGACACCGAGGAACGCTTCACAACAAGTGACATAGGTGGAGAGCATCGCGATAGCGTTGGCGGGGAGGTGATGTGGTTGGAGGCCAAAGTGGCGAAAGAAGTCTTGCATGAACTTGGATACGGGAAGGACGAAGCCGCGTTTAAAATGGCTCAAGAAGACGACATACTCACCGGGGCCAAGGGTCAGCTCCCGCTCGTTGCCAGGAGGCTGGCAGATGACGCCGGGGGGCACCCGGCGGTTGTTGACCAGCCACTGGCAGTCGGATGCCTTGACATCGGATCCTTCCCAGGCGGGGCGCATCGAGGAAGGATCCTCCTGGTGCAGATCTGCGGCGGGCTCGAGCTCCATCTATTTTCTCCGATGAGGAAGTGTGGGTGTCGGAGATGGAGATGGAGGCGCAAGATCGAGGACGACGGTGGTGCGGGGTCAGAGAGGACAGCACCGCGCGGTGAAGATCTTGTCACGGTCGAGTGCACTCCGGTGAGCGGCGGCGCGGGGGGACGGATCTTTCCTCTCTCTGCGCGCGGAGCGGCGGCGTGCTGTGGATTCGCGGTGGCGCTGGGTGTTCGCTGCGAGTTTGGAGGCGGAAAGGAATCGGCGCTGGGGAAAGTGGCAAGGAAGATTAGACGATGGGCGGCGCGGAGGTATTTAACCCTCTCCCAGTGCAGTTATGACTCGTGATCGAATGCAGAGAAGATCGTGCGGCATGGGGGTTACCACGCCCGTTGGAAACGCATAAAGCGAGTAACTCGCGCATAACGGGCGCAGTTAATCCCAAGTCGCAGATCGTGGTCTCTTGAGTACATGTGCGAAGAGACGCAACGGCCTGTGGGCCCTACGAGCAGCGGCAGACGCGTGCCACGTAACCGCGTTAGACTCGAGGCGTCGTGGGCAGCGGTGGCAAGACATGTGTATGGCCTTGACACAAGAAGATAGGAGCGCTCTGTTAGGAGCGGCAAAGTTTTTGGAAATTTGGCTAGGTATTGGGATCTCGGTTGGACCTAGGTTCGCTTGGCCTACCCGGCACAATGAAGAAAGTCCCACTGACTACGACGGAGAAGGCCAGAGTTCAGATTGTGAGCAACCGAGTTGAGGTGCAACTCGGCTATGATTCATCACGGAGGTTATTTTGGTTTAAGCTGGCAGGGCCCAACGACCAAGTTCGCCGGACTCTACCAGCTTCGGGGACTAATGTCAGGGGCTACCCTAGAGTAGGGGTAAGGCAGGTGAGAAACAGAGTTCAAGATATTGTTTACCAAGTTCAGCCGTACCGAGTTGGTACTGGCCGGGTAGGCAGCTACTCGGATGTCTGCTATCCTTTTGGTGCTATTCGGAAGGAAGAACAAGAGGCAAGAAGAAAGAATCAAGTGTCTGTTTGGATCAGCCGGGTAGCGATCGGGTGATCCGGATAAACGAACAGATGTTCTACTCGGGCACAAAGTCAATGGAGTCGTTGAGGTGAATCCCGCGTATCCAGGGGCCGTACAGGTGTGCGGTTCAATTTACTAGGTACGTGGTTATCCGCAAAGAGACGTGGATACAGTACGAGATGGGAGCTGTCAAGTCCTGTCACTGACAAGGGGGACATGACGTGTCAGTGACCTACCCTATGAGACTGACAAGGTGGACAAGACATGTCAGCCGCCTACCGCGGAGACTTTCGGCGACGTTGTCAGCGGGAACACGGAGGCGTGCACTGTTGAGTGCGCGGCGGCACAGTGGAGTTGTCTACTCTGTACCTTATATTCCTAGAATAGTGGTTGGCCACCAGTATATAAGGTGGCCTACCCCCTCCTGCGCGAGGGGGTTACAGACTGGCTCATTTATTGCGAGGTTCACTACTCACAGAAAGAGAGAGCTAGAGAGAGATAGGAACTTGTCTACTCGGCAGAGATATATACAGAGAGAAAGGCATGAGTAGGGGTGTTACCTCCACACGAGGGCCCCGAACCTGGGTAGATTGTTGTGTTTGCAGTATTCCTGACCGCGCCATCTAGGAGGGCGATCCCTCCCCGGATACCTACAGCGTCCATCGTCCCCAAACTTAAGCCATCCTATGGCATCTGTCTTCTCCATACCACGACAGTCGAGGATCTCCACCGCCTGGAACCCAGACATTCTTGACGATGATGATGAGGATGAGTAAGTTCCTTGTGTTCGCCCTTTTTATTGCGAATTCGCGTCCTCGTCTTTTCTAATTCTAGCTTCTGCAGTAGCCATCCGACTATCAGCGCGGACCAATTTGCTTCTTTTACTCCGTCCTTGAAGAGGAAAGAGGCTCCCGCAGACGTCGCTCAAGTTATGGATCCCATTCGAAAGCCCCCGAGCCAAGAGAAGGCAGTCGACATCCCGGAATACGAGATGCCCAACTGAAAGTGCAATTTCGATATCTCGATGATTTGTGTGTTTGTTAACAACATAAAGAAGTTACTAACCGTATGTGTTATTCTGTCAAAGGTTTTGGTCTTAAATCAGCACACATACAGTATCGAAGAAATGGTGAAGAAATCGAAGATCAACAGATTTTTTCCTTGCCTGAAAACGCATTTCCAAGTGTAGCCCGGAATTAATCCGTGTGATTCCGGGTGCCCGGAATCATTTCGGGCCATTCCGGCCACAACGGGAAAAAGCTCTGCTGGAATCCGAAATATTTCGGGTGATTCCGGAAGCCAGAATTATTCCGGGCCATAACGGGAAAATGTTCTGTTGCCATCCGGAATTATTCCGGACCATTCCGGACCAATCCGGAGCAGCCCGGAATCATTCTGACCTCAACGCGAAAATCTCTGTTGACATCCGGATTGCTCCGGAATTATTCTGGGCCATTCCGGCCTGGTCGCAAATGGGCAGAAAAACGGCTAGTTTTAAGTGAGGGCTATAAATAGGCCCTCTCTTTCTTCCCCAAGGGATAGCTCCACTAGCATTGAAGACTCCATTGATTGAGCTCACCCACCAAGCTAGATCTCCCTCCTGCTCCACCCAAACTTGTTGAATCTTTGAGGATTGAAGGAGAAGCCCCGGATCTACATCTTCACCAACCGGTTTTCCATTTCCCCCTCATTAGCTTGAGGGATCTTGGCCTAGGGTTTCCTCTTGTGGAGAACCTAGGCTTCTTGCTACTCTTGGTGACTTGTGATTGTTGGGAGCCCCCAATAAAGTTGTGGGTGTGTGCCCCAAGCTTGTTTGTAAAGGATTCGATCCCCTCCTCAAAGGGGTTCAATAGTGGAAGGTGAACTAGGCCTTTGTGGCGGAAGTTCATTGGAGAATAGGGTGAGGCCTTTGTGGCGTTGAGTAGGCCTTCGTGGCGAGCTCACACCCCTCCAACGAGACGTACTCCCTTAACAAGGAGGAACTCGGGAATACATCGTGTCTCCGTGTGCTTCCATCGGTTACCTCGTTCCCTTACTCATTACTTACTCGTACTTGTAGCATTTATTGTAGTACTTGTTGTATTAAGTGTTGTCCTAGTTGCATTAATTGCTTGTCTTTCCATATAGGTAAATTCACCATTAGTTGCACTATCTAGAGAATTTACCTTTGTGTCAAGCCTAAACCTTGTGAAAAATTGAAATTGGTCGTAACACCTATTCACCCCCCCTCTAGGTGCCCATACTTTACTTTCAATTGGTATCAGAGCCTCGGCTCTTATATCGGGCTTAACCGCCTAAGAGTTTTAGTACGGGAGATGATTTGGACACCAAAACGTCCGTGGCTAGTGTGTCCATGGATGATCTCAATGAGTTGAGAAAGTCATTGACCTCATCCATAGATACCAAGTTTGATGAGTTGCGTCAAGTCTTGGCGCAACTCCTCAAAGCCAAAGGACCGGAGGTAGCCGAATCAACTCCTCCGGAAACTAATCCGGAGGGCGCCAAGAAAGGGGTAAATGGTGATCCATCTAAAATTTCTTCCGCCGAAAACTCCACTAAGACGGGTACGGAGGGAAACGGAGAATTTCATGCCGTTCCTTTAAGTTATTCTCCGGATCCTCCCGTTCCCCATCCTCATATAATCCCTAGAGGAGATCCACCTAAAAATGATGCTTTTTCTTTTCGTGAATGGCAATATTACATGGAGACTCACTAGAACTCTTCTTGTATAGATCTTTGGAGGATCACTCGTGATGGATACAAGCCATTTGATCCCAAGAACTTAACAAGAATATAAGCCATAGATTGCCAACTCAACTACACCACTTTGTCCATTCTTCAACAAGCCGTGGGTCCTAACCACATACCGTATCTTCAACAATATTACACTGCCAAGGAAACATGGGACGTTCTTGTCGTCATGTTTGTGGGCAATGAGAGCATGCAAAGGAATAGATATGACGCCTTGACCAATGAGGCCGAAGGGTTCTATTTGCATGATGGAGAGGATCATGTGGACATGTACTGGAGACTCAAGACTCTTGCCACCGCCTTCTCAAATGTTGGTGCCAAGTACATTGATGATGCATGGATCAAGAGGAAGTACATGATTGCCATAATTCCATTTGAGGGTGCGGACATGAAGAGCATTCAAGGAAGACATGATTTCGCTTCCATGACCTTAACTCAAGTAATGCATGAAATGTGCTCGTATAAAGTGCAAACGAAGAATGCTCTTGACAACCGAGCTAGGGCCATTGGAATGCACCAAGGAGCATCCGTTGCTTTGATGGCCAAGGTTGTGTCAAGAGAGTTTGAGTATGAAGAAGAAGGATAAGAGATGTTGCCTCCCTTGAAGTAACAAGACTATGATCTCGTTCTAAAGGATCTCAATGCTCTCACCGTGCAAAAGTTTTGGAGCAATCCTCCAAAGGGCAAGAGATTTGTTGAGGAGAAGACAAGGTCTCGCTATGGCAATGATGGGGCTCAAAAAGTGAGATCTTGCTTTAATTGTCAAGATAAGCACCATTTCATCGTGGAGTGTCCTTATGAGAATAGAGAACTCCATAGTGGCAAGCTCATTCGCAAGGACAAGTCCAAGGTTGAGTACAGGAAACCTCAATTCAACAAGAAGTATCCCACCAAGTTTGTGCTTTTGACTCAAGAGGAGTATGATTCCGGGAGTGATGAAGAAGAAGAAGCCACAAGTGAAGTGGACGCTCTTGCTATTGCTTCTATTCCATCATCTTCATCTCTCTTTGAATCCCCCAATGACGATCTTCCTCAACGTAATGCCAAGTGCTTCATGGCTAAGGCCATGAAGGTATCACCTTCTTCCAACTCTAAGACCCCTAGTGAACTAGAAAATCTTGTTAGTATTAGAATAGAAGAGGAGAGGGTCTCCTTAGAATGTTTTATGTCTAACATGCAAGGGGAGACCAAGAAGTACTTTGAGTATCTCATGAGGTAATTGGGAGAGGCCCAAGATGCTCTTGAGAAGAAAGGTGAGGTTGAGAGAAGGGATACAGATGAAATTGCATCTCTCTCTATGACTCTTGAGGAAGAGCATGATGGTAGAGTTTCTCTAGAGGATTAACTTGAATCTATTGAATTAACTCATAATGAACTTGTCTCAAACATCACTAAGGAATGTGATCTTGCTATTGCTAAATATAAAAAGGCTAAAAAGGATAAGGTCGAGTTTGGGGTTGGTCATGGTAAACTAACCGAGGAGTTTGAAAAGCTAACCAAGGCTCACAAAGATTTGGAAAGCCAACACTCATCCCTCAAAGAGTTGCATGAACAACTTCAAACTCAACTTAATCAACCTAACAACCCTAGCACCTCTACTTCTTCTTGTGATCATGCAAATATTATTGAGGAAAATGCTAGGTTGAAGGATGAGCTAGCAAGGCTCAAGGGAAAAGGCCTTCAAGTTGAGTAAGTTGTGATTCCTACCCCACAAGTGGTTGCCCCTAGCTCTAATGTGGTCATTGGTAGACCACAATTGAGTGCTCCAAGGAAACAAGTGGGCAAGCAAGGTCTAGGATATTTTGCCAAGAAGAAGAACAAGAAGAAGAAAAACAAGAAGAAGACCAACAATGGTGCTTCGAGTGGTATTGTCATTATGGACAACACTTATCCTAGCACACCCGCTCAAGCAAACAATATTGCCTCGAGTAGTAGTGTCATGAGGGACAACACTACTTGTATCACCTCCGCGGGAACTAACAATCCACACCATTTCTTATATGTTTATTATTATGGTGTTTTGCAAGCTAAATATGTTGGTCCTATTGAGGGTTTCATTGACTATAATATTTGGGTTCCAAAGACCCTTGTTGCTAACATGAAGGGACCCTCCTCGGGTCCTAACTCTAGTCAATGATCTCTTGCAGGACTATGCTTCCGGTGGGACTAAATGGATAATTTATAGTGGATGCAATAGCCATATGACCGGAAGGAAAGAACTAGTGACAGAGTTGCGCCCAAATGACATACAAGCAACCGTCACTTATGGAGACTCGTCCTCGTCTAAGGTATCCGGATTCGGCAAGGTTGTGGTCGCTCCTGATATCACTATCGTGAACGTCATGCGTGTCGAATTCCATGGTTACAATTTACTTTCCATCCGCTCTCTTGGAAAGATGGGTTTCTCCGTTTTTTTATGTTGATATTGTGGTCCTTTTGAGGAGCAACACTCTTGACGTCGCTTACGTGGGACATCTTGAAAATGAGTTGTTTGTGGTGGACTTTTCGAAGTATACCAACACTCAAGCAATGTGTATTTTCGGAAAGTCGGACTTGGGATGGTTGTGGCATCGCCGCCTATCCCATGTCAACATGAGAACTTTGCAAAGTCTTCACAAAGGTGGCCTTATTGTCGGACTAAAAGAAAATGTTTCCTTCGCAAAGGATCGCGTTTGTAGGCCGCCTATCCCATGTCAACATGAAAGTGCAATTTCGATATCTCGATGTTTTGTGTGTTTGCTAACAACATAAAGAAGTTACTAACCGTATGTGCCATTCTATCAAAGGTTTTGGTCTTAAATCAGCACACATACGGTATCTAAGAAATGGTGAAGAAATCGAAGATCAACGGATTTTTTCCTAGCCTGGAAAAGCATTTCCAAGTGTAGCCCGGAATTATTCCGGGTGATTCCGGGTGCCCGGAATCATTCCGGGCCATTCCAGCCAAAACGGGAAAAAGCTCTGCCGGAATCCGGAATATTCCGGGTGATTCCGGAAGCCGGAATTATTCCGGGCCATTCCGGCCATAACGGGAAAATGTTCAGTTGCCATCCAGAATTATTCCGGACCATTCCGGACCAATCCGGAGCAGCCCGGAATCATTTCGACCTCAACGCGAAAATCTCTGTTGACATCCGGATTGCTCCGGAATTATTCTGGGATCCAGAATTATTCCGGGCCATTCCGGCCTGGTCGCAAATGGGCAGAAAAACGACTAGTTTTAAGTGAGGGCTATAAATAGGCCCTCTCTTTCTTCCCCAAGGGTTAGCTCCACCAGCATTGAAGACTCCATTGATTGAGCTCACCCACCAAGCTAGATCTCCCTCCTCCTCCACCCAAACTTGTTGAATCTTTGAGGATTGAATGAGAAGCCCCGGATCTACATCTTCACCAACCGGTTTTCCATTTCCCCCTCATTAGCTTGAGGGATCTTGGCCTAGGGTTTCCTCGTGTGGAGAACCTAGGCTTCTTGCTACTCTTGGTGACTTGTGATTGTTGGGAGCCCCCAATTAAGTTGTGGGTGTGTGCCCCAAGCTTGTTTGTAAAGGATTCGATCCCCGCCTCAAAGGGGTTCAATAGTGGAAGGTGAACTACGCCTTTGTGGCAGAAGTTCATCAGAGAATAGGGTGAGGCCTTTGTGGCGTTGAGTAGGCCTTCGTACGAGACGTACTCCCTTAACAAGGAGGAACTCGGGAATATATCGTGTCTCCATGTGCTTTTATCGGTTAGCTCGTTCCCTTACTCTTTACTTACTCGTACTTGTAGCATTTATTGTAGTACTTGTTGTATTAAGTGTTGTCCTAGTCGCATTAATTGCTTGTCTTGTCATATAGGTAAATTCACCATTAGTGGCACTATCTAGAGAATTTACCTTTGTGTCAAGCCTAAACCTTGTGAAAAATTAAAATTGGTCGTAGCACCTATTCACCCCCTCTAGGTGCCCATACTTTACTTTCACCAACTTTGCGGGTGGGTGGCCTGGAGATGTCGGGGCGCCAGCGAGCAAGGAGGTTTCGGCCCGCTCGGCCGATCCTCTGTCCGCTGTGCAGGGCCAGGTAAAGTGTTCTTCTTTTTCCTACAAGTTGTCCTTCTCTTTTTCTTTTATCGGGTGCACGACAGTGCTCCCGATGGGTGTAGCCCCTGAGTCTATGGTCGACTGCTTGTAATCGGCTATGGACTCAAGTCGAGATTTTTCTTTTCTGAGTTGTTTCTTGTTTTTTATTTTCATCGGGTGCACGGCAGTGCTCCCGATGGGAGTAACCCCCGAGGCTATACATGACTGTGGTGACGTACCTCTAACTTTTTATTCGGAGTTTTGCAGGCCCTTCTTGATTCCCTTGCTGCTTTTGGGCGTCGGCTTCTTTTGGCTGAGGCGGGTTGTGCTTCTCTTTGGGGAGAACGCGACCAGCTCGTCCAGGACGGCCTCAACCTTCAGGGTAAATTGGAACATGTTTTTTTTTCCTTAGTTCTGTTTCTTTCTGATCGTGATTGTTATTTTGATTGCACTCTTTATACTGCAGATGAGGTCAATTGATTGAAATCCGAGAAGGCCGAGGCTTCCTCTTGGATAAAAGACCTTGAGAAGGAGCTGGAATCTTCTCGGAAGGAGTTGGAGTCCACGCGCAAGCAGTCGGCCGACAGTCTCGCGGGGGTGCAGGACGCCTTGAAGCAGCTGGAGGAGGCGAGCGTGAAGCACAACAGTGATCTGGTCGGCATCCTTCGTCCCTTGGCCCTGACTTTGGCTGGTGAGTCGCGCTCGAATTTCCTTCGACTAAGCTCATTTCTTTCGCTTTCTAGTGTTTTACCTGCTCCGTCTATGTTTAGGTGCTATGGGAGTTGGGATGGAGCAGCCTGGATCGGTTTGGCGCGACACTCCGATGGATGCGTTCAGCCAGCTGCAGGAGCATGGCAACAAAGCTTGCTCCCTCCTCCACGATGTTGTCCGAGTGTTGACGCAGCTGCATGAACGCTTGCTCGTGGACGTGCCAGTTCCTTCGACCCTTGGCGGCCTCCTGCAAGTTTTCCTGGGCGAGGATGATCCCCTTCAGGAGTACACCCTCGCGCAGACAGAGTGTGGAGCTAAGACGGCAATCCAGTTTTCCTTGGCGCACGACGTCTCGGCTGACCTGGAGAAGGTGTACTCGGAGCATCCTCGAGACTCGCTGGGCAAAAAGGTAGCGCTTCATCCCTTTGGTGACCATGCGGGGAGGCTTGCGAAGTTGTTTTCTGAGGTAGTTTCCTGCGGCCGTAGTGGAAAGCCTGCTGTGAGTGGAACTACCTCCGCAGTTCCTTAGGTTATCCATTGTCTTTGTATGCCTTTGTGTGTAATGAACCTTGGGATGTATTCCCGTATTTTGTTTCATCAATCGAAAGCCTTTTGAGAGTGTCAGTGTTGTTGTCACGCCTTACTCTATATTCTCCCGATGGGAGTAGCCCCCGAGCACACGAGGATCTTTGGTGGTGCATCATTGAGTGGGGTATGATCATGTCTTCTAAAACTTCGTTGTTCATTTCCAGGTGGTGAATTCCAGTGGAGGTTTGTCGAGTGGAGCTGCTCCTTCAACTGAGCCGATGGTTGCGGCTGCGAGTATGTTCGCTTAACTCCATGACCGTGTCATGGATGGCGAGCGTAAGCTCAAAGCTTTGCGAGGCGTGGCAGATGTTGCTAAGTCGAAGCAGAAACTTGCTGCAAATCGCGAGAAATTTGTGATTGAGGAGCTGGCAAGCGTTGCAAAGCGTATGCTCTGTATGTCCCGTGAGCCCCCAGGTGTTTTTATGCATGTTGTTGTGTGTGCTTTGACACTTTCGCTATTTATGCAGTTGTTGAACCTGATGGGGCGTGCGAGGGCCACTGGGTGGACAATCGTGTTGTTCAGGAATCAAGCAACTCCAACCCTCACGCGAGTAATTTCTGGTCTGACCGCAGTTGTGGTTTTATTTTGGCCACTCTTCAGTACCGACCGAGTCAGGCGCAGATTTTGGTAGAATCCTGCCGGGAGGCGCTTGCTCCAATCCATCGAGCGTTATACCCCTTCGGTGTTGTTCCGGATAGCTTGAGTGGCCTGTTGAGGCTATTCCATCGGGTGGGGGATGTTCGCGAGTTTGTGCATCAGCCGCTCATCTGTGGTACTCAGGTGGCGCTCGCCTTCGTGCGTGTGTGGCATCCTGAGGTTAACTTCAATTCTGTGGCGCGACTCCTTGACACCCGAGGGCCACGTGTAGATTTTGTCCCTCATTATGAGGTTGTGCGTCCTGTTGCGGAGCAGATTATTGACTGATTCCGGCGAAGACCGAGCGATTGCTTCAAGAGGCGGCTACTCGGCAATAGCTGTAGATCCTTAAGGTGTATGTACCTTGTATATTGTAGTTTTTAAGGTGTGTTAAGGTGTTTACCTTGTGACCTTGTATGTTTTAATTGATTAAGGTGTTCATAAGGTGTGTACCTTGTTACCTTGTAAAAAATTTCATCGAGTGTGAGTACTCGAAGATTTTGTTGATGCCAGTTTGGTGTAGCCCCCGTGTGTTGGGGTGTGACCTTTAGAATGTAAAAGAAAAAATAGAAAAAATGGAAAGTGCGACTGTATAGTCTTTGCAGCTATGGTTGAGAAACCATGTTTTTATTGCAATGGCTGAAAAGCCATGTATTTGCTCGGGCTACAATGTGGCTGGTACAGCCTTATTTCTTGCGAGTAGTGGATGAAATCCTAGGGGTAGAACTTGCGGAGATGCGCCACGTTCCACGGGTTGGAGTGGATGCCGCCTGTCTTTGGATTCTTCAAGCTGTAGGCGCCTCTTGGGATAACTTCATGTATGATGAAGGGCCCTTCCCATGGTGGTTCTAGCTTGTGTCCTTCTTTCTGCTTGAGTCGCAACACCAGGTCGCCTACCACGAAATACCGTTGGCGTATGCGGCGACTGTGGTGATTGCGCAGCGATTGCTGATAAACTGCTGATCTGGTGAGTGCGATGTCCCTGATCTCATCCAGCGCGTCCACGTCTTCTACGAGTGCCTTGTTGGAGGTTTCTTCGATGTATGCGACGACTCGTGGGGCGCCGAACTTAACATCCTCGGATAGCACGGCCTCAGCTCCGTATACCATGAAGAATGGTGTGTAGTTGGTCGATCGATTTGGTGTCGTTCGCAAGCTCCATAACACCGATGGTTGTTCTTCAGCCCAATGCCCTGTTGCTAGGTGTAGCCGAGAGAGTAGTCGCTTCTTTAGGCCAGCCAAAACTAATCCATTGGATCATTCGACTTGGACGTTGGTTTGCGGGTGAGCTACCGAGGCGAATATGAGAGTTATCCCCTTTTCCTTGCAGAAATCCTGAGTTTCTTTGGCTGTGAAGTTTGTCCCGTTGTCTGTGATGATGATTTGTGGGACAACGAACCTGCACATGATGGAGTCGAGGAATCTCACGGCGCACTCGGCGTGAAGCGACGTGACTGGCATTGCCTCTATCCATTTGTTGAATTTATCGACTGCGACCAGCAAATTGGTGTATTCTCTGGGTGCTGATTTCCGCAGTGGTCCTACCATGTCGAGCCCCCATTGAGCAAAGGGCCAAGAGATGGGGATCATGTGTAGTTCTGTGGCCGGTGCATGTGGTTTGGGCGCGAATCTTTGGCAGGCGTTGCACTTCTCGCCGAGATCTTTGGCGTCTTTAGCTGCCGTGAGCCAGTAGAATCCTGCTCAATTTTAGGATATGAAGGATTTTCTAATAGTAACTTAATGGTATTTAATTTTTCATATCAATTAATTAATATTGTTGATCAATAAAATTTAGAATAAAACCACAAGCCATAATATTGTTTCCCATTCCCTCTTGTATGTTATTTTCAAAGCAATGCATTTTATTTTCACACCTTTATGTTTAAAACTTGGAATAACAATTAAAAGTTATTATTAAATATTTTATTCTTCTCAAATGTTTTTGAGGCTTAGAACTTTATTAAATCTTTGATTTTTGTTGGCATAAACTATCTTCAAAGTAATGTTGGAGTTGTAAACATTTTAGGTAAAGGTTTGTTAATAAAAACATATTCACTTTATATAAAGAAACTTATTTTTGAATAAGGTTTTAGGGTTTAAGGAACATAGGCATAACTGGATTTCCAATTCCAATAAACTTGGTATAGGACCTAAAATTTCATTTGTGTTTGATTTTTATTTGTTTTTGGTGACTTGTATTGACATGAAATCAAAAGTTTCAAATTTTTGTGATTTTTGAGTTTTCCAAAAATCAGGGATGTTACAGACTACCACCCTTAAAAGAAATCTTGTCCCGAGTTTGGGAAGGTTAGAAAGAAAAATAGGTATGGGTGACTGGGCTCCAGAACAACTGGGTGGGCTACCACCCTTAAAATAAACTTTTGTGGGTAGTCTATTTTCATTAGATCGGATTGTAGATTGATTTGAGATTGGCTTGAGTAGAACTTTCCTTTGCGGTAGAGCTGTAGACCAACATAGGTATGTTGAACTACCTTTGACACTGAGGGGTCACTCTTTGGGTCGACCAAAAGTCTTTGGTTCACTCTCAACTTGGCATTTTGATATCCTTGGAAATCTTCCATCTTGTGGTTGTCATCCTTGAAGGCAAACGCCGTGCTATTTCTAAAGAAACTCTCATGGTAGGCAAAATCTTCCATTGCTTGATACCTCCAAGGTTGGCTTGATCCTCACCGAAAATAGTACGTTTCCAACCACACTAACTTAGGATCATTATTGTATTCTACCATTCTATGGTTCAGGTTTAACATCGTTGTCTCTCTAGTAGGTATGTCACTCGGATTTGACATTCCTCATAGCAAGAATGAATAATGTGAGCAGTCACCATGGGGGCCAATCCAGCTTGCACTCAATCATTACCTTGTACTTGGATTGATGAATCTTTTTTAATAACTCTAGGTCACCTCACTTGTGTAACAGAAAGTTTCCAATCTTTAAGACAAACTTGAGAAAAACTATCATTTCTCAACTAGCGGGCTGCTCTGAATTGTTGTAGTTTTCTTCATCTCTTATCCTCCTGGTGTGGTAAGCTACCATTCTTCATAGCTCATACAACTTTGAGTCCACTTGTCTATCTTCACTTGTTGATTGGCTTGATGCTCCTTATGAGGTAGTTGGCGTTGATCATGGATGTGACTGTTCCTTTACACAGAGGAAAGCAATTTGATACTAGCATTCCTCAAATGGATGGCTTGTGTCTCAGTAGGGTAAAGATTGTATGATTCCAAATGGTTCTCACTATGGTTGGTGAATGAGTATGGTGTTGAGTTTGGTCTAGTAGGGATGAGTAGAGATTTGGAAAGATAGCTAAGGGAGGTTCCTATCCAAACATAGAAGATCAAGGAAACTCATCTTACAATCAACACATAACAAACATATAACAACTCAATCATCACACCAAACAACAAGGTTTTCAAAAACATCTAGCATTGTCATACCACACTCCTTGGTATGATCAATACCCTAATCGTGTTTCGTGTCTCACAAATTTATTACATCTCATGGTGGTCTACTATTCAAGGCTGGGTAACCACTTTCTTGCTTCATTCCTCATGAGAGGTCTTCAATACTCAGTCTTCACGACGATCTCCGTATTCTTGTACATTGTAATCTCTTTTTCAAGAGTGTTGATATCTTCTTCAGCTTCCTTGAGAATCTTCTTTGTGTTGTGAAGTCTCCACTTGAGTCTCTCGGTAAGTTCTTCAATAGCACTCCATGCATCACTCTTGGCTGAATCGAGGAATGAAAAATGCATTATCTTGTTGGTGAACATGCAATCTCCTCCCATCTTGTGGTCATACTCCTTGTTTCTGTACAGATGAATCTGCACCCACCAATATTCAAAACCATCCTCCTCATCTATGTAGGGAAAACCCCAGTAGACTGCTGGTCCTTCAAATCCCATGATTAACATGAGATCCTTCAATCCTCTTGGAAAATCAGTGTCACGTTCTAGGGTCATGGTAATCACTGGTCCTCTCTTGAGTGATTCAATGATGCTGGCCATCTACAGATAAGAGTAGACATTAGAAATGTATCAGGGGAAGGAGTACGAGGAGGAATGGAGATATAAAAGATTTCTTTGTGGAGTGGTTACTAGATAGTATATTTTTATTCCTATGGCTTTTCCTATTCTAATCCAAACTTAGGGTCTCGAATCCTACATGCAACACAATGCCCTGATACCATTTTGTAGCGTTCCCACATTTAAATAATGCAAGAACATATGTGTTATTGTGCTAGTCCCTGGATCAATTGCTAGCACCACAGTACAAAATGAAATATCGCAAATGCATCAAATTCTATTACATCACATGATACAGTCTTTACAAAAATAGTATTACAACTTGCATAGTCTTAGAAGACTAGTAGAAAACAAAGAAAAACAGCAGAAAACATAGAACAACATTGATTCCATCTTCTTCATGTGCCACAGGAAAAACATGTTCGCGATAGTCTCGAGATCCTAAACGAAATCCTCACTCGTCTTCAGAAACATCTGCAATATGGAATATGCAGCCACAAAGGGGGTCAATATAATTTAATGTATTGGCAAGTAACACTATGGTGGATATAAATGGAAAGACTAATACTACATGCTTATTTGGCTTAGTGGAGTTTCTGGCTAAGTTTGCATAAAGCAAGTTTTCTCCTATATCTTTTGTAAAACAATTTTTCTTTTTAAGGGGTGGCATCATTGGAATGAAATCCAAGCACCAGAAATATTGTTCACTTGGTCAAAATTTTAATTATTGAAAATGGTTATGTGATTCTTCTGTTCATCCTTGTCCAGGTTCTCATAGTTGTCCATAACCGGGGACACAGCTAAGATCTTAGTTTGTTGACTCTGCAGAGCTTGTGCACTTTCACCTTTAGACTCAAATCAGCCCAAACATCCTATACACCCTGAGTGCGTTAAGGAAAGGAGAAGATTGAGATGAGATCTTTCAAGAGCAAGAATTCAACCTAATGGCAAGACCCGTTCCACCTATAATTATGCTGCATCTGCTTGTCAAGCCCAGGCTGAACCCTCGCAACTTAATT
This sequence comes from Alopecurus myosuroides, assembly GCA_028641055.1. Classification (NCBI taxonomy): domain Eukaryota; kingdom Viridiplantae; phylum Streptophyta; class Magnoliopsida; order Poales; family Poaceae; genus Alopecurus; species Alopecurus myosuroides. The sequence continues at coordinate 178,954,107 of CM054060.1, read as the reverse complement.
AATCAAGACAGAGCCCATATGACTAAAGGCTGCACTGGAAGCAATCTAAACTTGGGGAACATCATAATCACTTTGTACCTAGGTGGCATTCCTTCAAGTGAACTCCCCTCGGGGACACACTCAACTATCAATAGCCCCGCATTACCAATCCACCCAGGTGGTTCATTGAAGTTGTTACTTAGAATTTTTCCACAACATCAAGTAAAACAAACTTTGTAGCAAGGCTAAGCATCAACTAAGTAACAAGGCTTCAAAATAACAAGGTAGAAGGATTGATACACACTACTAGGATATATCATAACATAATATAAGTTAGTATAATTTCCTATCATGCATACTATTCAAAATCAACTAATGGGTAGTTGATGATGTGTTACTTGCCTTGTTGAAGTTGGTGAATAAATGACACTCCCTTCACAAAAGATCGTCGGTCTCCGTACAATCTATTCATTGAAAACACAATAACAAAATGAACAAACATTCTACCAAACAACATACAAGTGAAGAAAACATACAAAGCAACAATCATGGTAAAAGGGATGTAACCAAGTTGGCTAGGACAAGGTCAAGGTTTGAGTTTTGCAAGATTCATTATATAATGATTCAATACATTGTTAAGGGGTTTACTTGCGAAGGACTAGGTTGAGTTTCTAGAAAACTAACTTTATTTCAACCATACTTGTCGAGGAAGTTCCAAGAGTTCACTAAGGATGTCTCACTATTTCAACTAAAGTATCACATCATAAGTGTAACACTTAGTTGTTTTCATCAAAACATTTGAGTGGTCTAGTTTAGTCTTTGGTTTAAGGTAGGTCTGGGTTCAACCAACTACTTATCAAATAGAGAAAACAAAATAAAGTCTTGGTATTTTCTATTTGGGTCAATGGTTGGGCAAAAACAACTTGTTATTCTTCAACTTGTGTGGATGGCTCCAAGTCTTCACATGCTTGTTTTCTTGAAGTTCATCTTCATGCTTCTATTGTAGTTTCTTCCTTGTTGTGAAGCTTCTCTTGAACTTGATAAATCTTCATGATCTTTACTTCACTACTGGGTTTAGGTATGGGATGGGCTCAAATACCACTAAGTCAATTTGGAAATAATTAAGAAGAAAGATAAAAAGAGAGAGGGAGATGTTTCCTTCTGAATTTCTTCGCACTTGTACTTCTTGAGTTTCTTATAGGTGTGGAGTCCAAGTCTTTTCTTCAAAACTTCTTCATTGATCTTGCTTGTAGCTCTTCATGTTGCCACTAAGTTGAAGATGAAGTTTTCTTCTGGTGCTTGAGTCTTGATCTCCAATTTGCTAACTTGATGATTTCTTGAAGCATGAAAGGGGAGTGGAGAAGTAGATAGAAAACTAAAGTTCACTACTTGGTACAATATGTGATTGACACATTCTAAGGACTTGGCTTGGCTCCAAATAGACATAACATCAAGGAATAACAGTTGAAAACAAATCCTAAGACATGGTGAAATTAGATGTATCACTATGTTGGGTTTTTTATCAAATACCCATGGCTCTGGTCCAAGGATGTCCAAAATGGTTGGGCAAGGTTGTTTCTGGTTCAAGGTTATCAAATGGAGCAATTTTGCAATAGGAACTATATTGAATATATTTATAGAATTAAATCTATGTCAAAAAATACTCAAATGTACCAATTAATTCTAAATTCAATTTTAATTTGTTCAATTTTTATTTTGGGATAGAGGATATGAAATTACACATCCTAAGGTTTACAAATGTATTATATTTACAATCTTTGGATTTGTAGAATTTGAATTATGCCAAAATTCATCAAACAAGCATATTTGAATTTGAACAAATTTAAGTTTGTCAAATTTGAATTTGGCCAGTTCCAAAAGTTTATAAATGTCAAGGGATATTCAAAAAGTCCAAGATTGCTAAATTTGGCCTTATGGATCAAAAGATATGATAGATCTAGATTTAGGGACTTTTCTGCATAACTGCTAATTAATCCAGCGGGAGAAATATATTAATTAAAGGGCTAGACACGTGTCTGATCCTGATTGGGCGCTTGGGTTGACTGGGAGCTGATGTGGCATGCTGACTGTGTGATGACATGGATAAGTGATTGGATCTGGGGTGTCAGATCCAGATCTAACGGCTGTGTAACGGTTCACTAAGTGGGTCTAATCCTATGCGTTAAAAATAGATCCAACGGTGCTGGGGTCTAGGGTTCATACCTTGCCGGCGTAGGCCGCCAGAAATGGCGAGGAAGGCGGCACAGCGGTCGGATTTTGACGACGACGAGCTTCCAGTGATCTCCGAGCACAATGGAGACCACGACGAGGAGCGGAGAGCGATGACGAAGTACAGGGAGGTGACGGAGGACGCGCTGGCTTCTCCAGACGGCGACAAACCATGAACGGAGGCAACGCGGGCTCCGGCGACGCGCAGATGCGCACGGCGTGCTCGATTCCCTGCGCAAAAAAGGTCAAAGAGCACATGAGGAGATGCGCTGAGTCCTGGGGAGGAGAGGAGGACAAGAGAGGGGTCAGGAAGGAGCTACGGTGGCCGAAATCGATGAAGTCTACCGACGGAGGAAGGGAAACTCCGGCGAGGAAATTCTACGGCATGCGGGTATGGAACGAGGGGGCAAGGGAGGGAAAATGGAGAGGAGCTCGGGTGCTCTTTATAGGGTCAGAGAGGGGGCAGTCATGGCCTTAATGGCCTGGAATCGAGCGGCGAAACTTTCGGCCGTGATAGAGGGGTTTCCAAACAGAGAAGAAGATGATGACGTCATGGGTGATGTCATCCATTCTTTCCTTTTTATTTCTGTTTATTTAATTAAATCATAACTTCTGTTTTAAGTATCCAAATGACATGAAACAAAATTCTAAATTCTTAAAATTTCAAATACTTTCCAACATTACCATTTTTGAAAACAATTCAACATATTTTATTTTTGAAATTTGGAAATTTGAATAATTCCTTAATAGTTACTTAATGTGATTTTTAATTTAAAATTTTATAAAACATTGTTATTGGTCAACTAAAATTTCAGTGACATTCTAAATGTTGAAAACATATTTTGTAGAGTCCTTTCATCTTGTTTTCACAATTTTATATTTTGAAAATATAAATAAAACACTAATAGTACTTTAAGGCCATTTTAAAATTTAGAAAATAATAAATGGATGTTATTGTCTAAATAAAATTCCAGAGACATTTTACATGTCATATATTATTTTTGGAAAGCCGTTTTAAAACCATTTTCACATTTTGTAATTTTAGGATATGAAGGATTTACTAATAGTAACTTAATGGTATTTAATTAGTTCATATCAATTAATTAATATTGTTGATCAATAAAATTTAGAATAAAACCACAAGCCATAATATTGTTTCCCATGCTCTCTTGTATGTTATTTTCAAAGCAATGCATTTTATTTTCACACCTTTATGTTTAAAACTTGGAATAACAATTAAAAGTTATTATTAAATATTTTATTCTTATCAAATGTTTTTGAGGCTTAGAACTTTATTAAATATTTTATTTTTGTTGGCATAAACTATGTTCAAAGTAATGTTGGAGTTTTAAAAAATTTATGTAAAGGTTTGTTAATAAAAAGATATGCCCTTTATATAAAGAAACTTATTTTTGAATAAGGTTTTAGGGTAGGCATAACTGGATTTCCAATTCCAATAAACTTGGTATAGGACCTAATATTTCATTTGTGTTTGAGTTTTATTTGTTTTTGGTGACTTGTATTGACATTAAATCAAAATTTTCAAATTTTTGTGATTTTTGAGTTTTCCAAAAATCAGGGATGTTACATCGGGGGTATAAATAGGTGAAAGGGTGATGGCGGTGGACGCCTGAGGGGCCCATACCACCCCTAGGCGCGTCCAGGGGGTGATGACCTACAAGTATAGGGGGTGTATTGCAGTACTTTTGATAAATAAGAGTGTCGAACCCAACGAGGAGGAGAAGGTGTTGACAAGCAGATTGGATAGAGAATTCACTCTTAACAATAGCAAACGTTTTTTTGATTGTTTTCGATATATCAGATAAATAAAGTGCGATTAAATAAAGAGCAGTAAATAATATTGCAGCGAGTGGCCCAATCCTTTTGAGAGCAAAGGACAAGCCGGTTGAGTTACTAATGACTACCAAATGTTCTCGAGGACACATGGGAATTTCATCAAGTGCTTTCGCTTCGTTACAGTTGATTAATATCCACTGGTTCGTGAAGTGTTGTGTGGGTGAACCTATGCTAATGCACCGCCCAACTAGGACTAATACATACTTGTGATTATAGCCCTCGTAAGCATCCGCAAATGCAAGAAAGTAATTAAGATAAAAGTAACCACAACCTTAAAACTCCGAGATTCTACGCTTCCTCGTGCATTGGTTTCCTAATAGGGGTTTAGGTTTATGTCACTCCTGCAACCCCACAATTAGTTGCCAAATACACAATGCATCCTCCTAGTCCCATAAAGGTGAAGTATCATGTAGTCGACGTTCACATGACACCACTAGAAGAATAGCACCACAACTTAAATACTGAACCACACGATATTACTTCAATATAACTTCACTACTAACATCATGACTTCTCCCATGTCCTCAAGAACTAAACGAACTACTCACAAGACATCATATGGATCATAATCATAGGTGATATAATGTACAATAACAATCTGGTCATAAAGTGCTAACACCAATAAATCTCACAAGCATCAACTACTAAAAAGTAATCCACACCACGAGAGAGATCTAATGTAAAAAAAACGATAGAGTACCCTAATTGTTAAAGAGGGATGATGGTGGATGATGAGGGTGATGGTGTTGGTGATGAGGATGATGATGACGATCTTGATGATGCTCGGAGCGATGACGGTGACGATGGCGGTGATTTCCCCCGGTAGATTTCTCCCTACTAGAGAGCTTTTCTCTCTCGGGTGTTTTCCTCCTCGAGACGGAGCCGGAATAATTCTTCGATGATGGTATGGGGCTTAGGGTTCCTCGGGGGTCAAGTACGCTAAAAATCTCCACCAGAGGTGGGCCAGGGTAGCTACACCATGTGGCGGCGCGGCCAAGGGGGGTGCGCCACCCCATGGTGTGGGCCCCTGGTGGCCCCCCTCCGGCTCTCCTCATGGCTGGCTCCCTCTTCTAAACTTCTAAGATATCTCTGGTGTCCCCCCCTCTTCTTCTGATCTTCTGAAATAGGGTATCTCGACGATGCTTTTTCCATCAGAATTTCGGTCCCAATGTTTATTCTCCAAAAATTATGAAACATGCAAAATACGATAAAATAACATAAGGGATGCATCATAACATGAAATATATCGATGAATAACAGAAAATAACAATATAAAACGGTGATGCAAAATATATGTATAAATTTCCCCCAATCTTAGACCTCGCTTGTCCCCAAGCAAAACTGGACTCAGAAAACATGACCATGGGTTTATGGAGTGAGGTGTCGATAAAATAAAATACGGACAAGAGGCATCACATCTGCAAAGAACAAGTCATTTTAGACAGCAATTCTCCTCATATAATCAAACTTGAAACAAGTAATGTAACAGCAAAGGTGCAAAAAGTAAATCACAATTGGTGAAGGCAAACTTCGTTCTTGGCCAGAGAACAATTAACAATGTACTTATCTTTCGATCAAAGTCTTTTATACTATAGTTATATTGCAGAGTTTATCATGCCCAATTATAACGGTCTCTTTGCAAACATTGGTAACTTTCAAAGTGGTATTCAAGCAGATAAAAGCATTTGCAGAAACAAAGAAGAATAAAGAACATGATTGAGTAAATCAACATGTAGCTGGATGAATCACAACAACTCAAATGCTTGCTTAGACAGAAATAAGTAGGTTTATTGACTCAACATAAATGTAAAAGATAGGCCCTTCGCAGAGGGAAGCATTGATCACTCATGTGCTAGAGCTTTTATTTTGTAAAACTGAGGTATAAAATTTTGACACTCCTCCCAACCTTTCTTACACAAACCATGGCTAACCGAATCCTCGGGTGCCTGCCAACAACCACATATCGTGGAGGAGTGTCTATATTTTGAGAGGTGTGTATGTCTATGTCATCGAATGGCAAATAGAAAAAGTAGTACATCACAATCCAACCAGACTCTCAAGAGCGGCTCCCATTGAAGGAAGCAACTAGTATAGAAGGCCATCTTTATTGCACCCGAGCGATACACTTCTTCAATAATATAAGGTCCTTCCTATCGGGAGAGTAATTTTCCTGTAAAATATCTGAGACGGGACCGATACAATAGAACTTTCTCACCAACATGAAACTCTCTTTTAAGGATTCTTTTATCATGCCATTGTTTATTTTTCTCTTTAAAGAGTTTGGCATTTTCATAAGCTTCACACCTCCATTCATCTAGATGATTCAAATCAAGCATCCTTTTCTTACCAGCAAGTTTAAAATCTTTATTTAATTCTTTCACTTCCCAATAAGCTTTGTGTTATAACTCTAAAGGCAAGTGACAAGCTTCTCCATAAACCATTTTATAGGGAGACATACCCATAGGATTTTTATAAGAAATTCTATAAGCCCATAAAACATCATTCAACTTATCAGACGAATTCTTTCTAGATTTATTAACAGTCTTTTGCAAGATAGATTTAATTTATCTATTTTATAATTCTACTTTCCCACTCATTTCAGGATGATAAGCTGAGGCAATTATATGATTAACATCATATTTAGCACGGGTCTTTCTAAAACCACCATGAATAAAATGAGAACCTCCATCAGTCATCAGATATCTAGGCACACCAAACCTAGGGAAAATAACATCCTTAAGCATTTTTATAGAGGTCTCACCATCAGCACTTTTAGTAGGTATAGCTTCTACCCACTTAGTAACATAATCAACAACAACAAGAATGTGAGTGTAACCATTCGAAGGAGGAAAAGGACCCATAAAGTCAAATCCCCAACAATCAAAAGGTTCAATAACAAAAGAATAACTCATAGGCATTTCATTACGTCTAGAAATATTTCCTACTCTTTGACATTCATCACAAGATAAAATAAATTTACGTGCATCTTTAAAGAGGGTAGGCCAATAGAAACCTGATTGTAGAACCTTCTGTGCGGTTCTATCTCCAGCTTGATGTCCTCCATAAGCACTACTATGGCATTTCTTCAGTATTTCAAGTTGTTCATGATCTGGAACACATCTTCTCATAAAACCATCTACTCCTTCTTTATATAATTGTGGGCCAACCCAAAAAATAATTCCTCAAATCGTAGAAGAATTTTCTTCTTTATTGAGCTGTAAATGTTGGAGGCAAATACTTTGAAACAATAAAGTTAGCGTAATCAGCATACCATGGACTATCTTGGGGTTTTACTTTTAACGCAGCCAAATGTTCATTTGGAAAACTATCATTAACAGGAATAGGATCAAAAGTAATGTTTTCCAACCTAGACAAGTTATCAGCAACAATATTTTCAGCACCCTTTCTATCCACAATATGAAAACCAAACTCTTGTAAAAGCAACACCCATCTAATAAGCCTAGGCTTAGCATGTTTGTTTTCCATCAGTATCTAATAGCAGCATGATCAGTATGAATAATAAATTTTGAATCAACAATATAAGGCCTAAACTTATCACATGAAAAAACTACAATTAAGAATTGATTTCCAGTAGTAGCATAATTCTTTTGAGCAGCATCAAGAGTCTTACTAGCATAATGAATAACATTCAACTTCTTATCTATGTGTTGTCCAAGAACAGCACCAAAAGGTAAATTCCAATCAGGTGGTTGAACAATAGGAGTAGTGGTTAAAGCCCTCTTTAAAGTTTCAAAAGCTTCCTTACAATCATCATCAAAAACAAATGGTACATATTTTTGAAGAAGATCCGTAAGAGGCTTTGATATTTTAGAGAATTCTTTAATAAACCTCCTATAAAAACCAGCATGACCAAGAACGGTACGAATACCTTTAACGTCCCTAGGACAGGCCATTTTCTCTATGGATTCCACTTTAGCTCTATCAACTTCAATACCTCTTTCAGAAATTTTATGCCCAAGAACAATTCATTCATTAACCATAAAGTTTCTCCCAATTAAGAACAAGATTAGTTTCCTCACATCTCTGGAAAATTTATCAAGGTTGTGCAAGCAATTATCAAAAGAAGTTCCACAGACGGAAAAGTCGTGCATGAATACGTCCACAATGTTTTCACAAAAACCATGAAAAATAGCAGACATGCATCTTTGGAAAGTAGCAGGAGCATTACACAAACCAAAAGGCATACGTCTATAAGCATAAGTACCATAAGGACAAGTAAAGGTTGTTTTCTCTTGATCTTGTTTCCTAACAACAATTTGAGAAAACCCAGAATAACCATCTTGTTTCTTAGGCAACCTCCCTAGCATTTGATCAATAAAGGGTAAAGTATAATGATCTTTCTTAGTGACTTTATTAACCTTTCTAAAATCAATACACATTCTATAACCAACTACTACTCTTTGTGGACTGAGCTCCTTGTTTTCATTAGGAACAACAGTCATAACTCCCTTCTTAGGGACACAATGCACAGGTCTCACCCATCTACTATCAGCAATAGGAAAAATAATACCAGCATCAAGAAGTTTTAATACCTCATTTCTTACCACTTCCTTCATCTTAGGAATTAAACGGCGTTGATGTTCAACAACTGGCTTTGCATCAGGTTCAATATTAATAGCATGCTGACATATAGTAGGAGAGATTCCCTTGAAATCATCTAGAGTAGATCCAATAGCTCCACAGTGTTTCTTCAGAATTCCCAATAATCTTTCCTCTTCTTCACCTGAAAGTTTAGCACTAATAATAACAAGATATATTTTCTTATCATCAAGAAAAGCATATTTAAGATCATCAAGCAGAGGTTTTAAATCAAAGACAGGATCCTCCTTGGGTGGTAATGTTGTACCCAAGTCTTCCACGGGCAAATTATGTTTCAGTATCACTAGTTGACGAAGAATAATATCGTTAATCTCATTTCCCTTTTCAATAAAGACATCACTCTCATTGTCTTCCATATATTGATGCAAAGCATTGTTAGGAGCAAGATCAATAGAAGCAAGTTGTTCAACTTTAAAATTCTCATCAGGCAATCTAGATTCATAAGGTGCTCTATCAAATTTGGAGAAATTGAACTCAAAAGATTTTCCATCAAATTTGGCCAAAATCTTCTCTCTTTTACAATCTATAATAGCACCACAAGTGTTCAAGAAAGGTCTACCAAAAATAATAGGACAAGTCTTACTAGCAACCCTACCAAGTACTAGAAAATCAGTGGGATATTTAGTCTTACCACATAAAACATCCACATCGCTAACAATACCAATAGGAAAAACAGTTTCTCTATTAGCAAGCTGAATAACCACATCAATATCTTGAAGATCACAAGAACCAATTTCATGCATAATTTCTCTATAAAGCTCATAAGGTATTAAGCTAGAACTAGCACCAATATCACATAAACCATAATAGAAATGATCACCAATCTTAACAAAAATCTTAGGAACACTAGTTTTCTTAGGTCTATGAGGATGGGAAACAATATCAAAACAATGTGTTCATCCTCCACATTTCCACAAACAAGATCTTTCACTATTGCTGCAGCAGGTTCAAAAGTTATTTGTTCATCAGTTTCAATAGATTTCTTGTTACTCTTATTAACCACACTAGCTACCAAAGAGTTCTATTTCACTTTAGCAGGGAAAGGCTTTTTTTCAATACAAGGCTTAGGAATAGTAGGATTAATAGCATGCACTTCTATATTACTAGAAGGAACAATATCTTTATAAGGTGCATGGTACTTGTGATAATTCTTTTTAGGAATATCAAGATAGGAGGCAAAAGATTTGAGAATCAAGACCACAAACAACACTAACATCATAAAAATCATTGGTTCCCATAAAAGATTTAATGCATTCATAATCATAATTTATACCTGACTTTCTACCTTTCTCGTTCTCCCATCCTTCAGTGTTTTCTTGAATACAGTCAAGAAGATCCCATTTAGCTTATTCCTTCATACGTGTGAACGCTCCGGAACAAGAAGCATCCAATAAATCCTTGTCATGAAGAGAAATCCTTGCATAAAAATTATTAATAACAATATTTCTCGGGAGTTCATGAACGGGACATTTAATCATTAATAACTTCATTCTCCCCCACGCTTAGGCAATACTCTCTACCTCATGAGGACAAAAATTATAGATTTGATTCTGGTCTTTATGAATCTCACTAGGTGGATAAAATTTAGAATAAAAGAGAGGAACAATTTCCTCCCATCCAATAGATTCACCATTCTTCAGTAATTTGAACCATTCAGCAGCTCTTCCTTTCAGTGATAAGGAAAGTAATTTTCATTTAACTTGATCCATTGTAATACCTACACACCTGAATAACTAGCATAATCTTTACCTAATAATAAAGGGAGGAAGGTTTCTTCCTCCCAAAATTTAGTACGTTTTTTGTCCGTTCGTGTGTTACGTTTTCGTACGTTTCCATCCGACCACTCTCGGTTTTGACCGTCGTTAACCCAATTGCTAAAATAAAAACGGTTTCCCAATCTCTCAAGGAACCTGACGAGGATCAGGACTTTTCTTTGGTTGTCGCTGCAGCGATCCGAACTGTTATAATTCACGGTGCAAGCAGGCTCAACCGTCCCATAAATACACACCTCATGGCGAAACAGGTAAAACAGCTGGCGAAATCCGACGAACGGATTAAGTGCGATGCATAGTCGCGCTGAGGAGCCGCGCCTCCCGACAATGTCGAAGCAGGACAAGCAGCCGACGAACGGATTACTTGCGACACATAGTCGCGCCGAGTTCGATGGTCGTTGCGTTCCCTGCATCGAGGCTCGGTGACCGTGGACACGCACAAGGACGACCACACACGCTCATGGCATGGCCCGACAGAGGGAGGACCTCGGAGTGCTGAAACCGGGCTCGGCGCAGAAGGGAACCCGGACTCCACCACGCCACTCTCCTTCACCTCGTTGTGTTGCCGGTCGTCGACCTCCCCAGCGTTCCCCTGCGACCCTACCTGATGTGTGACCACACCGTCCTCCCAAGCCTCATGAGTGGAGGAGAGGCGGCCGCTGCCATGTAGCCGCTTGTGTCGTCACTGCAGCCGCCGATGACCTTCATGGGCCGCAAGGGCACCCACTTCGTTGACACCGCGGGTGGAACGCTAATTGGCGGCTCTACTCCCGCTTCCCGATAGTTGCCGGCTTGCCGCACCATGGCCACTACATCAACCTTCATCGACGCTGGCCCCGACATGTCTATATCTCATCCGACCACTTCAGCTTGGCCATCATGCAAAGCAACTCGCACAGTCTGGCAGCACGATGGGAGCGGCGTGTCCTTGATGTTGCCGTTGCCGGCGGTGTGGGGGCAGCAGGTGACGACGTCGTGCCTGGCGTCGCTGATAAGCACGTTGACGACGTGCCTCAAATTCAGGATGGGAAGCACTAACGGCGGGTGCTCGCGTACGCAGCAATGTGCATGCCGACCCTCACTCGTCTGCACCAAAGACTGCACATGCCGCATCCTCACCGGCAACGTGCCTTTTAGCGGCCTCCCTATCGCCTCAGGCCCTCAGCAGAGGTTTAGAAATCGACCCGATTTGTTATTTTTTACTTTACATAACAAGCTTAATTTTACTGAATTTGAACCGATGAGCTCTGATTAACCTTACAAGTTTTTGGTTGTTTCATTCACTGTGATTTGCAGATACAGCAATGCAACTTAGAATCCTTCCTTTGGCAAGTTTTTTTTAGGTTTACGGTGAGTTCATCATAGAAGCCCCATAAATCAAATTTATCCCTAATGTCTGACGTAGAGAAAATAAACAGTTTTGTATGCCCATTGCTCAGCAATACCACAGACGAGTTTATTATCAGCGGGGAAAGAAAGAGGTTTGATCCCCATCGCCTTCAATTCTGTTGGAAAGAATTTGGATACTGTGTGATGTTTCTTGCCCATACACATTAAATATTCTGATTTCTTCTGTCTTCACTATGTACATAATCTAATCCTTCTGCCTTTTTCAGCCTTAAGTGATGCAGACCGTGAATATATAATATATGACGTGTTTCAATTTGATTTTCTAGCCATTTATGTTTCTATTAGGCAATTTCAGCTTGGATCCTCGAGTAAGTGCATGATATTGGCAATGTTTTTAAGCACAATTCGATCCACGGGTGATGCAGGAACAAAATTGGAGACTGATTGCTTTTTTCGTAAGTCATTCCTAAGGATCATGTTCAGTTCTAATCTACCTGATATTGGAGAAGAGTTATCATTACAGTTCGACAAGGCTGTAGCAGAAGTCTTAAACCAAGGTTCTGGACTCCATGGTTAAGCACATGATCTAGATTGAACAGTGAATTAACACTTAGTCCTATATATTTATGTTTGAACTCTTCAATTTTGCTAGCAGGTTTAGCATGTGGCTTATCTCTTGCTCCATACTGTAGTGGTAATAGCAGAGTCTTCGGTTAGAGTGGATGACTTCCCGTGGAAGGCGGTTACGGTCTCGCATGCCAGCGCAAGACCCCTCCTCCATGCCCCCGTTCATTCCAACCTTGATGTCGTCTCACCTCTCCTGGACCCCGCATCAACATAGATTAGTCTATGGTCGTGTCGCCTAAGTTCCGCTGGATGTTCTGATTATGGTCATTCCGGTAGATTTCAACTCACATCTTTTCCATGGAGAAGCACCGGTGGAGTGCATATTTGCTTAAATTTTAGTTTGACCCCCACTTGCTGCTTAGTGGAGTGTGATTTCAATAGGGTACATGACACAAATTATGGGAAGTTTTTATCCCGTTGCAACGCATGGGCACATGTGCTAGTTCATGTATAAAGAGCAAATGATCACCGGGATGGACAGTTCCATCACCATAGTAGCAGTTATCCATAACACGTTCAAAAAAATTTATAGGTATTTTATAAGGACCTAATTCAGCAGAACACGGTTTACCAACTACCCTAGTAGCAACGGTAGAAGTACCCCTGAAGAGAGAACCAAAAGTATTCTCCATAATGAAATAAAACAGCAGACAAAAATAAAAACAACACTCACAGTAAAAGTGTCTCTTACCAATTCTACTTACCAATAGCGCTTCGCTCCCCGGCAATGGCGCCAAAAATAGTGTTGATGACCCACACGTATAGGGGGTTTATTGTAGTACTTCCGATAAATAAGAGTGTCGAACCCAACAAGGAGCAGAAAGTGTTGACAAACAGGTTGGATAGAGAATTCACTATAAACTCTAGCAAACGGGTTTTTGGTTGTTTTGGATATAGCAGATAAATAAAGTGCGAGTAAATAAAAAGCAGTAAATAATATTGCAGCGAGTGGTCCAATCCTTTTGAGAGCAAAGGACAATCTGGTTGAGTTACTTATGACTACCAAATGTTCTCGAGGACACATGGGAATTTCGTCCAGTGCTTTCGCTTCGTTACAGTTGATTAATATCCATTGGTTCGTGAAGTGTTGTGTGGGTGAACCTATGCTAATGCACCGCCCAACTAGGACTAATACATACTTGTGATTATACCCCTCGTAAGCACCCGCAAATACATCAAAGTAATTATGATAAAACTAACCACAGCCTTAAAACTCCGACATTCTACGCTCCCTCGTGCATTGGTTTCCTAACGGGGGTTTAGGTTTCTGTCACTCCGGCAACCCCACAATTAGTAGCCAAATACACAATGCATCCTCCTAGGCCCATAAAGGTGAAGTATCATGTAGTCGATGTTCACATGACACCAGTAGAAGAATAGCACCACAACTTAAATACCGAACCACGAGATATTACTTCAATATAACTTCACTACTAACATCATGACTTCTCCCATGTCCTCAAGAACTAAACGAACTACTCACAAGACATCATATGGACCATAATCAGAGGTGATATAATGGATAATAACAATCTGGTCATAAAGTGTTAACAACGATAAATCTCATAAGCATCAACTACTAACAAGTAATCCACACCGCGAGAGAGATCTAATGTAAAACAACGATAGAGGCCCCTAATTGTTACAGAGGGATGATGGTGGATGATGAGGGTGATGGTGCTGGTGATGAGGGTGATGAAGATGACGATCTTGATGATGCCCGGAGCGATGACGATGATGATGGCGGTGATTTCCCCTCTAAGGAGAGGAATTTCCCCGACAAATTTCTCCCTGCCAGAGAGCTTTTCTCTCTCGGGCGTTTTCCGCCCCAATGCAGCAACGAAATAATTCTTTGATGATGGTATGGGGCTTAGGGTTCCCTCGGGGTGAAGTACGCAAAAAATATCCACCAAAGGTGGGCCAGGGTGGCCACACCACGTGGCGGCGTGGCCAAGGGGTGGGGCGCTGATACGTCTCCAACGTATCTATAATTTCTGATGCTCCATGATGATATTATGCCAATTGCTACATGTTTTCTCCCTTCTTTATGTCATATTTACATGTTTTCTGGGACTAACCTATTAACAAGATGCCAAGGTGCTAGTTCCCTGTTTTCTGCTGTTTTTATTTCAGAAAAGTTGTTCTGGAAATATTCTCGGAATTGGACCCCACAAATCCCGAAATTCCAATTTTCCACGGAAGCATCCATAAGACCAAAGAGGGGTGGTGTGGGGTCCCCAGGGCTCCATCGCCTTTGCCCTTTCGCCTATTTATTCCCCCCGGATGGAAAACCCTAGACACCTGATCAAATATCCCCGAAATGTTCCGCAGCCGCCGTCGTCGTCAGCCCTAAATCAGGGGGGTTCTGAAGCTGTCTCCCGGCACCCTGCCAGAGAGGAGATCATCACCAGAGGCTTCTTCATCACCATGCATGCCTCCGGAGTGATGCGTGAGTAGTTCATCCTTGGACTACGGGTCCATAGCAGTAGCTAGATGGTTGTCTTCTCCTCCTATGCCTCAATGTTTAAATCTCGTGAGCTGCCTAACATGATGGAGATTGTTCTTATGTAATTCTATGTGCTGTGTTTGCTGGGATCCGATGAATATTGAACTTATGCCAAGTTGATTATAGTCTTCTGTTGCATATGTTTTTTGTGGTCTTGCATGCTTTCCGGTTCTAGTGGTTGCTCTGGCCAAGTAGTTGATAGTGACTCCAAGAGGGAGTATTTATGCTCGGTAGTGGGTTCATGCCTCCTTTTCGCCTGTGCTCGAGTGATAGAAACGTGACAGGGGAGGATGTGCTGTTGGCACTAGGGAGAAAATAGCGGTGTGAGTCCCCGCGTGCACAATCATTGCTTACATTACACACATTTCTTAATGCGATTGTCTATTGCTTGCAACTTAATACCTAAAGGGGTTCGGATGATAACCTGAGGGTGGATTATTAGTCATAGATGCAGTTGGATTACAGTCTATGTATATTGTTGTAATGACCGCACTAAATATCATAGTAGTCATCATGTCATGAATGTGCACTATGGTGCAACCTTTATTTGTCAATTTCCTAGCTGTAATTTGTTCACCC
The DNA here is from genome assembly GCA_028641055.1 of Alopecurus myosuroides. Lineage (NCBI taxonomy): Eukaryota > Viridiplantae > Streptophyta > Magnoliopsida > Poales > Poaceae > Alopecurus > Alopecurus myosuroides. The sequence continues at coordinate 178,938,588 of CM054060.1, read as the reverse complement.
AGCATGCTATCTTTTATGGAGAGACACCACTAGTGAACATATGAACCCCGGTTCATTTTGCTACACTTTTAAACAAACCATTAGAATTTCCTGCTTTTTTTACTTACTGCAAGCATACACTATTTTCCACACTATACGTCCTATCTTTGTTTTCAGCAAGACCGGTGAGATTGACAACCTCACTGTACCGTTGGGACAAAGTAAGCCCAAGGGTTTTCCGAGAAGGTGACCTGGTGCTGAGGCTCGTGCAACGCACGGCCGGGATGCACAAGCTTGCCCCTCCATGGGAAGGTCCTTTCATTGTAAGCAAGGCTCTGCACAATGAAGCCTATTATCTCATCGACGCACAGACACCACAGAACAACAGGGCGGATAAATCCGGAGAGGAATTCAAGCGTCCCTGGAATGTAGCTCTACTCCGCCGTTTTCATTCCTAAACAAACATTGTATGAATCTCCTCAACCGAGTTAAGTGCCAAGTCGGCACTCCGAATTTGAACTCAAGGACTGCCTGTGCCAAACTTGCTCTGTGTTATTTATTATCTTTACTTTGTCTACTCGGTTGATTTACTCAAAACTTCACGCGCATGTCTGGTAATGTGTTTAAACCTAAGGCCAACTCTTCGACTTTGCTGCTGTCCGCAACCGGCTTCATGGCAAGCAAGAGAACAAGCCAAAGGTCAATGAACACACGAAAAACTCCTAAGGAAAAGAGGAGTGTATCAACCGAGTAGATCGTTTTTTCGTTCTGTGTTTTCGGCTAAGTGTTGGGCATCGTTAAGTTCAAATCTCAAAGTGGTTAAGTATTAGAAACTCGGTTTTGGAAATCTTATGACACGACTACCAAAAATCCACAAGTGGCAGGTAAGAGCAAAGACAAAAGAACTGAGTGGATAAGAAAAGCAACTCGGGGACTTGCATTTAACACAATCCAGCATTGATCCATGCTTGCTAAGAAAACTTAATTAAAATAGAGTAGCACTAAAACAATAAACTGTTGATACGTCTGCACCCGGCATACCGGGGATCTGATAAGCAGTTTTGAGTTAAATTAAGAGCAGGAACTTAAGATATGGTCGATGGAGTGGAGTTGGCTTCTACGCTCGACAGATCCGAGGACTCGAAGGCGAGCGCGGAGGAGGGCTCAGAGGCAGCAGATGAGGTTGGAGGCACAGACCCGGATGCGACGTTCTCGGTGGCGCCCCCCGCTGCGCCCAACTCGGGAGCAGGTGTGTCAATCACCATCTCGGTGGTGACAGCTCTGGAGGGGGCAGCGTGCTGCGAATCAATCCGGGTCTCTTCAGAGCCAGATCCTGACTCAGTCGCCCCTTGATCGCCACCCGTCTCGGCCTCCTCCTCAGCAATGTCCTGCTCGGCTCCCTCGTCACCGGTTTCTTCATGCTCCTCCTCCTCATCGCCTTGACCACCTTCCTCGCCGGCATCATCGTCATCTTCTTCATCATCGTCTTCAACATTTGTGTCCAGCTCCGTGGGGCCGTCGATGTACTGTTGACTATCGGCATAGGATGCAAGATGATAGGCGGTCTCCTTGCGACGCAGGATGAACTCGTCTCTCTCGGTCCACTTTGAATTGTTCCGGAGGTCCTTGAGCTTCTCAAGATCCAGATTCTCGTACCAAGATAGCACGACGTGGAGGGCTTCATCTGCACCGGCTCGTGCTGCAGAGGCGCGCCATTTCTTCAACTCCTCCTTGATGTGATCCAGGTCGGAGGCGATCTGATTGATTGTGTCTGGGACCTCCCTCTCCGGCCAGAAAAGCTTGTGTAGGCGCATGGCTATTGATACCATGGAGGCGCCCATGCCCTTGAGGGAGAGTACCCAAGCTTTGATGCTATCGATCTGGTCGTCGATTGTGGCTGAGTCTCCAACATTAAGGCCTGCAACGGCCCTCAGCCTCTTGGCTTTCTCCACAGCAGTTTCAGCAGCAAGATTGAAATCCGGAAAGGTGACTAGGGTGGGGCATGCTGGGTTGAGTCAGAAAAATGAACCGAGAAGAAGAAAAGCTGAATAGAAGAAACTGAAAGAATGAAACCGGATAGAGCAAAGGTTTACTGTAACTCACAGCGTAATTCCAGAACAAGGGCCCCTAGCCGGCGGGTCTAGTCTTCAACGAGCCTGAAGTGCTTGTCTTGGAGGCGGCGCGAGTCGTCCACCATAGTGTCGAGGGTTTGTTTCTCGTTCTTAGAGACTCAATATCCTTCTCAAGCTCCAGCTTCTCCGCGGCAGCCCGGTTCAGCGCCTCGGTCTTCTCATTACCGGCCTGCAGCGCGGTTTTGAGGGCCTCAGCGAGCTCAAGCTTAATCTTGTGCACCTCCTCCTTCTCTGCACAGACGCGGCCATGAATTCGCAGTCTTGATGCATGTCAGCGAGCGCCTTATGCTCACCTGCAGAGAAGCAGAAATTAAGCAGAGATAGAGAATGGGCATAAGCACAAAACGCACAAACCAAAGCATTAGTACTTAATCTCTAAAGCGGAGAGCTTGGTGATGGTGTCGGTAAGGCTCTGCTCCAGGACAGCTCTTTCACCCTTCTCCTCTTCCAACTACCGGTTCTTCGCCTTGACAGCTCGGTGGGACCATAGAAGTTGGCGGAACAGTTTGGTGCGGGTTTGAGTGCATTCCTGAAGAAGAAGATGGAGAAGTTATGAGTGGGAAGATTCAGCCCGGGTAGACTGCAACTCGGTCGAGCCTTGCCTACTCCGCCCAAATCTCGGGGACTGGATGGTAGATAAGAAAAGAGATAGAAGAAAAATGGAAAAGAGGGCAACTCGGAAGACCAGATAGAAGGAAAATTCACTTAACCGGTTGGTGTTCTCGGCATCCTCAGCAGCTTTGCGCAGGCAGGACATTTTATGCGCCAATGTACTGCTGGATGCGGCCATGGCCATTGAGACAGGGCCGGCATGCGCCTTGTTCCAAGATTGAAGATAATTATCCAAGCTGTTGAGCCTCAGGCCATCCCATTCCGCGCGACCGAACTTCTTGCTGTCCCAGTCCTTCTCAATATAACCGATCCTGTCCAGGATGGTCTCCATATATTCTCGGAGCTCGTAGGCAAGCTCCAGGAGTTGGTTATCAGGCTGGATGGTCAAGGCACCTTCTTTACCCTTGGAGCCGGAGAGGGCTAGTTTCCTCCATCTCTTCAGCTCTTCCAGCCGCTTGTTTTCAAGATCTTGCTTTTGCTGGTGCTGCTCCTGCAGTTCGCGCCAGTATTCCGGGATGTTGGCACCATAGGCACCTGCTCCAGGAGCCTGTTGGTCCTTGGGGGGAAATTGTATACTGGTCTGAATAAGTTTGGAGCTCCTAGTAACAGGGCCACCCTTGCGGGGCACCAGCGCGTTGCTTGGTGCTGGAGAACTTGGAGTGTTTCCGACAGTGGTGGCCGGTATCCGGTAGGACTGACTCAGACCTTTCTTGCCATCGGTCTTGGTGGCTTTGGCAGTATTGGTGGCAGTCTTCTCGACTGCAGCCGCAACATCGAGAGGTGTGGAAGATTTTGGAACAGGTGGCGGCTTGGTTGCACCAGGGACATCAGAAGGAGCTCACGGCAGTGGAGGCGGCGCCTGTGGCGTTGGTAGTGGCGTTTGCTGCTGGCCAGCCTGCCTCGCATCCGGCTAGGGTGTTCTTTTGGGTGGCTCCTGCAGCTGCCCTGGGGCGGATGTTGATCTTGGCCCTGCGCTGGTGTAGTCTCCTTCCGCTTCTCGGCGGGGGCCTCTGGTTGTTTCTCGACGGGGTCCTCCTGCTGCTTCTCGGCGGGGATTTCTTGGGGCGTCTCGATGGAGGTTGCTGCTAGTGATGCTTTCCTCTCGGCGGCGGGCTCTAGTGCTGATTGTTCAGAGATGGGCTCCGGTGGCTCCGAAGCCCGATCAGTTTCCATCTCGGTTCCAGTATTCTTGGCACCGAGGTCTTGTTCTTCCTTAAGAGGAGAGGACATCCGGGTCCCATCCTCTGGCTGGTAATCCCCTTCGTCGGTGGTAAGGTCCACGACGTTCTCAGGTGCACTTGTCTTAGGTGGCGCGTTGGTAGCGTCCGCGTCCAGTGCGTCGCTGAAAAGAGAGAAAGAGAGAAGGAATGAAGAGGGCGCAAATACAAAGCACCAAAAATAGAGGAAAGACAGAGAAGACAGGAGGATGCAAACACTAAGCATAGAGTTTCTCGGTCAGACTTACCCGTCCACGACAGGGCCCTTCTTGTGCGTATTGATCTTCTTGGCGGTCTTCTTCTTCTTCGCGGCAGGGGGCTCCACTGCTCCACTACCCGGCCTCTTCTTAGTTCCGGTGGGCGCATCCATTGACAAGGGTTGCGCGTCTATGGGCTATTCCTCCTCCAACTCATCTGCAACCAAGAAGAGCGAATTCAGGAATCAGTAAGGAAAGAAGTAGAGATATGTGGCGGTGAGCACATTGGTGAACTCGGTCACCTTCATCGTCTTCGGACCGGTCCCGAATGGAGGTGGAGACTCGGAACTTACCATCCTGGCCGGCGAGCGGGATACAGAGCGTATCCTGGATGTCAAACGCCTCTGCGTCGTCCTCGGTCCGATCTGGCTCCCAGTTTTGCTCAGGGATGGGATTGTCCTCTCTTTTCTGGCGAGGAATGACCTAAGGATGCAAGCGCATAGCGTAAGAAATAAACTATATCCGAGGGTACCGAGTGGAAGTCCTACTTGGTCTAGCATGAAGACACAAAGCATATGAAGCTAAGTCCTAAAAAGAGAAACGGTAAGAGGAATTCTACTCGGAGTAGCATGCAAGTACAAAGCATAATGAGCTAAAACCTATAAGAGGAATTCTACTCGGTATAGCATGAAAGTACAAAGTATAATGAGCTAAATCCTAGAAGAGGAATTCTAGTCGATGTGGCGTGCAAGCACAAAGCATTATAAACTAAGTCCTAACAGAGGAGTCCTACTCTGTATAGAATGCAAACACAAAGCATATCGGGCTAATCCTAAGGGGGAGAAACCGAGACACCTCCTACTCAATAGAGTGTGAAGAAACAAGAAATCAGCTAAGTGCATAAAGAAGGGTACTCACTTGGGGGGCTGGTTTGTTGCGGCTAGACGACACAAACCCGTAAAACCAGGTGTCTGAGAGCGTGGCCCTGAGGATGGACTTGGCCCAGATAGCCACCTCTGCTTTGGTGAGCTCGAAGGTGGTTGTCCGGGTACAGTCTCGGGCGCCACCCATGAAGCACATCTTATGCGCTCGCTCTTGGAGAGGAAGAACCCGATGCTCCACCCAGCAGGCGATCAGGTCGTCCTTTCGGAGTCCTTGCTCGACCAACTCCTTCAACCGGTCATCTACCCAGTTGACGTCTGTCATGGTCCTCTTGGGGTGGTAGCCCCAATTCCTCATCTCGGTGGGGGGGGACATTCTGGAACTCGAGCAACTTGATGAGGTCAACTTGCTTCTCGCCTTTTGCCGGAGGTGGGGTTCTTAACGTATAAGAACCCTCTCTGCCACTTCCGGCAGGTGTCTAGTCCGAGTACCCGCGGGTGGCTACTCACTGTCCGCTGGATGATCATGGCAGTCCCTGTATGTGTCATCTCTTTGGGGGAAATCGGGTTGGATGTGTTGGGCAAGACTTGTTGGCGAAAGAAGAAATATTTTGCCCATGTGTCTATCGTGGGGTAGACACTGAGGAACGCTTCGCAACAAGTGACATAGGTGGAGAGCATCGCGATAGCGTTGCCGGGGAGGTGATGTGGTTGGAGGCCAAAGTGGCGAAAGAAGTCTTTCATGAACTTGGATACGGGAAGGACAAAGCCGCGTTTAAAATGGCTCAAGAAGACGACGTACTCACCAGGGCCGGGGGTCGGCTCCCGCTCGTTGCCAGGAGGCTGGCAGATGACGCCGGGGGGCACCCGGCGGGTGTTGACCAGCCACTGGCAGTCGGATGCCTTGACATCGGATCCTTCCCAGGCGGGGCGCATCGAGGGAGGATCCTCCTGGTGCAGATCTGCGGCGGGCTCGAGCTCCATCTATTTTCTCTGATGAGGAAGTGTGGGTGTCAGAGATGGAGATGGAGGCGCAAAATCGAGGACGACGGTGGCGCGGGGTTGGAGAGGACAACACCGCACGGTGAAGATCTTGTCGTGGTCGAGTGCACTCCGTGAGAGGCGGCGCGCGGGGATGGATATTTCCTCTCTCTGCGCGCGGAGCAGCGGCGTGCTGTGGATTCGCGGTGGCGCTGGATGTTCGCTGCGAGTTTGGAGGCGGAAAGGAATCGGCGCTTGGGAAAGTGGCAAGGAAGATTAGACGATGGGCGGCGCAGAGGTATTTAACCCTCTCCCAGTGCAGTTATGACTCGTGATCGAATGCGGAGAAGATCGTGCGGCATGGGGGTTACCATGCCCGTTGGAAACGCATAAAGCGAGTAACTCGCGCGTAACGGGCCCAGTTAATCCCAAGTCGCAGATCGTGGTCTCTTGAGTACATGTGCAAAGAGACGCAAAGGCATGTGGGCCCTACGAGCAGCGGCAGACGCGTGCCACGTAACCGCGTTAGACCCGAGGCGTCGTGGGCAGCGGTGGCAGGACATGTGTATGGCCTTGACACAAGAAGATAGGAGCGCTCTGTTAGGAGCGGCAAAGTTTTTTAAAATTTGGCTAAGTATTGGGATCTCGGTTGGACCCAGGTCCGCTTGGCCTACCCGGCACAATGAAGAAAGTCCCACTGACTACGATGGAGAAGGTCCGAGTTCAGATTGTGAGCAACCGAGTTGAGGTGCAACTCGGATATGATTCATCATGGAGGTTATTTTGGTTTAAGCTGGCAGGGCCCAACGACCAAGTTCGCCGGACTCTACCAGCTTCGGGGACTAATGTCAGGGGCTGCCCTCGAGTAGGGGTAAGGCAGGTGAGAAACAAAGTTCAAGATATTGTTTACCAAGTTCAGCCGTACCGAGTTGGTACTGGCCGGGTAGGAAGCTAATCGGATGTCTGCTATCCTTTTGGTGCTATTCGGCAGGAAGAACAAGAGGCAAGAAGAAAGAATCAAGTGTCTGTCTGGATCAGCCGGGTAGCGATCGGGTGATCCAGATAGACGAACAGATGTTCTACTAGGGCACAAAGTCAATGGAGTCGTTGAGGTGAATCCCGTGTATCCAGGGGCCGTACAGGTGTGCGGTTCAATTTACTAGGTACGTGGTTATCCGCAAAGAGACGTGGATACAGTACGGGATGGGAGCTATCAAGTCCTGTCACCGACAAGGGGGACAGGACGTGTCAGTGACCTACCCTAAGAGACTGACAAGGTGGACAAGACATGTCAGCCGCCTACCGCGGAGACTTTCGGCAATGTTGTCAGCGGGAACACGGAGGCGTGAACTGTTGCGTGCACGGCGGCACAGTGGAGTTGTCTACTCTGTAAATTTTATTCCTAGAATAGTGGTTGGCCACCAGTATATAAGGTGGCCTACCCCACCCTGCGCGAGGGAGGTTATGGACTGGCTCATTTATTGCGAGGTTCACTATTCACAGAAAGAGAGAGCTAGAGAGAGATAGGAACTTGTCTACTCGACAGAGATATATACAGAGAGAAAGGCAGGAGTACGGGTGTTACCTCCACACGAGGGCCCCGAACCTGGGTAGATTGTTGTGTTTGCGGTATTCCTGAGCGCGCCATCTAGGCGAGCGATCCCTCCCCGGATACCTACAGCGTCCATCGGCCCCAAACTTAAGCCATCCTATGGCATCTGTCTTCTCCATACCACGACAGTCGAGGATCTCCACCGCCTGGAACCCAGACATTCTTGACGATGATGATGAGGATGAGTAAGTTCCTTGTGTTCGCCCTTTTTATTGCGAATTTGCTTCCTCGTCTTTTCTAATTCTAGCTTCTGCAGTAGCCTTGCGACTATCAACGTGGACCAATTTGCTTCTTTTACTCCGTCCTTGAAGAGGAAAGAGGCTCCCGCAGAAGTCACTCCAGTTGTGGATCCCATTCGAAAGCCCCCGAGCCCAGAGAAGGCAGTCGACATCCCGGAATACGAGATGCCCAACTGAAAGAGCAATTTCGATATCTTGATGTTTTGTGTGTTTGTTAACAACATAAAGAAGTTACTAACCGTATGTGCTATTCTGTCAAAGGTTTTGGTCTTAAATCAGCACACATACGGTATCGAAGAAATGGTGCAGAAATCGAAGATCAACGGATTTTTTCCTGGCCTGAAAAAGCATTTCCAAGTGTAGCCCGGAATTATTCCAGGTGATTCCGGGTTCGTGGAATCATTCCGGGCCATTCCGGCCACAACGGGAAAAAGCTCTACTGGAATCCGGAATATTTCGGGTGATTCCGAAAGCCGGAATTATTCCAGGCCATTCCAGCCATAACGGGAAAATGTTCTATTACCATACAGAATTATTCCGGACCATTCCGGACCAATCCGGAGTAGCCCGGAATCGTTCCGACCTCAACGCGAAAATCTCTGTTAACATCCAGATTGCTCCGGAATTATTCCGGGGTCCGGAATTATTCCGGGCCATTCCGGCCTGGTCGCAAATGGGCAGAAAAACGGCTAGTTTTAAGTGAGGGCTATAAATAGGCCCTCTCTTTCTTGCCCAAGGGTTAGCTCCACCAGCACTGAAGACTCCATTGATTGAGCTCACCCACCAAGCTAGATCTCCCTCCTCCTCCACCCAAACTTGTTGAATCTTTGAGGATTGAAGGAGTACCCCCGGATCTACATCTTCACCAACCGGTTTTCCATTTCCCCCTCATTAGCTTGAGGGATCTTGGCCTAGGGTTTCCTCTTGTGGAGAACCTAGGCTTCTTGCTACTCTTGGTGACTTGTGATTGTTGGGAGCCCCCAATTAAGTTGTGGGTGTGTGCCCCAAGATTGTTTGTAAAGGATTCGATCCCCGCCTCAAAGGGGTTCAATAGTGGAAGGTGAACTAGGCCTTTGTGGCGGAAGTTCATCGGAGAATAGGGTGAGGCCTTTATGGCGTTGAGTAGGCCTTCGTGGCGAGATCACACCCCTCTAACGAGACGTACTCCCTTAACAAGGAGGAACTCGGGAATACATCGTGTCTCCGTGTGCTTCCATCGGTTACCTCGTTCCCTTACTCTTTACTTACTCGTACTTGTAGCATTTATTGTAGTACTTGTTGTATTAAGTGTTATCCTAGTTGCATTAATTGCTTGTCTTGCCATATAGGTAAATTCACCATTAGTTGCACTATCTAGAGAATTTACCTTTGTGTCAAGCCTAAACGTTGTGAAAAATTAAAATTGGTCATAGCACCTATTCACCCCCCCTCTAGGTGCCCATACTTTACTTTCAATTGGTATCAGAGCCTCGGCTCTTATATTGGGCTTAACCGCCTAAGAGTTTTAGTATGGGAGATGATTTGGACACCGAAATGTCCGTGGCTAGTGTGTCCATGGATGATCTCAATGAGTTGAGAAAGTCATTGACCTCATCCATAGATACCAAGTTTGATGAGTTGCGTCAAGTCTTGGCGCAACTCCACAAAGCCAAAGGACCGGAGGTAGCCGAATCAACTCCTCCGGAAACTAATCCGGAGGGCGCCAAGAAAGGGGTAGATGGTGATCCATCTAAAATTGCTTCCGCCGAAAACTCCACTAAGACGGGTACGGAGGGAAACGGAGAATTTCATGCCGTTCCTTTAAGTTATTCTCCCGATCCTACCGTTCCCCATCCTCATATAATCCCTAGAGGAGATCCACCTAAAATTTATGCCTTTTCTTTTCGTGAATGGAAATATTACATGGAGACTCACTTGAACTCTTCTTGTATAGATCTTTGGAGGATCACTCGTGATGGATACAAGCCATTTGATCCCAAGAACTTAACAAGAAGAGAAGCCATTGATTGCCAACTCAACTACACCACTTTGTCCATTCTTCAACAAGCCGTGGGTCCTAACCACATGCCGCATCTTCAACAATATTCCACCGCCAAGGAAACATGGGACGCTCTTGTCGTCATGTTTGTGGGCAATGAGAGCATGCAAAGGAATATATATGATGCCTTGACCAATGAGGCCGAAGGGTTCTATATGCATGATGGAGAGGATCATGTGGACATGTACTGGAGGCTCAAGACTCTTGCCACCGCCTTCTCAAATGTTGGTGCCAAGTACATTGATGATGCATGGATCAAGAGGAAGTACATGATTGCCATAATGCCATTTGAGGGCGCGGACATGAAGAGCATTCAAGGAAGACATGATTTCGCTTCCATGACCTTAACTCAAGTAATGCAAGAAATGTGCGCGTATAAAGTGCAAACCAAGAATGCTGTTGACAACCGAGCTAGGGACATTGGAATGCATCAATGAGCATCCGTTGCTTTTAAGGCCAAGGTTCTGTCAAGAGAGGTTGAGTATGAAGAAGAAGGAGAAGAGACGTTGCATCCCTTGAAGGAACAATACTATGATCCCGTTCTAAAGGATCTCATTGCTCTCACCGTGCAAAAGTTTTGGAGCAATCCTCGAAAGGGCAAGAGATTTTTTGAGGAGAAGACAAGGTATCGCTATGGAAATGATGGGGCTCAAAAAGTGAGGTCTTGCTTCAATTGTCAAGATAAGCACCATTTCATTGTGGAGTGTCCTTATGAGAATAGAGAACTCCATAGTGGCAAGCTCATTCGCAAGGACAAGTCCGAGGTTGAGTACAAGAAACCTCAATTCAACAAGAAGTATCCCACCAAGTTTGTGCTTTTGACTCAAGAGGAGCATGATTCCGGGAGTGAAGAAGAAGAAACCACAAGTGAAGTGGTCGCTCTTGCTATTGCTTCTATTCCATCGTCTTCATCTCTCTTTGAATCCCCCAATGACGATCTTCCTCAACGTAATGCCAAGTGCTTCATGGCTAAGGCCACGGAGGTATCACCTTCTTCCAACTCTAAGACTCCTAGTGAACAAGAACATCTTGCTAGTCTTAGAATAGAAGAGGAGAGGGTCTCCTTGGAACGTTTTATGTCCAACATGCAAGGGGAGACCAAGAAGTACTTTGAGTATCTCATGAGGAAATTGGGAGAGGCCCAAGATGCTCTTGAGAAGAAAGGTGAGGTTGAGAGAAGGGATGCGGATGAAATTGCATCTCTCTCTATGACTCTTGAGGAAGAGCATGATGGTAGAGTTTCTCTAGAGGATGAACTTGAATCTATTGAATTAACTCATAATGAACTTTCCCAAACATCACTAAGGAACGTGATCTTGCTATTGCTGAATATAAAAAGGCTAAAAAGGATAAGGTTGAGTTTGTGGTTGGTCATGGTAAACTAACCGAGGAGTTTGAAAAGCTAACCAAGGCTCACAAAGCTTTGGAAATCCAACACTCATCCCTCAAAGAGTTGCATGAACAACTTCAAACTCAACTTAATCAACCTAACAACCCTAGCACCTCTACTTCTTCTTGTGATCATGCAAATATTATTGAGGAAAATGCTAGGTTGAAGGATGAGCTAGCAAGGCTCAAGGGAAAAGGCCCTCAAGTTGAGGAAGTTGTGATTCCTACCCCACAAGTGGTTGCCCCTAGCTCTAATGTGGTCATTGCTAGACCACAATTGAGTGCTACAAGGCAACAAGTGGGCAAGCAAGGTCTAGGCTATGTTGCCAAGAAGAAGAACAAGAAGAAGAAAAACAAGAAGAAGACCAACAATGGTGCTTTCGAGTGGTATTGTCATTAGGGACAACACTACTCCTAGCACACCCGCTCAAGCAAACAATATGGCCTCGAGTAGTAGTGTCATGAGGGACAACACTACTCGTAGCACCTCCGCGGGAACTAACAATCCACACCATTTCATATATGTTGATTATTATGGTGTTGTGCAAGCTAAATATGTTGGTCCTATTGAGGGTTTCATTGACTATACTATTTGGGTTCCAATGACCCTTGTTGCTAACATGAAGGGACCCTCCTTGGTTACTAACTCTAGTCAATGATCTCTTGCAGGACTATGCTTCTGGTGGGACTAAATGGATAATTGATAGTGGATGCACTAGCCATATAACCGGAAGCAAAGAACTTGTGACGGAGTTGCGCCCAAATGACATACAAGAAACCGTCACTTATGGAGACTCGTCCTCGTCTAAGGTATCCGGATTCGGCAAAGTTGTGGTCGTTCCGATATCACTATGATGAACGTCATGCTTGTCGAATCCCTTGGTTACAATTTACTTTCCGTCCGCTCTCTTGGAAATATGGGTTTCTCCGTTTTTTTTATGTTGATATTGTGGTCCTTTTGAGGAGCAAGACTCTTGACGTCGCTTACGTGTGACATGTTGAAAATGAGTTGTTTGTGGTGGACTTTTCGAAGTCTACCAACACTCAAGCAATGTGTATTTTCGGAAAGGCGGACTTGGGATGGTTGTGGCATCGCCGCCTATCCCATGTCAACATGAGAACTTTGCAAAGTCTTCACAAAGGTGGCCTTATTGTCAGACTAAAAGAAAATGTTTCCTTTGCAAAGGATCACGTTTGTAGGTCGTGTGTTGAAGGAAAGATGCATGACAAGGTGCACAAGGCCAAGACTATTATCTCATGAAAGAGGATCTTGGAGCTTATCCATATTGATCTCTTTGGTGTCGTGCCCGAGGCAAGTCTTGGTGGCAAGAATTATTGCTTGGTGACTGCCGATGATTATTCAAGATACACTCGGGTTTATTTCTTCAAGTGCAAGAGTGAAACTCAACAAACCATCATCGACTTCTCCAACGAATTGCAACGTCAACACAATGTGCAAATCATGGCTATTAGGAGTGATACTGGTTCGGAGTTCAAGAACTAGACTTTGAATGAATTCCTTAGTGAAGAAGGCATTCGTCATCAATACTCCGCCACTTACACTCCTCAACAAAATGGTGTTGCCGAAAGGAAGAATCGCACCCTCTTGGATATGGCAAGGACCATGTTGGCGGAGTACTCTTCTCCCCAATATTTATGGGCCGAGGCCATATCCACCTGATGCCACTCGTCCAACCGCCTCTACATCCGCAAAGGCTTGGACAAGACCCCATATGAGATCCTCACCGGTAACAAGCCCAACGTCTCCTACTTCCGTGTATTCGGTTGTAAGTGCTTTTATTTGATCAAGGGTGTTAGGTTGTCTGAATTTCAATCCAAAACTATTGAGGGTATGTTTGTTGGTTACGGTGCCGAATCCCACACTTATAGAGTATTTTACAAATCCTCACGGATTGTCATAGAATCTTGTAGTGTGGATTTTTAGGAAAATGATGGCTCCCAAGTGGCGCATTTTCATGTTTCTAATGTAGATGTTGAAATACCTCAAGAAGCCATAGGAAGGATGGGTGTGGGATTTTTCTGCCCCATTGAGGGACACCTTATGGCAACTCGAGAAGGACTATGCTCTACTCAAGTGGAGCCTTCCTCTACAATAGAAGAACAAGCCAAGGAGCCAAGTGTTACACCTAACCAAGAACATGTTCAAGACCCTCCTCTCATTGACCAAGACACTCCGCAAGTCATACCCACTCCTACTACTAATGCGAGTCAAGGTCAACGCCAAGATTCATCATCCTCTTCATCCTCTCCTCAAGTTGAAACAAGTGTTATAGATATTGTTGTTGTTGATGATGATGATGATGATGATGAAGGCCAAGTTGTTCAACATGGGGACCCAAATGATCAAGATGATCAAGTGATCCCTCCGCGCAATAATGCGGAGATCGAAGCCCGTCATGTCAAAAGGATAAGAAGAGCTTTGAAGCAAATTGATGCCCAAGACAACAAGGTCTTGGAGGATATTCAAGCTCGAAGATCCACAAGAAGGCAATTGGCACATTTTAGTGAGCATCAAGCTCATATCTCTATGGTGGAGCCTAAGAAAGTGTTTGAAGCTCTTGAGGACTCCGATTGGGTTGAAGCTATGCATGATGAGCTCAATAACTTTGAGCACAACAAAGTTTGGAGATTGGTTGAGAAGCACAAAGATTGCCACATTGTTATTGGCACTAAGTGGATTTTCAAGAACAAGCAAGATGAGCATGGCATTGTCATTAGGAACAAGGCAAGATTGGTTGCTCAAGGTTACACTCAAGTTGAAGGCATTGACTATGATGAAACCTACGCACCCGTGGCTCTCCTTGAGTCCATCCGTATCCTCCTTTCTTATGCATCTTCTCATAATTTCAAATTGCAACAAATGGATGTGAAAAGTGCTTTCTTGAATGGTCCACTAAAAGAGGAGGTATATGTTAAGCAACCTCCGGGGTTCGAGAATCTCAACTTTCCTAACCACGTTTACAAACTTGCCAATGCTCTCTATGGTCTCAAACAAGCACCTCGTGCTTGGTATGAGCACCTTAGGGAGTTGTTAGATGATCGTGGTTTCAAAGTTGGGAAGATTGACCCCACTCTCTTCACCAAGAGAGTAAAGGGAGAGCTTTTCATATGCCAACTATATTTGGATGATATCATCTTTGTCTCAACGAACCAAGCTTTCAATAATGAGTTCTCTATGCTTATGACTGACAGGATCGAGATGTCTATGATGGGTGAGCTTAAATTCTTCCTTGTCTTCGAGATCAAGCAATTGGCTCGTGGGACTTTCATTTCTCAAGCCAAGTATACACAAGATATGATCAAGAGGTTTAATTTCCAAGAAGCTAAGATCAAGACATCTCCTATGCAAGTCAAGTGCCACCTATCTCGTAATCCGAAGGGTAAAGAAGTGGATCAAAAGTTGTATCGTTCTATGATTGGTTCTTTGCTCTATCTTTGTGAATCTAGGCCCGATATCGTTTTGAGTGTAGGTGTGTGTGCAAGGTATCAAGCGGCTCCTAAGGATAGCCACTTAGTGGCGGTCCATATGATCTTTTGTTATTTGGTTCATACCTCACGATTTGGTTTATGGTACAGATGGCTAGGTTGAGACTCCAAGTGCAGAGTGTGTAGCTAGTGGCAAGCCTTCTTCCCCACGAGGGTGACTCGAGGGTTTATATCGAACTCTTGGGGAGCCAATATTTCAGCAGTTGTCTTCCAAGCTTCCTCCAGGATCCTGCAAACAAATAGAGAGTTTTGTGCCCTCAACCTCACCAAGTGGTTGTCAAGCACAAGGTGTGAGACTTCTAAATTGTAATGCAAAACTGAAAGTAAATGTGCAATAATTAAATCTACTACTAAATGCAAATGAGAAAATAAATATGCAATGGATTGTTTTTGTATTTTTGTGATGCAAGTGGTGATGGAGATAATGTAAATTCGAATTGGAGATGCAAGTAAAGTAAAGTGCAAGTAAAGTAAATTGCAGCAAAGTAACTAGAGTGTTTTCTTATAATTAAAATAGGACCGGGGTTCATGGTTTCACACTTGCATTCTCTCAAATAAAGTAGTAGACGGTGGACATACAGAATTACATGTGAGATTACAATAACATGTTTAACATTGAGTACTTTCATATGGGCATCACGTCCTAGCATAGAGATCTCTACGGTCATATTGATCCCTCTTATACTCCACCAAGATGCTAAATAAATCATAACACCTCGATAATTAAGGAAAACCCAGAGTATAGCTTTAAGCAATGTGACATGAAGTTGAAGTAAGAACTTGCTAGATCTAGTCATGGATATTGATTAGTGTCACTTCGAATCCCCGGTAACAAGGTACTCCTTTTTATCCCTAGTGAGGTAACTAAGAAAGGTTTAACAAAACCTAAGTGGATCGCTGAACTTCTGTCACTTTCACAGCACTAGCCACCCCCCGTTACTCCAACTAATGCACCCATCACCCCACACACGCTCTCAAGAACTAGATTGATCAAAGCTAGCAAATAAGAACGGGGTACATAGGATACATATACTCAAATAAATCAAGAGAAACAATTGCAATCTAAGATTCAATAACTCATAGAAAAGATCCACCACATAGGAATTACAACGGTGCCCGTAATCATGTGAGGCAGCTCATACGGATCTAATTAGTGAAGCACATAGAGAGAGATATACAAGTGCTACTTCCACAAACCCGTAGCCCTGGGGTGGACTACTCCCTCTTCATGGAGATGTCGATGGAGATGACGTTGGAGGGGTAGGAGATCACACCGGCGGCGCCCCGCCGGAGTTTTCCCCCTCCAATCTAGAACTTCTGGTCTCTGTTTCGGTGTTTCGGTGTTTCGGCGGCGCTCTTCTCCGTAAGGGTACGGGGGACCCTTTTTATAGTCGGTTTTAGGTCAAGACGGAGTCGGTAAGTCGAAGATGGAAGGAATTGGGGCCACAGGGGCCAAAAGGGGGCCTCTCACGCGGCCAAGGAATCTGGCCGCGTGGAGGGTCCTCTTTTGGGCCTCATTTCCCAATTCTCGTCTATCCTTCGCCCGCAAGTCTTCTCCTTCCAAGAAAATGACCCCCGCAGATTTTCAGGTGATTTCGCAGAAGTTTGCCCCCTGAAACGTCAAAAATATAGAAAACGGGGTTTCTGACAGGCAGGGTTAATTCCATAAAAGTTGGGGGCCTTTGTAATTTAACCCCAAAATACTATAAAACATTGAATTATACCCTTATATGATGCAATATGTAATAGAACACCATGTGAAAATATGCAAAATTCATCTATGTATTTTACATGCATCAACATCCCCAAGCTTAACCCATGCTCGTCCTCGAGTATGAAGGTGATAAAACTAAGATGAGTTTTGCATATTGAAACAATCATGGGATATCAAGGAGGATTATTCATGCTACATATAATCAAATGATTAATACTAGAAATGAGTAGAAATATACAATTCATGTTGTAAGAAATATCAAATATGCAAGCAAAGATGCTTCATGAAAGTTCACAAAGTGTATAATGAAATAAAAGCACTATGGACAAATGCATACACAAAATAAAAAATAAAATCCTATATTGGTCAAAGAATAGCATAATGGAGAATAGAAAATATGGTGGACACTTTGGAGAAAATTGAGTAGAGGTAAAACATGATCAAGTCTTATTTAGCCTCTAAATTATTCAACTAAAATTACTAATAGAAATGTGGTATCCATTGATCTAGGACTCTCATTGCCCCTTTATCACTAGCATCTTAAAATTGTGAGTATTGAAGTAATGAGAATGACAAGGTGGTTGAAAGCCTCATGCCCCGTGAGTGTGAAAACCTACTCCATGATTACTCAACTTAAGATTCCTAATAAGCTTTGTACAATCATAATAAGTATTAATGACATCATAGAGAACCGCAAAGAGGTACCTCTTGCCCCATGACATGGAAACAAGCCCATGTTACAATGACAAGATGAACAAACGGAGTGGACTCATCATCCTTTTTATTTTCATTCACTATTATGCATAGCTTCTTATTTTACTATAGGATGTGTTGTAGAGTCACTCAAGCTGTAAGTAAGCATGGCTTGGGTTAGCGGCCCAATGCGTTTCTCTATTCATATAGATACTTACTCATCAAAACTTACTATTCCTCTATTTCATTTGGGCATGGCAGGAGTCCAAAAACAAAAGTACATGATATCAACCAAATGTAAATTTTTTGTGCAATGTTGAAAGCTTTCCGGTGATACACGTTTATAGCTAGCTCCCAACCACACACTTGTCAAACGCAAAACTTGTGGCTCCCATTATTGGGTCATGTTTATTCGATGCATAAAAAGTAAAGTGTGCCTTCAAAAGTTCGTGAGAGTCCTATCCCAAGTTCAACCCATGACAATTAATAAAGTGAATATCTTAATTTAGAACATAAATAACACAATAACATGGTGAACATACTCGGAATAGCAATGAAACTAATGGGAAGATATGGTGGACTCACTGGAAATACTTGGCTAAGGAGTGTTGGAAACAAGTTTTTACTTGTTGGAATTTTTAAATTTTTGGGCTAGCAAGAGGGAGATAGTTGACCAGCTACTATGCATGCATATGTGCATAGAACTACTCATTTAATGAAAAACTAAATAAACCAGCAATTAACATCAAGGACATGAATAAGAGATAGCTCAAGTCAACATTATTGCAAATTTCTACACATAAAAAGCCTATAAATCATGCAAACATATGTAGCTCTTCAAATCAACCATGGCATCCCTATTCCAAGTCATAATACTAGCATCCAATACATTCCAACCCAAAACTCCAGTAGCTCAATCTCATATAAAATGATGGTGGTGGTCTTATCAAAACAAAAATAAAAACAAAAACTAGACGCTTCAAGTCTCTACGATAAATGCTTTGCTTAGAAAAACAGAAAGTAGACGTGTGCTAACCAAAAGAGTGTAGCTCCAGTGGGGTGTTCATCACATCCCCAAGCTTATGTATTTCACCATTCTTGTATGTCTTGAGGCGCAGCTCCTCTATTCCCTGTGAAAAAAAAACTTCACAAAACATGTTTCTCCCATTCTTTTTCTATGGGGTGAGATTAGCAAGGACAAACAAATCACATGCTTGCTGTGCAAAATTCCAAATAAAATGCTCCAGTAGATATAAAATAAGGTTCATTATGTTGTATTTTCACTCTCTTGCTTCAAAGAATCATGGAAATTCGATTCCCAAGCCCAAAGAGTGCATAAAACAAAAGAAGGCAGAATCTGTCCAGAAAAGCAGCAGCAGAAAAACGAACGTTTTTCCCTAAGATAGACACGTCAAAAAATTAAGACAATTTTTGTGCTTACAGAGGACGAAAAGATGAAGAACATACTAAAAAATTAGCTCAATCAGACATACCAATAAAAAAATTAAAATCATACGGTGAGCAGACTCGTGCTGAAACAGAAATTTCATGCACTAGGATAGCAACTTATAAGTCCAAATGGGTTTGACTTGACTCTTTATTGAAAACTCCAGAATTAAAACAAAAAAAGTAATCTCTTGAGACAGAAAGAGGACACTAGGAAAATCCAAACAAAAACAACCGGGTTGCCTCCCGTAAAGCGCTTTCTTTATAGCCATATAGCTAGGCTTTACTTACTTGATAATAAGAGGGATAAAGCTCATGAGGGAGCTTGTTCTTCAGCGCGCCCCTCTTCCTTGGGAAGTGATCAATGCTTTTCTTGTGAGGGAACTGAAACTTGACATTCCCTTCCTTGGAGTCTATGATTGCACCTGTAGTACGAAGAAAAGGTCTACCCAAAATAATAGGACTAGGGGATTTATCCCCCATATCCATAATAATGAAATCAACGGGTACGAAAGTCATGTGCAATTCAATCATAACATCTTTTGCTTGTCCTACAGCATGTTTAGTAGAGTTATCAGCAAGGAAAAATTCACTTGAGCACTTTTATAAATTTTCTAGTTCTAGCAATTCATATAATTCTTTAGAGAGTACCGATACACTAGAACCTAGATCTAACATAGCATGGTGAATTTCTTTTCCAATTGAAACTAGCACCTTGGGGATCCATGCATCCCCAAGCTTAGGAGGTATCATGGACTCATTCTTGTATCTAGAAACTTTTTCTTGCAAGACATGATTAGCAATACAAGATCCAAAGCCAGGTTGATTAACATTTATAGTGGGATCACTAGCAAATTTTTGTAGAGTAGCAATAAGTTCTTGCAAGCTACTTTTTTCTAAATCAAGCAATGGATCCTTAATTTCAGTAAGCATCATAATTTCCTCTACTTTACTCTCTAATTTAGCTAGCATGCTTGATTCATGAGGACTAATTTCATCTTTGCTAGCAAGATAAGACATATATGAAAGTAAATATTCAGGGTACTTCACTACTTCATTCAAAGTTTCTTCTAAGCTAGTAGGGACATGCTCACTTGTATTCTCAGAAATATGATCAATATTTTCAATAATAGGAGAAGCAATAGTAATAGAATTCATTCCTACACTAGGTTGTGCTTGTGGCTTTCCTGCTGACATGCTTAATATAGTTGCTTGATTATCAGCTAATTTTGATAATGCTTTATCTAAATTCGAAGATTGAAGTTGCAATCCTTTAATATCACTACTAATGGATGCAATAGACTTATTTAACTCGTGTATCATAGCATTGTGACTAGCAACTTGTTCCATAAGCAATTTATTAGATTCAGAAATTTCACTAGAAGGCTTCCACTTATTTTCATTAGCATTAGGATATGGAACAAAAGGTTTATTTGGCACATAAGGAGGTTTACTATATGAATTGTAAGAATTACCAAAACCATTGCTACCATAATTCCTAACAAAATTAACATCCACACTTTCATAATTACTACCAACTAGCTCCTGCAAAGGCACATTCTCCATATTTTGTTTATTACTAAAAGCAAGAATAGTGTCCATTTTAGAAGACAAATCGTTGGTTTCTTCAATTGAGTTTATTTTCTTAGTGGGATTGGGTGCTCTTTCAGTATTACATTGACTATAATTTTGCAATATGCTTTCTAATATGCTCTTAGCCTCACCTACAGTTTTACTCATAAAGGCACCTCCAGTACTAGAATCAAGTATATTTCTAGACATGTAGTTTAGACCATTATAAAAAGAGTGTAGTATGGTCCATTCATTTACTCCATGTGATGGGCATGTTCTAAGAATTAATTTAATTCTATCCCATGCCATGGCTACATGTTCATTATCATTTTGCCTAAATGAGAGGATATTATTCCTATTTTGCAAAATTTTAACGGGAGGATAATATTTCTTAATGAAAGCTTCTTTTAAATCATCCCAAGACTTTATACTAGCTGTAGGTAGTGAAAGTAACCATTCTTTAGACTTTCCTCTAAGTGGAAAAGGAAATAATTTCAGTTTTAAAACACTACTTTCCACATTTTTAAATTTCTGCATATCACATATTTCCATGAAATCATGAAGATGCATAGAGGCATCCTCCATAGCACTACCACCAAATTGCTCTCTAGTAATTAAATTCAATAAACTAGGACTTACTTCATAGCTTTCAGCTTGTATTTCAGGTGTAGTAATTGGCCTAGCAATGAATTGGTCATTGGGTGTATTTGTGTAGTCACTTAATTTAGTTCTATCACCCATTTTAACAGTTTTTATGTAGTTTTTAATTTTTTATGCAAAACTGAAAAGTAATGTAACTAGGAAAATTAAAAATACTAAAATAAACTAGATAACTAAATGCAAAACTAAAATGCAAACTAAAATAAAATATGCAAGACAAAACAAAAACAAGAACAAAAAAAAAACAAAAACAAAAACAAGAAACAAAAAAATCTACTTGAAAGAAGGTGGAGATAGAAAGGACGGTACTCACGTAGGTGCAACCTCCCCAAGCTTAGGTGTTTGCACACCTTGTTGGTGATGAAGACTTCTTTTGAGCTCCCTTGGACAACTCCTTCACCTATGGCTCCCCGGCAACGGCGCCAGAAAAACGCTTGATGGCTAGGTTGAGACTCCAAGTGCAGAGTGTGTAGCTAGTGGCAAGCCTTCTTCCCCACGAGGGTGACTCGAGGGTTTATATCAAACTCTTGGGGAGCCAGTATTTCAGCAGTTGTCTTCCAAGCTTCCTCCAGGATCCTGCAAACAAATAGAGAGTTTTGTGCCCTCAACCTCACCAAGTGGTTGTCAAGCACAAGGTGTGAGACTTCTAAATTGCAATGCAAAACTGAAAGTAAATGTGCAATAATTAAATCTACTACTAAATGTAAATGAGAAAATAAATATGCAATGGATTGTTTTTGTATTTTTGTGATGCAAGTCGTGATGGAGATAATGTAAATTCGAATTGGAGATGCAAGTAAAGTAAAGTGCAAGTAAAGTAAATTGCAGCAAAGTAACTAGAGTGTTTTCTTATAATTAAAATAGGACCGGGGTTCATGGTTTCACACTTGCATTCTCTCAAATAAAGTAGTAGACGGTGGACATAAAGAATTACATGTGAGATTACAATAACATGTTTAACATTGAGTACTTTCATATGGGCATCACGTCCTAGCATAGAGATCTCTACGGTCATATTGATCCCTCTTATACTCCACCAAGATGCGAAATAAATCATAACACCTCGATAATTAAGGAAAAAACCAGAGTATAGCTTTAAGCAATGTGACATGAAGTTGAAGTAAGAACTTGCTAGATCTAGTCATGGAGATTGATTAGTGTCACTTCAAATCCCCGGTAACAAGGTACTCCTTTTTATCCCTATTGATGTAACTAAGAAAGGTTTAACAAAACCTAAGTGGATCGCTGAACTTCTGTTACTTTCACAGCACTAGCCACCCCCCGTTACTCCAACTAATGCACCCATCACCCCACACACGCTCTCAAGAACTATATTGATCAAAGCTAGCAAATAAGAACGGGGTACATAAGATACATCTACTCAAATAACTCAAGAGAAACAATTGCAATGTCAGATTCAATAACTCATAGAAAAGATCCACCACATAGGAATTACAACGGTGCCCGTAATCATGTGAGGCAGCTCATACGGATCTAATTAGTGAAGCACATAGAGAGAGAGATACAAGTGCTACTTCCACAAACCCATAGCCCTGGGGTGGACTACTCCCTCTTCATGGAGATGTCGATGGAGATGACGTTGGAGGGGTAGGAGATCACACCGGCGACGCCCCGTCGGAGTTTTCCCCCTCCAATCTGGAACTTCTGGTCCCTGTTTTGGTGTTTCGGTGTTTCGGCGGCGCTCTTCTCCGTAAGGGTACGGGGGACCCTTTTTATAGTCGGTTTTAGGTCAAGACGGAGTTGGTAAGTCGAAGATGGAAGGAATTGGGGCCACAGGGGCCAAAAGGGGGCCTCTCACGCGGCCAAGGAATCTAGCCGCGTGGAGGGTCCTCTTTTGGGCCTCCTTGCCCAATTCTCGTGGATCCTTCGCCCGCAAGTCTTCTCCTTGCAAGAAAATGACCCCCACAGATTTTCAGGTGATTTCGCGGAAGTTTGCCCCCTGAAACGTCAAAAATATAGAAAACGGGGTTTCTGACAGGCAGGGTTAATTCCATAAAAGTTGGGGGACTTTGTAATTTAACCCCAAAATACTATAAAACATTGAATTATACCCTTATATGATGCAATATGTAATAGAAAACCATGTGAAAATATGCAAAATTCATCTATGCATTTTACATGCATCAGGTACCCAAAGGGGGCACAATTTTCTCTCAAGGGCTACACGAATTCCGATTGGGCGGGTGATCAAGATGATAGGAAGTCCACTTCCGGGGCTTGCCAATTTCTTTGTCCCGTTTGGCATATGCACTTATCTTTTGATATTCCTATGTGCTCTATTCACAGGTCCTAGCGCTCGCACTAGTTTGAAGAGGAAGTCCTCTGCTGGGAGGTGTGCTGGCCCTACAAGGGGTCACACCTCCGGTTCTCATGGAGGGCATCGTGTTGATGATCAGACTGAGAGGGTGCCCGAAGGTGATCTGAAGGCCTGCACTATCCCTCAGTGGAAGCACCTCAAGAGAAAGAACCCGTACCGCTTTGTTGAGTCCACTTGTGAGGATCCTCACTTCTGGACCAACCTTCGGCTCAAGTGTTGGGATGATTTCTATTCTGTTCATAAACCACTTGTCTGTGAGCAGAATCATCGTGACATGGACTTCTATCATAGGCACAAAAATGGTGATCTCCGTCATGTGCATGCTTGCCTGTTGAAGATGGGTCTGATACCTCTTCTGGATATTGAGTGTGAGTATTTCCTAGAGTTAGTTGCTCATTTCTACTGTACTCTCCATGCCACGGGTGATGCCACGTGTACTATGACTTGGATGTGTGGCGAGCAGAAGATCTCGAGCAACTTGGTTGAGTTTGCTGAGGATCTTGGATACAGGTGGACTGCCACTTATGCTAATCATGGTTTCAAAATTCATGACAATCGAGAGTATGACAACTCAAGCTTGGAATTCTGCTATCCTCCTGATACTCAGGGCAAGACTAGGCCCTTCAACTCCAGCATGTACCCCTACTACAACCTGTTGTCTAAGATCTTCCGTGCCACCATTGTGATCAAGGCTGGTGACTACTCTGCTATCAGGGCATTTATGGTGAACCTCATGTTCATCACCAGGCCTCAAAACCAGAGGAAGATTGATGTGATGGATTTTATTTACCGTGAGATCTGCATTGGAGTCATGGAGAAGAGGAAGCCCGATTTTGGCCCACTGATTCAGAGGTTCATTAATGCCAAAGTGGGGATTGAGATCATGGATAACTACGCTTTGGTCAAGGGCAAGAAGATGGTTCCTTCTCTCATTCGTGGTGTGGAGATTCCGGAGTACTCTAGGGCCAAGTCCAAATCACCCATGGCCACTCCTTCTGCTTCCACGAGTGGTACTTCTGAGCGTCCTTCCAGTGGCATTGCAAAGTTCTTCAAGGCTATGTTCAGCATGTGAAGTGACACTAGGGCGATTGCCCATGAGGCTAGGGAGTTGGCCAAGGAGACTCGGCGCATTCAGAACGCCGACCGCATAGCTGCTGGGCTTGACGTGCCTGGTGATGATCCTATCTCTCTTGCTGCTGTTGAGTATGTTCTTGTGGAGATGCCTGAGATCCATGAGGATGACTTCAACTTCGGGGTGCCTCCAACGGATGTTCATGATGAGGAATTTTCTGATGATGAGGATGACTTTGATGCTGCTGGGATGGGAGCTCGTGATCATGAAGCTGAGCAAGAGGAAGATGATGATGAGCACCGTGGAGAAGATGATGACATGGAGTGATCCCTTGGGACGTTAGTTGGACTCTTTTTCCCTTTTTGGCGTCTTGATGCCAAAGGGGGAGAAGGAGTCCCCATATTAGGATTCCACGGGCTTTGCAAGGGTGGGAGCACGAGTCTTTTGCCTTTTGATTTCGATCTTATAGGCTTGTGCTCCGTTATCTTTAGTTCATTTTCTTAGTTTGCAAACTTCGTTTTATTTGTGTGGAACCTTGTGACGTAATTGTGTCACCCTACCCGTGGTTATTCTACTATTATCATGCTTGCTATTATCTCTATTACTATCTATGCATGTTGTATGAACTTGTTTAGACGGCTTGGTGTCTAAAACATAGGGGGAGCAAAGCCTATGAAGTGTGTGCCTCACGACACACATCGAGGAAGACCTCCGTCTATTTTTTGGACACCATTTCTTTAGTTCATATTGAATATCCCCGTTAAATCTTTATGTTGTCATCAAACACCAAAAAGGGGGAGATTGAAAGTGCAATTTCCATATCTCGATGTTTTGTGTGTTTGTTAACAACATAAAGAAGTTACTAACCGTATGTGCTATTCTGTCAAAGGTTTTGGTCTTAAATCAGCATACATACGGTATCGAAGAAATGGTGAAGAAATCGAAGATCAACGGATTTTTTCCTGGCCTGAAAAAGCATTTCCAAGTGTAGCCCGGAATTATTCCGGGTGATTCCAGGTGCCCGGAATCATTCCAGGCCATTCTAGCCACAACGGGAAAAAGCTCTGCTGGAATCCGGAATATTCCGGGTGATTCCGAAAGCCGGAATTATTCCGGGCCATTCCGGCCATAACGGAAAAATGTTCTGTTGCCATCCGGAATTATTCTGGACCATTCCGGACCAATCCGGAGCAGCCCGGAATCATTCCGACCTCAACGCGAAAATCTCTGTTGACATCCGGATTGCTCCGGAATTATTCCGGGATCCGGAATTATTCCGGGCCATTCTGGCCTGGTCGCAAATGGGCAGAAAAAACGGCTAGTTTTAAGCGAGGGCTATAAATACGCCCTCTCTTTCTTCCCCAAGGGTTAGCTCCACCAGCATTGAAGACTCCATTGATTGAGCTAACCCACCAAGCTAGATCTCCCTCCTCCTCCACCCAAACTTGTTGAATCTTTGAGGATTGAAGGAGAAGCCCCGGATCTACATCTTCACCAACCGGTTTTCCATTTCCCCCTCATTAGCTTGAGGGATCTTGGCCTAGGGTTTCCTCTTGTGGAGAACCTAGGCTTCTTGCTACTCTTGGTGACTTGTGATTGTTGGGAGCCCCCAATTAAGTTGTGGGTGTGTGCCCCAAGCTTGTTTGTAAAGGATTTGATCCCCGCCTCAAAGGGGTTCAATAGTGGGAGGTGAACTAGGCCTTTGTGGCGGAAGTTCCTCGGAGAATAGGGTGAGGCCTTTGTGGCGTTGATTAGGCCTTCGTGGCGAGCTCACACCCCTCAAACGAGACGTACTCCCTTAACAAGGAGGAACTCAGGAATATATCGTGCCTCCGTGTGCTTCCATCGGTTACCTCGTTCCCTTACTCTTTACTTACTCGTACTTGTAGCATTTATTGTAGTACTTGTTGTATTAAGTTTTGTCCTAGTTGCATTAATTGCTTGTCTTGCCATATAGGTAAATTCACCATTAGTTGCACTATCTAGAGAATTTACCTTTGTGTCAAGCCTAAACCTTGTGAAAAATTAGAATTGGTCGTAGAACCTATTCACCCCCTCTAGGTGCCCATACTTTACTTTCACCAACTTTGCGGGTGGGCGGCCTGGAGATGTCGGGGTGTCAGCGAGCAACGAGATTTCGGCCAGCTCGATCGATCCTCTGTCCGCTGTGCAGGGCCAGGTAAAGTGTTCTTCTTTTTCCTGCAAGTTGTCCTTCTCTTTTTATTTTATCAGGTGGACGACAGTGCTCCCGATGGGAGTAGCCCCCGAGTCTATGGTCGACTGCTTGCAATCGGCTATGGACTCAAGTCGAGATTTTTCTTTTCTGAGATGTTTCTTGTTTTTTATTTTCATTGGGTGCACGGCAGTGCTCCCGATGGGAGTAGCCCCCGAGGCTATACATGACTGTGGTGACGTCCCTCTAACTTTTTATTTGGAGTTTTGCAGGCCCTTCTTGATTCCCTTGCTGCTTTTGGGCGTCGGCTTCTTTTGGCTGAGGCGGGTTGTGCTTCTCTTTGGGAAGAATGCGACCAGCTCGTCCAGGACGGCCTCACCCTTCAGGGTAACTTGGCACACGTTTTTTTGCCTTAGTTATGTTTCTTCCTGATCGTGACTGTTATTTTGATTACACTCTTTATACTGCAGATGAGGTCAATCGATTGAAATCTGAGAAGGCCGAGGCTTCCTCTTGGATAAAAGACCTTGAGAAGGAGCTGGAATCTTCTCGGAAGGAGTTGGAGTCTACGCGCAAGTAGTCGGCCGACAGTTGTCGCACCCGCACTTCTATAGGATACTCACCGGGCCGTTGAATAGTAGAAGATTGGATTATGGGGCCTACCTGCACCCGCATCCTCTTACGAGTAGGCCAACACATATAGTGTGACAACCAATCTCTACTATCCACCGTCGATGTAAACCATCCCATCGAGATCAGGATACTACCATTGACGTACTTCATACCATACACACATGGTACGTCAACGGCGTTTAACAAAATGATAGCACAACATATCTCTAAGACACAAAAGATGGAAATAAGTTGCAAATAGCTCTCACTAGAGCAGAGAAAAGCAAACACAACCATTCAGAGGACACATGTCCCAACAATTCACCATTACATCACAGCGGAAGCATTCAAAAGGTCTGAGTACAGATAAAACCAACTAGGCCTAAGAGGCCGGGAATAAAAGGAAAACGGAGCCCATCCACGAAGTCTCGGATCCTGCCCGGGTCCGCTATCTACTCGTCAACAGTCTCGTCGTACTCCACGTAGTAGCCACCATGGGAATCCTCGGAGTCGTAGTCTGCGGAAACCACAGCCCCAAAGGGGTCAGTACAGACAAGTACTGGCAAGCAAGACTCATAGTTCACCAAAGTGTAACCCGTCAACACCAAGCACAGATGCTTTGGGTTCAACGGAAGAAAGGGTGAAATAAAAGATGCGGCAGCGGGCTGCACTAACCAACTACAGATACATACTACAACTTCCGGCTAACAGAATGGAGATAAGATAGCGTATAGGAACCAACTACAACTAACTCCAAACAAACCCATCCTGGATCTCGCCCCTTATCCAAAGAAGCAATCCGAGGATAACTCACACCGTTGGATTAATGATGGATCAGGTTGTTGTGTCAATAAGGCTATTACTGGTCAAGTTATCATTAGTTAGGTGTAAGTTGTTTTGAGTACTTGTTAGCCAGTACTTTCACCAAGTCGTCACATAACAGCGGACAATACGGCTTCTCGAGAAGATTCATCCCTGCAGTGTGTGCTCCAATACCCGTACACACTCGAGCCACCAACTAAAACTCAGGTTGGCTCGACACGACTCGAACCATCTCTACAGCCTGTCCTAGGAGCCACGGAGCTATAAGGTCCCAGCCACGCAGCCGAATACTCAGCGCAAGTGTGCAAAACTCCCACAGGACGCAACACCCCGGCAATACAGGCCTCGCCCTATATGTGTGCGTCATCATTATCAACAGTAACCATGGGAGCGACCCATTCATGCGTATGAGCCAATGGAACACCCGAACTAAGTGTGGCTCTTCGGACAAACTGCGGATCAGGTCAAAGTCGAGGGGGGTTCCATACCACCACCCGGATGCGGTGAGCACGCTCATCATGGATCAGTAGACAAGACCCTTTTCCTAATTAGGGTCGACACTAGCAGGCCTCAAAACCACGCCGGGCCTCCTACCGGTGCCTTATCATCAAATTATTATTACCCAAGCATTAACATGTTGATTGTTTAAACATCGAGCCCCAGAACATAAAAAATATGATAACAGAAAGTAACGGACAACAGACTCGAGCAAACACAACCCTAAGCATGCTAGTAAGACACGGGCACAAGCAACGGGGTTATAGGTGTGGAGGTGGGGCCATATCAGGGTTACAGGATAACATGTGATAGGGTCGAAACACAAGCAACGATTCATAGGGCTAGCAGAAATAGACAATGGAAAGTATCGGTATCCAGTGTGGAAAGGAACACAATGGTTCATTTGAGTGAATACTTGCCTGCCAACTCAGTAGCCTGGTACTGAGCTAAATCCTCTGAAGTAGTATCATAAACCTCGTCTGTCTCAACGTCGTCGTCTATTCGAGAAGAAGCAAACAAACAACGCAGAGAGACAAACAATCAATAACATGGCATAATGCACAAACATGGGATGATGCATGTCAATTTAATTGATGCATCAGAATAAACTAATTGACAAGATAACATGTTTAAATGGACCCATATGCAATTGGATTGCATATGGAAAGCCCATGAATTAAGGTTGGGTTAACTGATCTACAACTAAACAACATGTGAAAGTGGATTAGCATGATGCATGGATGAGGAAAACAGAAAGAAAACAACCATAGGTTCAATTTGAAATAAGGTTTACCAAGTTTGGAATTTTACTTATTAAGTTATGAAATTTTGGTTTCTTAAAGGTGTCACACAAGCATTTGTTGTTTTCACCACTTTTAATTGTTCAAAACAGATAACAAAGTTCATATTTGAATAGAACACAAAATTTTAGGTGGAATACATGTTTCAATTATTGAAAAAGGAAATAGAATGAATTAATTATGAATTAAACAAGTTTAAACAAGGTTTAAATGAATTTAATTCAATTATTAATATTAATTGAATTTTATTTGTTCAAAACATTAAATAAAATTTATATTTGAAAAGATTATTTTTTTCTGGTTTGAAAACATATCTCATATGTTCAAAAAGAAATTAATTTGACCAAGTTATGAATTTAGCAATATTAAATGAGTTAAACAAGGTTTAAATTATTTATATTTGGAAAGAGGGTTTGATTTAGCATGGAAAACATATTTTATATGTGACATTTGAATTAATATTGAGTTAGTTATGGAATTAAGCAAATGTGAAAAGAATTGTTTGAATTTGAAATTTAAAAACATTTGAAATGCTCAAAACAGAAACAAATGACTTGAATAGGTAAAGAATTAAATTTGGTTCGGTAAACATATTTTATTTGTATTATTTGAAGTTGTAATAATTTAGTTGTGCATTTTTGAAGTGTAGGTATTAATCTGCCATTTTATTTAGTAGCCAGGGACTTAAAAAAACATTACAGGGACCTAGAAAATATCTACAAGGACTTGTGTGCGAAAAATAGGGTGTTGTGCTGGATCTGGAAAAAAAAAGTGTGTTGCTAACGCGCGGGGGGGGGGGAGTCGAACCCGCGACCCCCTGTGCGCGCGCAGCGAGTGCATAGCCACTGCGGTGGCTGAGCGGATTTGATAGGTTATGTGTGCGAAGGTTTTTGAGGTGTTGCTTCGGGCCTGACTGTCGAAACTGAATACAGTTCAGAGAACTGCACACGCAACGGACAGATCGATGACGGCCGGCGAGGAGCAGTTGCGGCCGCTGCGGTGGCCGGCGTGGGCGCGCCGGCTGCGCGAGGCACGGGGCGGTGGCCCGCCCACGGATGCAGGAAGGAGGAGAGGGAGGAGAGAGGGGAGCGCTCACCTCCGAGGTCGAGGTTGCAGAGGCTCGGTGCAGCTCGGTGGTGGCGACCAGCGGCGAAAACGAGGACGGCGGCGGCGCTCCGGTGGCCCTCGGGGGAAACCGAGGAAACGGCGCGGGAGAGGGAGGCGTGGCGGCTCCGTTCCCGACCCTAACTTGGCCGGTGGGACAACTTGGGCGCGGCGATCGCCGGGATACAGTAAGGTGGCGGTGGTGAATGTAAGATACAGAGAATGAAGCAGAGGGAGGAAGGAGAAGGGGATTGGCGGCGCTCGAGGAAGAAAGAAGAACAGAGAAGCTAGGGCAGAGGAAGGGCATCGAGGCTAGGGTTAAGAGGAGGAGGGGGGTGAGCTCGTGGCCGTTGCTTGCGTGCTGCTGTCGACGTGGGCACGCTCAGATGCGTGCCGTACGAAGGTAGGATAAGGGTAAGGGGGGTAGCAGGCCAGGGGCTAGGTGGGCTGGCTGCCCTTTCCCCCTCTCCTTTGCTTTATTTTTTCTTGCTGTTTCTTTTTTTTTGCAGATTTGACAAAGGTGAGAAAACATAGCTTTAGAGTTGCTAAAATTTAAGGGCAAATTTTGTATAGCTTAGTTTTTATAACAGCACCAAAGTGCAAACTTTTGCTTTTCAATATTTTGAAATTGTGTTGTTGTTTGGAATTTAGTTGAATTTGAATGAAATTTGAATTAAATGAGTTATTGCAAAGAAACAAATCATTAGTTTGAACTTACCACTTTAATGGAAACAAATTAATTGCTTTGATTGAGTATTTTATTTTGAAAATGTAACAGCACAAGTATGACACAATTTGATTTGGAATTTGTTTGAAAAATCAAATAGAAAACAAGGGAAAACAATTGAAATCAAATGGAAAACAAATGCAATGATGATGTCATGATGCAAAACAATAATTTAACAAAAAGAAAACATTCTAAAGGTGGTTTTTCATACTTGGGATGTTACAACAGTCTCGCGGGGGCGCAGGACGCCTTGAAGAAGCTGGAGGAGGCGAGCGTGAAGCACGACAGTGATCTGGTCGGCGTCCTTCGTCCCTTGGCCCTGACTTTGGCTGGTGAGTCGCGCTCGAATTTCCTTCGACTAAGCTCATTTCTTTCGCTTTCTAGTGTTTTACCGGCTCCGTCTATGTTTAGGTGCTATGGGAGTTGGGATGGAGCAGCCTGGATCGGTTCGGCGCGACGCTCCGACGGATGCGTTCACCCAGCTGCAGGAGCATGACAACAATGCTTGCTCCCTCCTCCATGATGTTGTCCGAGTGTTGACGCAGCTGCATGAACGCTTGCTCGTGGACGTGCCAGTTCCTTCGACCATTGGCGGCCTCCTGCAAGTTTTCCTGGGCGAGGATGATCCCCTTCAGGAGTACACCCTCTCGCAGACAGAGTGTGGAGCCGAGATGGCAATCTAGTTTGCCCTGGCGCACGACGTCTCAGCTGACCTGGAGAAGGTGTACTCGGAGCTTCCTCGAGACTCGCTGGGAAAAAAGGTAGCGCTTCATCCCTTTGGCGACAATGCGGGGAGGCTTGCGAAGTTGTTTTCTGAGGTAGTTTCCTGCGGCCGTAGTGGAAAGCCTGCTGCGAGTGGAACTACCTCCGCAGTTCCTTAGGTTGACCGTTGTCTTTTTATGCCTTTGTGTGTAATGAACCTTGGGATGTATTCCCGTATTTTGTTTCATCAACCGAAAGACTTTTGAGAGTGTCAGTGTTATTGTCACGCCTTACTCTATATTCTCCCGATGGGAGTAGACCCCGAGCACACGAGGATCTTTGGTGGTGCATCATCGAGTGGGGTATGATCATGTCTTCTAAAACTCCGTTGTTCATTTCCAGGTGGTGAATTCCAGTGGAGGTTCGTCGAGTGGAGCTGCTCCTTCGACTGAGCCGATGGTTGCGGCTGCGAGTATGTTCGCTTAACTCCGTGACCGTGTCACAGATGGCGAGCGTAAGCTCAATGCTTTGTGAGGCGTGGCAGATGTTGCTAAGTCGAAGCAAAAAATTGCTGCAAATCGTGAGAAATTTGTGATGGAGGAGCTGGCAAGCGTTGCAAAGCGCATGCTCTGTATGTCCCGTGAGCCCCCAGGTGCTTTTCTGCATGTTGTTGCATGTGCTTTGACACTTTCGCTATTTATGCAGTTGTTGAATCTGATGGGGCGTGGGAGGGCCACTGGGTGGAAAATCGTGTTGTTCAGGAATCAAGCAGCTCCAACCGTCACGCGAGTAATTTCTGGTCTAACCGCAGTTGTGGTTTTATTTTGGCCACTCTTCAGTACCGACCGAGTCAGGCGCAGATTTTGGTAGAATCCTGCCGGGAGGCGCTTGCTTCAGTCCATCGGGCGTTATACCCCTTCGGTGTTGTTCCGGATAGCTTGAGTGGCCTGTTGAGGCTATTCCGTCGGGTGGGGGATGTTCGCGAGTTTGTGCGTCAGCCGCTCATCTGTGGTACTCAGGTGGCGCTCGCCTTCATGCGTGTGTGGCATCCTGAGATTTACTTCAATTCTGTGGCGCGATTCCCTGACACCCGAGGGCCACGTGTAGATTTTGTCCCTCATTATGAGGTTGTGCGTCCTGCTGCGGAGAAGATTATTCGACTGATTGCGGCGAAGACCGAGCGATTGCTTCAAGAGGCGGCCACTCGGCAATAGCTGTAGATCCTTAAGGTGTATGTACCTTGTATATTGTAGTTTTTAAGGTGTGTTAAGGTGTTTACCTTGTGATCTTGTATGTTTTAATTGATTAAGGTGTTCATAAGGTGTGTACCTTGTTACCTTGTAAAAAATTTCATCGAGTGTGAGTACTCGAAGATTTTGTTGATGCCAGTTTGGTGTAGCCCCCGTGTGTTGGGGTGGGACCTTTAGCATGTAAAAGAAAAAATAGAAAAAATGGAAAGTGCGACTGTATAGTCTTTGCAACTATGGTTGAGAAACCATGTTTTTATTGCGATGGCTAAAAAGCCATGTATTTGCTCGGTCTACAATGTGGCTGGTACAGCCTTATTTCTTGCGAGTAGTGGATGAAATCCTAGGGATAGAACTTGCGGAGATGCGCCACGTTCCACGGGTTGGAGTGGATGCCACCTGTCTTTGGATTCTTCAAGCTGTAGGCACCTCCTGGGATAACTTCATGTATGATGAAGGGCCCTTCCCATGGTGGTTCTAGCTTGTGTCCTTCTTTCTGCTTGAGTCGCAACACCAGGTCGCCTACCACGAAAGACCGTTGGCGTATGCGGCGATTGTGGTGATTGCGCAGCGATTGCTGATAAACTGCTGATCTGGCGAGTGCGATGTCCCTGATCTCATCCAGCGCGTCCACGTCTTCTACGAGTGCCTTGTTGGAGGTTTCTTTGCTGTATGCGACGACTCGTGGGGCGCCGAACTTAACATCCTCGGGTAGCACGGCCTCAGCTCCGTATACCATGAAGAATGGTGTGTAGTTGCTCGATCGATTTGGTGTCGTTCGCAAGCTCCATAACACCGATGGTAGTTATTTAGCCTAATGCCATGTTGCTAGGTGTAGCCGAGAGAGTAGTCGCTTCTTTAGGACAGCCAAAACTAATCCATTGGATCGTTCGACTTGGCCGTTGGTTTGTGGGTGAGCTACCGAGGCGAATATGAGAGTTATCCCATTTTCCTTGCAGAAGTCCTGAGTTTCTTTGGTTGTGAAGTTTGTCCCGTTGTCTGTGATGATGTTGTGTGCGACACCGAACCTGCACACGATGGAGTCGAGGAATCTCACGGCGCACTCGGCGTGCAGCGACGTGACTGGCATGGCCTCTATCCATTTGTTGAATTTAGGGACTGCGACCAGCAAATTGGTGTATTCTCCGGGTGCTGATTTCCACAGTGGTCCTACCATGTCGAGCCCCCATTGAGCAAAGGGCCAAGAGATGGGGATCATGTGTAGTTCTGTGGCCGGTTCGTGTGGTTTGGGCGCGAATCTTTGGCAGGCGTTGCACTTCTCGCCGAGATCTTTGGCGTCTTTGGCTGCCAAGAGCCAGTAGAATCCTGCTCAATTTTAGGATATGAAGGATTTGCCAATAGTAACTTAATGGTATTTAATTAGTTCATATCAATTAATTAATATTGTTGATCAATAAATTTTAGAATAAAACCACAAGCCATAATATTGTTTCCCATTCCCTCTTGTATGTTATTTTCAAAGCAATGCATTTTATTTCACACCTTTATGTTTAAAACTTGGAATAACAATTAAAATTTATTATTAAATATTTTATTCTTATCAAATGTTTTTGAGGCTTATAACTTTATTAAATCTTTGATTTTTGTTGGCATAAACTATCTTCAAAGTAATGTTGGAGTTGTAAACATTTTAGGTAAAGGTTTGTTAATAAAAAGATATTCACTTTATATAAAGAAACATATTTTTGAATATGGTTTTAGGGTTTACGGAACAGAGGCATAACTGGATTTCCAATTCCAATAAACTTGGTATAGGACCTAATATTTCATTTGTGGTTGAGTTTTATTTGTTTTTGGTGACTTGTATTGACATGAAATCAAAAGTTTCAAATTTTTGTGATTTTTGATTTTTCCAAAAATCAGGGATGTTACAGACTACCACCATTAAAAGAAATCTCGTCCCGAGATTTGGCAAGGTTAGAAAGAAAAATAGGTCTGGGTGACTGGGTTCCAGAACAACTGGGTGGGCTACCACCCTTAAAAGAAACTTTTGTTGGTAGTCTATTTTCATTAGATTGGATTTTAGATTGATTTGAGATTGGCTTGAGTAGAACTTTCCTTCGCGGTAGAGCTGTAGACCAACATAGGTATGTTGAACTACCTTTGACACTGAGGGGTCACTTTTTGGGTCAACCAAAAGCCTTTGGTTCACTCTCAACTTGGCCTTTTGATATCCTTGGCAATCTTCCATCTTGTGGTTGTCATCCTTGAAGGCAAACGCCATGCTATTTCTAAAGAAACTCTCATGGCAGGCAAAATCTTCCATTACTTGATTGTCGCACCCGGACTTCTAGAGGATACTCACTGTGACGCCCCGAGATCGGGCACTATGCAGATTTCAGCATTCCCGCCAAAATCCACATAATAACCGATTCCAGGTTGCCACTCGTGATAACATTACAACAGTTCACGAATAATCCACAACAACAACAGAAAAGATATATACAAGATGACTCAAACAGGTCAAGGATACAACTGATACAAAACAAAGATCCAAATAACAGCGGAAGAAACAACATAGTGTCCGACTACGGACAAGATACAAATTGGACTAAGAGTCCTGAAGATAACCGAGAGCGTCCAATCCCTGCCCAGGCCAAGCCGGAGGGATTCCCAAGCTAACGTCGTCAGACTTCAAACCTGTTGACTGCAATGTTGAATATGCAGCCACGAAAAAGGATTCGTGGGTCAGTACGGTTAAGTACTGGCAAGTGGATAAACCATACTCACAAGATACCGACGTAACCAGTCATCACAAGATACAAATACTTTGGGTTCAACGGAAAGGAAAGGATTATTGCAAATAAGCGGCAGCGGGCTGCACTAACCAACTACAGAGACTCACTACAACATCCGGCTAAAAGAGGGGGATAAGATAGCGTATCGTAACCAACTAGTACTAACCACCCAAACAAAACCCATCCAATGTTACCCCCTACTAAGGAAGCAACCCAAGGATAACTCACACTGTTGGATTAATGATGTTCAACTTATTGTGTCAATAAGACTATTACTAGCCAAGTTATCATTAGTTAGGTGTAAGTTGTTCTGAGTACTTGTTAGCCAGTACTTTCACGAAGTTAACCATAACCGCGGAAAACACGGCTTCTCGAGAAGATTTACCCTGCAGGGGTGCACCAATTTGGCCGTACACGTAAGAATAACCCGCCAGACGGGGGATCAACCCACCAAGCGAGGTACTCAACACAACCCAACTCTTCTTCGCATCAAGCCCAAAGAACCCCGTGCAATTGAGCGCACGGCTAATCAAGCCCCACGAAGAAAAGGGGACCCTCATAGCACTCTAAGAACGTGTCTCCCTAAATGCCGACTACAAAAGTTCCACCCTGGCCTGGGTTCGCAAGATCATGCATGCGGCAAATGGAAAACCCGAACTAAATGAGGCGATTTGGACGAGATGCGAATCGAATCAAACTGAGGGGGGCGCCCATACTCGCTTCCCACATGCGGTTAGTGCGCTCATCATGGATCAGTAGACAAGACCCTTTTCCTAATTAGGGTCGACACTAGCAGGCTTCAAAACCACGCCTGGCCTCCTGCCGGTGCCTTATCATCAAATTATTATTACCCAAAACATTAACATGTTGTTGATTGAATTGAAACCCAACTATCAAACTAAACAGGTGATAAGACGGACAACAAGACTTGAGCGCAAACAACACTAAGCATGCAACTACGACACGAGGGCCAAGAGGGTAAATAAGCAACAGTTAATAGGAAGTGGAAGGAAAGGCTATTTCATGGCTGCAAGGTAAAAATATGATAGGATCGAGACACAAGCATCGAATCAACAGGCTAGAATAAGAACAACGTAAAGAATCGGTAACAAGTGATGAAAGGCAGCCATTTGGCAGCAAGTGAGTATACTTGCCTGGAATCCAGCAAGTAGAGGTACATCCACAGAACTTGTCGTTTCTCACCTCATCTCAACGTCCTATCCGGGAAGAAGCAACGAACCTCGAACAAACACCGGATGCAACAATTACTACTACGGCAAAAGATCCAGCATGATAAAGATATGGATGCATGACAATTTAATTGATGCAGCAAGATAAACTAGTTGACATGGTAAGCATATTTAAATGGGCCCATATCCAATTTGGATTGCATATGGAAAAGCCCATGAATTAAGGTTGGAATAATTGTTTTACAACTAATCAACAGGTGAAAGTGGATTAGTATGATGCATGGATGAGGAAAACAGAAAAATAACATCAATAGAAACAATTAGAAATAAGGTTTACCAAGTTTGGAATTTTAGTTATTAAGTTATGGAATTTTGGTTCCTTAAAGGTGTTACACAAGCATTTGTTGTTTTCACCCATTTTTATTATTCAAAACAGATAACAAAATTCATATTTGAAAATAGCACACAATTTTAGGTGGATTACATGTTTCAATTATTGAAAAAGGAATTACAATGATTTAATTATGAATTAAACAAGTTTAAACAAGATTTAATTGAATTTAATTCAAGTATGAATTTATTTGAATTTTTATTGTTCCAAACATTGATTCAAATTCATATTTGAAAAGTCTATACTTTTCTGGTTTGAAAACATATTTTATAAGTTCAAAAAAAATTAATTTGACCAAGTTATTAATTTAGCAATTTTAAATGATTTAAGCAAGGTTTGAATTAGTTAACCAATTTTAATTATTCAAAACAGGAAACAAAGTTTATATTTGAAAAGGTGGTTCAATCTGGCATGGAAAACATATTTTATTTGTTGGAAAACAATTTTAAATGATTTAGTTAAGCATATTACCAATTTTAAATGCATTAATTAAGAGGTGAAGCAAATATCCAATTTAAATGTTGCAAACCAGAAAACAAAGTTTATATTCAAGTGTGGCATTTAATTTTGGATGGAAAACATGTTTTGAGTATTTAATTTGGAGGAACCATTTGAAAGTTATTAATTATGCCATTTAGTTTGTCATTTTTAAGGATTATTAAATAACCTTAATTTGAATTGTCCAAATTGCAAAACAAAGTTGATAAACAGAAAGTACATTGAATTTTGACTGAAAAACATATTTTACATTTCCAATTTGGAGTTTTTTTGCAATTTCTAGAGGCAAAATAAAAACAGGGACCTGGATGTGAAGGAAAAGGTGAGGACTGGGCCTTCTCTGCGAAAACAGTGCCAAAAAAAGGTTTGCACCACGCCACAGCGACGCTGGGTCGCTGACAAGCGGGCCCAGGCCACGCTGGTGTCAACGTGGGCGTGGGTGCGGATGAGGTGGCAGCCCACGCCACTGATGGGCGGGCCCGGGCGCGCGGAGGGATTTCGCGAAAAAAGGTTAGCCTCTGCGGCCGGGGGGAATCGATCCTGGACGCTCGCGGCGCGGGGCAAGGAACGGTACCACTGCGCTGCTCTGAATGTTGTGATGGTAAGCGAGACTGACAGAGGAAGTTGTAACCACGATGGTTTAACTGAATTTTCGGACAGATTGTTTCTCTGAACCTGACGGAACGGCAGCGATCGCCGGCAGCACACAGGCGGCGCACGATGGCGGCCTCACAGAGCACTGGGACAGAGGGAGAGGGCCTAGGCCTGGGAGTGGATCTCACCTCGGCGTGTAGGCGATGAAGGGGAAGGCGAGGGAGCTGTCGAGGTGCATCGGCGGCCTGGCGCGGTGCAGGTGGTCGTCGCCGTCGACGGCGCGGTGAAGGAGCTCCGGGGGCTCCCAGCCCTGGTTGAGGAGGCGAGGGGAACGAAGGTAGTAAGGGGGTTCCGTTCCCGTCGAGAACAGCTCCCGACGATGACCGCAGCCACCGTTGCTTCACCGTCACTCGCGGCCATGGCGGCAGGTGGTTGTCGGGGTTCCGAGAGAAAAAAACAGAGCGGAGGTGGAAGAGAGAGGAGTTCATGGCGGCGGAGGAAGAGGGGAGAGGGGGTCTAAGCATCAAGTAAAACAAACTTTGTAGCAAGGCTAAGCATCAACTAAGTAACAAGGCTTCAAAATAACAAAGTATAAGGATTGCTACACACTGCTAGGATATAGCATAACATAATATAACTTAGTAAAATTTCCTATCATGCATACTACTCAAAATCAACTAATGGGTAGTTGATAATGTATTACTTGCCTTGTTGAAGTTGGTGAATAAATCACACTCTCTTCACAAAAGATCGTCGGTCTCCGTACAATCTATTCATTGAAAACACAATAACAAAATAAACAAACATTCTACCAAACAACATACAAGTGAAGAAAACATACAAAGCAACAATCATGGTAAAAGGGATGTAACCAAGTTGGCTAGGACAAGGTCAAGGTTTGAGTTTTGCAAGATTCATTCTATAATGGTACAATACATTGTTAAGGGGTTTCCAAGGGTTTACTTGGGAAGGACTAGGTTGAGTTTGTAGAAAACTAACTTTATTTTAACCATACTTGTCGAGGAAGTTCCAAGAGTTCACTAAGGATGTCTCACTATTTCAACTAAAGTATCACATCATAAGTGTAACACTTAGTTGTTTTCATCAAAACATTTGAGTGGTCTAGTTTAGTCTTTCCATTTTGGGTTAAGGTAGGTCTAGGTTCAACTAACTACTTATCAAATAGAGAAAACAAGATAAAGTCTTGGGATTTTCTATTTGGGTCAATGGTTGGGCAAAAACAACTTGTTATTCTTCAACTTGTGTGGATGGCTCCAAGTCTTCACATGCTTGTTTTCTTGAAGTTCATCTTCATGCTTCTATTGTAGTTTCTTCCTTGTTGTGAAGCTTCTTTTGAACTTGATAAATCTTCATGATCTTCACTTCACTACTGGGTTTAAGTATGGGATGGGCTCAAATACCACTAAGTCAATTTTGAAAGAATTAAGAAGAAAGATAAAAAGAGAGAGGGAGATGTTTTCTTCTGAATTTCTTCACACTTGTACTTCTCGAGTTTCTTTTAGGGGTAGAAAAAGTTTAACTAATTGCTTGGTTGTGTTGGGTTAGGACCAAGGAACAACCAAGACAATGGTAGGACCCACCTATTGGCAAGATCCCCCCGTTCCGTCAGATCCGAGAGTTTTGGTACCTGAGTAGTCATGCAACAACTAGAGAGAATCTCACGCTGGTGAAGCCCTAACACAAAGATTGAGGGAATATTGGGCATCCAGGACCCATGCCACACTCTAACACGCATGAGATGGCATACCCTAGGCTTGGGTGGGGTTCAGACGCTCCGGAGCTCCTCTCCGGAGAAACCCTAGGCCCGCTAGAAAAAAGGACGAAACTGTCGTTCTGGACCCTCTACGTGAGCCGGAAAGGGGTAGCAAAGTGGAACTAATTTCTTGGTTGTGTTGTTTTAGGCCCAAGGAACAACTAAGACAATGGTAGGGCCCACCTATTGGCAAGATCCCACCGTTCCGTCAGATCCGGGAGTTTTGTTCCCTGAGTAGTGATGCAACAACTAGAGAGAATATCACGCCGGTGAAGCCCTAACACAAACAGTGAGGGAATATTGTGCATCCAAGACCCATTCCACACTCTAAAAAACATGTTATGTGATACCATAGGCTTGGGGTGGGATTAAGACTGTCGGATATATACCGATTTGGGTCATATCCGGCATTGTCCTAAAGAGCCGGATTACCAGGGTGGACTTTTGGTAATAGACCACAGTCCATTGGGCGGCCCAGTAAGCTGACGCACAGAAGCCGGATTCTAGAAGAACCCGGACCATGGCACAAAGTGGTGAGTCTTGGAGTAGAAGACGGATTCCTTCCTTTCCAAGTTAGATACATTCCGTAGTATTCTAGGTTTCCTTTCTGTAAGCCCTAACTCGGCTATCTATATAAAGCCGGACGGAAGAGAAGTAAGATACAGAAAATTAGCTAGAAGCCAACTCGCTGAGAAGTTGATCCTCGCCGAGTTAACGAAACTCTACTCACATTGTACTTTGCATACTTCAGGCTTCATCCCTGATTTAGTGAGATTGCAGGAGTAGGAACGTCGCCTAGTTGCGCCATACCGAACCTGGGTAAAATTGGTGTTCCTGGTTGTCGCACTACCACGTCCCCTCACGTCTCTACCCGTAGGTTCATGAAACCCCCG
Organism: Alopecurus myosuroides; assembly: GCA_028641055.1. NCBI lineage: Eukaryota > Viridiplantae > Streptophyta > Magnoliopsida > Poales > Poaceae > Alopecurus > Alopecurus myosuroides. Next base: position 178,897,525 of record CM054060.1, on the reverse strand, counting down.
TCTATGAACTCTACTACGATTTCTCGACAGTTGGCGCCCACCGTGGGGCCAGCGACGTCAGGCGTTATGTTTTGATCGGGGATACTCGGCGGAATCGGCAGTACCATGACTATCGGAAGCCTGGAATTGATAGTTGGCGCCCACCATGGGGCCAGCGACGTCAGGCGTTATGTTTCGATCGGGGATACTCGGCGGAATCGGCAGTACCATGACTGTCGGAAGCCTGGAATTCGACAATGACGTCGGGTGCTTCCTCGACAATGGATCGTACATGACAGCACAGATTCATTTGGTAAGTGCCTGCATTTTACCGATTGGATCTGCAAACATCTTTATCGGATTAACTGTAGAAGCAATGGGATTCTATGGTGGAAGCAAGTTTATCCCACCGGATTTTGCTCAGTTGAAGAAAACTATGATACCGGATTTTACCTATACCCAGTTGAAGAAAACTATGATACCGGATTTTTCTCCGATTGCCAGAACCCTGAATTTGATGCCTCTTCGGAGATGACTGCAATCAGATCTCACTTCATTGGCATGGTGCAGTCCGAGGTTGCAGAAAACACGGAAGTAAGCAATCCCGTGGAAGAAGCAGAAAACAACAATCCCACAGAACAAGTGTAAGATTTTGGCATTCGGAAGCCGACACCGTACTTAGCATTAACCCAGCTAAAAGAAACCTTGACGAAAGCTCCGATTTTGGCATCCCCAAAGACGAAGAACCCATGTTATTGTACCTTACAGCAACAAACAGGGTTATCAGGGCGGTGATAATTGTGGAAAGGCGGAAAGATGAACAATGTATACCAGATCAGCATCCAATGTACTATGTTAGCAGTATTCTCCGAGTCAAAGCAAAGGTACCCACATTATCAAAAGATGGCATATGGCGTGTTTTTCGCATCTCGAAAACTCCGCCATTATTTCCAAGGACATTCCATAACAATGGTAAGCAAAGCACCACTAGGGGATATTATACACAATGCGGATGCAACTGGCCGAGTTGCTAAATGGGGCATCGAGCTCGCTGCGTTCGACATTAAGTACCAACCCAGGACAGCAATTAAATCCCAGGTGTTGGTAGATTTTGTCGCTAATTGGATAGAAGCAATGGAAAACACACCAATGCCGGAGTCGGAATACTAGATCATGCATTTTGACGGATTCAAGATGAAAGAAGGCGCCGGAGCTGGTGTAGTGCTTAAATCTCCAAAAGGTGACATTATGGAGTATGTATTACAAATACACTTCAACGCCAGCAACAATGTGGAAGAATACGAAGCTCTGCTTCATGGCTTGCATATTGGAAAAGAAATTGGTGTCAAATGTATACTTCGTTACTGTGACTTGGAGTTGGTGCAGCATCAGCTAAACCAAACATGGGATGCTAAAAGCCCCATAATGGCCGGATATCGGAGAACTATGGACGAGTTTGCCATTTTCTTCCTAGGATTTGAAGTACTTCATATCAAAAGGGAGGAAAATTGGAACACTGATGCATTAGCCCGCATGGGATCGGAAAGAGTAAAAACCCTACCACCTGGTGTGTTTGTCCAACACTTTCACGAACCATCGATAAAAGGTGGAGATGTGGATTATCCTCTTGTTTCTGAGTCAATTGAAGTATTGCTCGTTAACCCGGATTGGAAAATTCCATACTTAAACTTCTTAGTTGATCAGAAGTTCCCGGATGGAGCAGACGAGGTCTTGCAAAGGCAAATACAACGCCGATGCAAAGGATACACGGTAATCAATGGTTGCCTGTATAAATGTAGCACTATCGGAATTTTTTAGCGATGTATTTTGCCAGAGGAAGGCCGAGAAATCTTGCAAGAAATTCCCGCAGGAGATTGCGGACATCATGCTCAATCAAAAAGCATAGTCAAAAAAGCATTTCATGCAGGGTTTTTCTGGCTCACAGCCAAGACAGACGCGGAAAACATAGTTAACACATGTGCCAGTATTACGCCATGCAGACGAATATGCCAGCCCAGGAACTCAAAACTATCCCCATTACATGGCCATTTGCAGTCTGGGGGCTAGATATGATGGGACCATTCAAAACTGCAAGAGGTGGACTTACACATCTACTCGTTGTAGTGGATAAGTATACCAAGTGGGTGGAGGCGAAACCCCCATCAAAAAACTTGACGGTGTGACTGCTAGAAATTTCATCATTGACGTAGTCATGAGATACGGTGTTCCATATAGCATAATCACGTACAATGGGACAAATTTCTCTATTGGAGAGTTGGAAAATATTGCCGACAAACGAGAATATGCCTAGATCTTGCATCTGTGGCTCACCCACAATCCAATGGGCAGGTGGAAAGACTGAATAGCTCAATCCTGCAGGGAATATGCCCAAGACTCGAATCTCCTCTTCATAGAGCAGCTGGAGCATGGGTAGAAGAACTTCCTTCCGTGCTTTGGAGTATTCGAACGACGCCAAATAGATCAACTGGACAAACACCATTTTTCCTGGTTTATGGCGCAGAAACAGTGCTTCCAACGGATATGCTCCATGATAGCCCAAGAGTGCAGGCTTACGAGGACTCGAACACCGAAAGCGCACGACAGGATGCCGTCGATCTTTTAGAAGAGGAATGAGAGCTTGTGCTTCAACGATCCGCCATTTATCAGCAAGGATTATGATGATACCCTGGTCGGAAAATCAGGCATCATTCTTTCAAAGAAGGTGACCTAGTGCTAGGATTGGTGCAGGAAAGAAAGCACAAATTAGCCCAGTTTGAGAGGGACCATTTGTCATTAGCAAGGATATGAAAAATAGATCTTACTACCTTGTAGATATTCGGGATACAGAGGATAATCCCAAAAGACTGAATAGCAAAAGAAATAAAAAATATATGTCGAACTAGGAGAGACAAAGAGACCCTGGTGCATCCAGCAGTTACGTCTCTTCTACACTTAGTTCAATTTCTATGTAAACATCTTTGAGATCATGAAATAAAGTTTTCCGAATTCATTCATTTATGTTTTACCTGTTTATTTTCGTACAAATCATAAGTCCGTCTTATCTATTTCCCAATGATCTTTCAAAATACTCAATGTTAACCCGAATTGTGCCTGCGTGCTTGGAGTTATAAAACTGAACGCTTTGCAGCCTAAGGAAGCTTAAGGAAACCCAGATTGTGCCTGCATGCATGAGTTTCATACTATTTCAAAATTCCTTACTTTTTTCTAAGTATTATCTGATTGTTTATGTGTTGGGTCACTGAAATTAGTAAGTAAAAATGCCTTAGTACAATCCAAGTTTCAGAGTTTCGACTGATAGGTTAAACACAGTGTCACAACCCCGGACCCAGAGGTATACATACTGTTATGCGCTCCTAGTCATGGAACCACAAGGGCTTCAGGGTTACCAGCCCCGGCCGCAACAAACAACGGCAGGCAGACCGGATTCATCGGCATGCAGGCCGGATCACCACGGTACTACTACTCCTTGTGTCCATGCTAGTCATAACCAACTATGCATATCAAAGCGTCCACGAATCGTATGAAACTGAAGGAACGGGACCAAAGCTATACAGAGATGCTATGTGTCCAGAAAGTGCAACAACAATCAAGGGTTACTGGGGTTACCAAGCCCAGGCCGAATCACATCGGCAGGCATGCTCGGAAATGGATCATCGGCTCCACAACCCCTCGACTGTGAGAACTATGCAGGCATTGCTAAAACTATATAACAATGGGCTCGAAAACCAACAACCGATCAAAGCAGCACTCTAGACATGGAAGTTGTATTAAACAAGTGTTACTAGAGTAGCTTTACAAACAGAGGTCACATGACCCATGTAACATCCCTGATTTTTGCAAAGTCCAAAAATCACAAAAATTTGAAACTTTTTGTTTTCATGTTATGCAAGTCACCAAGAACCAAATAAGATGCAAGAAACAAAAGGAAACAATACATAACTCAATGAAAATTGAAATTAAGAATCCATTATACCTCTATTCCATAAACCCTAAAAGCCTGAAAATAAATATTCATTAATCAAAGAAATTGTTTCTCTTAGAAAACCTTATTTTATAGCATGGTTTCAAATCAACTATTACTTTTTAAAAAAATTATACCTTTTGAAACCAAAGAATTATTATCTCTAATAATTTTTATGCCTCAATATTATTTTATGAGAATAAAATGTTTTAATAATAACTTTTAGTTGTTATTCCAAGTTTTAAACATGAAGGGGTGAAAATGAAATGCATTTCTTTGATAATAACATAACAAAAGGTTTTGAAAACAATATTATGACTAGTGGTTTTATTCTAAATTTTATTGATCAACAATAATAATTAATTGATATAAACTAATAAAATAGCATTAAGTTACTATTAATAAATCCTTCATATTCTAAAATTATTAACTATGAAAATGGTTTGAAATTGACTTCCAAAACTATTATTTGAAATGTTTAATGTCTCTAAAAATATATTGAATCAAAAACCCCATTTTATTATTTTCTATTTTAAAATGGTATTAAGTTCTATTAGTGAATTAATTATACTTTTCAAAACATAAAATGGATGAAAACACTTTGAAATGATTTTGGAAAATAGTAATTAACCATATTATATTCTCTGAAGGTTTTTCAAACCCATTTTCCTATTTTATTACTATTTCTCATTTAATTGGAATATTAAGGCAATTATGAATTCATTTGAATTTGTATTTTGAAAAATTCAAAAAAGATGAAAACCCCACAAAAGTGGTACTGTTGGAAAGTATTTGAAATAATATGAATTTAGAATTTTGTTTCATGTTAATTGGATTAATTAAACAGGAGATATAAAATAAATAAGAAAACAGGAAAAAAATAATAATAATGCTGATGTCAGCAATGATGTCATCATCGTCTTCAAGCCTGAGAAGAAACAGTCGACTGTTTCTCCCCCGATTAAATCCCTTTCAATTCGTGCGTTTCTGGAAGAATTGAAGCCCCTTAATGGACATTCCTTATAGCCCTCATCCACCTTTCCATTTCCCCTCCCTTTCCCCCTCATTTGATGCCTCTATTCGGGAGAAATCACTCACCGGAGATCGTTGTTTCCGCCGCCGTAATTCTTCGTCTCCGACCAATGTAGCCACCCGATGCCTCCCTTTTGCTCACCTATCTTTTCCCTGTGACCGTGCGCACCTCCCTGATGCATTCTTGTTGTTTTTTTTTGCATCTGTACCGCTGCGCCGAGCTCGCAGAACTTCGCCGGAGTGGCCGTCGTGAGCATCCACGTCGGGCTGCGGTTCCAGGAGGCCCGAGTCCACTCCACCGACACCATCTTCCTCGACGTGGTCCTCTGCATCGATTCATCATCTCCGTTGAGCAGGAAGGCCACCGGAGCGCCAACTCCGTCAAACGCTGCATCGCCGGCCGCCGTCCAACCATTCTCCGGCGACCTCCCGCGCTCCTGAGGTAACCCTAGCTTTTCCACCGTTCGATCTTGATCCAAGCGCTACGATTAGATCACTTAACGAATCGGTATCCTCCAATCATATGTCGCCACCTCAGCGCCAGTCAGCCACGCACAGATAGCTTACCCGTCGCTCAACGCAGCGTGTAACCGGCCCAGGCCCACCACTTATCTGTCGCCCAGCGCAGCAAATAGCAGCCCATTTTCTGTTTTTTTCTTCCGGAATAGAAAATGAAAATTAGATTTTGCAGAAAAACCCCTAGAACTTTGAACCATCATATCTTTTAAACCACTTAGCCAAATTTAGCAATCTTGGACTTTTTGAAAAGCCCTTGACATCTAGAAACTTTTGGCACTGTCCAAATTCAAATTGGACAAACTTAAATTTGTTCAAATTCAAATATGCTTGTTTGGTGAAATTTGGCATAATTCAAATTCTACAAATCCAAAAATTGTAAATAAAATATATCTGGAAACCTTAGGATGTGTACTTTCATATCCTATGTCCCAAAATAATAATTGAACAAATTAAAATTGAATTTAGAATTAAGTTGACTATTTGAGTAATTTTGACATAGATTTAATTCTATAAATAATTTCAATATAGTTCCTTTGGCAAAATTGCTCCATTTGATAACCTTGAACCAGAGGCATTAGTGCCTAACCATTTTGAACACCCTTGGACCATGACCATGTGTTTTTGACCAAAAACCCAACATAGTGATACATCCATTTTCACCATGATTTAGGAATTGTTTTCAATTGTTATTATTTGATGTTATGTCCATTTGAAGCCAAGCCATGTCCTTAGAATGTGCCAATCACATATAGTACCAAGTAGTGAACTTTAGTTTTCTATTTTCCCCACTCCTCCATTCTTGCTTCAAGAATTCATCAAGTCAGCAAAATGGAGATCAAGACTCAAGTACAAGAATGAAACTTCAATATTAACTTAGTGGCAACATGAAGAGCTACAAGGAAGATCAATGAAGAAGTTTTGAAGAAAATACTTGGACTCCACATCTAGAAGAAACTCAAGGAAGTACAAGTGTGAAGTAATTCAGAAGAAAGCATCTCCCTCTCTCTTTCTATCCTTCTTCTTAAATTTTCTTTCAAATTAACTTAGTGGTATTTTGTGCCCATCCCATACCCAAACCAATTAGTGAATCAAAGCCATGAAGAATCTATCAAGACCAAGAGAAGCACCACACCAAGGAAGGAAACAACTTAGATGGCATGATGATGATCTTCAAGAAGGCAATCACATGAGGACTAGAAGCTATCCACCCAAGTTGAAGAGTAACAAGTTATTTTTGTCCAACCATTGATCCAAATGGAAAACCCAAGACTTAGTAATATTTTTCCTTTGATGATGAAGTTAGTAGACCTACCCTAACCACAATGGAAAATACTAACATAGTCACTCAAATATTTTTGAAGGTGAATATGACCAAGTGTTTGCATGTATTACTTTAGTTGAAGAAGTAAAATGTTTATTCTTAGTGAACTCTTGGAACTTCCTCGACAAGTATGGTTATAATAAAGTTATATCACATCAAACTCAAACTAGTACTTTCCAAGTAAACCCTTGGAAACTCCTTAACAATGTATTGAACCATTATGGAATGAATCTTCAAAACTCAAACCTTGACCTTGTCCTAACCAACTTGGTTACACCCCTTTTTGATATGTTAGTTTCTCTGTATGTTTTCTACACTTGTATGATTGTTTGATAGAATGTTTGTTTATTTTGTTATTGTGTTGTCAATGAATAGATTGTACGGAGAGCAACGATCTTTTGTGAAGAGAGTGTGATTTCTTCACCAACTTCAACAAGGCAAGTAACACACCATCAACTACCCATTATTTTCTATATGCATTAGTTGATTTTGAGTAGTATGCATGATAGGAAATTTTACTAAGTTATACTATGCTATGCTATTATCCTAGTAGTGTGTAGCCATCCCTTTTACCTTGTTATTTTGATAGCCTTAGAATTTACTAGGTGCTATGCAATGTTACAAATTGTTTTACTAGATGTTGAGGAAAAATCCTAAGTATAACTAATGAATGAACCACCTGGGTGGAAGTGGTAAGATTGGGTTATGTTGAGTGTTTCCTCAGGGCCCTTGTCTAAGGGTTATTCCACTTGAGGTTGTCACTTGAGGATGGCCACCCAGGAACAAAGAGATTACTATGTCCTTCTAAGTTTAGTAGCTTCCCGTGCAGCCTTTTGACAATATGGGCTCTGTCTTGATCAATTAAGTTGTGAGGGTTCATCCCAGGCTTGACAAGCAGATGTAGCATAATTATAGGTGGAACGGATCTTGCCGGTGGGTTTGAATTCTTCTTATGAAAGATCTCGTCTCAATTCTCTCCTTTCCATGATGCACTCCGGGTGTATAGGATGTTTGGGCTAATTGAAGACAAAGGGTGAAAGTGCACAAACTCTGCAGAGTCAACAAACTAAGATCTTAGCCGTGTCCCCGGTTATGGACAACTATGAGCAGCTGGACAAGGATTGACGGAAGAATCTCATCATCAATTTCAATAAGTAAAATGTTGACCAAGTGAACAGTATTGTGGTGCTTGGATCTTAATCCAATGTTGCCACCCTTTGAAAAGAAAAGTTTGTTTTACAAAAGTGATAGGAGAAAACTGGCTTTATGCAAACTTAGCCAAAACTCCACTCAGCCAAATAAGCATGTAGTATTAGTCTTGCCATTTATATCCACCATAGTGTTACTTGCCAATACATTAAATTGTATTGACTCCCTTGTGTCTGCATATTCCATATTGCAGATATTTCTGAAGACGAGTGAGGTTTTCGTTTAGGATCTCGAGACTATCGCAAACATGTTTTGCCTGTGGCACATGAAGAAGATGGGCTCAATGTTGTACTATGTTTTCCGCTGTATATCTTTGTTTACTGCTAGTCCTCTAAGACTATGCAAGTTGTAGTACTATTTTGTAAAGACTGGATCATGCGATGTAATAGAATTTGATGCATTTGCATGATATTTCATTTTGTACTGTGGTGCTAGCAATTGATCCAGGGACGAGCACAATAACACAGGTATTCCATCTTTATTAAAAGTTGGGATGCTACAAAATGGTATCAGAGCATTGTGTTGCCTGTAGGATTTGAGACCCTAAGTTTGGAAAAGACTCTAGGATTGAAAATTTCTATGTTCAAACTTTCTAGAAACAAAACAATCATCTTAGTTCATCTCATATCATCTCATCTATTGTTAACCTTCAAAATTTCCTAGATGACCTACCTCTTCAATACCATCAAGGCAAGATTGATGATGACAATACCAAGAAGTGCAAGGAGTATTTTCACCATATGAAGCCCTACCACTCAAGATTTTTGAAGAATTTGAAGAAAAACATAGACTTCCCAACAATCAAGAACACCTCAAGACATGGTGAGAAGAATATGAAGAAAAGATCAAGAAGATATAGATGAGACCACCACTCTAGTTACTTTGTTAGAACAACGTTAACGTGTTAGAGTATTGATCATTCCAATGAGTATGGTATGACAATATTAGTGTTTTCTAAAAACTATGTTGTTTGGTGTGATGGATGTGTTGCTATATGTTGTTATGTGTTGTTTGTAAGATGAGTTTCCTTGATCTGCTATTTTGGATAAGAACCTTTCCATTGCCATCTTTCTAAATCTCTACTCATTCCTACTAGACCAAACCCAACACCATACTCATTCACCAACCATAGTGAGAACCATTTGGAATCATACAACCTTTACCCTATTGATACACAAGCCATCCCATTTGAGGAATGCTAGTATCAAATTTCTTTCTTCTGTGTGAAGGAACAATCACATCCATGATCAATGCCAACTGCCTAATAAGGAGTATCAAGCCAACCTTGGATGTATCAAACAAATGGAAAATTTTGCTTGCCATGAGAGTTTTGTTAGAAATAGCATGATGCTTGCCTTCAAGGACGACAACAAGAAGATGAAAGATTTCCAAGGGCATCAAAAGATCAAGTTGAGAGTGAACCAAAGGCTTTTGATTGACCCAAAGAGTGACCCCTCAGTGTCAAAGGTAGTCCAACATACCTATGTTGGCCTACACCTCTACCACAAAGGAAAGATATACTCAAGCCAATCTCAAATCAATCTACACTCCAATCTAATGAAAATAGACTACCCACAAAAGTTTCTTTTAAGGGTGGTAGCCCACCCAGTTGTTTTGGAATCCAATTACCCAAATCTTTCTTTCTAACCTTCCCAAATCTCGGGACGAGATTTCTTTTAAGGGTGGTAGTCTGTAACATCCCTGATTTTTGCAAAGTCCAAAAATCACAAAAATTTGAAACTTTTTGTTTTCATGTTATGCAAGTCACCAAGAACCAAATAAGATGCAAGAAACAAAAGGAAACAATACATAACTCAATGAAAATTGAAATTAAGAATCCATTATACCTCTATTCCATAAACCCTAAAAGCCTGAAAATAAATATTCATTAATCAAAGAAATTTTTTATCTTAGAAAACCTTATTTTATAGCATGGTTTCAAATCAACTATTACTTTTAAAAAATTTTATACCTTTTGAAACCAAAGAATTATTATCTCTAATAATTTTTATGCCTCAATATTATTTTATGAGAATAAAATGTTTTAATAATAACTTTTAGTTGTTATTCCAAGTTTTAAACATGAAGGGGTGAAAATGAAATGCATTTCTTTGATAATAACATAACAAAAGGTTTTGAAAACAATATTATGACTAGTGGTTTTATTCTAAATTTTATTGATCAACAATAATAATTAATTGATATAAACTAATAAAATAGCATTAAGTTACTATTAATAAATCCTTCATATTCTAAAATTATTAACTATGAAAATGGTTTGAAATTGACTTCCAAAACTATTATTTGAAATGTTTAATGTCTCTAAAAATTTATTGAATCAAAAACCCCATTTTATTATTTTCTATTTTAAAATGGTATTAAGTTCTATTAGTGAATTAATTATACTTTTCAAAACATAAAATGGATGAAAACACTTTGAAATGATTTTGGAAAATAGTAATTAACCATATTATATTCTCTGAAGGTTTTTCAAACCCATTTTCCTATTTTATTACTATTTCTCATTTAATTGGAATATTAAGGCAATTATGAATTCATTTGAATTTGTATTTTGAAAAATTCAAAAAAGATGAAAACCCCACAAAAGTGGTACTGTTGGAAAGTATTTGAAATAATATGAATTTAGAATTTTGTTTCATGTTAATTGGATTAATTAAACAGGAGATATAAAATAAATAAGAAAACAGGAAAAAAAAAATAATGCTGATGTCAGCAATGATGTCATCATCGTCTTCAAGCCTGAGAAGAAACAGTCGACTGTTTCTCCCCCGATTAAATCCCTTTCAATTCGTGCGTTTCTGGAAGAATTGAAGCCCCTTAATGGACATTCCTTATAGCCCTCATCCACCTTTCCATTTCCCCTCCCTTTCCCCCTCATTTGATGCCTCTATTCGGGAGAAATCACTCACCGGAGATCGTTGTTTCCGCCGCCGTAATTCTTCGTCTCCGACCAATGTAGCCACCCGATGCCTCCCTTTTGCTCACCTATCTTTTCCCTGTGACCGTGCGCACCTCCCTGATGGATTCTTGTTGTTTTTTTTGCATCTGTACCGCTGCGCCGAGCTCGCAGAACTTCGCCGGAGTGGCCGTCGTGAGCATCCACGTCGGGCTGCGGTTCCAGGAGGCCCGAGTCCACTCCACCGACACCATCTTCCTCGACGTGGTCCTCTGCATCGATTCATCATCTCCGTTGAGCAGGAAGGCCACCGGAGCGCCAACTCCGTCAAACGCTGCATCGCCGGCCGCCGTCCAACCATTCTCCGGCGACCTCCCGTGCTCCTGAGGTAACCCTAGCTTTTCCACCGTTCGATCTTGATCCAAGCGCTACGATTAGATCACTTAACGAATCGGTATCCTCCAATCATATGTCGCCACCTCAGCGCCAGTCAGCCACGCACAGATAGCTTACCCGTCGCTCAACGCAGCGCGTAACCGGCCCAGGCCCACCACTTATCTGTCGCCCAGCACAGCAAATAGCAGCCCATTTTCTGTTTTTTTCTTCCGGAATAGAAAATGAAAATTAGATTTTGCAGAAAAACCCCTAGAACTTTGAACCATCATATCTTTTAAACCACTTAGCCAAATTTAGCAATCTTGGACTTTTTGAAAAGCCCTTGACATCTAGAAACTTTTGGCACTGTCCAAATTCAAATTGGACAAACTTAAATTTGTTCAAATTCAAATATGCTTGTTTGGTGAAATTTGGCATAATTCAAATTCTACAAATCCAAAAATTGTAAATAAAATATATGTGGAAACCTTAGGATGTGTACTTTCATATCCTATGTCCCAAAATAATAATTGAACAAATTAAAATTGAATTTAGAATTAAGTTGACTATTTGAGTAATTTTGACATAGATTTAATTCTATAAATAATTTCAATATAGTTCCTTTGGCAAAATTGCTCCATTTGATAACCTTGAACCAGAGGCATTAGTGCCTAACCATTTTGAACACCCTTGGACCATGACCATGTGTTTTTGACCAAAAACCCAACATAGTGATACATCCATTTTCACCATGATTTAGGAATTGTTTTCAATTGTTATTATTTGATGTTATGTCCATTTGAAGCCAAGCCATGTCCTTAGAATGTGCCAATCACATATAGTACCAAGTAGTGAACTTTAGTTTTCTATTTTCCCCACTCCTCCATTCTTGCTTCAAGAATTCATCAAGTCAGCAAAATGGAGATCAAGACTCAAGTACGAGAATGAAACTTCAATATTAACTTAGTGGCAACATGAAGAGCTACAAGGAAGATCAATGAAGAAGTTTTGAAGAAAATACTTGGACTCCACATCTAGAAGAAACTCAAGGAAGTACAAGTGTGAAGTAATTCAGAAGAAAGCATCTCCCTCTCTCTTTCTATCCTTCTTCTTAAATTTTCTTCCAAATTAACTTAGTGGTATTTTGTGCCCATCCCATACCCAAACCAATTAGTGAATCAAAGCCATGAAGAATCTATCAAGACCAAGAGAAGCACCACACCAAGGAAGGAAACAACTTAGATGGCATGATGATGATCTTCAAGAAGGCAATCACATGAGGACTAGAAGCTATCCACCCAAGTTGAAGAGTAACAAGTTATTTTTGTCCAACCATTGATCCAAATGGAAAACCCAAGACTTAGTAATATTTTTCCTTTGATGATGAAGTTAGTAGACCTACCCTAACCACAATGGAAAATACTAACATAGTCACTCAAATATTTTTGAAGGTGAATATGACCAAGTGTTTGCATGTATTGCTTTAGTTGAAGAAGTAAAATGTTTATTCTAAGTGAACTCTTGGAACTTCCTCGACAAGTATGGCTATAATAAAGTTATATCACATCAAACTCAAACTAGTACTTTCCAAGTAAACCCTTGGAAACTCCTTAACAATGTATTGAACCATTATGGAATGAATCTTCAAAACTCAAACCTTGACCTTGTCCTAACCAACTTGGTTACACCCCTTTTTGATATGTTAGTTTCTCTGTATGTTTTCTACACTTGTATGATTGTTTGATAGAATGTTTGTTTATTTTGTTATTGTGTTGTCAATGAATAGATTGTACGGAGAGCAACGATCTTTTGTGAAGAGAGTGTGATTTCTTCACCAACTTCAACAAGGAAAGTAACAAACCATCAACTACCCATTATTTTCTATATGCATTAGTTGATTTTGAGTAGTATGCATGATAGGAAATTTTACTAAGTTATACTATGCTATGCTATTATCCTAGTAGTGTGTAGCCATCCCTTTTACCTTGTTATTTTGATAGCCTTAGAATTTACTAGGTGCTATGCAATGTTACAAATTGTTTTACTAGATGTTGAGGAAAAATCCTAAGTATAACTAATGAATGAACCACCTGGGTGGAAGTGGTAAGATTGGGTTATGTTGAGTGTTTCCTCAGGGCCCTTGTCTAAGGGTTATTCCACTTGAGGTTGTCACTTGAGGATGGCCACCCAGGAACAAAGAGATTACTATGTCCTTCTAAGTTTAGTAGCTTCCCGTGCAGCCTTTTGACAATATGGGCTCTGTCTTGATCAATTAAGTTGTGAGGGTTCATCCCAGGCTTGACAAGCAGATGTAGCATAATTATAGGTGGAACGGGTCTTGCCGGTGGGTTTGAATTCTTCTTATGAAAGATCTCGTCTCAATTCTCTCCTTTCCATGATGCACTCCGGGTGTATAGGATGTTTGGGCTAATTGAAGACAAAGGGTGAAAGTGCACAAACTCTGCAGAGTCAACAAACTAAGATCTTAGCCGTGTCCCCGGTTATGGACAACTATGAGCAGCTGGACAAGGATTGACGGAAGAATCTCATCATCAATTTCAATAAGTAAAATGTTGACCAAGTGAACAGTATTGTGGTGCTTGGATCTTAATCCAATGTTGCCACCCTTTGAAAAGAAAAGTTTGTTTTACAAAAGTGATAGGAGAAAACTGGCTTTATGCAAACTTAGCCAAAACTCCACTCAGCCAAATAAGCATGTAGTATTAGTCTTGCCATTTATATCCACCATAGTGTTACTTGCCAATACATTAAATTGTATTGACTCCCTTGTGGCTGCATATTCCATATTGCAGATATTTCTGAAGACGAGTGAGGTTTTCGTTTAGGATCTCGAGACTATCGCAAACATGTTTTGCCTGTGGCACATGAAGAAGATGGGCTCAATGTTGTACTATGTTTTCCGCTGTATATCTTTGTTTACTGCTAGTCCTCTAAGACTATGCAAGTTGTAATACTATTTTGTAAAGACTGGATCATGCGATGTAATAGAATTTGATGCATTTGCATGATATTTCATTTTGTACTGTGGTGCTAGCAATTGATCCAGGGACGAGCACAATAACACAGGTATTCCATCTTTATTAAAAGTTGGGATGCTACAACCCAACATTTCATCAGACAACAGAAGGCAAATTATGTTGCTAATCAACAAGAACAAAAAGGCCTAAGAGGCCGCAACATAAGGCGACCTCCCAGCCCATAGATTCCAGGCTGCTACCTGGGAACCCCAAACTACTTGTTGATGTCCATGTTGAAACACCACCGATGTGAGGAACTCCACCTGAACCAAGTTTAAGCAAACATGAGTACGGGAGGTACTCAACAAGACTTAGTTAACATATTATATATCTGCTTCTTTTAGAAATAGTTATGAAGGTTGTTTTGCGTAAAGCCATCTTTGTTTTCCAAGTTGAGGAAGGAATAGCACGTCTCATGGAGTATTTTGAAAACAGATGAGAAAACTACTCAACTACTGAAATCATCATCTTTTTAATCCACCAAATCATATCAACACCTCGTGCTTCAAAGATCACCACCTCAAGTTGTTCCGGTTTCTCATGCTACAAGGTAACCCCTCTCGGCATCTCCGAGGAGGCATCCTTCATTCGTTATCAGCAAGTTTTAGTCATTCCGTTCAAGTTATCTATGATCACAGAATCCGTCACCAAGTCGTTCTTATCCGCGGACACGGCTTTCCGAAAATATTTAACCCTGCAGGGGTGTACAACTTTAACCACACGTACCAACCAACTCTTAATGCCAGAACGTTGGCACTATTCCGGGAAGTGCCGGCAGATGGAGGTCGACCACGACCTTTCCCTTGCTTCGCCTATTCCATGAGTCGCTCTGAGTAGAGATGGACCGCCAATAGGGAGTGGCCATCTCCTGTCGGGTCTCTATCGTTGTGCGCAATGCTCGATGGTTACCTACCCGCAGAGCGCCGATACATCCCCACATCCTAGTTTTTTAAGTGTTTTAATATCGCCGCAAATCCAAATGGAAAGCCCGAACTAGGTGACTCATGGAACAAACTAGGCAAGTTGAGACCGAGGGGAATAAAATCCCCATGTGGATGCACGCTCAGTCTTGGCTCGAAGACGAGAACTCGCTCCAAGGGCATTAACGAGACAACCACCACAGAACCTCTGTGGTCTCGTCATCCACACCTTTAGATCATGTTAATCAAGTTCTCTTAACTTTCCACCACCTCCTATCATACTAGATTCATTCACAACTTTGATTCATAAGCCGGATGGAGCAGAGATAACAAGCATGTATGACTAAGCACAACATATTTAAGGCTTTGGTGATGAACACAATCAAACCTATGGCTGCTAGGAGTAGTGGATCGGGATAAGTAGGCTATGCATGGTATAGGAGAACTCTAACTACTGACACAAGATACATTGGGATCGGATGCAATGTACGAGAATCAAAGGTCTTTCAAAATCATATATGGGCAGATAAGAGGTTATGCTTTCCTTGCTTCAAGAAAACCAGAGAAAGTCTTCAGGAATAAGTGCTTTACTTGTTGGTTAGGATCAAGTATTCGTCATGCCGTTGTCGATCTTCTCATCGGAGTCACGTTCTACCGATCAGAAGCAAAACACCGAAAGAGAAACAACAATCAAACATGGCATCGATGCAATGCACAATATATATGCATGAGCAAGGTAATGCACTTCGGTGAAACCCTAAACATGCTCGATGGGTTGCTAGGGTTTGTATGGCAGATATGCAATTATGTTGAAATTAGCCCCGAAATGGACCTCAGAGGGTGTTTCAGGCAATTTTGAAAGTGAGTACAATTTAAAGTGCTCAAATCGGTTTGAAAACATAATAACTAGATTGCATTTGTCATTTTGAGCATTTTGGTATATAACTTTTAATTTTCTAATTTTATTGAATAAAAACTTATTTTTCCATTTTAAAATGATTAAACAACATTAAATAGTGCTCTTTTTTGGACTTTCTCAAACATGTGTGAAAATGGTATATTCAGATAGATTGCATTTTTTTGAACATTTCCATATATTTACTTTATTTTTCTGATTAACAGAATGAGAGATATTAATTTTCCAAGTTTTATTCATTTTCTGAAATTTCAATAAAGGTGGGGCCCACGTGTGAGTGTAGTATTCAATTTTCCAAAAACAGAGAAAAACCGGGTTATGATGTCAGCATGACGCAATGATGAAATCACCATGCTCTGTTCTTAACAGATGAACTCCAATTCGACGAAATTCGCGCGCAATTCGAACATCCAACTACACCACAACGGAGAGGGCCTCAAGGGGAAGCTAACGGTGGCGGCACCACCATTTATTGATCACCGGAGCAAGCGCGCCAACAGCGAGCGACGGCGGCCGACGGCGGCCGACGGCGGCTTACGACAGGGAGATGATACAGAGGGGCAGGAGGGATGGTGGGAGCACCTACGTGCTCAGGAGCTCACCGTGGAGACGATGGAAGTGTCGGGGAAGCTTGAGCAGGCTGCAGTTGACAACGGCAAGCTCGGGAAGCCGGCGGCCGTACACGAGGAAGACGGCCCAATTCCGGCGTATGAGGCCATCCCGACAAATGATATTCGACGGGGAGGTGAGGGAGGACACGGAGATTCCAGGGGTGGGTTTAATTTTGCCCGAGGTGGCCGGAGAGGGCAGAAATTGGCAGCGGCCGGAGGGGCAGTAGGTTAGGGTTTGGTCGGGTTGAGGACCAGAGGGGAAGAAAGAGCTCGAGATGGGGGGGGGGTCTGCGACTTGGGGGCGATTCGGACGGCTCCTCTGCGTCCTCATCCTTCCCCTGCCGCGCTGGAAGCAGGAGGTGGCGCGAGAAGACGTCGGCGGACAGCTCTCCTACTGGCAGGAGGTAGAAGACAAAGGGGATTTTCCCCATAACCCCCTGCCTTCTCGGGAAATTTGCAAAGTGGAACTTTTCTCTTTAAAAACAGAACTGAAAACTAAAATTTGAGGGCCTTTTTGGAAGAATAAAATTTGCCAAAAATACTTTTTGGAAAGCTCATGAAATTTCCAACACACCATATTTTTGTTTCGCGAAATTGAATTACTTTTCAGTACAAAAGTTTGGAATCCATTTTAAGTACTATTTATGGTATTTTTCTCAAACCATTTAAATTCACAATTTAAATTTTTTCAAACATGATTTAAATTTTTGTTTCATGCATGTATGAAATGAACACAACACCACACACCCTAGTGTAGCAAAAGTGGGATGTTACATACCCCCCTTACAAGAATCTTGTCCCGAGATTCCCGAAGGAGAAGAAAGATTGAATGCGGTTTTGAACGATCTTCTCGAACCTTACAATTCTCTTCTTGTAGAGATTGATCCGTAGCACTTGTGAAGATATCCAGAGACCACACCTTAAGTAGGGGAAAACTCGTAGGAAATGATCTTCACGAAGATCGAGTATCTCATGGCTAACTCATGATAGGGATGTTCATAAAGAACTTTTGAGTTAACAGGCATGAAACACAACAAGATAACGAAGGGAAAAGGGGAAGGTTTCAAGTTTGTGGACGATGGTTCTTGAAAGGATTTAGAATATGAGCTTTGCACAAGACTTTAAATCCTTCTGGAAGAGAAAGGTTGAACAACTTATGACATAGAGGTTTCTTCAAACAGAATACCAATATGGGAAGGATTGTCTTGGATACCACAACTTAATATCCGTAGAGAAGGGAAACACGAGAAAACACTCTAATTCGTCTGTCAGAGATAATTTGATACAAGATCACGTTCACTCTTCGGAGTGGACACGGAAGATGAAGGAACTATCATTCCGTCAAATTTTGTCGAAAACTTCTTCAAAGGTCATGAGGTTATTTCACAGCAAAAGATGGGTAACCAAAAGATGTTGGAACACCGTAGTTAAGAAGGGATTCTTGGTAACACCATAAGGGTGAGTAACCAATGAGGATTGGAGCACCGGAAGGAATAAGGAATCCCTTTCCTATTGTTATTTAGAGGTAGAAATACATCTACCACCTCATTAAGATCCCAGGGCTGAGGTGACTGACAAATTCACACAATGTGTGAGATAACTAGAACTTCAAGTATAACCACTTGATAGAAGGAACTGATCAATGGCGGTTACAAAACACCACGAGATGATTCTCATGAGGAACTTGTTTCCACTAGAGCAAAGATTTTGGAGGTTCAGCAGAGAGATATTGGAAAGATCAACTTCCATGTTATTCTGGATGTTATAGATACCGATAGCAGGCTCATGACAAGCTTTCTATAGGTCATCAAGTCAAAGATGAACTTAATTTGGAAGAACAGGGAGGAAAAACTTGTGAGAATGGCCACACAAGAATTATCACGGAGAGTGGCTGTTCTTTCTGATTCAAAGGATTAGAACATTAAACCTTCCGGCTAACTATGTCAACTACAACATCAACCATGCCGTATTCTCGAAAAGACCTTAGTCGTAACCCTTGAGAAAACACCAACCATCGTTGCTGTTTGAGATTCAGCTCTGGTTAGTGGGTTGATAACTTAGACTCGGTATGTTTGACCAAATAGGTTGCACCGGTTATCAATGGAATACATTTACTAGATTCTCAAGATATGGACTACGATGCCACACTCAAGAGGATGAGTGAGACTCTATAACTCATGTATTAGCAACTTGCTTAAGAAGGTTGCACCTATATGGACTACTTTGAACGATGTACATTCGGAGTCATTGTTGGGAAGATGATTACAAAGATAACGAAGTTTTTATACTTCTTCTCTTTCACGAACGATCAGTTAGTGGCTTAGTGTGGATGCAAACTTCTTCAAGGAATGGAGGTAACAACCTACCATCTCAGGAATAGTCCACACATGCATGACCGACTTGGGATTATTTCCGAAGGAAACAAGAAAACTCTACTCGGATCCATGGCGACAACTTTCACTACAAGCACATGAACTAGAGAAAGTTACTGCAAACATCCAGAACACAAACTTAGTAATGACACTAAGATGGTTCTCGAAAGTTTCCAACATTAATTCCAATTGTTCAACATGAACCTCTTGCAACTTGGAGAAATAGGAATGTCATCGATGGGCTCGACAACACGCTTATCAAGATACTCCAAGCAGAGCAACTCATATGATACATAAACAAGGCAAAATATTGGTCAGACTAAGGACATGAAGGTGTACTTATGTGGAACACCATGAGTAGAAGCACCATCAAGATAATCCTTGAATCTGGACTTGATCTGACGATAGCCCAAATCAAATGAAGGTTAGAATGATAGCATGTCCACTAAGAAAATACTATCATGCTTCAACAAGATTAAATCTAGACATCTGATTGCAAAGGAGCAAGTTAGGAAGAGCTCTTGTGTTTCAACTCTTTAAGTTAGTGGTTAAGCTCAACCAACTAGTCTAGGATATCCAGCAGGGTTCCTTGGAGAAAGGAGTGGTTCAAACTACCCTTGTTTAGACATCACGGTCAGGTGACCACCTGGTGATACTTATGGAAAGACAACTAGAAAATCACAACCTACCGGTATGTCTCAGAGTTTAAAAGGAATATTGCTTTTTCAAAGCAACTGATATGGCCTTGATGTAACATCCAAGTATGAAAACATCCCTTAGTGGTTCAATTTCTTGTTTACTTTGAAGCAATGCATCATGTCATCATATCATTGCATTTGTTTTACTTATGTTTGCATTGTTTTCATAATGAATCAAACCTTGTTTTCACACTTGTCTGTTACAATCTTTCAAACAAAGAATTGCAAAACAAAACCTTTCATTGTTTTCCAAATAATTCATTGATGTTCAACTATTAAATTGTTGCCTCAAATCATTCCTTTAATTCCACCAATTAAATTCAAATCATTTCCAAATTCTCAAATCAGTATCTTTTGGAAACCATAAAACTCACCAAACATTTTTCTTCCCCCTCTAAATCATACTAAAACCCTAGGGGTAACCCTATTCTTATACATGTTTTTATTAAGGTTTTATTAAACTCAAATCCCTCTATTTTGGTTTCAAACACAAACTACTATTTTAAAATTTAATTTTTGAAATCCAAGTTTACAATATGGTTTCTATTTAACTAAGAAGCTTAACTAAATTTTTCTGTAATTTTTCTTGATTAAAACCTTAACAGTTTTCTCCAAAAAGCAAACTACAAAAAATATATAAAACAGAAAAGAATAAAAGGAGAACAGGAGGCAGCTAACTATCTACCGCAGCCCAAGCCCACCTAACAACTAACAGCGCGCAGCCCAGCCCGCCGCAGCGCAACTTACCGGTTCGAGGTGCGCCAAGATTCGTGCGCGCGCCTAACTCTCCTTCGTCATCCCGTACGGCCGCGCATCGGCCGGTGCCACCGCGGCACCGCGCGCGACGCCGGCGGCCGTCCCATCGCACCGCGGCCCTATAAAACGAGCCTAGGGCCTGCGCCACCTAACCCTAACCCTAGGAGCCTAGTTTCCCTCTCCGCCGCCGTCAGATGCCTCTTCCCCGATGATTTCCCTCCTCTGCGGCCACCTCGCCGGAGACGGAGCTCTGAACCTCGCCCTGGCTCCGCCACCTTCCGCCTCCAAATAGCTATCCACCAACTGTAATCGAAACGCCTCTCCTTCCTCCTTCCGTTGGACACCTGCAAGCGCCACGGTGAGTCGCCAATCGAGGACGCGATCCTCTTCCTTCCTTCCGGCCACCGTGCCGCGTTTTCTGAACTCGACCATCTCGTCGCCGTTGCAGGCCACCGCTGCACCCACCGTTTCCTGGAACAACATCTCCTCGTCGTCCTCTACGTCTCGAACACCGGAGCAGCCGCGGAGAACCACCAAGAGCTCGCCGCCGTTCCCTTCCCCGCCGCAGTTGCCAACGTCACGCGTCGTCATCGAGCCGCTGCTACGCCGACAGACGCCGGTGAGCTCGCCACCGTACCTTCCTCTCTCTCCCCGTTGGTTCACAAGCTTCTGCACACGCACAGCACCGCATCGCAGCACCCAAGCACGAGCACGCGCCGGTGATCGCCGCCGTGTAGTTTTCTGTCGAAGTTCAGAGCGGTGTCGTCGTCAGTAAATTCAGTTCGCGAGCTAACACTTTACCTTCGCTGCGCCCCCGTTAACTGACAAGAAACGCAACCAGCCCAGCTGGTTCAGTTAGCGCGCAACCGAGCGAGGAATCGCGAGTTCGATTCCCACGCAAGGGATTAAATCCCCACTTTTTTCGCTGTTGCGCACAGGGGCAGGCCCACCAGTCAGTCACCCCTGTGGCCACGCAAGCTTGTGCGCCACGCTGGCCCCGCTGGCCCACAGGGCAGTGACTGGAGCGTAACAAAAGTTTAACACAAATCTGTTAAATTCTAAATTCTTTTTAAATAGCAGAATAATCTATAAACTTAAAAATTCAATAACTTCAAATCTATAAATCCAATAACTAAAAGTTATATATGAATTCTGATTCAAATTTTATACTCTTTCCAAATATTCAATTTGTGTTCTGTTTTGAATTTTTAAAATGCAATTTAATTTCAAATTCAAATAATTCAAATGCAAATTGAAATAATTCATAACTAATTCATACTGTTTTCAAATAATTCAAATAAAATATGTTTTTCACACCTTTTTGAATACTCTATTCAAATATAAATTTTGTTTTCTGGTTTGAACAATTTAAATTGCCTAAACAATTTAAACCCTGTTTAATTCAATTAAATTTGATAAAAATCATAACTTGATTAATAAAAAATATTTTGAACATGCAAATTATGTTTTCAAACCACTAAAGTGTGAACTTTTCAAATGTGGATTTGAATTTATGGTTTGAACAAATAAAATTCAATTAAAATTTAAGCTTGTTTTAAATTCAATTAAAACTTGTTTAATATTGTTTAATTCATAACTAAATAATCTAAAGTCCAATTTCAAAATGTGAAACATGTAACTAAACTAAAATTTGATAACCTTTTCAAGTATAAAATTTGTAAATTGTTTTGCACACCCTAACTTGATGAAAACAATAATTGTTTGTGTACCATGTTTAAGTAACAAAATTCCAACCTTAATAAATGCTTTTCTAAATTGTTAACTATCATTCCAATTGCATTTAATTTTGTTATCTTATTGTTCCTCATCATGCATGCATCATACTAAGTCACTTACACATGATGCTTAGTGATAGAACAATTAATTCAACTCTAAAGCATGGGCTTCCATATGCAACCTTTGCATATGGAATCCATTTAAACTTGTGTCTCATATCAACTAGTTTAGTTTGGTGCATCTATTAAACGTGACATGCATCATCCAATGTTTGTGCACCTATGCCATGTATTGATTGCCCGTCTTCCTTCGTTGTTGTTTTTGCTTCTTCTCGATTAGACGACGACGTTGGTACCGACGAGCCTTACGACACCACTACTCAGGACCTAGCCCAGTACGAGGCTGAGCTGCCAGGCAAGTTATCACTCACATGAATCATCGAGTTCCTTTCCACACTTGTTGTCGATACTATCCTTTTGTCTACTATTGCTAGCCCTATGTATCGTTGCTTGTTCTCCGAACCTATCACATGATACCCTGAACCAATGATACTGCCTCACCTCCATACCTACAGCCTTTGTTTGTGCCTTAGTATTATCTAGCATGCTTAGGGTTGCTTTTACTCGAGTCTGTTGTCGGTTACTACTTTTACTATCTTACTATTTGTACCGGGGGCTCGATATTAATCAATCAATCCTGTTAATTGCTAATGGTAATAATAATTTGATGATAAGGCACCGGCAGGAGGCCCATGAGAGGTTTTGGAGCCTGCTAGTGTCGACCCTAATAGGAAAAAGGGTCTTGTCTACTGATCCATGATGAGCGCACTACCCGCATGTGGGAAGCGAGTATGGGCGCCCCCCTCAACTTGACCTGATTCGCATCTCGTCCAAATCGCCTCATTTAGTTCGTGTTTTCCATTTGCCGCATGCATGTTTTTGCGAGCCCAGCGCAGGGTGGAACTTTTGTAGTCGGCATATAGGGGGACACGTTCTTAGAGTGCTATGAGGGTCCATTTTCTTCTGGGCTCGATTAGCCGTGCGCCCAAGGTGCTTTGGGCTTGATGCGGAGAATGGTTGGTTGTGTAGAGTACCCCGCTTGGTGGGAGGCATCCCATCTGGCGGGTTATTCTTGCGTGTACGGCCAAATTGGTGCAACCCTGCAGGGATAATCTTCTCGAGAAGCCGTGTTTTCCGCGGTTATGGATTACTTGGTGAAAGTACTGGCTAACAAGTACTCAGGACAACTTCAACATAATGATCAATCATGTTTCACCCAATGATTAATACCCTGACTAGTAATAGGTTATTTACACAATAACTGGATTCACCTTATCACAACTGTGTGAGTTATCCTCGGATTGCTTCTTTGGATAAGGGGCGAGATCCAGGATGGGTTTGGTTGAAGTTACTTTCAGTTGGTTACAATCCTCGATCTTATCTTTTCTGTTAGCCGGAACTTGTAGTTATCTTCTGTAGTTGGTTAGAGCAGCCAGCAGCAACTTTCATATCACCCCTTTCTTCCGTTGATCCCAAGCATCAATGCTTGTGTTGACGGGTAACTCTTTGATGAACTGTGAGTCTTGCTTGCCAGTACTTGGATGTACTGACCCCGTTGGGGCTGTGGTTTACGCAGAGTACGACTACGACTATGATGCTTCTCAGGATGGCTACTTTGTGGAGTTCGACGAGACTGCAGACGAGTAGTTAGCTGGACCAGGGCAGGATCCAGAACCTACGTGGATGGGCTTCGCTTTCCTTTATTTTTTCCGGCTTCTTAAGCCATGGATTTGTCTGTACTCAGACCCCTTTGATTGCTTCCGCTGTTGTAATGAATGATATGTTGGGACATGTGTCCTCTGGATGACTGTATTCGATATTTTCTGCCTTAGTGAAGGCCAGTTGCACTTATTTCATTCTTTTGTGTCTTAGAGACAGTTTGTGCTATCATTTCGTTCAAAGCTGTTGACGTACCGTGCGTGTTTGAATATGAAGTACGTCGACAGTAGTGCCGTAGGTTCCTAGCGGATAGTTTACTTCGACGGTGGAAGCAGGGCTTGTGTTGTCGCGCATAAGCGCATGCCTACCAGGAAGCTGGGACGTGGGAGCAGTTATGCCCCATAATCCAAGCACCTGACTTCCAGTTCGTGCGAGGAGTATCCTCTAGAAACCTTGGGTGCGACAAATGGTATCAGAGCCTGTCTGCCTGTAGGATCCCTTTTTACTGGTCGCAGTTGAGTCTAGAAACTATTTTGTAGCTATATAGGAAAAATGAAACGTGAGAGTAGGAATTCTGCCATTTTTCTTCTTTCCCCATCCACCCACCCTTTTCTGGTAAGGAAGTGCAACGTTGTTTTCTGTTCTCACCTAAACTTTCAAGTTAGGATTTCACGTGTTTTGGGTTCTCTGTAGTACCTCAGGATTTTTGGTCTCGTTTTCCCGATGTTGCTTCGATATCATGTTCTTTTCAACATCATTATCGTCCGTTGAACCTTGTTGTTGTTTTCCACATCCTTTTTCATCTACCGGAGTCTAATCAAAACCTTCCAAATAATCTGCAGATGGGTCTCAGCTACTACCCGCAGGTGGTTCGCATGACTCGCTGTGAGAGCACCGCCGGTTTTCCGGAGTTGCTGAGAGACATGGTTACCTATCTGGGGTTCCGTTGGGCACCAGAGTACCAGGTCTACGAGCACCAGCGAGAGTTTGACCAGACTTGCTACCGGGCTATCGTCTACATTCTGTCGGATGATGGCAGGAGCATTGCACACCAGTACGAGGCAGTAGGGTCCACAGTGGATATGGCAGTGCAGCAGGCAGCGTACGTGAGTCTCACCGTCCTCCGTGCTGACTACTGGGGGTTTGATAAGTCCAGTTTTCGTCACATCCCCCGTGGTTACATCACGGCAGCGGGAGTTCACTTCACTGTCCACCGCGACCTGGATACCTACGAGACTGATAGCTCTAGGCTCCAGACCACTGCACAGTTCGCTAGTCACAGTGATGCCGTTGCTTCCACACTTGCTCAGGAGTTGGCCTCAGTCAGGGAGCAGCTCCACCTTGCTCTCACTCGTCTGGCGACGTACACCACAGACTTTGTTGGAGACGAGCGCTTTGCACGTGTCGTTCAGCCAGCTGGTCTTCCGTTGCCGGATGCTGGAGGTTACGAGCCGATCAGAGGCCCACTTCTCGATCTCGGAGCTGGTTACACAGGGATTCCCCGCTATGGAGCACAGGGAGAGGACGCTTTCTACTTCACCACACCGAGAGTTGCTCTCAGAGCAGTTCCTATCTACATAGATCGTCGTGATACCTACTTCCGTGGGGTTCCTCCTCACCGTATCTCTCGTCGTACTACTCACCGCCGTCCTGCGTGATGAGCACGGGAGTACCGTTGTATCCATTACTAGCTGTGTCTAGTTTATCCTTTCGCTTTCGAACCATGTATTGATCTGTTGGATATTCTGATGTATTTGAACATGTGATGATGTACCTGTTGGTTATCTATTCATGCGTCGGAATAATCTATCTTTCGGTTACCAAGTCTGTCCTTTTCTGTTGTTGTGCTAAAATGAATCTCTGTTCAGGATGCCTCCAACCAGGAACAACCCGCCTCCGCCACCACCAATGGGGGAACTGTTGGCTCAGATGACCCAAGTGGTGACACAGATGGCCCAGATCCAGGCTAACCAGCAACACAACCAGAATGCTCCAAGGGTCACCATCAAGGACTTCCTCAGCTTGGGCCCAAAAGCTTTCGTGGCAACACGTGAGCCCCTGGATGCTGATGACTGGATCCGTGACGTAGCAAGAGCTCTGGAGATAGCTCATGTTGCTGAAGAGGATAAGGTCAAGTACGCCACCTACCTACTGAAGGGTCAGGCAGCTACTTGGTGGGAGAACTACCAGACCATGAGAGCTGGCTATCCTATCACCTGGGGATGTTTCAGAGATGCCTTCCTGAAGCACCACATCCCGGATGGTCTCATGGAAAGGATGCGTGAGGAATTCTGCTCTCTCAGACAGGGCAAGCTGGACGTTCTCGGCTACCAGAACGAGTTCAATCGTCTCGCTCGGTACGCTGGTGACGAAGTGTCCACCGAAGCCAAGAAGAAGGCAAGGTTCCGCCGAGGTTTTAACCCGGAACTGAAGTACGCTCTCACAAACATCAAGTGCAAGGACTTCGTGGAGCTCGTGAACACCGCGCTCAATGAGGAGAATGGGCGCAAGGCGTTCGAAGAGTCCCGCAAGCACTCGCGTGAGGGTGGTTCCTCCTCCAACATGACCACCCCTCCGCAGAAGCGCCTCATCTGGGTGCCAAATGGTGCTGTCACTCGGGCTCCAAATGCCCAAGCTTCTCCAGGCTTTGGTCCCCGCCCACCCAACCCATCTCAGATGCAGGGTCAGAGGTTTCCGATGGGGCAGCCAAGGCCGGGTCCTTCTCGTGTCGTCACTTGCTACAAGTGCAAGGATACTGGACATTATGCTGATAAGTGCACTCAGAAGCAGCTACCCCTACCTCCTCGCCCCAACACCAACCAGGCTATGGTTCGTGCTCCCCCGGCTAAAGCCTTCAACTCCAACAATAGGCCTGTCGGGAGGAACGCGAGGGTGAACCATATCAAGGCCGACAAAGCCGAGGAGGCTGCTGACGTCGTTCTCGGTATATTACCCGTAAACTCTATTCCAGCTAAAGTGTTGTTTGATACTGGAGCATCGCATTCATTTGTGTCAAAGATTTTTGCAAAAGCATACAACCTAGTTCTGGTTCCGCTAAGCAATCAAATGACTGTTCACTCTCCGGGACCGCAAATGTTGACTTCCAAGATAAGCATGGACAATGAGATCCTAATTGGAGGTCGCATATTCCTTGCTTCACTCATGTTGCTGGGAAATTCTGACATTGATGTCATTCTGGGTATGGATTGGTTGAAGACCCACAAAGCTAAAATTGACTGTGCTCAAAAGTCAATAACTCTCTCCCACACTTCAGGCCAGATAGTCTATTCTCCATATGGATCAACTTCTGTTCAGCTGTTCAGCCTCGATGCCAAACCCCTTCCTGCAATTGAAAATGTTCAGGTGGTTTGTGAATTCCCTGACGTCTTTCCAGAAGAGTTGCCAGGGATGCCCCCGGATAGAGCAGTTGAGTTCGTGATCGAGCTTGAGCCAGGTACTGCTCCAATCTCTAAGCATCCATATAAGATAGCTCCTCCTGAACTGAAATTGTTGAAGGAGCAAATCGATATGTATATGGACAAAGGTTTCATTCAGCCTAGTTCCTCCGCTTGGGGTTGCCCAACTCTGTTTGTTGCCAAGAAGGATCAAACAAAAAGACTCGTGGTTGACTATCGTCCTCTCAACGAGAAAACAATCAAGAACAAGTATCCACTTCCTCGTATCGATGATCTATTTGATCAACTTGCTGGAGCCTCAATATTCTCAAAGTTGGATTTGAGGATGGGGTACCATCAGATAAAGATCAGAAAGGAAGATATTCCTAAGACAGCTTTCACCACTCGGTACGGTCTATATGAATACACCGTCATGTCCTTTGGTCTCACCAATGCACCGGCAACGTTCTCAAGACTCATGAATTCTGTCTTCCATGAATACCTCGACAAGTTCGTTGTGGTATATCTTGATGACATTCTAGTCTACTCAAAATCCGAGGAAGAGCATGGAGAACACCTTCGTCTCACTCTCATGAAACTTCGCGAGCATCGTTTGTATGCCAAGTTTTCCAAATGTGAGTTCTGGATTCCAGAAGTTGCATATCTTGGTCATATCATCTCTGCCAAAGGCATTGCCATTGATCCTGAAAAGGTTAAGGCAATTGTTGACTGGAAACCCCCTAAGACGGTGAAGCAAGTCAGAAGTTTTCTTGGCTTGGCTAGCTATTGCCGTCGTTTCGTCCAAAACTTTTCCAAGATTGCCAAACCTCTCACTGATCTCACAAAGAAGGACAAAAAGTTCGTTTGGACTCCACAATGTGATGAGAGTTTCAACCTCCTGAAGACTAAACTCACTTCCACACCTGTTCTAGTTGGCCCCGACACTACCAAACCTTTCCAGATATTCTGTGATGCATCTCTCCAAGGCCTAGGAGCAGTTCTTATGCAAGAACGTCAAGTTGTGGCTTATGCTTCACGTCAGTTGAACCCACATGAGCAAAACTATCCCACTCATGATCTTGAACTTGCAGCAGTTGTGTTTGCCCTCAAGAAATGGAGACAATACTTGTTGGGTAACAAAACTGAAATCTTTTCCGATCATAAGAGTCTGAAATACATCTTCACTCAGCCAGATCTGAACCTCAGGCAAAGGAGATGGATTGAGAAGATTAAAGACTTTGATCTCACCATTTCTTACACTCCAGGCAAGGCTAATGTTATGGCCGATGCTCTCAGTCGCAAATCCTATTGCAATAATCTCATGATCATGGAAAGCCAACCTCCACTTCATGAAGAATTCCAGAAGCTGAACCTTGGTCTTGTTCCTGAAGGATACCTTGCTAGCTTGACAGCCAGCCCAACTCTCGAGGACAAGATTCGTTCTGAACAACTTCGTGATAATGAAATCAAGAAGATTGTGGATCACATCAAGGAGGGCAATGATAAATTCAAGTCCTTCTCAATTGATGACAAGGGAACGGTGTTCTTCGAAGGACGCATTGCAGTTCCTCAGATTCAAAGTCTCAAGGATATCATTCTCAAGGAGGCTCATGAAACTCCTCTATCCATTCACCCTGGAAGTACAAAGATGTACCAGGATCTCAAGACTCTGTATTGGTGGTCTGGCATGAAACATGAAATTGCTCAATACGTTTCTGAATGCGACGTTTGTCAACGTGTTAAGGCAGTCCATCAGAAGACAGCAGGTCTACTCCAACCTCTGAAAATTCCTGAGTGGAAGTGGGACATGATTGAAATGGACTTCGTTACTGGGTTTCCAAAGTCCAGGAAGGGCAACGATGCAATCTTCGTTGTTATTGATCGTCTCACTAAGGTTGCTCACTTCTATGCTGTAAAGGAAACTATCTCAGCTAGCCAGTTAGCAGAGCTCTACACAGCAAAGGTTGTCCCTCTTCATGGTGTTCCATTGGAAATAAGCTCAGACCGTGGAAGTATTTTCACTTCTCATTTCTGGAAAAGCTTTCAAGAAGCATTGGGCACCAAACTTCTGTTCAGCACAGCTTATCACCCTCAGTCTCAGGGGCAAGTCGAAAGAGTCAATCAGATTCTCGAGGATATGCTCAGAGCATGTGGTCTCTCCTTTGGCATGAAATGGGAGGATTGCCTTCCATATGCTGAATTCTCCTACAACAACAGCTACCAGGCAAGCCTAGGCATGGCACCATTTGAGGCACTGTATGGTCGCAGATGCAGGAGTCCAATCAATTGGTCTGGAGCTGGTGAACGTTCACTTTTAGGCCCTGACATTGTTAAGGAAGCCGAGGAGAAAGTTCGTATCATTCGTGACAATCTCAGGATTGCTCAATCTCGTCAGAAGAGCTATTATGATAGCAAGCACAGGGATATGGTCTATGCACCTGGTGATAAGGCATATCTCCGTGTAACTCCCCTCAGAGGCACTCATCGTTTTGGTGTGAAAGGAAAGCTGGCACCAAGATACATTGGCCCTTTCAACATCCTCTCAAGACGTGCAGAGAATGCTTATCGTCTTGAACTTCCAGAAAAACTATCCAAAGTGCACGATGTGTTCCACGTGTCACAGCTCAAGAAGTGTTTCAAAGATCCAGATCGTGCAGTTGATCATGATTCCATCGAACTGCAAGATGATCTATCTTATGAGGAGCACCCTATTCGTATTCTCGATGAGACCGAGCGTAAGACTCGCAACAAGAGCACCAAGTTCTTGAAAGTCCAATGGTCGCATCATTCTGATAAAGAGGCAACGTGGGAGACCGAAGAGGATCTTCGCAAGAAGTATCCGGACCTGTTCATTTCTCAGTAGGGAATCTCGGGGCGCGATTCCTTCAAGGGGGGGCGTTTTGTAACATCCAAGTATGAAAACATCCCTTAGTGGTTCAATTTCTTGTTTACTTTCAAGCAATGCATCATGTCATCATATCATTGCATTTGTTTTACTTATGTTTGCATTGTTTTCATAATGAATCAAACCTTGTTTTCACACTTGTCTGTTACAATCTTTCAAACAAAGAATTGCAAAACAAAACCTTTCATTGTTTTCCAAATAATTCATTGATGTTCAACTATTAAATTGTTGCCTCAAATCATTCCTTTAATTCCACCAATTAAATTCAAATCATTTCCAAATTCTCAAATCAGTATCTTTTGGAAACCATAAAACTCACCAAACATTTTTCTTCCCCCTCTAAATCATACTAAAACCCTAGGGGTAACCCTATTCTTATACATGTTTTTATTAAGGTTTTATTAAACTCAAATCCCTCTATTTTGGTTTCAAACACAAACTACTATTTTAAAATTTAATTTTTGAAATCCAAGTTTACAATATGGTTTCTATTTAACTAAGAAGCTTAACTAAATTTTTCTGTAATTTTTCTTGATTAAAACCTTAACAGTTTTCTCCAAAAAGCAAACTACAAAAAATATATAAAACAGAAAAGAATAAAAGGAGAACAGGAGGCAGCTAACTATCTACCGCAGCCCAAGCCCACCTAACAACTAACAGCGCGCAGCCCAGCCCGCCGCAGCGCAACTTACCGGTTCGAGGTGCGCCAAGATTCGTGCGCGCGCCTAACTCTCCTTCGTCATCCCGTACGGCCGCGCATCGGCCGGTGCCACCGCGGCACCGCGCGCGACGCCGGCGGCCGTCCCATCGCACCGCGGCCCTATAAAACGAGCCTAGGGCCTGCGCCACCTAACCCTAACCCTAGGAGCCTAGTTTCCCTCTCCGCCGCCGTCAGATGCCTCTTCCCCGATGATTTCCCTCCTCTGCGGCCACCTCGCCGGAGACGGAGCTCTGAACCTCGCCCTGGCTCCGCCACCTTCTGCCTCCAAATAGCTATCCACCAACTGTAATCGAAACGCCTCTCCTTCCTCCTTCCGTTGGACACCTGCAAGCGCCACGGTGAGTCGCCAATCGAGGACGCGATCCTCTTCCTTCCTTCCGGCCACCGTGCCGCGTTTTCTGAACTCGACCATCTCGTCGCCGTTGCAGGCCACCGCTGCACCCACCGTTTCCTGGAACAGCATCTCCTCGTCGTCCTCTACGTCTCGAACACCGGAGCAGCCGCGGAGAACCACCAAGAGCTCGCCTCCGTTCCCTTCCCCGCCGCAGTTGCCAACGTCACGCGTCGTCATCGAGCCGCTGCTACGCCGACAGACGCCGGTGAGCTCGCCACCGTACCTTCCTCTCTCTCCCCGTTGGTTCGCAAGCTTCTGCACACGCACAGCACCGCATCGCAGCACCCAAGCACGAGCACGCGCCGGTGATCGCCGCCGTGCAGTTTTCTGTCGAAGTTCAGAGCGGTGTCGTCGTCAGTAAATTCAGTTCGCGAGCTAACACTTTACCTTCGCTGCGCCCCCGTTAACTGACACGAAACGCAACCAGCCCAGCTGGTTCAGTTAGCGCGCAACCGAGCGAGGAATCGCGAGTTCGATTCCCACGCAAGGGATTAAATCCCCACTTTTTTCGCTGTTGCGCGCAGGGGCAGGCCCACCAGTCAGTCACCCCTGTGGCCACGCAAGCTTGTGCGCCACGCTGGCCCCGCTGGCCCACAGGGCAGTGACTGCTGTGTAGCTTCTGAGCGTAACAAAAGTTTAACACAAATCTGTTAAATTCTAAATTCTTTTTAAATAGCAGAATAATCTATAAACTTAAAAATTCAATAACTTCAAATCTATAAATCCAATAACTAAAAGTTATATATGAATTCTGATTCAAATTTTATACTCTTTCCAAATATTCAATTTGTGTTCTGTTTTGAATTTTTAAAATGCAATTTAATTTCAAATTCAAATAATTCAAATGCAAATTGAAATAATTCATAACTAATTCATACTGTTTTCAAATAATTCAAATAAAATATGTTTTTCACACCTTTTTGAATACTCTATTCAAATATAAATTTTGTTTTCTGGTTTGAACAATTTAAATTGCCTAAACAATTTAAACCCTGTTTAATTCAATTAAATTTGATAAAAATCATAACTTGATTAATAAAAAATATTTTGAACATGCAAATTATGTTTTCAAACCACTAAAGTGTGAACTTTTCAAATGTGGATTTGAATTTATGGTTTGAACAAATAAAATTCAATTAATATTTAAGCTTGTTTTAAATTCAATTAAAACTTGTTTAATATTGTTTAATTCATAACTAAATAATCTAAAGTCCAATTTCAAAATGTGAAACATGTAACTCAACTAAAATTTGATAACCTTTTCAAGTATAAAATTTGTAAATTGTTTTGCACACCCTAACTTGATGAAAACAATAATTGTTTGTGTACCATGTTTAAGTAACAAAATTCCAACCTTAATAAATGCTTTTCTAAATTGTTAACTATCATTCCAATTGCATTTAATTTTGTTATCTTATTGTTCCTCATCATGCATGCATCATACTAAGTCACTTACACATGATGCTTAGTGATAGAACAATTAATTCAACTCTAAAGCATGGGCTTCCATATGCAACCTTTGCATATGGAATCCATTTAAACTTGTGTCTCATATCAACTAGTTTAGTTTGGTGCATCTATTAAACGTGACATGCATCATCCAATGTTTGTGCACCTATGCCATGTATTGATTGCCCGTCTTCCTTCGTTGTTGTTTTTGCTTCTTCTCGATTAGACGACGACGTTGGTACCGACGAGCCTTACGACACCACTACTCAGGACCTAGCCCAGTACGAGGCTGAGCTGCCAGGCAAGTTATCACTCACATGAATCATCGAGTTCCTTTCCACACTTGTTGTCGATCCTATCCTTTTGTCTACTATTGCTAGCCCTATGTATCGTTGCTTGTTCTCCGAACCTATCACATGATACCCTGAACCAATGATACTGCCTCACCTCCATACCTACAGCCTTTGTTTGTGCCTTAGTATTATCTAGCATGCTTAGGGTTGCTTTTACTCGAGTCTGTTGTCGGTTACTACTTTTACTATCTTACTATTTGTACCGGGGGCTCGATATTAATCAATCAATCCTGTTAATTGCTAATGGTAATAATAATTTGATGATAAGGCACCGGCAGGAGGCCCATGAGAGGTTTTGGAGCCTGCTAGTGTCGACCCTAATAGGAAAAAGGGTCTTGTCTACTGATCCATGATGAGCGCACTACCCGCATGTGGGAAGCGAGTATGGGCGCCCCCCTCAACTTGACCTGATTCGCATCTCGTCCAAATCGCCTCATTTAGTTCGTGTTTTCCATTTGCCGCATGCATGTTTTTGCGAGCCCAGCGCAGGGTGGAACTTTTGTAGTCGGCATATAGGGGGACACGTTCTTAGAGTGCTATGAGGGTCCATTTTCTTCTGGGCTCGATTAGCCGTGCGCCCAAGGTGCTTTGGGCTTGATGCGGAGAATGGTTGGTTGTGTAGAGTACCCCGCTTGGTGGGAGGCATCCCATCTGGCGGGTTATTCTTGCGTGTACGGCCAAATTGGTGCAACCCTGCAGGGATAATCTTCTCGAGAAGCCGTGTTTTCCGCGGTTATGGATTACTTGGTGAAAGTACTGGCTAACAAGTACTCAGGACAACTTCAACATAATGATCAATCATGTTTCACCCAATGATTAATACCCTGACTAGTAATAGGTTATTTACACAATAACTGGATTCACCTTATCACAACTGTGTGAGTTATCCTCGGATTGCTTCTTTGGATAAGGGGCGAGATCCAGGATGGGTTTGGTTGAAGTTACTTTCAGTTGGTTACAATCCTCGATCTTATCTTTTCTGTTAGCCGGAACTTGTAGTTATCTTCTGTAGTTGGTTAGAGCAGCCAGCAGCAACTTTCATATCACCCCTTTCTTCCGTTGATCCCAAGCATCAATGCTTGTGTTGACGGGTAACTCTTTGATGAACTGTGAGTCTTGCTTGCCAGTACTTGGATGTACTGACCCCGTTGGGGCTGTGGTTTACGCAGAGTACGACTATGACTACGATGCTTCTCAGGATGGCTACTTTGTGGAGTTCGACGAGACTGCAGACGAGTAGTTAGCTGGACCAGGGCAGGATCCAGAACCTACGTGGATGGGCTTCGCTTTCCTTTATTTTCTCCGGCTTCTTAAGCCATGGATTTGTCTGTACTCAGACCCCTTTGATTGCTTCCGCTGTTGTAATGAATGATATGTTGGGACATGTGTCCTCTGGATGACTGTATTCGATATTTTCTGCCTTAGTGAAGGCCAGTTGCACTTATTTCATTCTTTTGTGTCTTAGAGACAGTTTGTGCTATCATTTCGTTCAAAGCTGTTGACGTACCGTGCGTGTTTGAATATGAAGTACGTCGACAGTAGTGCCGTAGGTTCCTTGCGGATAGTTTACTTCGACGGTGGAAGCAGGGCTTGTGTTGTCGCGCATAAGCGCAGGCCTACCAGGAAGCTGGGACGTGGGAGCAGTTATGCCCCATAATCCAAGCACCTGACTTCCAGTTCGTGCGAGGAGTATCCTCTAGAAACCTTGGGTGCGACACTTGAGAGCTTTGGTGTGAACCTAACTCTCTGACCAAGAATGTGCACCAGAATGAATGGATTTGGTAACACAGTTAACTTTAAGTAGAGACCGGGTGACCAATAGTGCTAAGAAGGATACAGATGTTTCTTAGATTTTTTTAAAGCAACAAAGATTTCTAAGAATACTTGGTACACACATCAACGCACAGACCCATGATACTCAAGCATTCAAGCTTGGAGGAAGGGGGAGTGAAGACGGTAAGAGCATCACATCACCAATAATGCCATAAAACTAGGCAAGACCTCTTGATACGAAAGAGTGTAATACTCGAAGGTGGAACAGAACAGAAACTGATGAAGCTTCTTTAATCTGTGGATTACAAAACTTCGACCTGGTCCTAGAAATGAAAGAGGTACTGGAGTTTGTTTCTCCTAACATTCCAAGGTGGAAGGTTCTGACAGAAAAAAAGATCAAATACATTGGAAGAATCCAACACGCATATGGAACTTCGTGTCTGAAACATCAGAGGAAGATTCAAGAGCAACTAAAAGATAGTAACATGCTCAGGTGAATTCCCCGGATCATGTTGATTGCACAGGGTAATACCCATGTGTAGAACCCATGCCAAGAAGAGAAATATGGCTGAATCAAGAAGAAAGATGTGGAGGCCATGATGATCACTCTTGTTGTGATCCATTTTTGGTTCCGAAAGAAAGCCTATAGCTATAAGAGTTGGAATTGCCTAGCCATCCCGAGGTAGAACAGATTCTTCAGGATCCAAGGAAACAGAACATGGGTTAAAGGTCAGCATCCTGTACAGGTAGCATGAGCATTACATGGTTAAGGAACCACATGACTCAACTCACCACAATTCAGCACATTCCGGGACCTTCGGTTCAAGTCCAAGGTTAGAAACCAAAAGAAAGAAGTAACTAATCTCTTAGTGTCCTAAAGGACATATGAATAGCAATCACGAAGTATCTTTAAAAAAAACAACATAACTCTGGAAGAATTTGAACAGAGGATAACAGATACATTCGAGATGAAAAAGGAAATCTCGAGGTTTAGGGTTTTGAGACTTTAGAACAGGAGTATGTGGAACCCACACAGCTCTGAGAGATTATGATGGAAAGAAATCTCCCATCTAAAACGAGAGATAACGGAACATGGAACACACACGACTCTAGAACTTAACACTAGGTCAACTTGGTAAAAGACGTCCTTGCCAAAGAAGGCACCTAAGTTTTGAATGACTATAACCTTTTCAAATCAAAACAGGTAAGGTGACCCAGAATTAGAGCGATACCAGGTAAGGATTAAAAAGAATCCTAAGAAGGTTTTCACAACTCATTTGAGGTTTCAAAATAATTTTCACAAATTCTAGACTCAACATCGACCAAGCAGTAAGGTTTTCCTACAGGCAGTACTGCTCTGATACCACTTATGTCACAACCCCGGACCCAGAGGTATACATACTGTTATGCGCTCCTAGTCATGGACCCACAAGGGCTTTAGGGTTACCAGCCCCGGCCGCAACAAACAACGGCAGGCAGACCAGATTCATCGGCACGCAGGCCGGATCACCATGGTACTACTACTCCTTGTGTCCATGCTAGTCATAACCAACTATGCATATCAAACCGTCCACGAATCGTATGAAACTGAAGGAACGGGACCAAAGCTATACAGAGTTGCTATGTGTCCAGAAAGTGCAACAACAATCGAGGGTTACTGGGGTTACCAAGCCCAAGCCGAATCACATCTGCAGGCGTGCTCAGAAATGAATCATCGACTCCACAACCCCTCGAGTGCGACAACTATGTAGGCATAGCTAAAACTGTATAACAATGGGCTCGAAAACCAACAACTGATCAAAGCAGCACTCTAGAAATGGAAGTTGTATTAAACAAGTGTTACTAGAGTAGCTTTACAAATAGAGGTCACATGACCCAACATTTTATCAGACAACGGAAGGCAAATTATGTTTCTAATCAACAAGAACAAAAAGTCCTAAGAGGCCGCAACATAAGGCGACGTCCCAGCCCATAGATTTCAGGCTGCTACCTGGGAACCCCAAACTACATGTCGATGTCCACGTTGAAACACCACCGATGTGAGGAACTCCACCTGAACCAAGTTTAAGCAAACATGAGTACGGGAGGTACTCAACAAGACTTAGTTAACCTATTATATATCTGGTTTAGAAACAGTTATGAAGGTTGTTTTGCGTAAAGCCATCTTTGTTTTCCAAGTTGAGGAAGGAATAGCACGTCTCATGGAGTATTTTGAAAACAGATGAGAAAGCTACTCAACTCCTGAAATCATCATCTTTTTAATCCACCAAATCATATCAGCACCTCGTGCTTCAAAGATCACCACCTCAAGTTGTTCCGGTAACTCATGGTACAAGGTAACCCCTCTCGGCATGTCCAAGGAGGCATCCTTCATTCGTTATCAGCAAGGTTTAGTCATTCCGTTCAAGTTATCTATGATCACAGAATCCGTCACCAAGTCGTCCTTAACCGCGGACACGGCTTTTCGAAAAGATTTACCCTGCAGGGGTGTACAACTTTAACCACACGTACCAACCAACTCTTAATGCCAGAACGTTGGCACTATTCTGGGAAGTGCCGGCAGATGGAGGTCGACCACGACCTTTCCCTTGCTTCGCCTATTCCATGAGTCGCTCCGAGTAGAGATGGACCGCCAATAGGGAGTGGTCATCTCCTGCCGGGTCTCTATCGTTGTGCGCAATGCTCGAAGGTTACCTACCCGCAGAGCGCCGATACATACCCACATCCTAGTTTTGAAAGTGTTTTAATATCCCCGCAAATCCAAATGGAAATCTCGAACTAGGCGACTCATGGAACAAACTTGGCAAGTTGAGACCGAGGGGAATCCAATCCCCGTGTGGATGCATGCTCAGTCTTGGCTCGAAGACGAGAACTCGCTCCTAGGGGCATGATCAAGACAACCACCACAGACCCTCTGTGGTCTCGTCGTTCTCTTAACTTTCCACCACCTCCTATCATACTATATTAATACGCAACTCTGATTCATCAATCGGATGGAGCAGAGATAACAAGCATGTATGACTAAGCACAACATATTTAAGGCTTTGGCGATGAACACAATCAAACCTTTGGCTGCTAGGAGTAGTGGATCAGGATAAGTAGGCTATGCATGGTATAGGATAACTCTAACTACTGACACAAGATACATTGGAATCAGATGCAATGTACGAGAATCAAAAGTCTTTCGAAGTTATATATGGGCAGATAAGAGGTTATGCTTTCCTTGCTTCAAGATAACCAGAGAAAGTCTTCAGGAATAAGTGCTTCACTTGTCGGTTAGGATCAAGTATTCGTCATGCTGTTGTCGATCTTCTCTTCGGAGTCACGTTCTACCGATCAGAAGCAAAACACCGAAAGAGAAACAACAATCAAACATGGCATCGATGCAATGCATAATATGTATGCATGAATGTATTGAAACATGTGGAGCATGATTGCCTTCGGGTTGCTCCATGTGGATCTACTAAGCAGATTATCTCACCCACGGATGATGAGGAAGTGAATGCCACGGCTGATGGACAGCTTCTATCACATTTAGTGGGTGAGGTGACGGAGGTGGGTTTGGATGAGGACGAGCTAGGATCATTACATGATCTGTATGCCTCAGGCCGAAAATCTAAATCTGCCAAGGACAAAAGAAATAAGTTAGCTCGTAAAAAACGAGAGGTCAACTAAAACTCCATATGTTTCCCAATGAACGCCATTTTCGCTATTAGCAGAGGTCTTGGTGACTTGGCTAAACATTTTAATTTTGCTCAGTATGTGAGGGATCATAGTCTCGAGTTTTTGGCTATTTCTGAAACGGGTAGAAGGGATTTTACGCCGAGTGTTTTGGATCGTCTTTCAGGCGGTGTACAATTCACTTGGCATTCTATCCCTCCTCGTGGAAGATCTGGTGGCATTCTATTAGGCGTGAAATCAGACTCTATGGATGTATTGGCAGTATCGGATGGTGACTTTCATATTAAAGCACACATCCGGAACAGAGCTGATAATTTCATATGGAGTTTGGTTACCGTCTATGGGGCTGCCCAAGAAGAGCATAAAGCAGCATTCCTTTGTGAGTTGGTAAATTTGGCAAATGAGAACCCGTATCCTATGATTATAGGTGGGGATTTCAATATGCTAAGATTCCAACATGAAAAAAGCAAAGGAAGGTTCGATAGACATTGGCCTTTCTTGTTCAATGATGTCATTGACAGCTTAGATTTGAGAGAGGTTCATATGTCCGGGAGACAGTTCACTTGGGCTAATAGTCTTCCGGAGCCGACATACGAAAAACTTGATCGAGTACTTATGACCACTGATTGGGAAGATAAATACCCATTGGTCACAGTACGAGCTCTGGAACGTATTGAGTCTCTATCGGATCATGCACCCATCCTACTTTCTACTGGTACATTAAGACCAACTACTCAGCCACAGTTCAAATTTGAATTGGGATGGTTGTTGCGTGATGGTTTTGATGAACTGGTTAAAAGGGTATGGGCGATACCAGTGGCTAGGAATACCCCGATTGGAAGATGGAACATTAAGATGCACAATGTTCGCCGATATCTTCGTGGTTGGGCTAGACATACCGCTGGTAATCTAAAAAAAGAGAAAGAGCGCTTGTGTTCCATTATTAATGAGCTTGACCTCATCGCAGAAAGTAGACTACTAGATCAGCAGGAAATTGAGCTAAAAAGCCAATCTAATGCGAAAGTAGCCTCCTTGTTGCGTGAGGAATAAATCAAATGGTACCAGAGATCAAAGGCTAAATTCATCTTAGAAGGAGACTCGAATACACGCTATTTTCATAATGTAGCCAATGGGCGACATAGAAAGAAGCGGATTCATTCTCTGGTACAGGATGAAGTTCTGATCGAAGGACAGGACCATCTCAAGGCCTATATCACAAAGTTCTATAAAGATTTGTTTGGGGCTCCGATGGATACTAATGTATCTATGGATGAGTCAAGAACAGAGGATATTCCCCAAGTATCTGTCGAGGAGAACACCTTCCTTAATGCTCCCTTCACAGAGGAGGAGATTAAAAAGGCGGTCTTTTTGATGGAATAAAATAAGGCACCAGGACCGGATGGCTTCCCGGCAGAGTTTTATCAGCATTTCTGGGACATCATCAAGGATGATTTACTGGAATTGTTTGGTTGCTTGCATGCAGGCCAACTAGATCTTTTTCGCCTTAACTATGGGGAAATCATTTTGTTGCCTAAGATTTTGGAAGCAGAATGGATTCAACAATATAGAACAATCTGCCTACTAAATGTTAGCTTCAAAATCTTTACGAAAGTTGCTACCCTGCGGCTGAACGCGGTGGCGGATCATGTGGTTAAGCTTACACAAACTGCTTTTATGCAGGGTAGGAATATACTTGACGGGGTCGTGGTGTTAAACGAAACCGTCCTTGAGATGCACACTAAAAAGTTAAATGGAGTAATTTTCAAAATTGACTTTGAAAAGGCCTATGATAAAGTTAACTGGTCGTTCCTCCATCAAACTCTGAGAATGAAAGGTTTCTCGGAGGAGTGGTGTGCCATGATCCATAATTTTGTGTCCGGGGGTAGTGTTGCCGTCAAAGTTAATGATGAGATAGGCAAATACTTCTAGACCAAAAAGGGATTGAGGCAAGGTGATCCATTATCGCCCATACTTTTTAATATTGTGGCGGATATGTTAGCGATCATGATTGAACAAGCTAAAGAAAATGGCCTCATTGAAGGGGTGGTTCCTCACCATGTGGATGGGGGACTATCTATTCTTCAATATGCAGATGATACAATCCTCTTTATGGAACATGATCTACAGAAAGCAACGAATCTAAAGTTAATTCTTGTAACATCCCAAGTATGAAAAACTCCCAACTTAGAATGTTTGTTTCTTGTTTTTGTTTCAAGTGCATCATGTCATCATAATGCATTCATGTGTTGAGTTTGAATTTCAAATCATTTTATTTCACACTTGGTCTGTTACAACTTTTTCAAATAAAACATTCAAATCAAACCATTTATTTGTTTCCAATAAACTTGAATTTCCAAATAATTAACTTGCTAAATTTTCAATATTTTCAATTATTGCAAAATTCACTCAAATTCAATTAGGATTCAAACATCCAAATATATTTAAATTTTTTGAAAACAAAACATCATGCAACTGGGCATTTACAATGCTTAATCACTAGAAATTAAATTCATGAATTTTGAAACCCAAAAACTCTTTCAAATTCATTCCTTTGCCTTCTCTACAAAAAAAAAACAAAAAAAAAATAAATAAAAAGGAAACCAGTGGGGGGAGGCAGGCCAGCCCAATTGGGCTGAGCCCACCTCAACCCCAAGGCCCAAGCACCCCACGATGCGGTCATCTCCTACCTCTGTACGGAGACAGAGAAAAAGAGGGAGCCCCCACCGATGCAGAGCTCCACCTGCTCCCCCTCCTCCTTAAAAACTCCCCTCTCCCCTCCAAACCCTAGCTCTCCTTCTTCCTCCTCCACAGCCGCCGCTGCCCCTTCTCTTCTTCCTCCCTGGATCCCGTTTGTTCCCTGTATTTCTCTGTACCCAAGAACTCCATGTTTTCTGGCCGGAAGTTAGAGGTGATGGTGAGGTGGTTGTGATCGTCGACACGGGCTCTTCCCGGCGGGAATGGAACCGGGAGGGTTCCACCTCCCTTTTTGCTGAAGGAGGCGCAGCCGGAGACGGCTCCAGACGACCGCGCCGTCCTCGTTTTCCGCCGCCGTCGCCGCCGTCTGCTCGGCCACGACCGCCTCCCTCCTGGTCGCTGCTTCCGCTCGCCGATCCACGGTGAGCACTCGCTCTCTCCTCTCCCCTCTCCCCTTCTCCTTTCCCTCTGCACGCCCAGCGCCCCGGCGCACGCCAGCAGCCGGTCGCTCGCCGTCGTTGATCCGCCCTGTCCGCGTTCAGGTAACTGAACGTGGTTCAGTTTTCCGTCCGTCCGCACCCCCCACCTCAAAAACATGCGCGTTCTAGTTCAGTCACCAAACGCATCAACAACCCACTGGTTAGCTCCCTCCCAGCGCGCACCCGAGACCCGAGTTCGAGTCCCCCGAGTAGCAAAAACCACCCCTTTTTCGGCCTTTTTCTTTTTTTGCCGAAATCCAGAAAAACAGATGTGAGGCTTTATTTGTAAAATCCATAACAAATTGAATATTGCTCCAATTTCAATGATTCAAGTTTCTGTGGATTCAGAATCTTGTGCTCTTTCTATTAGTCACAAAGTTGCAACATGTTTCTGTAATAAATTTTGCACTAAATAATTAAATACAGAAAATGCAATAAAAATTGGAAACTTTGGGAATTCATAACTTGAGTTTGGTTCACCCAAATTGAGCAAACTTGGGCTCTAAAAAATTGTCTTAACAAACTCTACACAGTGGTATTTATTTGGTCACAATTGAATTAAATTTGAACATGTTTGATTCTGTTTACTAAAAAGGATATAATAAAAATGGTTATGGAAAAATGCATAATAAATTCAATAATGCTCCAAAAATTATGTTCAATAGCTCAAAATGTTCATTGAAACATTTTATACATGTTTTCAACCTTTTCAATACAATTTGTTCACTGTTTTTCCTAATTAAAATTGGAGTAATAATTCAATACTTTAAATCCACCTTTTAAACTGCAAAATTCATAATTAATTATTTAAAATTCCAAATTTGACAAATGAGGTATCAATTGGAAGCTAAAGTTGTTTTCTCGCTGTTTTCATCATTCATCATGCATGTAATCACTTCCACTTAATGTTTACTTGTAATTCTGTTAATTCATTAATATTACATATGGGTAATTCCCAAAGGCAATTTAAATTGCTATTGGGCCCATTTAAAATTGCTCTTATGTCCTTTATCATTAAATTGATGCATATAATAAATTGTCATGCATCATCCCA
Source organism: Alopecurus myosuroides (assembly GCA_028641055.1). NCBI lineage: Eukaryota > Viridiplantae > Streptophyta > Magnoliopsida > Poales > Poaceae > Alopecurus > Alopecurus myosuroides. The sequence continues at coordinate 178,854,527 of CM054060.1, read as the reverse complement.
TGTTTGTGCATTATGCCATGTTATTGATTGTCCGTCTCCCTTCGTTGTTTGTTTGCTTCTTCTCGAATAGACGACGACGTTGAGATAGACGAGGTTTACGATACTATTTCAGAGGAGTTAGCTCAGTACCAGGCTACTGAGTTTGCAGGCAAGTATTCACTCACATGAACCATTGTGTCCTTTTCCACACTAGATACCGATACTTTCCATTGTCTAATCTGCTAGCCTTATGATTCGTTGCTTGTGTTCCGATCCTATCACATGTCATCCTGCAGCCATGAATATAGCCTCACCCCCCACACCTACAACCCTGTTGTTTGTTAGCCTGTGTCGTAGTATCATGCTTAGGTTTGTTGTGCTCGAGTCTTGTTGTCATTTATCTTATCACCTGTTTAGTTTGATAGATGGGCTTGTTATAATCCATATCATGTTAATGTTTGGGGTAATAATAATTTGATGATAAGGCACCGGCAGGAGGCCCGGGTTACGGTTTTGAAGCCTGCTAGTGTTGAACCTAAATAGGAAAAGGGTCTTGTCCTCTGATCCATGATGAGCGTGCTCACCGCATCCGGGTGGTCGTATGGAACCCCCCTCGACTTTGACCTGATCCGCAGTTTGTCCGAAGAGCCACACTTAGTTCGGGTGTTCCATTTGCGCATACGCATGAATGGGTCGCGCCCATGGTTGATGATTATGATGATGATGATGCATATAGGGCGAGGCCTGTGGTGCGGGGGGGTGTGGTTTTCACCCTTGCGCTTAGGTTAGGTCGGACTGGCTGGGACCTTATAGCTCCGTGGCTCCTAGGACAGGTTGCAGAGATGGTTCGAGTCGTGTTGAGTCCACCTGAGTTTTAGTTGGTGGCTCGAGTGTGTACGGGTACTGGAGCACACCCTGCAGGGATGAATATTCTCGAGAAGCCATGTTGTCCGCGGTTATGTGACGACTTAGTGAAAGTGCTGGCTAACAAGTACTCAGACAACTTACACCTAATTAATAATAATTTGACTAGTAATAGGCTTATTGACACAATAACCTGAACCTTCATTAATTCAACTGTGTGAGTTATCCTCGGATTGCTTCTTTGGATAAGGGGCTATATCCAGGATGGGTTTGTTCGGTGAGTAGTTGTAGTTGGTTCCAATACGCTATCTTATCCTTTTCTTTTAGCCGGAGGTTGTGGCGTGTTTCTGTAGTTGGTTAGCGCAGCCCGCTGCCGCTTCTTTGTATATCCTATCCTTCGTTGAACCCAAAGCATCTGTACTTGGTGTTGTCGGGTACACTTTGGTATCTTGTGCGTCTTGCTTGCCAGTACTCGTCTATACTGACCCCTTTGGGGCTGCGTGTTCTGCAGACTACTTTTCGAGGATCCCCATGGTGGCTACTACGTGGAGTATGACGAAGCTGTTGACGAGTAGATAGAGGGCCCGGGCAGGATCCGAGACTTCGTGGATGGGCTCCGTTCTTTTCGTTTCCGGCCTCTTAGGCCTATTTGGATCTTGTCTGTACTCAGACACTTTGGATGCTTCCGCTGTGATGTAATGATGACTTGTTGGGACATGTGTCCTCTGCATGACTGTATTTGCTATCTCTGCTCTAGTGAGAGCTTTTGCCACTTATTTCTATTTCTTTGTGTCTTAGAGATTTGTTGTGATATCACTTGTTCAAATGTCGTTTACGTACCATGTGTGTATGTTAAGAGGTACGTCAATGAAAGTAGTCGGATTTCTATGGGATGGTTTACGCAGACGATGAATAGTAGATGTTGGTTGTCACACGTTTACGTGTTGGCCTTCTCATATTGAGATGCGGGTGCCGGTAAGCCCCGTAAGCCATTTATCTACTGTTTAGCGGGCTGTGAGTATCCTCTAGAAGTCCGGGTGCGACAAATGGTATCAGAGCCTGTCTGTCTGTAGGATCCCTTTTACTGGTCGCAGTTGAGTCTAGAAACTATTTTGTAGCTATATAGGAAAAATGAAACGTGAGAGTAGGAATTCTATTCTTTTATTTCTTTCCCCACCCACCCTCCCTTTTCTGGTAAGGAAGTGCAACGTTGTTTTTCTCTTCTCATCTAAACTTTCAAGTTAGGATTTCACGTATCCTGGTTATATCTACTAGACCATAGGAATGGAGGTGGTTGTGACATGATTTATCATGTTGCCTACTCACGATTGAGAACGGTGGCGAATAAGCCCCGGAAGCAGATCCTCTATTCCTTAAGAAGTAGATATTGATCCTTTAAAAGCCCGGATGGGTTTTTCCGTAGTACCTCAGGTGTTTGTGGTCTCCTGTTTCCCAGTTGTTGCTTCGATATCATCCTTCACAAATCGTCTCTTTCGTTGTAACAACTTGTCTGTTGATTTGTTGTTAACCTCCATCTGCTTTGTTCCGGAGATTTTCTTCTTCAACACGGCTATCCGTGTGGTACGCGAACCATTTATGGTGAACGTTGAGGGTAGTATATGTTTGCTCCATGCTACCTTCTTACCGTCTGAAGTAATCCTTTTAAGCACTTATATTGGATTTTGTTATCCGATTAGTGTGTTAACCTTGGTATCCTCTTCAGGATGGAAAGTGGTGACGAAGAACACACACTGCCACCCGAGATGGGGAAAGTGCTGTCTCAGATGACACAAGTTATAAGGCAGATGCAGCAGAACCAAGACCTTGGGAATAATGGCAACGCCCGTGTGTCTATTCGGGAGTTCCTTGAGCTCAATCCGCGCACGTTTGATACCTCCTCCGAGCCATTGGATGCTGATGACTGGCTCCGTGAAATGAACCGTACTCTTATGGTAGCTCATGTGGCTGACGAGGACCGTGTTCCTTACGTGACCTACCTTCTCCGTGGACAATCCATGTCTTGGTGGGAGAACTTCCAAGAAATAAGAGGTCCTAGTGTGGCAATCACATGGGAGGATTTCAAGCAAGCCTTCGTGCGCCATCACATTCCCGATGGGCTCATGGAGAGAATGCGTGAGGAATTCTATTCTTTCACACAAGGCAATCTGGACGTTCTTGAATACCAAAGAGATTTCAATCGTCTGGCTCGCTACGCCGGAGATGAAGTCTCCACGGAAGCGAGAAAGATGGCAAAGTTCCGCAGGGGTCTCAACCCGGAACTCAAGTATGCTATCACCAACGTCAAGGCCAAGAATTTTGAGGACCTCATCAACTTCGCTCTAAATGAAGAGCATGGGCGCAAGTTGGTTGAGGAATCTCGTAAGCACTCTCGTGAACAGGCTAATCTCTCAAAAGCTATCATGCCTCTACAAAAACGAAGAGTTTGGGTTCCATATACCACTCCAACACCGCCCATCTGTTTGCCAAGCCCGGCAGGATTTCTTGCCCGCCCTCCCACCCCAGTGGTATATTCAGGAGGTGCTCCATCTCAGCCAGGTCCAACAACTCCTCGTTCTGTTGTTACATGCTACAAGTGTGGACAGCCGGGCCACTATTCTGATAAGTGTCCGCAAAGGCACCTCTTTCCACCTCCACCTCGCCACAGGTCGACCCCGACAAGAATACGTGGTCCTCCGTTGGGTTGCTACAACAGCAACGAGCTTGGCGTGAGAACCGTCAAGGTGAACCATGTCAAGGCCCAGGGAGTAGAAGAATCTCTAGAGGTTGTAATGGGCACACTTCTTGTGAACTCGTTTCGTGCTAAAGTCTTGTTCGATTCTGGTGCTTCACACTCTTTCATCTCTCAATGCTTTGCAAACACCAGTAAAATCAACTTCGAACAGTTGTCTATCCCTCTCCTAGTGAAATCACCGGGATCTAGCTGGCAAAGCAATAAAGTTAGCCAGAACATCGAGATCACAATTGGAAACCTTCCATTCCAGGCATCTCTGATAGCTCTCCACTCTTCAGATATTGATGTCATTCTTGGGATGGATTGGCTAGTAGCCAACAAAGCAGTCATTGATTGTCCTGCTAAGTCTGTCAAAATCACACACCCTTCTGGCCAAATATTCTATTTCCATGCTGAAAATCCAGTTGTTCAACTCTACACTCTCAATGCAAATCCCCTACCATCTATTGAAACTGTTCCGGTGGTTTGTTACTTCCCCGATGTCTTTCCAGAAGAATTGCCTGGAATGCCTCCTGACAGAGCTGTTGAGTTCGTCATCGAACTTGAACCAGGCACTGCTCCAATCTCCAAGTATCCATACAAGATAGCTCCTCCTGAACTGAAATTGTTAAAGGAGCAAATCGATATGTACATGGAAAAAGGTTACATTCAACCAAGTTCCTCGGCTTGGGGATGCCCAACTCTCTTTGTGGCAAAGAAGGATCAAACAAAGAGACTCGTTGTTGACTATCGTCCTCTTAACGAGAAAACCATCAAGAACAAATATCCAATTCCTCGCATCGATGATCTCTTTGATCAACTTGCTGGAGCCTCTATATTCTCCAAGTTGGACTTGAGAATGGGTTACCATCAAATAAAGATCAGAAAAGAGGATGTTCCAAAGACAGCCTTTGTCACTCGCTTCGGTCGCTATGAATACACCGTCATGTCCTTTGGCCTCACCAATGCACCGGCGACCTTCTCTCGACTCATGAAGTCTGTCTTCCATGAATACCTCGACAAGTTCGTTGTGGTATATCTTGATGACATTCTTGTCTACTCCAAATCCGAGAAAGAGCATGAAGAACATCTTCGTCTCACTCTCATGAAGCTTCGCGAGCATCGCCTCTATGCCAAGTTCTCCAAATGTGAGTTCTGGATTTCTGAAGTCACTTACCTTGGTCATGTCATATCTGCCAAGGGCATAGCTATTGACCCAGAAAAGGTTAAGGCCATTGTTGAATGGAAACCGCCTAAAACGGTGAAGCAAGTCAGAAGTTTTCTTGGTTTGGCTAGCTATTGTCGTCGCTTCGTCCAAAACTTCTCCAAGAATGCCAAACCTCTCACTGACCTCACAAAGAAGGACAGGAAGTTCGTTTGGTCTTCACAATGTGATGAAAGCTTCAATCTCCTGAAGACTAAACTCACTTCTACACCAGTTCTGGTTGGCCCAGATCCTTCCAAACCTTTCCAAATATTCTATGATGCTTCTCTCCAAGGTCTAGGTGCAGTTCTCATGCAAGAACGTCAAGTTGTGGCTTATGCTTCTCGCCAGTTGAACACACATGAGCTCAACTATCCTATTCATGACCTTGAGCTTGCAGCAGTTGTCTTTGCCCTCAAGAAATGGAGAAAATACTTGTTGGGTAATCGCACTGAGATCTTTTCTGACCACAACAGTCTAAAGTACATCTTCAGTCAGCCAGATCTGAAACTCAGACAAAGGATATGGATTGAGAAGATCAAAGACTTCGATCTCACCATTTCTGACACTCCAGGCAAGGCTAATGTTATGGCCGATGATCTCAGTCGCAAGTCCTATTGCAACAATCTCATGATCATGAAAAGACAACCTCCTCTTCATGAAGAATTCCAAAAGCTGAATCTTGGACTTGTTCCTCAAGGCTATCTTGCAAACTTGACAGCCAGTCCAACGCTTGAGGACAAGATTCGTTATGAACAACTTCGTGATGCTGAGATCAAGAAGATCGCAAAGAACATCAAAGCAGGCAATGTGAAGTATGAGTGCTTCTCAATTGTTGACAAGGGAACAGTGTTTTTCCAAGGACGCATTGCAGTTCCTGAAATCCAAAGCCTGAAAGATGTGATTCTCAAGGAGGCTCATGATACTCCTCTTTCCATACACCCTGGCAGTACAAAGATGTACCAGGATCTCAAAACAATGTATTGGTGGTCTGGCATGAAGCGTGAAATTGCTAAATATGTCTCTGAATGCGATGTTTGTCAACGTGTCAAAGCAGTTCATCAGAAATCAGCGGGTCTTCTCCAACCTCTAAAAATTCCTGAATGGAAGTGGGACATGATTAAAATGGACTTCCTCACGGGTTTCCCAAAGTCCAAGAGGGGCAACGTTGCAATCTTCGTTGTCATTGATCGACTCACTAAAGTCGCTCACTTCTTTCCTGTTAAAGAGACAATCTCAGCTAGTCAATTGGCAGAGCTCTACACCACAAGAATTCTTCCTCTTCATGGTGTTCCGTTGGAAATCAGCTCAGACCGTGGAAGCATCTTCACTTCTAATTTCTGGAAAAGCTTTCAAGAAGCCTTGGGCACCAAGCTTCTGTTCAGCACAGCCTATCACCCTCAGTCTCAAGGGCAAGTCGAAAGAGTCAATCAGATTCTCGAGGATATGCTCAGAGCATGTGGTCTCTCTTTTGGCATGAAATGGGAGGAATGTCTTCCATATGCTGAATTCTCCTACAACAACAGCTTCCAGGAAAGCCTAGGCATGGCACCTTTCGAGGCTCTCTATGGTCGCAGATGCAGGAGTCCTATTAATTGGTCTGGAGCTGGTGAACGTTCACTCTTAGGCCCTGACATTGTTAATTAGGCCAAAGAGAAAGTCCGCATCATTCGGGACAATCTAAAGATTGCTCAGTCTCGTCAGAAAAGCTACTATGACAGCAAACACAGAGATATGGTCTATGCATCTGGTGATAAGGCCTACCTCCGTGTCACTCCTCTCAGAGGCACTCATCGTTTTGGTGTCAAGGGAAAGCTTGCTCCACGTTATATTGGTCCCTTCAACATTCTCTCAAGGCGTGCAGAAAATGCATAGACCATATCTCTGTGTTTGCTGTCATAGTAGCTCATCATGTAAATGTTTGGGGTAATAATAATTTGATGATAAGGCACCAGAAGGAGGCCCGGGTTAGGGTTTTGAAGCCTGCTAGTGTCGACCCTAAATAGGAAAAGGGTCTTGTCCTCTGATCCATGATGAGCGTGCTCACCGCATCCGGGTGGTCGTATGGAACCCCCCTCGACTTTGACCTGATCCGCAGTTTGTCCGAAGAGCCACACTTAGTTCGGGTGTTCCATTTGCGCATACGCATGAATGGGTCGCGCCCATGGTTGATGATTATGATGATGATGATGCATATAGGGCGAGGCCTGTGGTGCCGGGGTGTGTGGTTTTCACCCTTGCGCTTAGGTTAGGTCGGACTGGCCGGGACCTTATAGCTCCGTGGCTCCTACGACAGGTTGCAGAGATGGTTCGAGTCGTGTTGAGTCCACCTGAGTTTTAGTTGGTGGCTCGAGTGTGTACGGGTACTGGAGCACACCCTGCAGGGATGAATCTTCTCGAGAAGCCGTGTTGTCCGTGGTTATGTGACGACTTGGTGAAAGTGCTGGCTAACAAGTACTCAGACAACTTACACCTAATTAATAATAATTTGACTAGTAATAGGCTTATTGACACAATAACCTGAACCTTCATTAATTCAACTGTGTGAGTTATCCTCGGATTGCTTCTTTGGATAAGGGGCGATATCCAGGATGGGTTTGTTTCGTGAGTGGTTGTAGTTAGTTCCAATACGCTATCTTATCCTTTTCTTTTAGCCGGAGGTTGTGGCCTGTTTCTGTAGTTGGTTAGCGCAGCCCGCTGCCGCTTCTTTGTATACCCTATCCTTCGTTGAACCCAAAGCATCTATACTTGGTGTTGTCGGGTACACTTTGGTATCTTGTGCGTCCTGCTTGCCAGTACTCGTCTGTACTGACCCCTTTGGGGCTGCGTGTTCTGCAGACTACGTTTCGAGGATCCCCATGGTGGCTACTACGTGGAGTATGACGAAGCTATTGACGAGTAGATAGCGGACCCGGGCAGGATCCGAGACTTCGTGGAGGGCTCCGTTCTTTTCGTTTCCATCCTCTTAGGCCTATTTGGATCTTGTCTGTACTCAGACACTTTGGATGCTTCCGCTGTGATGTAATGATGACTTGTTGGGACATGTGTCCTCTGCATGACTGTATTTGCTATCTCTGCTCTAGTGAGAGCTTTTGCCACTTATTTGTATTTCTTTGTGTCTTAGAGATTTGTTGTGATATCACTTGTTCAAATGTCGTTGACGTACCATGTGTGTCTGTTATGAAGTACGTCAATGGAAGTAGTCGGATTTCTATGGGATGGTTTACGCAGACGATGAATAGTAGATGTTGGTTGTCACACGTTTACGTGTTGGCCTACTCATATTGAGATGCGGGTGCCGGTAAGCCCCTTAAGCCATTTATCTACTGTTTAGCGGGCTGTGAGTATCCTCTATAAGTCCGGGTGCGACAATTCTTTCAGCATTCGAGCAATTATCTGGATTAAAGATTAATTTTCATAAAAGTGAATTGTTTTGCTTTGGCGAAGCCCAGGAGGCAAGTGCTCAATATTCTGAACTTTTTGGATGTGAGCAAGGTCAGTTCCCTATTCAGTATTTGGGTATCCCAAGACATTAAAGGAGACTGACTAATGCCGAATGGAAATATGTTGAAGATTGTCTGCAAAAAAGGTTAGCGAGTTGGAAAGGAAAACTATTATCCCTAGGTGGAAGATTGGTACTCATAAACTCAGTCCTGACAAGTATGGTATTGTATATGATATCATTCTTCCAGTTACCCAAAGGAGTCTTGAAGAAGTTGGATTACTTCAGATCGCGATTATTTTGGCAAGGGGATAACGAAAAGAAGAAATATCGACTAGCAAGATGGGACGTGGTGTGCAGACCCAAATATCAGGGAGGGCTGGGGATTCATGACCTTAAGGTACAAAACTCAGCTCTTCTAGGTAAATGGCTATTTAAGCTACTTACAGAAAATGGTGTTTGGCAAACCCTCCTAAGAAGAAAATACATCGGCACAAAAGCGTTATCACAGGTTGTTTGGAAACCAGGTGATTCTCACTTTTGGGCTGGCCTAATGGCGACAAAGAATCATTTCTTTCGCCATGGGGTATTTAATATCAAGGATGGATCTCAGATACGGTTTTGGGAGGATGAATGGCTAGGAAATGCCACCCTCGGGGAACAGTATCCGGCCCTATACAATATTGTTCGTCACAAAGGAGATACGTTAGCTACAGTCATGCAAACGATCCCACCTAATGTGACGTTCAGGCGAGATGTTCTCGGACCAAGATTACAATCTTGCAATGCTCTGTTAGATAGATTGGCTTTGATCCAATTATCACAAGGCACCGATGAATTTCGATGGAATTTAACTAAGAATGGTATGTTCTCAGTGGATTCCTTGTATAGGGCGATGGTACATTCAGGAGTGCCGGTCGATAATAATAAGAAAATATGGCGCATGAGGATGCCTCTTAAGATGAAAATCTTTGCATGGTACCTTCGCAAGGGTGTCATATTAACAAAAGATAATCTTGTCAAGCGTAATTGGCATGGAAGTACAAAGTGTGTTTCGTGTCCTATGGATGAAACGATAAAACACTTATTCTTCGAGTGCGTTTTTGCGCGGTCTATATGGTCAGCTATCCAAATGGCTTCTAACTTATATCCTCCAACATCCATTGCATATATTTTTGGCAACTGGTTGAATGGAATCGATAATAGGTTTAAAACTATGTTTAGGGTATGAGCGCTAGCCGTTATATGGTCGCTCTGGCTGTGTAGAAATGACAAGATTTTTAATGATAAAAATTTCTCTCGTTTGCAGGTTCTTTTCCGCTGCACATGTATTCTCCGTTCGTGGTGCACATTACAACGGGCGGAGTATCGAGACCTTTTTACGGAGGCATGTGTACAGCTGGAAAAAGTGGTAAGGGATATTTTTATCCCACATGGATGACCGCTTGATTTACGGATTACGGCTCCATAGACGACAGCTGATTCTTCATCTTGGTTGTAATCGGCATGTTGCTACTGGTTTGCATTTTTATTTTCATTTTCTGTCGGCCGTGTGCATCATGTTATGCAGAAGCCGGGTGTAATACTTTTTTAAAAACTAATAAAGCCCATTATCAAAAAAAAATGAGCAAGTTAATGCACTTCGGTAAAACCCTAAACATGCTCGATGGGTTGCTAGGGTTTGTATGGCAGATATGCAATTATGTTGAAATCAGCCCCGAATTGGACCTCGGATGGTGTTTCGGGTGATTTTGAAAGTGAGTACAATTTAAAGTGCTCAAATGGGTTTGAAAACATCATAACTAGATTGCATTTGTCATTTTTAGCATTTTGGTATATAACTTTTAATTTTCTAATTTTATTGAATAGAAACTTATTTTTCCATTTTAAAATGATTAAACAACATTAAATAATGCTCTTTTTTGGACTCTCAAACATGTGTGAAAATGGTATATTCAGATAGATTGCATTTTTTTAACATTTCCATATATTTACTTTATTTTTCTGATTAACAGAATGAGAGATATTAATTTTCCAAGTTTTATTCATTTTCTGAAATTTCAATAAAGATGGGGCCCACGTGTTAGTGCAGTATTCAATTTACCAAAAACAGAGAAAAACTGGGTTATGATATCAGCATGACGCAATGATGACATCATCATGCTCTGTTCTTAACAGATGAACTCCAAGTCGACGAAATTCGCGCGCAATTCGGACATCCAACTACACCATGACGGAGAGGGCCTCAAGGGGAAGCTAAGGGTGGCGGCGCCACCATTTATTGGTCACCGGAGCAAGCGCGGCAACGGCGAGCGGCAGTGGCCGATGGCGGCTTTTGACAGGGAGATGATACAGAGGGGCAGGAGGGATGGTGGGAGCACCTACGTGCTCAGGAGCTCACCGTGAAGATGATGGAAGTGTCGGGGAAGCTTGAGGAGGCCGGAGTTGACGGCGACAAGCTCGGCAAGCCGGCGGCCGTACATGAGGAAGACGGCCTGATTCCGGCGTATGAGGCCATCCCGACAAACGATATTCGATGGGGAGGTGAGGGAGGACACGGCGATTCCAGGGCTGGGTTTAATTTGGCCCGAGGTGGCCGAAGAGGGCAGCAATCAGTGGCGGCCGGAGGGGCAGTAGGTTAGGGATTGGTCGGGTTGAGGACCAGAGGGGGAGAGAGAGCTCGAGATGGGGGGGGGTCTGCAACTTGGGGGTGATTCGGACGGCTCCTCTGCATCATCATCCTTCCCCTGCCGCGCTGGAAGCAGGAGGTGGCGCGAGACAACGTCGGCGGCCAGTTCTCCTACTGGAAGGAGGTAGAAGACAAAGGGGATTTTCCCCATAACCTCCTGCCTTCTCAGGAAATTTGCAAAGTGGTCCTTTTCTCTTTAAAAATAGAAATGAAAACTAAAATTTGAGGGCCTTTTTGGAAGAATAAAATTTGCCAAAAATACTTTTTGGAAAGCTCATCAAATTTCCAACCACACCATATTTTTGTTTGGTGAAATTGAATTAATTTTCAATGCAAAATTTTGGAATCCATTTTAAGTACTATTTGTGGTATTTTTCTCAAACCAATTAAATTCACAATTTAAATTGTTTCAAACATGATTTAAATTTTTGTTTCATGCATGTATGAAATGAACACAACACCACACACCCTATTGTAGCAAAAGTGGGATGTTACACACAATCACTTGGCATGAAGATTAAGTACTATTGAGCCATTTCAACACTAAGGACAGTCAAAACATGTAAACCAGAGAGCTTAGAAGGCAAAGGAATTAAAACCCGACAAATCTTGCAAAGATTAAAAACTTTACTGCAAAAGCGGGATATTTATTTATACAAATGATAGATAGCATTACTACAATGTTACATTTGAGACAATGGTAATGCTTCTATTTTTCCTGCCATCTACCGAGTATTCAAGCGGCCTCTTCGGGATCCGAGTCCTCCTCCTCGCTGCTGGACTCCTCAGGAGTTTTCGGAATTTCCTCCTCAGGGTAGAAGGTGGAGATGTTCACCCTCTATGCTATCTTGGTAGCATGGCCTTTGACAGAGTCGAGATGCTGGCCCGCTGAGTGTCCGTGTATATTTGAGGGATACCGGTCGCCATGCGCCAAGATTTGGCAGTGGTATAGTGCATATGCATGAGCCCAAGGGCCATGTGTGCACCACCACAAGCCGTGGAGCGAAACCAGGACTCCTTCCAGTTCGCCACCTCCTTGATCGCCTCAGGGAGTTTCCTTACTTCCGCGAGTTCTCCTGCTTTGTCGGGAATGTACTTATTGATAAGTAACATCCCCATGGACTTCAGTGCGGCGAAGACTCTCACGAAAGCCCGGATTCGATCAATCCGGCTAAGCAAGGGGTTTCCCTCTGTTTAAATCAACAAAATAAAGTTAGAAAAAACAGAGGAGGAAAAGGAAAAAAATCCGGTAAAGGTATTATAAACTTACCGAGAATCCTGTCCATTTCAACACCTTTTTCAAGGCACTGATTTAGGGCATTCTCTAAGTCCTGGATGGTGGGCTTGTCCTTCTCAGCCCGGCTGGAAGCCTTGGACTCGGCGATCCCGACAGCCAGCTGGCTAGCCTCCAGGTCTTTTTAGAGCTTCACGTTGATTTTGTGAAGTTCCATGTTATCCTTTCAGAGATTCTCGGCATTGCCGACATCTTCAGCTATTTGTTTGGCTTTAGCCAAAGCAGCTGAAAAGCAAGGAAAATGAAGAGTTAAAACTCGGAAAAGGACTTAGAAATTTTTCTATCACAAAAACGGCAGTGAAATTACCTGCTGATTCATCCAGCTTATGTTGAACGGAGGCCAGCTCCGAATCTTTCTCTTCAAGAATGTTAAGGAGAGTTTTGACCTCATTATTCTTGTTGGTAAGTTTGCTAAAAAATTCCATGTTGATACTCTCGACAGTTTGCTGAAACATGGAAAAGAGACAAATCTCTTAAGTCAAAAAAACAAGCAAGGTCAATGATAAAAGCATTAAGTCAAAAAAGAATACATTTGGCAAATGCTTGGGGGCTAGAGATATTACCTGGCTCATTTTTTGTCAGCTTGCCAGGTTCTCGTTGAATTCCTTTGCATAGTCAGCAAAGAGAATCCCGACGTGGCAAAGGCCGTCTTGGATGACCTGCCGAGGCAAGAACACCAAGTTATTCCTAACAATAAGTCCGCCTTGCGGCCAAGGACGGATTAAGGGAGTTGGAACGAAGTGCTTTTTCGCCCACGAATGGATATACCCGTGTTCGACAAAGTGTTCTTCTTGTTTTACCTTGAATTCCGGGTCAAAGTTGGGCATGGGCTCCTCCTTTGGTATGTTAGAAGGGCCTCCAACTTCCGGCTCCACTGCTTCCGCCCTTTCCCTCGCGTCCGTCTCCGGCGCAATAGGCTGGATGGACTGCAAGGGGTATTCTTCTTCCCTTGCAGCCAAGTTCTCCTCCTCAGCCGCAGTCGGAGTATCAGGTGCAGTAGTAGGAGAGGGCTGTGGTCCTCTCCTAGCAACAAACTTTTGCTTCTTCCGTCTCTTTGGCTTCAAAGTTGTAGGAGCCAGGCTAGAAAGAAAATCCGAGAAGCAAGAATTCCGAGAAAGAAAAGAGTTCTTGCAAAAAAAAGTATAGAAAGGATGTCTACCTGGAAGTTGCGACGGCAACGCCGTCAAGATCAATCACCTCCTGAGTGGCGGAGGGCTTGTTTGGCTTCCGCCCACCGGAAAAGTTGACACGCAGAGCTTCCAACTCAGCATCAGAAGCAAGATCCGAGTCCGGCAAAGTTAGAATCTGTCAAAAAAGACAAAGTCCGGGTTAGAAAAAACATCCGAGAAAAAGGAAACTTAGAACAAATGCCCAAAATTCTAGAAGTATTCCTTTGGAGCCGGGTTTGCTGCCGTGTACATCAGCCGGCTTTCCTCGTATTGGTCGAGATTTGCGACCAACTAGTTGACATATTTCTTCAAGTCTTTTTTTCGACAAAGACTTGTTCGTCGCCCTCATCGCGTCCTCAGGTCCCGTGTATTCGCACATTAGTTGGGTACCATGGTGAGCCAGAGGCTGGATCCTCCTTTCAAGCCAGAATAGAACCGTTTCCATGCCAGTGAGAGGAGGAGAGGCGGAAACCAGCTTGGCGATGCGCCGCTAAATTCTCATCAGATCCAGCGGCAGGGTCTGGACCGCGTCCACTGCCCAATTCCCTTGGGCAGTGGCACCGGAATTGACAAAAGGTCGGATTCCCGTTTCCTTTCCAGGAAACGGGGTATCCTCATGATAGAAGAAGGAACCTATCCAAAATTTGACGGATTCCGATGTTTTCATTTTTGGGAACCAATATTCCCTAAACCTACGAAGGGTAAAGGAGATGGTCCCACAGGTGGGGAGAGCGCCCTCAGAAGGGTTGTGCTTGACTCCAAAGCAGTAATGCCAGAAATCTAGCCTAGGCTCTAACCCTAAATAACCTTCGAACAAAGCCTGAAATCCGGCAATGTAGAGAATGGAATTTGGAGGGAAGCTGTGTGGCTGGATCTAGTAGTGGTCTAAGACCTGGAGAAAGAAGGAGGAAGGCGGAATTCCGATACCTCGGTTAACGTGGGACGAGAGGAGGACTTTCTCACCGTCTTCTGGCGACGGCTCGGACTCGTCCGGGATGTACCGCCATTTCATCTCTCGGACGGACCCCTCCTTCTCCATTGTCGGAAGGAGGGAGGAAACCACGTTGCAGTGGATCCAGTTCCCTGAATTCTCCTCCGTGTCTTCTTTGCCTCTGGCGGCGCCGGAGGCAGTGACCTCCTCGCCGCCAAGATCGGAGGTTTCTTCCATGGGCTCGATGGGGAAAGGTGGAGGAGGAGGAGCTGATGACGACGGGACGTTCGTAGTCGCAGGAGGATGATCCCCGTGAGCTGCGTCACCGGCGTTTCCCTCCGGCGCGCTCGCGGTAGCACGGACGGGGGAGTCCAGCAGCGGGTCGAGGTCATTGATGATCGTTTCTATGTACAGGGCGGCGGTGCTCGCGTCCGCGGCGCGGTGTGATCCTCCGTCAACCATTTTTGGGCGGCGCGGCCATGAGCCGGATCCTCCGATCGTTCTTCCGGGGAAGGTGAAAGAGTTTGTTCTCTGCTCACTGCTCGAGCTCTGGCTCTGTTTCTGGCTATGGCGCTGGGGGGCTCGAGGAGGAAGATGAAGCGGAACAGTACCTGGAGCCTCTGAGGCGGCTATTTATAGTCGGGGATGCATTAAGATTCGTTGCAACGACTATTTTAGCCGTTGGATCGCCGACGCGTGTCACGCGCAAGAATTCCGGGAAATGAGGAGATAAAGTGATAAGTTATATCTCCTCGTTACCCGTGAGAATCTGTTAGGAGATACGTTGCAGGGTTTTGACTGAACCCAAACATCCGTGATGTCAGCACGATTTCATCGATGACGTCACGAAGTTCCTTCTCCATGAAGGCTCGTGGAAGAAAAGTCGGATTCTGGTAAATCCGAGTTTTGAGTTATACATCAGCAAATCCCTTCTCCACGAAGGCTCATGGAAGAAAAAGGCGGATTTTGATCCGAGTTGTGTATTATGAAGTTTTTTGGGAAAAAGAAGAATCGAGACAAAAGCGCCAACATTTCTCGGAAAAGAATGCAAAGTGATGAAAGGTGGCGGAATGAAGTCTCAATCCTTTGTGGGGGCTACTGTCTGATATATACCGATTAGGGGTATATCCGGCATTGTCCTAAAGAGCCGGATTACAATGGTGGCCTTTTGGTAATGGACCGTGGTCCATTGGGCGGCCCAGTAAGCTGACGCACAAAAGCCGGATTCTAGAAGAACCCGGACCACGACCCAAAGTGGTGCGGCTTGGAGTAGAAGACGAATTCCTTCCTTTCCAAGTTAGATACTTTCCGTAGTCTTCTAGGTTTCCTTTCTGTAAGCCGTAACTCGGCTATCTATATAAAGCCGGACGGGAGAGAAGAAAGATACATAAAATTAGCTAGAAGCCAACTCGACGAGAAGTTGATCCTTGCCGAGTTAGCGAAACCCTACTCACATTGTACTTTGTATACTTCAGGCTTCAGCCCTGATTTAGTGAGATTGCAAGAGTAGGAACGTCGCCTAGTTGTGTCGTACCGAACCTGGGTAAAATTGGTGTTCCTGGTTGTCGTACTACCACGTCCCCCCACGTCTCTACCTGTAGGATCATGGCACTCCCGTCTATGGACTCTACTATGATGTCTCGACAAAGATGCTCTGGAGCTCCGCTCCGGAGAAACCCAAGCCCCCTTGGAGAAAAGGATGGAACTGCCAATCTGGCCCCTCTACGTGAGCCGGAAGGGGGTAGAAAAGCTTAACTAATTGCTTGGTTCTGTTAGGTTAGGCCCAAGGAACACCCAAGACTATGGTAGGGCCCACCTCTTGCTATGATTTCCCTCGTTCCGTCCGATCCGGGAGTTTCGGGCTCTTAGTAGCCCTGGTACCGGCGAGAGAGAATCCGACGCCCGTGAAGCCCTAACACAAAGAGTGAGGGAATCTTGGGCATCCAAGACCCATGCCACGCTCTAACAAACGTGTTATGTGATACCATAGGCATGGGTGGGATTAAGACGCACTGGAGCTCCTCTCCGGAGAAACCCTAGGCCCGTTGGAGAAAAGGACGAAACCTTTGATCTGGCCTCCGTACGTAAGCCGGAAGGGGTAGCAAAGTGGAACTAATTGCTTTAATGTATTAGTTTAGGCCCAAGGAACACCCAATACAATGTAGGGCCCACCTCTTAGCAAGATTCCCTCCGTTTCATCAGATCCAGGAGTTTCGGGCTCTAAGTAGCCCTGGAACCCGCGAGAGAGAATCTGAGGCCAGTGAAGCCATAACACAAAGATTGAGGAAATATTGGTAATAGAAGACACATGCCACACTATAAGACACATGGTATGGCATACCCTAGGCTTAGGTGGGATTATGACGCTCCTCAGCTCCTCTCCGGAGATACCCTAGGCCCGCCAAAGAAAAGGACGGAACTTTCGTTATGGACCCTCTAGGTGAGCTGGAAAGGGGTAGCAAAGTGGATCTAATTGCTTGGTTGTGTTAGGTTAGTCCCAAAGAACACCCAAGATAATGGTAGGGCCGACATCTTGGCAAGATTTCCCCCCCCCCCCCGCCCGCCCGTCTAATCAGATCCGGGAGTTTCGGGCTCTGAGTATCCTAGAACCCGCAAGAGAGAATCCGACGCTGGTGAAGCCATAACACAGAGATTGAGGAAATCTTGGGATCCAATACCCATGTCACACTCTAACACACATGGTATCACATACCCTAATCTTGGGTGGGATTAAGACGCTCTAGAGCTCCTCTCCGGAGAAACCATGGGCCCGTTGGAGAAAAAAGGATGGAACTGTTATTCTAGACCCTCTACGTGAGCCGGAAGGGGGTAGAAAAGTGGAATTAATAGCTTGTTTGTGTTAGGTTAGGCCCAAGGAACACCCAAGACAATGTTAGGGCCCATCTCTTGGCAAGATTCCCCCCGTTCTCCGTCAGTTCCGGCAGTTTCGGGCTATGAGTAGTCTTAGAACCCACGAGAGAGAATCCGACGCCGGTGAAGCCATAACAGAGAGAGTGAGGGAATATTGGGCACCTAAGAACCATGCCACACTATAACACAAATGGTATGGCATACCCTAGTCTTGGGTGGGATTCATACACTCTAGAGCTCCTCTCCGGAGAAACCGTAGGCCCGTTGGAGAAAAGAAGGACGAAACTGCTGTTTAGGACCCTCTACGTGAGCCAGAAGGGGGTAGCAAAGTGGAACTAATTTCTTGGTTGTGTTAGGTTAGCCCCAAGGAACACCCAAGACAATGGTAGGGCCCACCTCTTGGCAAGACACCCCTCCCCCGTTCTCCCTCAGATCCGGGAGTTTTGGTCTGTGAGTAGTCCTGCAACAACTAGAGAGAATCTGACGCCGGTGAATCCCTAACACAAAGAGTAAGGGAATATTGGGCTTCCAAGACCCATTCCACACACTCTAACAAACATGTTACGTGATACCCTAGGCTTGGGTGGGATTAATACGCTCTAGAGCTCCTCTCCGGAGAAACCCTAGGCCCGTTGGAGAAAAGGACGGAACTGCCGATCCAGCCCCTCTACGTGAGACAGAAATTTAATCATGTTTGAAACAATTTAAGTTGTGAATTTAAATGGTTTGAGAAAAATACCACAAATACTACTTAACGTGGGTTTCAAAATTTTGAACTGAAAAACATATCAATTTTACCAAACAATAATTTGGTGTGGTTGGAAATTTTATAAGGTTTCCAAAATATATTTTTGCAAATTTTTCTGTTTGCAAACAGACCCTCAAAAACCTTGTTTCTTCTCAGTTTTTAAATAGAAAGGGGTTACTTTGCAATTTCCAAAAACCTTAGGGGGTTTTCTTGAAAAGTTTATTTCTTTCTTCGTCTTCCTTGGAAGAAGGCAAGCAGCTGCGTGCCCGCGCTGTCGTTGTCGATGGCCACCTCATGCTTGGCCGTTTCGTCGAGAGGATAGGACCGTGAGGAAGCCCTCTCAGCTCTCTGTCTCCATGCAGCCCTCACCTTCCTCCATCCTTCCCTGTACCGGACGGAAATCCTAACCCTACTGTCCCTCCGGCCGCCGCCACGCGCTGCCGACTCCGGCCATATCCGGCCGAATGGAAACCACCAGGAGCAGCGCCTGGTCGTCCTCTACCTCCCCACTGACTCATGCTTGCCGGGATGCAGCAACAATCCGTAATCGCACCCTCCCCTCCAACTCCGGCCGACGGCCGCCGTGCCTGACTCTGGCCGGTTCCACCACCCCCTCACCTCCATGTCCATGCCAACTTCCTCCGGGTGCTCCGGTGAGCCTCCCCATGCCCTCCAACCTTCCCCTGCCCCTCTATTTTGGCTGTTCGCCGTTGGCCGCCCTCCGCCACCGCGGTTCTTCACGCCGGCGAGGAATCCGGCGACCATTTGGTCCACCGACGACATCCCTCAACTCCCCATGCTCTTCGCTCCCTCGTGGTATAGTTGAATCCGCGAATTGCGCGTGAAATCAATGAATTTCGGACTCACTTTTGAAGAACAGAGCAGGGTGACATCACTCCTGCGTCACGCTGATGTCATAAACCGGTTTTCTCTGTTTTAGAAAAGGGAATTAAATTGACACGTGGGCCCCACCCCTTTACTGTTTACAGAAAATGAAATAAAACTGAATAATGAATATCTTTTATTCTATTAATCAAAAAAATAAAATAAAAGTATGGTTATGTTCAGAAAAATAAACTCTACCCAAATATGTTATTTTTATACATGTTTGACAAACTTCAATTTTTACCACTATTTTAATATTGTTAAATTCATTTAAAATGGAGAAAATAAGTTTTAATTCAATAAAATCAGAAAATTAAAAGTTATATACCAAAATGCTCAAAATGATAAATGCAATCCATTTACGATGTTTTGAAACCCAATTGAGCAATTAAAATTGTACTCACTTTTAGAATTGCCCGAATTGCCCTCCGGGGTCTATTTCGGGATATTTCTTCTAAACTGCATAACTGACATACGAACCCTAGCAACCCAACAAACATGTTTAGGGCTTTATTTCAGTGCATTAACTTGCTCATGCATACATATTGTGCATTGCATCGATGCCATGTGTTGATTGTTGTTCTTCTTGTTTTGGTGTTTGTTCCCCCTCGGTAGAACGTGACTCCGAAGAGAAGGCCAGCAATTCCATGACAAATACTTGATCCTAACCGACAAGTCAAGCACTTATTCCTCAAGCCTCTATATGGTTTTATTATAACCAAGGCAAGCATAACCTATTATCTGCTCATATATGTTTTCGAACAACATTTGATTCTCGTACTTTGCATTCGATTCCAAAGTATTTCATGCTAGTAGATATAGTTCACCTATATACTGCATTGCCTCAATATCCTGATCCACTGCTCCTAGCCGCCATAGATTTGCTTGTGCGCATCGCTAGAGCCTCATATCTGCTCCGCTTAGTCATACATGTTTGTTTACCTCTGCTCCATCCGGTTGATGAATCAGAGCTGCGATCACCTAGTATGATATGATGACGTGGCGAGATGAGCATTGTGTGGTTAACGTGACTAAGGCTTGGACGGGAGGCCACTTGGGAAGTGGTTCTTTGTCCTGTACTTTCCAAACCTAGGATTAAGGTCTCGCCGCGGAAACCAAGATTGAGCGTGCAACCACACGCGCGAGCCAATGAACCTCGCTCGACTAACTAACTTGTTTGGTCACATCCATGAGTCACGTAGTTTTCTATTTCCATCTGCGTGTGACTCAGAAAACGATTTGGAGAAAACCTAGGGCGTGACTGGGACAAGTGATGGACGTACACGGATCTTGATCCCGACTCACAGAACAGGTTCCATCAGAAGGTGGCCAACTCCCTATTGACGGGGTGGCCCTGTTTGGGTTGACTCATGGACAGGGTCGAGCAAGGTAAAGGTCGAAGCCAGCCACCCCGTGCCGCGTTCTATGAAAGAGTGTACATGTGGCGCTAAGAGTCGTAGGGTACGTGTGGGTAAAGTGTACCACCCTGCAGGGATAAATATTTCGGAAAGCCGTGTCCACGGTTAAGGACGACTTGGTGGAAGACACGAGGTCATAGATAATTTGAACGTGGCGTAAAAGATGTTGGCAATGTTTGAAGGGTGCCTCCTCGGAGATGCCGAGAGGGGTGATCCTTGTAGCATGAGAGTTTCTGGGAAATGATGTTGGTGGTTTGAAAAGATGATGATTTCAGTAGCTGAGTAGTCTTCTCATCTGTTTTCAAAACACTCCATGAGACGTGCTATTCTTCCTCGACTTGGAAAAAAAAGATTGCTTTACGCAAAATAGCCTTCATAAAACCCTTTTTGAAGATAGCAGATATATAATAGGTTGACTAAGTCTTATTGAGTACCTCCCGTACTCAGGTTTGCTTAATTTTGGTTCAGGTGAAGATCTCACATCGGTGGTGATTCAACGTGGACATCGACGAGTAGTTTGGGGTCCCCAGGTAGCAGCCTGGAAACTATGGGCTGGGACGTCGCCTTATGTTGCAGCCTCTTAGGCCTTTTGGTTCTTGTTGATTAGCAACATAATTTGCCTTCCGTTGTCTGATGTAATGTTGGGTCATGTGACCTCTGTTTGTAAAGCTACTCTAGTAATACCTGTTGATTACAGCTTCCATGTCTAGAGTGCTGCATTGATCGGTTGTTGGTTTCGCGCTCATGATTATACAGTTTTGGCTATGCCTGCATAGTTGTTGCAGTCGAGGGGTTGTGGAGCCGATGATCCATTTCCGAGCACGCCTGCCGATGTGATTCGTCCGGGGGCTTGGTAACCCTAGTAACCCTCGATTGTTGTTATACTTTCTGGACGCATAGCATCTTTGTATAGCTTTGTCCCGTTCCTTCTGTTTCATATGATTTGTGGATGCTTTGATATTCATAGTTGGTTATGACTAGCATGGACACAAGGAGTAGTAGTACCGTGGTGATCCGGCCTGCGTGCCGATGAATCCGGTCTGCCTGCCGTTGTTTGTTGCAGCCGGGGCTGGTAACCCTGAAGCCCTTGTGGATCCATGACTAGGAGCGCATAACAATATGTATACCTTTGGGTCCAGGGTCGTGACAAGTCATGGTATCAGGACTGCCTATAGGAAAACCTTACTACTTAGTCGATGTTGAGTCTAGTGTTTGTGAAAACTATTTGAAACTCCAAATGGATTGTGAAAAACCTTCTTAGGATTCTTTTTACTCCATATATGGTATCGCTCTAACTCTGGGTCACCTTACCTGTTTTGACTTGAAAAGGTTCTAGTTATTCAAAACTTCGGTGCCTTCTTTGGCAAGACGTTTTTGTACCCAAGTGACATAGTGTTCAGTTTCTAGAGTTGTGTGTGTTCCATATTCTGTTATCTCTGATTCAACTGGGAGATTCCTTTCCATCATAATCTCTCAGAGTTGTTCGAACTCCACACTCATATGTGCTTAAGTTTCAACTACAGAATCTAGAGATTTCCTTTTCATCTAGAATGTACCCGTTGTCCCCTGCTCATATTCTTCCGGAGCTATGTTTGTCTTTCAAAAGATACTTCGTGATTACTATTCATAGTGTCCTCGAGGCACTTAGATAGTGGTCATTCCTTTCTCTACGTTTCTAACCCTCAGACTTGAACCGAGGGTCCTGGAATGTGCTGAATTGCAGTGGGTTGGATCGGGTGGTTTCTTAACTATCCGATGCTCATGCTACAAGCACAGGATGCTGACCTTTAACCCAAGTTCTGTTTCTTTAGACCCGGAGGAACATTTTCTACTTCAGGATGGCTAGGTAATCTCAACTCCGAAAACCATAAGTTTTCTCTCGGAATCAAAAGTATCGTGACAAGAGTGTTCTTTTTAATTTCCACATCTTTGTTTTTGACCCAGTTATACCTCTATTTTTAGCATGGGTTTTACAAATGCGTATTACCTCGTGCATTCATCGTGATCTTAGGAATTCTCCTGAGCATGTTCCTATCTTCTAGTTGCTCTCAAACCTCCATCCGTTGTTTTGGACACCAAGTTGCATATGTGTGTTGGAGCTTAATTACACTACTCTTGTGTTCCGTCAAAACGTTCCACTTTAGAATGTCAGGAGAAACAAACTCTAGTACTTCGTTGATCTCTAGGATCAGGTCAAAGTTTTGTAATTCGCAGACTAAAGAAGTTTCATTAGCATCTGTTCTGTTCCACCTTCGAGTATTACACTCTTTTATATCAAGAGGTTGTGTTGAGTTTCATGGCCTCAATGATGAAGTCATGCTTTTACACATCTTCACTCACCCTTCCTCCAATCTTGAATGCTTGAGTATGATGGGTCTGTGCTTTGATGGGTGTACCAGATATTCTTAGCAATTCTTATTGCTTTGAAAATTTTAAGAAACAGTATCCTTCTTAGCACTATTGGTCACCCGGTGTCTACTTAAAGTTGACCGTGTTAACAAATCCGTTCATTCCGGTGCACATTGTTGGTCAAAGAGTTAGGTTCACACTAATGCTCTCAAGACCACATCGTTTTGCCTTAAAAGGCAAGCCTCCTTTCGAACTCTAAGACATCTCGGTGGTTCGTGATATTCCGACTGTCTTTCTAGAAGTATCACCAGGTGGTCACCTGACCGTGATGTCTAACCAAGGGGTAATCTGAACTACTCCTTTCTCCAAGAACTACCATGGACACCCAGGACTAGTGGTTGAGCTTAAACAATAACTTGGACAGTTGAAAGACAAAAGCTCCGCCTAACTTGATCCTTCATTAAGGAATGTCTAGTTCTGTTCATGTTGAAACTTGATAGTATCTCCTTCGTGGACATGATATCTAACAAACTTTTTTATTTGAGTTGGGCTATCTTCAAATCAAGATCAGATTCAAGGACTATTTTTACGATGTTCTCACTCATGGTGTTTTGCCAAGTACACCTTCATGTCCTCTAGTCAGCCCAATACTTGGTATTGTTCATGTATCAGATGTGTCCCCTCTTCTTGGAGTATCTTGATAAGCGTGTTGTTGAGCCCATCTATGTCATTCTTGTTTTCTCCAAGTTGCAAGAGGTTCATGTTGAACAATTGGCTCTAATGTTGGAAACTTTCGAGAACCATCTTTGTGTCATCACCAAGTTGTGTTATCGATGTTCGAAGTGGCTTACTCTAGTCCATGTGCTTATGGTGCAAGTTATCGCCATGGGTTCAAGTAAAGTTTTCTTGTTCCCTCGGGAATAATCCCAAGTCGGTCATGCATGTGTGGACTATGCTTGAGATGGATGGTTGTTACCTCCATTCCTTGAAGAAGTTTGCATCCACACTAAGCCACCGACTGGTTGCTCAATAAAGAGAAGAAGTCCAAGAACTTTGTTATCCTCTAAATAATCTTCCCAACAATGACTCTGGTGATTCCCGTTGAAAGTAATTCATGTAGGTGCAGCTGTACTTGGCAAGTTGCTAGTACATGAGTTCTGCAAACTCTCTCATCTTTTTGACCTTGACATCGTAGTCCATACCTTGATAGTCCAGTAAAGGTATCTCAATTGTAACCGGTGCAATTCCGTTGATCAAAAATACCAAGTCTAAGTTATCTTCCCACTAACCAGAGCTGAATCTCAAGCAGCAATGATGGTTGGTGTTTCCTCAAGGGTAATGAATTAGGTCCATATGAAAGTACGTCATGGTTTATGTTATGGTTGACACAGTCAGCCGGAAGGTCTAACGTTCTAATCCTTTATATCAGAAATAACAACCACTCTCCGTGAGAGTTGTTGTGTGGCTTGTTCTCAACAAGTTTTCCCTCCCCGTTCTTCCAAACCGGAGTTTTAAATTCACTTGTTGACCTATAAAAGGCTTGTCATGAGCCTGCTATCAGTATCTAAAACATCAAGGATAACTTGGAAGTTGATATTTCCAATATCTCTCTGTTGAACCTCCAAAACCTTTGTTCTAGTCGAAACAAGTTCATCATGGGAACATCTCATGGTGTTTTGTAACCGCCATTGATCAGTTCCCTTTTGCAAATTGTTTGTACTCAACGTTCTGTTCATCTCACACATTGTGTGAATTTTTTGGTCACTTTAGGCATGGAGTCTTAACCATGTGGTAGATGGATTGACACGTCCAAACCACAATAGGAAAGAGATTCCTCATTCCTTCCGGTGCTCCAATCCTCATTGGTTACTCATATTAATGGTCTGACCAAGAGTTTCTCCTTCCTTACGGTGCTCCACCTTATCTTGGTTGCTCATCTTCCATCGTGAAGTAACATTCCGATTCTTGACATGGGTTTCAAGAAAACTGATATGGAATGATTGAAAGTTCCATTATCTTCCATGTCCACCCCGAAGAGTGAACATGATCCTGTATCAAATTTTTTCTCCGACGCACAAATTACAGTGTTTTCTCGTGTTCCCCCTCGTCTACGGATATTACATTGTGTTATCAAAGACCATCGTCTCCATAGTGGTATTCTATTTGAAGAAACCTCTATGTCACAGGTTGTTCAACCTCTCTTTTCCAAAAGGATTTAAAGTCTTGTGCAAAGCTCATATTCTAAATCCTTTCAAGAACCATCGCCCACAAACTTGAAACCTTCTCTTGTTCCCTCCGTTATCTTGATGTGTTTCATGCACGATAACTCAACAGCTCTTTATGAACATTCCTGTCATGAGTTAGCCATGAGATACTCGATCTTCATCAAGATCAAAATCCTAAGAGTTCTCCCTCCTAACTAAGGTTTAGCCGCTGGATATCTTCGCAAGTGCTACGGATCAAACCTCTTCAAGAAGCGAACCGTAAGGTTCGAGAAGATCGTTCAAAACGGGTGTTCCATCATGTTCACTCTTTCTTCTCCTTCAGGAATCTCGAGATGAGATTCTTGTAAGGGGGGTAGATTTGTAACATCTCAAATTTGCTAAATTAGGGTGTGTGGTGTTGTGTTCATCTCATACATGCATGAAACAGAAATTTAATCATGTTTGAAACAATTTAAGTTGTGAATTTAGATGGTTTGAGAAAAATACCACAAATACTACTTAATGTGGGTTTCAAAATTTTGAACTGAAAAATGTTTCAATTTCACCAAACAAAAATATGGTGTGGTTGGAAATGTTATAAGGTTTCCAAAATGTATTTTTGCAAATTTTTCTGTTTGCAAACAGACCCTCAAAAACCTTGTTTTTTCTCAGTTTTTAAATGGAAAGGGGTTACTTTGCATTTTCCAGAAACTTCAGGGGGTTTTCTTGAAAAGTTTATTTCTTTCTTCTTCTTCCTTGGACAGAAGGCAAGCAGCTACGTGCCCGCGCTGCCTTTGTCGATGGCCACGTCATGCTTGGCCGTTTCGTTGAGAAGATAGGACCGCGAGGAAGCCCTCTCAGCTCTCTCTCTCCATGCACCCTCAACTTCCTCCATCCTTCCCTGTACCCGACGGAAATCCTAACCCTACTGTCCCTCCGGTCGCCGTCGCGTGCGGTCGAATGGAAACCACCAGGAGCAGCGCCCGGTCGTCCTCTACCTCCCCACCGACTCACGCTTGCCAGGATGCCGCAACAAACTAAAATCGCGCCCTCGCCTCCAACTCCGGACGACGTCGCCGTGCCTGATTCCGGCCGGTTCCGCTACCCCCTCGCCTCCATGTCCACACCAACGGCCTCCAGGTGCTCCGGTAAGCCTCCCCATGCCCTCCAACCATACCATCCCCCTCTGTTTTGGCCGTTCGCCGTTGATCGCCCTCCGCCGCCGCGGTTCTTCGCGCCGGCAAGGAATCTAGCGACCATTTGGTTCACCGCCGGCATCCCTCGACTCCCCGTGCTCTTCTCTCCCTCGTGGTATAGTTGAATCCGCGAATTGCACGCGAAATCAACGAATTTCGATCTCACCTGTGAAGAACAGAGCAGGGTGACGTCACCCCAGTGTCACGCTGACATCATAAAACATTTTTTATCTATTTTAGAAAAGGGAATTAAATTGACACGTGGGCTCCACCCCTTTACTGTTTACTGAAAATGAAATAAAATTGAATAATGAAAATCTTTTATTCTATTAATCAGAAAAATAAAATAAAGTATAGTTATGTTCAGAAAAATAAACTCTACCCAAATATGTCATTTTTATACATGTTTGACAAACTTCAATTTTGACCATTATTTTAATATTGTTTAATTCATTTAAAATGTAGAAAATAAGTTTTAATTCAATAAAATCAGAAAATTAAAGTTATATAAAAAATGCTCAAATAAATGCAATCCATTTATGATGTTTTCAAACCCAATTGAGCAATTAAAATTGTACTAACTTTTAGAATTTCCCGAATTGCCTCCGGGGTCTATTTCGGGATAGTTTCTTCTAAACTGCATAACTGACATACAAAACCTAGCAACCCAACGAACTTGTTTAGGCCTTTATTTCAGTGCATTAACTTGATCATGCATACATATTGCGCATTGCATCGATGCCATGTGTTGATTGTTGTTCTTCTTGTTTCAGTGTTTGTTCCCCCTCGGTAGAACGTGATTCCGAAGAGAAGGCCAGCAGTTCCATGACAAATACTTGATCCTAACTGACAAGTCAAGCACTTATTCCTGAAGCCTCTATCTAGTTTTCTTATAACCAAGGCAAGCATAACCTCTTATCTACTCATATATGTTTTCGAACAACATTTGATTCTCGTACTTTGCATTCGATTCCAAAGTATTTGATGCTAGTAGATATAGTTCACCTATATACTGCATTGCCTCAGTATTTTGACCCACTGCTCCTAGCCGCCATAGATTTGCTTGTGCGCATCGCTAGAGCCTAATATCTGCTTCGCTTAGTCATACATGTTTGTTTACCTCTGCTCCATCTGGTTGATGAATCAGAGCTGTGATCACCTAGTATGATATGATGACGTGGCGAGATGAGCATTGTGTGGTTAACCTGACTAAGGCTTGGACGGGAGGCCACTTGGGAAGTGGTTGTTTGTCCAGTACTTTCCAACCCTAGGATTAAGGTCTCGCCGCGGAAACCAAGACTGAGCATGCAACCACACAGGCGAGCCAATGAACCTCGCTCGACTAACTAACTTGTTTGGCCACATCCATGAGTCACGTAGTTTGCTATTTCCATCTGCGTGTGAGTCAAAAAATGATTTGGGGAAAACCTAGGGCGTGACCAGGACAAGTGATGGACGTACACGGATCTTGATCCCGACTCACAGAATAGGTGCCGTCAGGAGGTGGCCAACTCTCTATTGACGGGGTGGCCCTGTTTGGGTTGACTCATGGATAGGGTTGAGCAAGGTAAAGGTCGGAGCCAGCCATCCTCTGCCGCGTTCCATGGAAGAGCGTACATGTGGCGCTAAGAGTCGGAGGGTACGTGTGGGTAAAGTGTACCACCCTGCAGGGATAAATCTTTCGGGAAGCCGTGTCCACGGTTAAGGACGACTTGGTGGAAGACACGAGGTCATAGATAACTTGAACGTGACGTAAAAGATGTTGGCAATGTTTGAAGGGTGCCTCCTCGGAGATGCCGAGAGGGGTGATCCTTGTAGCATGAGAGTTTCTGGGAAATGATGTTGGTGGTTTGAAAAGATGATGATTTCAATAGCCGAGTAGTCTTCTCATCTGTTTTGAAAACACTCCATGACACGTGTTATTCTTCCTCGACTTGGAAAACAAAGATTTATTTACGCAAAATAGCCTTCATAAAACCCTTTCTGGAGATAGCAGATATATAATAGGTTGACTAAGTCTTGTTGAGTACCTCCCGTACTCAGGTTTGCTTAATTTTGGTTCAGGTGAAGATCTCACATCGGTGGTGATTCAACATGGACATCGTTGACTAGTTTGGGTTTCCCAGGTAGCAGCCGAGAAACTATGGGCTGGGACGTCGCTTATGTTGCAGCCTATTAGGCCTTTTGGTTCTTGTTGATTAGCAACATAATTTGCCTTCCGTTGTCTGATGTAATGTTGGGTCATGTGACCTTCCTTTCTAAAGCTACTCTAGTAATATCTGTTGATTACAGCCTCCATGTCTAGAGTGTTGCTTTGATCGGTTGTTGGTTTCGATCTCATTGTTATACAGTTTTGTCTATGTCTTCATAGTTGTCGCAGTCGAGGGGTTGTGGAGCCGATGATCTATTTCCGAGCACGTCTGCCGATGTGATTACGCCTGGGGCTTGGTAACCCCAGTAACCCTTGATTGTTGTTGCAATTTCCGGCCACATAGCATCACTGTATAGCTTTGGTCCCGTTCCTTCAGTTTCATACGATTCATGGACGCTTTGATATGCATAGTTTGTTATGACTATTATGGACACAAGGAATAGTAGTACCGTGGTGATCCGGCCTGCGTGCCGATGAATCCGGTCTGCCTGTCGTTGTTTGTTACGGCTGGGGCTGGTAACCCTGAAGCTCTTGTGTGTCCATTTCTAGGAGCGCATAACAGTATGTATACCTTTGGGTCCGGGGTCGTGACAGTAGCCCGGGAACCCGCGAGAGAGAATCCGACGCCTATGAAGCCATAACACAGAGAGTGAGGTAATATTGGGCATCCAAGACCCATGCCACACTCTAACACACATTATATGGCATACCCCAGGTTTGGGTGGGATTCACACGCTCCGGAGCCTCTCTCCGGAGAAACCCTAGGCCCGCTGGAGAAAAGGACGAACTGTCGTTCTGGCCCCTCTACATGAGCCGGAAAGGTGGAAGCAAAGTGGAACTAATTGCTCGGTTGTTTTCGATTAGGCCCAAGGAACACACAAGACAATGGCAGGGCCCCACCTATTAGCAACATTCTCCCTGTTCCTTCAGAACCGGGAGTTTCGGGCTCTGAGTAGTCCTATAACCCATTAGAGAGAATCCGACGGCGGTGAGCCCCAACACAAAGAGTGAGGGAATATTGGGAATCCAAGGCTCATGCCACACTCTAACACACATGGTATGGAAAACTCTTATTTTGGGTGGGATTCAGACGGTCCGGGGTTGTTATAGTATTCCCTCGGGATCGTCCGAAGGGGGAGGGGTTGAGGTGTACGTATAGATCCTTCCTGCATATATAGCAAGCGATGCGGGTGAAACCGGTCACATCTCGGGTTTGAATCTTGGCTCTCTTCACCTCCCAGCAGACTTGTATGGACATAATTTTACTCCATATAGGCTTAGTAAGGATTCCTACTCCGGAGCTCCCTCTTCAACGAAACTCTAGCATGTGTTGACCGAAACTTTTCCGTTTACCCCTTCCACCGGCATCGGAAGGGGGTAGACCAATGGATTTATTTCCTCACTTTGTTGGGGCATGCCGTACATACATAGAAAACCAAAATCTAGCACATGTTATAACAAGAATTGGAGCCCGTAGTGCATATTTTGTGTTGAAAAAAGAGTCAAACTGAGACTAAAACAGGATTGAACCCCAAATTCCCCATTTGCTCATCTGCCCAGCTCGTAGACTGAAATAGGATCGAACCCCAAATTCCCCATTCTTCCCCACCGAATCCATAGATCGCGCGCGGCTATTCGATGTCTCATTCGTTGATGGCTGCCCGCCGCATGTTTCTGGGGGAGATGTTCCGGACTGGGGAGCCCGCACTACGGCCGACTCAAGGCCGTTGCGTGCTCGCCCGCTCACGTGCAATGGATAAGCTCGAGGAGAAGTGGCACGGTCGCGCGCTCGAGGTCACCGTGGGAGCGCGTCGCTCTCCTTTATCGCCCGAGGAAGTCCTGGCTGGGCAGGTCGCGCAATGCGTAGTCACCCGCAGGCAGGTGAAGGTGGATGTTAGCGCGCCGCCTGTGGACTTTCTCATTCGATTCCGTTCCGAGGAGGACTGCACCGCCGTGTTACATCTGTCCCGGCACATCGTCATCGGTGGAGCGCCGCTCACATTTATTCGCTTGTGCCATGGTAGCGGCACCGAGCGATCTGAGCTATCGTATCTGACGAAGCTCACCCTCGAGCGGTTCCCGCGGGAGGTGTAACGCCCGGGGATTTTTTTTTCCCCACTAAATCGTTTGTTTTCTTTTTCGCATCATGGCATCGTGCATTGCATTTTTTTTAACCCTTAAAAATTTCTTTCTCTCAAACCCATTTCTAACTGTCAACTCAAAATATTGATGCTTTCAAAATAAGTTACCATTTTATCAAAAACAATCTTAACAACATTGTTTTGCTACTTAAAACCGTTTTTCTAATTCCTGGAAATTAATAAAAAACAAAGAACAAACAAAATAAGTGGAAAAAAAACCAAACAGTAGGCCAGGCCCAAGCCCAGCTACTAGGCCAGCCCACCTAAGCCTTCTCCTCCACGTCCGTACAGAAGACACGAGGGAGAGCGTGATCCCTCTGTCGCTTTCTCCAAAAGCAGAACAGCAACCACCGCACCTGCTCCCTGCCCCCTCCCCTTATCTACCGAGGCGGCCCCTCGAACCTAACCCTAGCTCTCCCCTCCATCCTCGCGCCGCCATCCTTCTCCTCCCTCGGATCCCCTCTGATTTCTTCTCTGAAATTTTTTCCAACTTTCTGACTTACCTGACGGAGTCCGCCATGGCCGGAGCTTGAGGCCTCCGCCGCCGCCGCTACAGTCCACGCCGTCCCCGTCCGAGTCCGGGAATGGAACCGCGGGAGTGGAAGCTCCGGGTTTGGTGAGGACGCCGTGCCCGGAGGCGCCCTGGGGAGGCCGCGGTTCGTCGATCTCGCCGCCGGCCGTCACGCCGGAGCGCCGCGCTTCCTCGGTCCGTCGTCGCCTCGACCACGTCCTCCCCGCCTCCTCCCTCCGTGCCTGGTGAGCACCCTAGTTCCCCTCCTCTTTCCCCTTGCTGTGGGTGCCCGCCCTCGCGCTGTCCATCGGGATCCTGGCGTGAAACGCCGCCGGCTGTCCGTCCCTGTCGTTCCACGTTCAGAAACCGAACCAGTTCAGTTACAGTCCCGCACAAACACTTCAAAACGGGCCGAAGCCCAGTTCACTCACATCCGAGCGACTAGCCTAGTGGCCGGAGCCATCCGTGCGCCTGCTGAGGTCGTGGGATCAAATCCCCTCCGGAGCAAAAGCCTCCTGTTTTATTTTGTGTTTGAACCTGACGAAGTGTTGTTTCTGTTATAAGTTCAGTTAACCCGCACCCCTTACCTCAAACTCCCGAGGCTCTGTAACATATCACCACCGATCAGCAGCCCAGCTGGTTAAACCCCTTGCGCGCACCCCCTGGGTCTTGGGTTCGACCCCCCAAGCCCCCCTTTTATTTCCTGACTTTTTTTTCTTTTCTGCCCGAGATTTCATCAAACAGAGATCTGATCAATAACTCTAAAATCCATATAAAATTAAATACTGCTCCAATTTGGATGATTCAAAATCCTGTGGCTTCATAATTCTGTGCTCTTTCTATTAATGCCAAGTTTGCAATATATTTCTGTAACAATTTTGGCACTAAATAATTAATTACTAAAAATTCAATAAAAACTGGAAACTTTGGAATTTCATAACTTTAGTTCTACTCATCCAAATTAAGCAAACTTGGTCTCTAAAAATTTGTCTTAACAAACTCTACACATTGGTATTTTATTTGGGCACAATTGAATTAATTTTGAACATGTTTTCCTCTGTTTACTAAAAAGGGCAGAATAAAACTATTTATGGAAAATTGCATAATAAATCCAATAATACCCCAAAAATTATGTTTGGTAGCTCTAACTGTTCAATGAAACATTTGCTACATGTTTTCAATCTTTTCAATGCAATTTGTTTATTGTTTTCCCTAATTAAAAATGGTTCAATAATCCAATGCTTTAATTAAACCCTTTAAATTGCAAAATTCATAACTTGGGCAATTCAAATCCAATTCCAACATGTAAAATATGTTTTCCATCCCATTTTTCATGTACTTTCCAAATATAAATTTTGTTTGCTGTTTTGAATAATTTAAATTGCTGAAAACAACTGTTTCTTAATTATTGCAATTTAAATTGCCAAAATTCATAACTAATTCATTTTAATTCCAAATCAAACAAATAAAATATGTTTTCCAATCAGTTTCATATCTTTAACATGTTCATGCCATCCATATCTCTGTTTGCATCTTATCTTGTGTATTTTAGATCTTGTTATGCATGTTCACCTATATGACAACATATGGAATGTGTGGGCTAATTAATTCCAGCTGTTGCCCCTTCCATTTAAATTGCCTAACTCATCTACTCTATTGTTTGCCATGCTAAACAACATTTAACTTGATGGTTAGATAAACAACTTGAACCAATTCCTATTTCTCCGGACTCCGGTTCCGATTAAATTGCTTAAGTTGTTTTCCCTGTTGCATCTTGCCATGTCATGCATATAAAATAGGATCATGCTGGATCTTTTGCCGTAGAAGTAATTGTTGCATCCGGTGTTTGTTCGAGGTTCGTTGCTTCTTCCCGGATAGGACGTTGAGATGATGTGAGCAACGACAAGTTCTGCTACCTTGCGGGATCTCAGGCAAGTATACTCACTTGCTGCCATATGGCTGCCTTTCATCACTTGTTACCGATTCTTTCCGTTGTTCTTTTCTGCTAGCCTTAGTAGTAGTTGTTTCTGTTACGAACCCATCACATGAATCCCTTAACCTTGATATTGCCTCACCTCCACTCCTATCACCCCTTTGGTTGAGCCAGTGTCTTACTAGCATGCTTAGGGTTGTTTTGCGCGAGTCTGTTACCCGTTACTTTCTGTTGTTACTTCTATTATGTTCTGGGGGCTCGATGTTAATCAATCAACCTGTTATTAATAATATGCTGATAAGGCACCGGCAGGAGGCCCTTTGTGGTTTTGAGGCCTGCTAGTGTCGACCCTAATAGGAAAAGGGTCTTGTCTACTGATCCATGATGAGCGTGCTCACCGCATCCGGGTGGTAGTATGGGACCCCCCTCGACTTAGACCTGATCTGCAGCTTGTCCGAAGAGCCACACTTAGTTCGGGTGTTCCATTTGCTCCTTGCATAATGGGTGGATCCCCCATGGTTACTTATGATGATGATGATGCATATAGGGCGAGGCCTGTAGTGCCGGGGTGTTGTGTCCTGCGGGAGTTTTGCACACCTGCGCTGAGTATTCGGCTGCGTGGCTGGGACCTTATAGCTCCGTGGCTCCTAGGATGGGTTGTAGAGATGGTTTGGGTCGTGTCAAGCCAACCTGAGTTTTAGTTGGTGGCTTGAGTGTGTACGGGTACTGGAGCACACCCCTGCAGGGATAAATCTTCTCGAGAAGCCGTGTTTTCCGCGGTTATGGATTACTTGGTGAAAGTACTGGCTAACAAGTACTCAGACAACTTACACCTAATGATAATAACTTGACTAGTAATAGTCTTATTGACACAACAACCTGATCCATTATTCATTAATCCAACTGTGTGCGTTATCCTCGGATTGCTTCTTTGGATAAGGGGCGAGATCCAGGATGGGTTTGTTTGGAGTTACTTTCAGTTGGTTACGATACTCGATCTTATCTTCTTTCTGTTAGCCGGAAGTGGTAGTATCTCTCTGTAGTTGGTTAGTGCAGCCTGCTGTCGCTTATTTGCAATACCCCCTTCCTTTCCGTTGATCCTAAAGTATTTGTATCTTGTGATGACTGGCTACGCCGGTATCTTGTGAGTATGGGTTTTTATCCCCTTGCCAGTACTTAACCGTACTGACCCACGAATCTCTTTCGTGGCTGCAAATTCCAACTTGCAGTCAACAGGTTTGAAGTCTGACGACGTTAGCTTGGGAATCCCTCCGGCTTGGCCTGGGCAGGGATTGGACGCTCTCGGTTATCTTCAGGACTCTTAGTCCAATTTGTATCTTGTCCGTAGCCGGACGTTTGTTTCTTCCGCTGTTATTTGGATCTTTGTATTGTATCAGTTGTATCCCTGGCTCGTTTGAGTCATCTTGTATCTAACTGTTTCTGTTGTAATTGTGGAATATTCGTGAACTGTTGTAATGTTATCACAAGTGGCAACCTGGAATCGGTTATTATGCGGATTTGGCGGGAATACTGAAATCTGCATAGTGCCCGATCTCGGGGCGTCACAAATGGTATCAGAGCCTTGGTTCCGATTCCCGATATTGTTTCGATACGAATGGTTATCGAAGCAACGGGTCCGCAAAGCCTGTAGGTTAACCTCGCTAACGGTCGTTGTTTCTAGAGTGTCAAAAACTATTTTCTGCTAAACTATTTTGGAAAACATCTCAATAGGATTCTTGTTTTCTCCTTATCTCTATTCTATTCCCCTCCCATCTTATTTGTTTTGGAGTTTACTCTCGTACTCAATCTTTCAAAGTGTTAGGATCCTATGTGGGTGGACGTTTTCTTAGCCTTTAACCTAATAGGTTCGATCATCGGAGGATTCCTGGTGGAAGAACATCGTCATCAGCCCGAGCAAGAATCTCTTGTTAGTGGTGTCGAGAAGTCCTTGTTGGTGGTGTCGAGGAGATCAACTGGAAGCATGAAGAATCGATAGTCGAACTTCTTTTCCCTCCCGGGTTAGCAGGTGGATTGCGAGGGCGCAATCCCTTGTTAGTGGTGTCGTCTGTAACGCCCGGGGATTTTTTTTTCCCCACTAAATCGTTTGTTTTCTTTTTCGCATCATGGCATCGTGCATTGCATTTTTTTTAACCCTTAAAAATTTCTTTCTCTCAAACCCATTTCTAACTGTCAACTCAAAATATTGATGCTTTCAAAATAAGTTACCATTTTATCAAAAACAATCTTAACAACATTGTTTTGCTACTTAAAACCGTTTTTCTAATTCCTGGAAATTAATAAAAAACAAAGAACAAACAAAATAAGTGGAAAAAAACCAAACAGTAGGCCAGGCCCAAGCCCAGCTACTAGGCCAGCCCACCTAAGCCTTCTCCTCCACGTCCGTACAGAAGACACGAGGGAGAGCGTGATCCCTCTGTCGCTTTCTCCAAAAGCAGAACAGCAACCACCGCACCTGCTCCCTGCCCCCTCCCCTTATCTACCGAGGCGGCCCCTCGAACCTAACCCTAGCTCTCCCCTCCATCCTCGCGCCGCCATCCTTCTCCTCCCTCGGATCCCCTCTGATTTCTTCTCTGAAATTTTTTCCAACTTTCTGACTTACCTGACGGAGTCCACCATGGCCGGAGCTTGAGGCCTCCGCCGCCGCCGCTACAGTCCACGCCGTCCCCGTCCGAGTCCGGGAATGGAACCGCGGGAGTGGAAGCTCCGGGTTTGGTGAGGACACCGTGCCCGGAGGCGCCCTGGGGAGGCCGCGGTTCGTCGATCTCGCCGCCGGCCGTCACGCCGGAGCGCCGCGCTTCCTCGGTCCGTCGTCGCCTCGACCACGTCCTCCCCGCCTCCTCCCTCCGTGCCTAGTGAGCACCCTAGTTCCCCTCCTCTTTCCCCTTGCTGTGGGTGCCCGCCCTCGCGCTGTCCATCGGGATCCTGGCGTGAAACGCCGCCGGCTGTCCGTCCCTGTCGTTCCACGTTCAGAAACCGAACCAGTTCAGTTACAGTCCCGCACAAACACTTCAAAACGGGCCGAAGCCCAGTTCACTCACATCCGAGCGACTAGCCTAGTGGCCGGAGCCATCCGTGCGCCTGCTGAGGTCGTGGGATCAAATCCCCTCCGGAGCAAAAGCCTCCTGTTTTATTTTGTGTTTGAACCTGACGAAGTGTTGTTTCTGTTATAAGTTCAGTTGACCCGCACCCCTTACCTCAAACTCCCGAGGCTCTGTAACATATCACCACCGATCAGCAGCCCAGCTGGTTAAACCCCTTGCGCGCACCCCCTGGGTCTTGGGTTCGACCCCCCAAGCCCCCCTTTTATTTCCTGACTTTTTTTTCTTTTCTGCCCGAGATTTCATAAAACAGAGATCTGATCAATAACTCTAAAATCCATATAAAATTAAATACTGCTCCAATTTGGATGATTCAAAATCCTGTGGCTTCATAATTCTGTGCTGTTTCTATTAATGCCAAGTTTGCAATATATTTCTGTAACAATTTTGGCACTAAATAATTAATTACTAAAAATTCAATAAAAACTGGAAACTTTGGAATTTCATAACTTTAGTTCTACTCATCCAAATTAAGCAAACTTGGTCTCTAAAAATTTGTCTTAACAAACTCTACACATTGGTATTTTATTTGGGCACAATTGAATTAATTTTGAACATGTTTTCCTCTGTTTACTAAAAAGGGCAGAATAAAACTATTTATGGAAAATTGCATAATAAATCCAATAATACCCCAAAAATTATGTTTGGTAGCTCTAACTGTTCAATGAAACATTTGCTACATGTTTTCAATCTTTTCAATGCAATTTGTTTATTGTTTTCCCTAATTAAAAATGGTTCAATAATCCAATGCTTTAATTAAACCCTTTAAATTGCAAAATTCATAACTTGGGCAATTCAAATCCAATTCCAACATGTAAAATAAGTTTTCCATCCCATTTTTCATGTACTTTCCAAATATAAATTTTGTTTGCTGTTTTGAATAATTTAAATTGCTGAAAACAACTGTTTCTTAATTATTGCAATTTAAATTGCCAAAATTCATAACTAATTCATTTTAATTCCAAATCAAACAAATAAAATATGTTTTCCAATCAGTTTCATATCTTTAACATGTTCATGCTATCCATATCTCTGTTTGCATCTTATCTTGTGTATTTTAGATCTTGTTATGCATGTTCACCTATATGACAACATATGGAATGTGTGGGCTAATTAATTCCAGCTGTTGCCCCTTCCATTTAAATTGCCTAACTCATCTACTCTATTGTTTGCCATGCTAAACAACATTTAACTTGATGGTTAGATAAACAACTTGAACCAATTCCTATTTCTCCGGACTCCGGTTCCGATTAAATTGCTTAAGTTGTTTTCCCTGTTGCATCTTGCCATGTCATGCATATAAAATAGGATCATGCTGGATCTTTTGCCGTAGAAGTAATTGTTGCATCCGGTGTTTGTTCGAGGTTCGTTGCTTCTTCCCGGATAGGACGTTGAGATGATGTGAGCAACGACAAGTTCTGCTACCTTGCGGGATCTCAGGCAAGTATACTCACTTGCTGCCATATGGCTGCCTTTCATCACTTGTTACCGATTCTTTCCGTTGTTCTTTTCTGCTAGCCTTAGTAGTAGTTGTTTCTGTTACGAACCCATCACATGAATCCCTTAACCTTGATATTGCCTCACCTCCACTCCTATCACCCCTTTGGTTGAGCCAGTGTCTTACTAGCATGCTTAGGGTTGTTTTGCGCGAGTCTGTTACCCGTTACTTTCTGTTGTTACTTCTATTATGTTCTGGGGGCTCGATGTTAATCAATCAACCTGTTATTAATAATATGCTGATAAGGCACCGGCAGGAGGCCCTTTGTGGTTTTGAGGCCTGCTAGTGTCGACCCTAATAGGAAAAGGGTCTTGTCTACTGATCCATGATGAGCGTGCTCACCGCATCCGGGTGGTAGTATGGGACCCCCCTCGACTTAGACCTGATCTGCAGCTTGTCCGAAGAGCCACACTTAGTTCGGGTGTTCCATTTGCTCCTTGCATAATGGGTGGATCCCCCATGGTTACTTATGATGATGATGATGCATATAGGGCGAGGCCTGTAGTGCCGGGGTGTTGTGTCCTGCGGGAGTTTTGCACACCTGCGCTGAGTATTCGGCTGCGTGGCTGGGACCTTATAGCTCCGTGGCTCCTAGGATGGGTTGTAGAGATGGTTTGGGTCGTGTCAAGCCAACCTGAGTTTTAGTTGGTGGCTTGAGTGTGTACGGGTACTGGAGCACACCCCTGCAGGGATAAATCTTCTCGAGAAGCCGTGTTTTCCGCGGTTATGGATTACTTGGTGAAAGTACTGGCTAACAAGTACTCAGACAACTTACACCTAATGATAATAACTTGACTAGTAATAGTCTTATTGACACAACAACCTGATCCATTATTCATTAATCCAACTGTGTGCGTTATCCTCGGATTGCTTCTTTGGATAAGGGGCGAGATCCAGGATGGGTTTGTTTGGAGTTACTTTCAGTTGGTTACGATACTCGATCTTATCTTCTTTCTGTTAGCCGGAAGTGGTAGTATCTCTCTGTAGTTGGTTAGTGCAGCCTGCTGTCGCTTATTTGCAATACCCCCTTCCTTTCCGTTGATCCTAAAGTATTTGTATCTTGTGATGACTGGCTACGCCGGTATCTTGTGAGTATGGGTTTTTATCCCCTTGCCAGTACTTAACCGTACTGACCCACGAATCTCTTTCGTGGCTGCAAATTCCAACTTGCAGTCAACAGGTTTGAAGTCTGACGACGTTAGCTTGGGAATCCCTCCGGCTTGGCCTGAGCAGGGATTGGACGCTCTCGGTTATCTTCAGGACTCTTAGTCCAATTTGTATCTTGTCCGTAGCCGGACGTTTGTTTCTTCCGCTGTTATTTGGATCTTTGTATTGTATCAGTTGTATCCCTGGCTCGTTTGAGTCATCTTGTATCTAACTGTTTCTGTTGTAATTGTGGAATATTCGTGAACTGTTGTAATGTTATCACAAGTGGCAACCTGGAATCGGTTATTATGCGGATTTGGCGGGAATACTGAAATCTGCATAGTGCCCGATCTCGGGGCGTCACAAATGGTATCAGAGCCTTGGTTCCGATTCCCGATATTGTTTCGATACGAATGGTTATCGAAGCAACGGGTCCGCAAAGCCTGTAGGTTAACCTCGCTAACGGTCGTTGTTTCTAGAGTGTCAAAAACTATTTTCTGCTAAACTATTTTGGAAAACATCTCAATAGGATTCTTGTTTTCTCCTTATCTCTATTCTATTCCCCTCCCATCTTATTTGTTTTGGAGTTTACTCTCGTACTCAATCTTTCAAAGTGTTAGGATCCTATGTGGGTGGACGTTTTCTTAGCCTTTAACCTAATAGGTTCGATCATCGGAGGATTCCTGGTGGAAGAACATCGTCATCAGCCCGAGCAAGAATCTCTTGTTAGTGGTGTCGAGAAGTCCTTGTTGGTGGTGTCGAGGAGATCAACTGGAAGCATGAAGAATCGATAGTCGAACTTCTTTTCCCTCCCGGGTTAGCAGGTGGATTGCGAGGGCGCAATCCCTTGTTAGTGGTGTCGTCTGTAACGCCCGGGGATTTTTTTTTCCCCACTAAATCGTTTGTTTTCTTTTTCGCATCATGGCATCGTGCATTGCATTTTTTTAACCCTTAAAAATTTCTTTCTCTCAAAC
The DNA here is from genome assembly GCA_028641055.1 of Alopecurus myosuroides. Lineage (NCBI taxonomy): Eukaryota > Viridiplantae > Streptophyta > Magnoliopsida > Poales > Poaceae > Alopecurus > Alopecurus myosuroides. The sequence continues at coordinate 178,815,079 of CM054060.1, read as the reverse complement.
CCATTTCTAACTGTCAACTCAAAATATTGATGCTTTCAAAATAAGTTACCATTTTATCAAAAACAATCTTAACAACATTGTTTTGCTACTTAAAACCGTTTTTCTAATTCCTGGAAATTAATAAAAAACAAAGAACAAACAAAATAAGTGAAAAAAAAACCAAACAGTAGGCCAGGCCCAAGCCCAGCTACTAGGCCAGCCCACCTAAGCCTTCTCCTCCACGTCCGTACAGAAGACACGAGGGAGAGCGTGATCCCTCTGTCGCTTTCTCCAAAAGCAGAACAGCAACCACCGCACCTGCTCCCTGCCCCCTCCCCTTATCTACCGAGGCGGCCCCTCGAACCTAACCCTAGCTCTCCCCTCCATCCTCGCGCCGCCATCCTTCTCCTCCCTCGGATCCCCTCTGATTTCTTCTCTGAAATTTTTTCCAACTTTCTGACTTACCTGACGGAGTCCGCCATGGCCGGAGCTTGAGGCCTCCGCCGCCGCCGCTACAGTCCACGCCGTCCCCGTCCGAGTCTGGGAATGGAACCGCGGGAGTGGAAGCTCCGGGTTTGGTGAGGACGCCGTGCCCGGAGGCGCCCTGGGGAGGCCGCGGTTCGTCGATCTCGCCGCCGGCCGTCACGCCGGAGCGCCGCGCTTCCTCGGTCCGTCGTCGCCTCGACCACGTCCTCCCCGCCTCCTCCCTCCGTGCCTGGTGAGCACCCTAGTTCCCCTCCTCTTTCCCCTTCCTGTGGGTGCCCGCCCTCGCGCTGTCCATCGGGATCCTGGCGTGAAACGCCGCCGGCTGTCCGTCCCTGTCGTTCCACGTTCAGAAACCGAACCAGTTCAGTTACAGTCCCGCACAAACACTTCAAAACGGGCCGAAGCCCAGTTCACTCACATCCGAGCGACTAGCCTAGTGGCCGGATCCATCCGTGCGCCTGCTGAGGTCGTGGGATCAAATCCCCTCCGGAGCAAAAGCCTCCTGTTTTATTTGTATGAACCTGACGAAGTGTTGTTTCTGTTATAAGTTCAGTTAACCCGCACCCCTTACCTCAAACTCCCGAGGCTCTGTAACATATCACCACCGATCAGCAGCCCAGCTGGTTAAACCCCTTGCGCGCACCCCCTGGGTCTTGGGTTCGACCCCCCAAGCCCCCCTTTTATTTCCTGACTTTTTTTTCTTTTCTGCCCGAGATTTCATAAAACAGAGATCTGATCAATAACTCTAAAATCCATATAAAATTAAATACTGCTCCAATTTGGATGATTCAAAATCCTGTGGCTTCATAATTCTGTGCTCTTTCTATTAATGCCAAGTTTGCAATATATTTCTGTAACAATTTTGGCACTAAATAATTAATTACTAAAAATTCAATAAAAACTGGAAACTTTGGAATTTCATAACTTTAGTTCTAATCATCCAAATTAAGCAAACTTGGTCTCTAAAAATTTGTCTTAACAAACTCTACACATTGGTATTTTATTTGGGCACAATTGAATTAATTTTGAACATGTTTTCCTCTGTTTACTAAAAAGGGCAGAATAAAACTATTTATGGAAAATTGCATAATAAATCCAATAATACCCCAAAAATTATGTTTGGTAGCTCTAACTGTTCAATGAAACATTTGCTACATGTTTTCAATCTTTTAAATGCAATTTGTTTATTGTTTTCCCTAATTAAAAATGGTTCAATAATCCAATGCTTTAATTAAACCCTTTAAATTGCAAAATTCATAACTTGGGCAATTCAAATCCAATTCCAACATGTAAAATATGTTTTCCATCCCATTTTTCATGTACTTTCCAAATATAAATTTTGTTTGCTGTTTTGAATAATTTAAATTGCTGAAAACAACTGTTTCTTAATTATTGCAATTTAAATTGCCAAAATTCATAACTAATTCATTTTAATTCCAAATCAAACAAATAAAATATGTTTTCCAATCAGTTTCATATCTTTAACATGTTCATGCCATCCATATCTCTGTTTGCATCTTATCTTCTGTATTTTAGATCTTGTTATGCATGTTCACCTATATGACAACATATGGAATGTGTGGGCTAATTAATTCCAGCTGTTGCCCCTTCCATTTAAATTGCCTAACTCATCTACTCTATTGTTTGCCATGCTAAACAACATTTAACTTGATGGTTAGATAAACAACTTGAACCAATTCCTATTTCTCCGGACTCCGGTTCCGATTAAATTGCTCAAGTTGTTTTCCCTGTTGCATCTTGCCATGTCATGCATATAAAATAGGATCATGCTGGATCTTTTGCCGTAGAAGTAATTGTTGCATCCGGTGTTTGTTCGAGGTTCGTTGCTTCTTCCCGGATAGGACGTTGAGATGATGTGAGCAACGACAAGTTCTGCTACCTTGCGGGATCTCAGGCAAGTATACTCACTTGCTGCCATATGGCTGCCTTTCATCACTTGTTACCGATTCTTTCCGTTGTTCTTTTCTGCTAGCCTTAGTAGTAGTTGTTTCTGTTACGAACCCATCACATGAATCCCTTAACCTTGATATTGCCTCACCTCCACTCCTATCACCCCTTTGGTTGAGCCAGTGTCTTACTAGCATGCTTAGGGTTGTTTTGCGCGAGTCTGTTACCCTTTACTTTCTGTTGTTACTTCTATTATGTTCTGGGGGCTCGATGTTAATCAATCAACCTGTTATTAATAATATGCTGATAAGGCACCGGCAGGAGGCCCTTTGTGGTTTTGAGGCCTGCTAGTGTCGACCCTAATAGGAAAAGGGTCTTGTCTACTGATCCATGATGAGCGTGCTCACCGCATCCGGGTGGTAGTATGGGACCCCCCTCGACTTAGACCTGATCTGCAGCTTGTCCGAAGAGCCACACTTAGTTCGGGTGTTCCATTTGCTCCTTGCATAATGGGTGGATCCCCCGTGGTTACTTATGATGATGATGATGCATATAGGGCGAGGACTGTAGTGCCGGGGTGTTGTGTCCTGCGGGAGTTTTGCACACCTGCGCTGAGTATTCGGCTGCGTGGCTGGGACCTTATAGCTCCGTGGCTCCTAGGATGGGTTGTAGAGATGGTTTGGGTCGTGTCAAGCCAACCTGAGTTTTAGTTGGTGGCTTGAGTGTGTACGGGTACTGGAGCACACCCCTGCAGGGATAAATCTTCTCGAGAAGCCGTGTTTTCCGCGGTTATGGATTACTTGGTGAAAGTATTGGCTAACAAGTACTCAGAAAACTTACACCTAATGATAATAACTTGACTAGTAATAGTCTTATTGACACAACAACCTGATCCATTATTCATTAATCCAACTGTGTGCGTTATCCTCGGATTGCTTCTTTGGATAAGGGGCGAGATCCAGGATGGGTTTGTTTGGAGTTACTTTCAGTTGGTTACGATACTCGATCTTATCTTCTTTCTGTTAGCCGGAAGTGGTAGTATCTCTCTGTAGTTGGTTAGTGCAGCCGGCTGTCGCTTATTTGCAATACCCCCTTCCTTTCCGTTGATCCTAAAGTATTTGTATCTTGTGATGACTGGCTACGCCGGTATCTTGTGAGTATGGGTTTTTATCCCCTTGCGAGTACTTAACCGTACTGACCCACGAATCTCTTTCGTGGCTGCAAATTCCAACTTGCAGTCAACAGGTTTGAAGTCTGACGACGTTAGCTTGGGAATCCCTCCGGCTTGGCCTGGGCAGGGATTGGACGCTCTCGGTTATCTTCAGGACTCTTAGTCCAATTTGTATCTTGTCCGTAGCCGGACGTTTGTTTCTTCCGCTGTTATTTGGATCTTTGTATTGTATCAGTTGTATCCCTGGCTCGTTTGAGTCATCTTGTATCTAACTGTTTCTGTTGTAATTGTGGAATATTCGTGAACTGTTGTAATGTTAACACAAGTGGCAACCTGGAATCGGTTATTATGCGGATTTGGCGGGAATACTGAAATCTGCATAGTGCCCGATCTCGGGGCGTCACAGGAGGCATGGGTCCTCGTTGTGGTGGGGCAGTTCGTTAACCATCTTGGCGGTGATCTGGTGCAGGTGCATGTTCCGGTGGACAGCTGGTTCCTGTAGGTGGAGGCCTGGATGAAGCAGCCAAGCGCAGTCTCGAAGACTTACATTGAGGAGGTGCCTGAGCCGTACATGCCGGCCACAGTGCGCACCCCGACCTCGATGAGGACATTGGAGCACACTGTCCTCATCCATGTCTCGGAGGTCGTGGACCATGGCCCAGTCGTCTCGGACACTCTACTGTGGGACAACGACGAGGTCGACACCACACGCACGCACCAGTTCCCATTCTTTGGTGGGTGTGTGGATGGCAGTGGCCCTCCTCAGGTGAGGGATGGTGGCCACTGTTTCGGTGGGTACAACGACAACGGATCTGCCGGAGGAGAATGATCTGCTGACTGGAGAAGATTGAGCTGATGTTTGAACTGCTATCTGAAGATATCATTTGGCTTATGTTGCAGTTGCTATCTGTTGGGAGTCTGAATTGTGTGTTGTATCGTGCATCTCTAGTCAGTTTGAAAATGCTTGACTTATGTTGCGACTATTATCTGTTGTAATATGTCAGTTTGATCTCTAGTCAGTTTGAAAATGTTTGACTTATGTTGCGACTATTATCTGTTGTAATATGTCAGTTTGATCTCTAGTCGGTTTTAAAATGTTCGAGTCTATTGTTGAATTTGAGTTGAATCTAAGGCTGCTAATGTTTGACCAATTAATGTTAATTCATGCCAAAAAAACAGCAGCAATGTATTTCATCTATAAATCATGGAAACAAATTCCAGGTGCTAAATATTGCACAAAATTACATTAATACGTAAAACAAACATATTTTGCGCACACAGAAACCAGAACAAAAGTAAGAATACTTATTATCGAGCACTAAAAACACTTAAACAACTACTTCTTGCGTATCCTTCTGCTCGTGCCCTCGTTGCCGCGGCGGCGGCGTGAAGCTCTATCTTCGCTCTTGCACCAGGGGCGGATCTTCTCCAGCCATGTTGGACCTAAACTATTTGTCATGTCTCGGATCCTTCTGTATAGCTCGTAGCTGACATATCCGTCCACCGCTGCATAGTTGAGACTTGTTGGAGCCATCTTCCATTCCCAATATTTGTGCAGGTCTGGTGGGAATCCAGACTTCATCTTGAGGTATGAACTGTCTATGATATTTTCTGCTAGAGTATCCATTCCAATTCTGGGTACCCCGAATTCCATATGGATGTCATGGTGGTACTGTGGTAGCAGAAAGAAGCCTAATTGGGCAAGAGCCTTCTTGTCGCCCGTCGTGTCCACGCTTGCGAACGTGATCTTCTTTGTTGAAAAGAAATCTTGCAGCAACTTGCGTCCAGGATCTGTCTGCGGCGACCTGCACCAGTGGTACACGAGGACGTGTTTGCGCATGCCGATTTGCACGACGGCGACGGCATGGGGTTTGTAAGCATGGCTACATGTGTACTCAAGGTCGAGGCCCAAGAACTTGTGCCTTTTAGGCTGAAGCCATTGCTCGAAATTGGCCAGGGCAGTCTCCAAGACACGTTCCTAGTTGGTGTAAATCACCTGCAGCACGGTGCCGCCGTGGACAGGGACATCGAGAACCTCCGTGGTTGGTTCACGATCGTTCATGGCAAGTCTGCGCTGTGGGCTGATGGGTTCGATGGGTTTTGAAGAAGAGTGGCGGAAGATGATGAAAGGAAAGAGCGCAAATGGCAACTGCCTAACTTTACACAGATCAAAAAGGCGCATATGGAACGAAGGCGTGTGCACCCAGGCGAGTAGATGAACAAGCGGGAAACTAAATGGCAACTGAAAACGAGGCAGAGTGCTTGACCTCCCTCGCAAATGACCGTCATAAAAACCGGTAATTACACTTCACTCACACCATGGCTGCGTACACCGCTCACGTACACGAGAAGAGAGCAATTCGTTGGCTTGGTTTGGCTGACTTTGTTCCACTGTCAAGTGGCCCTGACTCGTTGTGGTCCCGTTTGACAATGACTAAATGTCACATCACTCTGTGTTTGACAAAGTCAGCCCACGGGAGGGCCATGCGGAGACATGCATGCGCGCACGTCAGCAGGGCCAACGGCCCTCGAAATGGCAGTCAGTATAAATGCCCCTCCTGCTTGCATCGCCTCCCCCCTCCCCCACCATTCCGGCCCCAAATCTAGAAAAAAAAACCACTTTGCTCCGGCCCCAACGCCTTCCTCCTTCTCTCCCAACTGCCGAGCACACAACCTTGAGGCGGTTCTGCGAGGAATGGAGGACGTCGTCGCATCATGTGCTTCCGGCGCCGTAGGTGCGGCCCACCATGTCGGTTGGACCTCATGACCGGATCCGATGCAGAGAAATAACACCGGCGCGGCATCTGCTGTCGTTGCCGCAGGTGCGGCCGGCCATGGCGGTTCGCTGTCATCGCCTCCTCTGGAGGTGGAAGCGTCGGGACTCCCTCTCCTGTCCGATCTGGGGGACCCCATGGGGGAGGTACCAGCGTTCGAGGAGGTCGTCTCTCTAGCCCTAGTTTAGTATTGAAGATCCAATGGTTTGTAGAGACATGCAAGCAAGTTAGGGATTCTCGAGTTTGTAGTTGGATCTGTAGATGGGGATTCTACATGCAACTTTGAACCCGGCACCCCCTTTACCCAACGGTCGGAACAGTATAATTGAAGTTTATTTAATAGAAATATACACATTAAGCCTTGTAACTGACTGTTTGCCCGGGCTTTAATCTATTCCTGGGTCCGCTAATGATTTTAGGTCCTGGATTGTAGAGCTTGTAGAATAGAGCGATTGGTATATGCAAGTTAGGAATTTATGATATAAATGATTTTGATGGCATTTTGACTATCTGCAAGTTCTATTGTCCCATTCGAATGTGGGCTTAAATTCTAGGCTTGTTATTACATATTAAGTCCACTAACTAACTACATATATGTGGTACCATTTATGTTCTGCTTAAATTTTTGTATGCTATTTAAGCAAAGATTGATGTCATTAGTTTATCAATGGCATGGTTATTTGATTTAAACTAGTGTTAGTACGTGCATTTTAAAAATGACCTATAATTAGAGTATGGTGCTAACTTTTGTTTCAATGCTAATTTGAAGCAATCCGATGATGGCGTATCATCTGACAAGGAGTCCCGCGATGCCAAGAGCAGACATGTTCTTAGGAAGCTGCAGAATGGGCAGATTAGGTACCGTCATCGCGCCGCCATGCTGTTTTGCCCCTTCTGCTGCAGGAACATTAACACGAGCATCGTCAGCATGGTCCAATATGTCAGCAGCGTTGGACGTGGCTTGGATAACCGCGGGCCCGCTGTTAGGGCCAAGCACGCTGCCTACGGTGTGTTCCTAAAGAATCTGCTCGCACGCAATATCCGCTTAGGGCTCGCGCATCCTCATCTGAACCCCAATCACCAGGACAGGAATCCTTGGAGGAGCCAGTTATGCTGTCGCTTGTGCTGAATGCTGCAATGGTGTACCGATGAACTTATTTTGAGTAGTTGTGCCACTAGCTAATGTTCTGGTTTGGACAAGTAGTATATGTATGAACTTTATTAGTATTGTGGAAGAATTCCTCGTGTGTGTAAGAATTTAAGTATTATACATGTAGTACTTCTATACTATGTTGCTTCAGCCGATCATGTTTGTAGGATGCCTAAATACTTATTTGGTATAACTTATTAATAAGTGCATGTGTCAAGTCCATTTAGTACTCGATCATGCCGAATAAGCCAATCCTTGTCGAAAACTCGTTGATCTGATGGATCAATGGTTTTTAATTTTTTATTTAATTAGTAGAAAATAAAGAAACTAAGGGTAAGAATGCAACCTTTTCCGTATTAGCAAAGATTTACATTTGAAAAACCTTCAATTTATGGGACAACATGCCACAATTGGCAGCTATAGCCCTTTGTACCCTAATTAAAACATAGACCCTCAATTTTAAAAAATTCACATCTAAACCTAACATTTGCGGGCCTAAATTACGACCGCTAACAGTCGCGCGTCCGCTAAAATCCGAAACAGTCTCACAAGGGGTCCCACTAGTCAGCGTCACAGCCGCGCGCACTAAATCTTCACCGAAATAGCCTCACACGGGGTCCCACTCATCAGCGTCACGGCCGCCGCGCTCCCTTGCCCACTCGTCTACTTCCCCACTTAAAGGGATCACTCTGCCCCCCAAAAAAACCCAGTGCCTCCACTTCGCCCAATGGGCGGCGGCTATCACGGCAGCACCCTCGCTAGCTTCCCCGTCCTCACCGACGTTCTCAACCAATGACTGGTAAGTGTTGGTTGTCTCCCTTCCCCATCCTCAACCAAGCGATTCGATCAAGGTTAGATGGCGGCAGATCTAGGTTAGATGTCGGCGGATGTAGGTTAGATGCCGGCGGCCACCGTCGTTGACGTGTTTTAGGTCACCACCAGCCATGGATTTAGATCATGCTACTCTCACAGGTATCTCGAAGATCGCTTCCCCCACCCAGATGAAGATCCACCTGAACAAGGCCTCGGAGCTCGCAAGGTCCCCTGTTCTTCAGACAACCAAGGTAAATACTAGCATATAAATTAGTATCTCCTTTCGCCTTCATAGCTACTACTTGTTTGATTTTTCTTCTTTTCATATTTGGCTGTACCACTCTAGTCGAGGCTGTAGCTTCTGCACCATGTCTCCTTATGAAACTCGTAACTGGATGGGGGCGCCCGTTGAAATAGATCCAGAGTATCGTCTCTTTCTGGACTCCCGTGGCATTCTGGTTGATGGAGTTGGTAAAAGTCCAACTCGGGAGGATCTATTCAGTGAAGGAAAGGTCACTCGTAGAGGTGACAGGTCCAACAAAATATTTTATTACTCTCTTATGCACCTACAGATTAGCCAGGATTAATTTATTTCTTCCATTATAGGTCCGAAAATCCAAGGGACTCAAGACTATGACCAGCACTGTTTTTTTGCAAACGAGGTGGAAACGACTGAAGACCAAGTCGCGCATCTCTGAAGCCAAGTTGCTGGACCACAGCCATCTATACCGCACTACGTTTGTAGGATGACAAAGTCTAATGTCTTCCCTGGGAAGGCCAAGATGGTAAACAACTTATTCTTTTACTCTTCCTATGCACATTAATCTTAGTCAACAGCTAACTATATACTTCTTGTCCAGTACTTCTCAATTAAGTTCAGCCAGGCCTACCTCAACGGGTTTACGCCAATGGATCAACTTCCTGTCATATGCACCAACAATTCCGATGCTCAAGATGTTATGTTCATCAAGGGCAAGATAGATGGTGCCGAGATGACAAGCAACTGGTCAAAGGTCGTCAATTTAGCTGGAATCAAGGAGGGTGCTATGTGTGTATTCACCTTCTACAACGGAAGAGATGGCAATATTTCTTCTGTTGTTTGCCTCAACTGAGGTAAATAACTTTGCTCTTTAATTAGATGATTTCAACAAAGAGGCTCACTGTTATTGTTTTATACATGTGCCAATGAGGGTCAATGTTATTGTTTTATCTGTCTGTGCTTGATACATGTGCCATTGATTAAACTATGAACTCGATCTTGGTGAGATCATCGAGCATTTTACCTAGTGTTGTGTACAACCACATTGGTTTTGCATCTTCCTTGGTAAAATGTTCAATGATCTCATTAATTTTGTTTTGTGCTTATTAGTATGAGGCTACTTTTCTTGTTTTCCATTGCTAAACATATGTGCTTGATACATGTGCCAATGATTAAAATGCGCACTCGATCTTGATGAGATCATCGAGCATTTTACCTAGTCTTGTGTACAACCACATTGGTTATGCATCTTCCTTGGTAAAATTTTCGATGATCTCATTAATTTTGTTTTGTTCTTATTAGTATGAGGCTACATTTCTTGTTTTCCATTGCTAAACATATGTGCTTGATACATGTGCCAATTATTAAACTGTGCACTCGATCTTGTTGAGATCATCGAGCATTTTACCTAGTCTTGTGTACAACCACATTGGTTCTGCATCTTCCTTGGAAATATGTTCGATGGTCTCATTAATTTTGTTTTGTGCTTATTAGTATGAGGCTACTTTTCTTGTTTTCCGTTGCTAAACATTTGTGCTTCATAAATGTGCCAATGATTAAACTATGCACTCGATCTTGTTGAGATCATCGAGAATTTTACCTAGTGTTCTATACAACCATATTGGTTCTGCATCTTCCTTGGTAAAATTTTCGATGATCTCATTAATTTTATTTTGTGCTTATTAGTATGAGGCTACTTTTTTTGTTTTCCATTGCTAAACATCTGTGCTTGATACATGTGCCAATTATTAAACTGTGCACTCGATCTTAATGAGATCATCGAGCATTTTACCTAGTCTTGTGTACAACCAAATTGGTTCTGCATCTTCCTTAGTAAAATGTTTGATGATCTCATTAATTTTGTTTTGTGCTTATTAGTATGAGGCTACTTTTCTTGTTTTCCATTGCTAAACATTTGTGCTTAATACATGTGCCAATGATTAAACTGTACACTCGATCTTGTTGAGATCATCGAGCATTTTACCTAGTGTTGTGTACAACCACATTGGTTCTGCATCTTCCTTGATAAAATGTTCTACGATCTCATTAATTTTTTTTTTGTGCTTAGTAGTATAAGGATACTTTTCTTGTTTTCCATTGCTAAACATATGTGCTTTATACGTGTGCCAATGATTAAACTGTGCACTCGATCTTGATGAGATCATCGAGCATTTACCTAGTGTTGTGTACATCCACATTGGTTCTGCATCTTCCTTGGTAAAATGTTCGATGATCTCATTAATTTGGTTTTGTGCTTATTATTATGAGGCTAATTTTCTTGTTTACCATTGCTAAACATCTATCCTTTATACGTGTGCCAATAATTAAACTCTCTCTGCCGATGATTAATATGCAGCAATGTGTCTAGAAGTTTGGCTACTATAGCAAATAGAATGCAGAACAAGTTCATTTGTGCCTCATTTTACTATGGTAGGCACATCTGTTAGAATTATTGCATGTCATTTGTATGTGGTTGGAAATGAGTCTCACTATTACCGTTTTATCTGTTTTGTTGCATGTGCTGACGATTAGACTGTGCTAAGGCTTGGCCTTGTAGTTGATGATGTGCTAAACATGTATGATGCCTTTTTCACAGGGTTTGCGAACCTGTGGTTGCGGCTTTGGATTGGATGGATCAATAGGAAAAGTAACGTGGAACTTGTGGATGTGCCTTTGGTATGGATTGATGACTAGGAAAAGTGACGTGGAACCTATGGATGTGCCTTTGGAATGGATTGGTGACTAGGAAAAGTCACATGGAACCTGTGGATGTGCCTTTGGAATGGATGGATCAGTAGGAAAAAGTGACGTGAACCGTATCGATGAGAAACTATTTAGTTTATGATGTGCACCTGTTTAGATGCTGAGGTGCACCTGTTGGGATGTGAACCCTATCAATGACATAAAAATATTTATTTTATGATGTGAGCCTGTTGTGATGATGGCGAGTAACCTTTGTGATGCTAGTGTGAACTGGTACTAATTCTAGTTATAATAAATCTCCTTGTTGTCTCTCTTCTAAGTACGACTGTTAAGCATTGATTATGGTGACTTGTGATCTTTTTCAGTAAATAGGCTTGTTATTTTTGTGATGATTTGGAAGATTATGTGAATTCTTATATTTGGAGGAAATGGCATATTATCCAACAAAAAGGTTAGAATAGACTGACAGCTGAGCCCGTGCAAAAAAAAGTTAGGAACAACCGTGAGAGAGCGCGGTCGTTGCCTGTCAAAGCAGTCAAACACGGCAGGATGTGTGTTCCGATGAAAATTCGCGACGTTCTACGTGACCAAGCAAGTTGAGTCGAAGGCAACTGGGCTCTTAGTGGGCTGCTGGGCCGGAGACAAAAATCCGCGACGTAAAAGTAACAAAAAGTCGAGCAAAACCAGTCTGCGACGGACCAAACCAATACATCGAGAGCACACTCCACTTTTTAGCCATCCGCGACGGAAACACACGACGTCATCAAAACTTTCCACTAAAAACATCCCAAATCACACGGAATTTGGTAGTGTCTCGTGGGTTCCAGGACAACTTAATTAGAGCCCTAAACTCCCGGATCTCGCGGAAATTGGGGAATCTTTACAAGAGGTGGCCCCTAACATTGTATTGTGTGTTCCTTGGTCCCAAAATAACACAACCAAGAAGTTGGTTCCACTTTGCTACCCCCTTCCGGCTCACGTAGAGGCGCCAGAACGGCAGTTCCATCTTTTTCCCCAACGGTTCTATGGTTTCTCCGGAGAGGGGCTCCGGATCGTCGGATTGCCACCAAATCCCATTTTATGCCATACCATGTGTGTTAGAGTGTGTCGTCTTGTGTGACCAATATTCCCTCGCTCTCATTGTTAGGGTTCCACCGGCGTCGTATTCTCTCTCACGGGTTCCAGGACTACTTAACGAGAGCCCGAAACTCTCGGGTGTGACAGAACTGGGGGAATCTTGCCAAGAGGTGGGCCCTACCATTCTCTTGGGTGTTCCTTGGGTCTAACCTAACACAACCAAGCAATTGGTTCTACTTTTCTACCCCCTTCTGGCTCATGTAGATGGGCCATAACAAAATTCCTGTCTGTATCCCCAGCGGGGCTATGGTTTATCCGGAGAGGGGGATCCGGATCGTATGAATGCCACAAACTCCCATATTATGCAATAACATGTGTGTTAGAGTGTGACATGGGTCTTGGATCCCCAAGATTCCCTCGCTCTCTATGTTAGGGTTTCACCGGCGTCGGATTCTCTCTTGCGGGAACTACGACTGCTTAATGAGAGCCCGAATCTCCCGGATCTAACGGAACTGGGGGAATATTGACAAGAGGTGGGCCCTACCATTTGTCTTGGTGTTGCTTGATCCTAAAATAACACAAACAAGCAATTTGTTACACTTTGGTACCCCCTTTAGTCTCACGTAGAGGGGCCAGAACGACAGTTCCGTCTTTTTCCCCAGCGGGGCAATGGTTTCTCTGGAGTGGGGGCTCCAGATCGTCTTAATGCCACCAAATCCCATGGTATTCCATACCATATGCGTTATATTGTGGAATGGGTCTTGGATTCCCAAGATTCCCTCGCTCTCTGTGTTAGGGCTTCACGGGCATCGGTTTCTCTCTAGCGGGTTCTAAGACTACTTAGAGCCCGAAACTCCTGGATTTGACAGAACTAGGGGAATCTTGCCAAGAGGTGGACCCTAAGATTTTATTTGGTGTTCCTTGGGCCTAACCTAACACAACCAAACAATTTGTTCCACTTTGCTACCCCCTTCCGGCTCACGTAGAGGGGCCAGAACAACAGTTCCTCCTTTTTCCCTAGCGGGGCTATGGTTTCTCCGGATGGGGGCTCCAGATCGTATGAATGCCACAAAATACCATGGTATGACATACCATGTGTGTTAGAGTCTGTCATGGTATTGGATACCCGAGATTACCTCGCTCTCTGTCTTAGGGCTTCACCGGCGTCGGATTCTCTCTCGCGTGTTCCAGGACTACTTAGAGCCCGAAACTCCCGGATCTGACGAAACTGGGGGGAATATTGCGAAGAGGTGGCCCCTACCATTGTATTGGGTGTTCCTTGGGCCTAACCTAACACAACCAATAATTTGGTTCCACTTTGCTACCCCCTTCCGGCTCACGTAGAGGGGCCAGAACGGCAGTTCCATCTTTTTCCCCAACGGGGCTATGGTTTCTCCAGAGAGGGGGCTCCGGATCATCAGATTGCCACCAAATCGCATTGTTTGTCGTACCATGTGTGTTATAGTGTGGAATTGGTATTGGATGACCAAGATTCCCTCGCCCTCTGTGTTAGGGCTTCATAGGTGACAAATTCTCTCTACGGGTTCCAGGACTACTTAATTAGAGCCCGGAACTCTCGGATCTGACGGGATTAGGGGAGTCTTGCCAAGATGTGGGCCCTACCATTTTCTTGGGTGTTCCTTGGGCCTAACCTAACACAACCAAGCAGTTAGTTCCACTTTTCTACCCCCTTTCGGCTCACGTAGATGGCGCAGAACGACAGTACCGTCTTTTTCCCCGACGGGGCTATGGATTATCCGGAGTGGGGGCTCCAGATCGTCTAAATGCCACCAAATACCATTGCACACCATACCATGTGTGCTAGAGTGTGCCACTAGTGTTGGATGCCCAAGATTCCCTCGCTCCCTCTGTTAGGGTTTCACCGGTGTCAGATTCTCTCTCGCTGGTTCCACGACTAATTAATGAGAGCTCGAAACTCCCGGGTGTGACGGAACTGGTGGAATCTTGACAAGAGGTGGGCCCTACCGTTCTCTTGGGTGTTCCTTGGGCCTAAACTAACACAACCAAGCAGTTAGTTCCACTTTGCTACCCCCTTCCGGCTCTCGTAGATGGGGCAGAACGGCAGTTCCGTTGTCGGATATATACCAATTAGGGGTATATCAGATGGTAGTCTAAAGTGCCGGATTACTAGGGTGGCCTAAATGGTAATGGGCTACGGTCCATTGGGCGGCCCAGTAAGCTGATGCACAGAAGCCGGATTCTAGAAGAACCCGGATCACGGCCCACGTGATCCGGCTTGGAGTAGAAGGCGGTTTCCTTACTTTCCAAGATAGCACGTACCGTAGTCTTCTAGGTTTCCTTCTCTGTAAGCCCTAACCCGGCTATTATATAAAGCCGGACGGGAGATAATAAACATAGACTAGAAGCTAAAGGCTAACTCGCCGAGAGGTGGATCCTTGTCGAGTAGCTAACCTAACCTCACATTGTATTATGTATACTCCAGGATTTAGTCCTGAATAGTGAGATTGCAGGAGTAGGAACGCCGCATTACTGCATCGTACCGAACCTGGGTAAAACCCTGTCTCATTGGTCATCATACGATCACGTCCCCTCACTTCTCTATCGGTAGTCTCATGGCACCCCCGTCTATGAAATCTACCACGATGTCTCGACAGTTGGCGCCCACCGTGGGGCCAGCGACGTTAGGCGTTATGTTTCGATCTGGGATACTTGGCGGAATCGGCAGTTCCATAACTGTCGGAAGCTTGGAATTCGACAACGACGTCGGGCGCTTCCTCGACAATGGATCATACATGCCGGAACGGAATCATCTGGTAAGTTCCTGTGTTTTACCGATTGGATCTGCAAACATCTTTATCGGATTAACTGCAGAAGCAATGGGATTCTGTGGTGGAAGAAAATTTATCCCACCCGCCCTATACCCAGTCGAAGACGACTATGACGCCGGATTTTGCTCAGATCGTCGATATACCGCGGAATCACCCTTTATCGACATGGTGAAATCCGAGATCGCCGAAAACACGGATGAAAGCAATCCCGTGCAAGAGGCAGAAAACAACACTCCCACAACAAAGGTGGAAGATCCGACATCCGTCAACATGACGACGAACTCGGAAGCTGACTCAGTGCTAGCCGCCATCGAGGCGAGATTAGAGTCGGAACCCAGATCGGATCACTTTGATACCAAAGACGAAGACGCTTTCGAGAGAAAGGTCAAATCCTTCCAAGAGGGATTCCACGAAGTACTGATGGCAAAACCGGCTGAAAACACGGATGCCGACAGTCAGGAAAGCCCTAGAACGCCTCCGCCAGAGGACGAGAGAGAAGAAGGAGAAACCTCTCCAAAATTCCCCGATGTCAAAGAATTGAGAGAGGAAGAACCCTGTAAGAAACCTCCCTCTTCCAAGAAGAAACACAAAGCTGCTAAAAAACTCCAGTATAAGCTCCGGAAGAAGAAATCGGATGATCTAGCCAATGAAAGCCCGGAAGTAGGAGATGCAAGCGGAGTGAAACCTGCGGAGAAGAAAACAAAGGAAATCCCTGTTCCGCCAATGACATAACAGGACGAACATGAATTACTCCAACTACAAGTGGGACCACACGAGCCCCCTAAAGTGCTGGAAGCCCGGAGGCAAGCTCTCCAAAGGCAGCAACAACATCTATTTCGAACTCTAGAACACCTCCAATAAACCCAGGCTGACATCAAGCTCATGCGGGAAGAAATCGAAGAATACGAGAGAAATAATAGATCTGGCATTAAACCTACGCGGTTACCCGGAATCGCAAAGCCGGAAGTACTGCCGCCAAAAGAAAGGTTCCACAACCCATCTTGGCAAAAGCAGGTAAATGGCAAAGATTCCAGAGGCGAGCCAATATACAAAACTGCAGCAGAAAACGCGAAAGCAGCGTTCGCCATCCCCAACAACGATATGTACTCTAATAGTGAAAAACATCAAGGGGTGTATGCTTTCTTAGGAAAAGCACTGGAACAACAACAACGGGGGCAAGAGCGATCAGGGAAGTTGCACGACGAGTCCGCCCTATGCAAAACAGCTACATGCACCGCTGGAGCACCTGGACCGGAAGAACCTGGAGATTCAAACAATTCGAAAGAGAAGAAATCAGATCCGAGAAAGGACAAGAAAAAACCCGACAATAGGGATGAAGCGTCCAGTACCGGATCCCATATCCCGAAGGATGGAACTAATCCCCGTGATCGGGAAGAGAAAAACCGAAAAATCAATGTCGCCTCCGAGACGCCCGCTGAAAATGCTGGAAGACAGGATATACCTCACAGGCGTGAGAGATTCCGGGCGCCCCCCAGGAATAGGGAAAGAAACAGGAGTAAAACTCCACCTTATCCCAAAGGGCACGATCACGGAAGAAATAGAGACAATCCGGGAAAAGCGCGATCGCGCCACAATGGAAAAGAAAGGAGTAGATCCCCTTCTGTCCATTCAGCCGGCAGATACTCCGCACATATTGACAGAGAGGAAAGAGATGATTTATACTTTGGACCTAAGTGTTTCACTCATAGGATCGGAAGAATAACTCTGCATTCTGGCTTTGCCAAAGTTGGCCCAACATACCAAAAATACAACGATAGCACAAACCCGGATACCTGGCTCTCAGACTATTACACAGCCGTCCAAATTAACAACGGGACAGACCTGGAGGCAGTAAAATTCCTCCCCCTAATGTTACTGTATGGAGCCAGAGATTGGATCAATGGGTTACCATCAAGAACTGTCGACAGCTGGGATGATATGGCTAGAGTATTTACTCAGCATTTCCGGGGAACCTATAAGAGCCCGAACAGCATCAACCAACTAAATCGTTGCACCCAGTTTGAAGATGAACCATACGTGGATTTCATATCAAGATGGACGGCAATGAAGAATAGTTGCTCTGGAATAACTGACTTTCAAGCAGTACATGCTTTCGTCAATGGTTTAAAACCCGGACTCGTACCGTTCATGATTGGTTCCAAAAAGCACAAAGATCTCGGATCTATGCTTACGACCGCCAATGAGCAAGCAGCGGACGAAGACGACATCAGAGCGAGAGGCGGCAATATCGACACTTTGATCCAGGCCAAAAAGACCCCTCGCCCCGAGAAAAAAGAAACTCCTAATGCAACACAAAAACCCAAAGAAGTTAACATAGCCTTTGGAAGAGAAAATGGGAACATGTGGAAAGGACGAAGTACAGAACCGATAAACTACACCAAGGAAGAGTGGGAAAAAATAAAATCGGAAAACTGTGTCCACCACTTGCAATTTGGGAAACCCACCCACACTAACGCACAATGCCGGCTGAACAAGCATATGAAAGGCAGTGCAGGATCCGGAAGCAAAGGGAAGAACTCCAACAGGAAATTCTCGAAGCAGAAGCCAGAAGCTGAAAAGGAAGACAGTGAATCATACACTGATGATAAAATCCAGGAACAACAGCGAAAAGGCGAACCTAAGTTTCCGAGAGTTGATGGAGAATGCAACCTAACTTTCTTGGCAACTCCCTCAGCAAAGGTGGCGAAGAGAACACTTCGAGAATTAAACGCGGTTGTCCCTGCAACTTCGAAATTCTTGAAGTACTCAAGTACACCAATTACCTGGGATCAGTCTGATCATCCCGGAAATATCCCAGAACCCGGCACGCAAGCTCTAATTGTAAGTCCAATTGTTCAAAACACTAGGCTAAAAAGAGTGCTGATGGATGGAGGATCCAGCATTAACATAATGTACCTGGATACAGTGAAGCATCTGCGAATCTCCGAGTCCCAGCTAAATCACAGCAACATACGTTTTCACGGTATCGTCCCTGGCAGACAAGCACGATCCCTAGGAGAAATTTCCCTAGATGTAACCTTCGGAGAGAAAGATCATTTCCGTCACGCAATACTCGGACGTCTAGCTTTCGCCAAATTTATGGCAAGGTCATGTTATATTTATAACAAGCTGAAGATGCCAGGGCCAAAAGGAGGAGTAATCACGATAAGTGGAGACTTCAAATTGGCAAACGAGCTGGAGAAAGAAAACTCCCTTTGCGCAGAAAAAGTGATAGCAAACGAAGAACTGAAGGAGGTTGCCAAAGAAGTATCGCCGATAGAAATGCCGGCAGGAAAAGAAAACCGGAAGCCGGCAGATAGCTGCAAAGTTTCCGAGAACAAAAGACAGGTAATCCTAGATCCTAAAAATCCGACAAAGTTTGTCGTAACAGGACCTGGGATGACCGACAAATAGGAAAGCGAGCTCATCAAGTTCCTCCGTGAGAACTGGGACATTTTTGCATGGTGTCCAGCGGACATGCCAGGCGTACCCAGGGAACTTGCTGAGCATCAACTTAAGGTGATTCCAGGATCCAAACCCATCAAACAAGGTCTCCGGCGATTTGATGGAAGAAGACATAAGGCTATCGGCAAGGAGATTATCCGCTTTTGGCAGCAGATTTTATCTGGGAAGTTATACATAATGAATGGTCTGCAAACCCAGTATTAGTCCCGAAGAAAGATAACACCTCCCTTAGGATGTGTATAGATTATACTGGCTTAAACAAATTGTGTCCAAAAGATAGATATGCGTTACGACGAATCGATCAAATAATAGACACCACTGGTGGCTCTGAGCTTTTATGCTTTTTGGATGCATATTCCGGGTATCATCAAATACGCATGAAGGAAGAAGATCAAATCAAAACTTCCTTCATAACCCCATATGGGACGTACTATTACATAACCATGTCGTTTGGCCTGAAGAACGCAGGTGCAACCTACCAGCGTTGCATGCAACGATGTTTGCATAGTCAGATTTGCAAAAACATCCATGTTTACGTGGACGGCATTGCTGTCGTTTCAAGGAAAAGGACACACTCCTTAAATATTTGCGAGAAACCTTCGAAAATTTACGTACTTATAAGTGAAGTTGAATCCATTAAAGTGCGTATTCGGGGTTCCCTCAGGAAAACTTCTGGGTTTCATCATTTCTCATAGAAGAATATAAGTAAACCCGGAAAAGATCAAAGCAATCTTAAACATCTCCAAGCCCACATGCGTAAAAGATGTACAAAGATTGACGGGTTCTGCAGCAGCCGTTAGCAGGTTCATTAGCCGGCTACGGGACAAAGCTCTGCCACTTTACAAATTGTTGAAGAAAACTGACAAGTTCGAGTGGACAGAAGAAGCAGATGCAGCATTAACCCAGTCGAAAGAAACTTTGATGAAAGCTCCGATTTTGGCGTCCCCAAAAGACGAAGAACCCATGTTATTGTACCTCACGGCTACAAACCGGGTTATTAGCGCAGTAATAGTTGTGGAAAGGCGGAAAGACGAACAAAGCATACCAGATCAGCATCCGGTATACTATGTAAGTGAAGTTTACTCCGAGTCTAAACAAAGGTACCCACACTATCAAAAACTGGCATATGCCGTGTTTTTCGCATCTCGGAAACTTCGGCATTACTTCCAAGGACATTCCATAACAGTGGTATGTAAAGCACCACTAGGGGATATAATAAACAATGCGGAGGCAACAGGCCGAGTAGCCAAACGGGGCATCGAGCTAGTAGCATTCGACATTTAGTACCAACCTCGGACGGCAATAAAATCCCAGGTGTTGGCAGATTTTGTCGCCGATTGGACAGAAGCAATGGAAAACACACCAATGCCGAAGTCGGAATACTGGATCATGCACTTTGACAGATCTAAGATGAAAGAAGGCGCAGGAGCTGGTGTAGTCCTAAAATCCCCTAAAGGAGACACAATGGAGTATGTATTACAAATACACTTAAATGCCAGTAATAACGTGGCAGAATACGAAGCTCTGCTTCATGGCTTGCATATCGCAAAAGAAATAGGTGTTAAACGCATCTTATGCTGTGGCGACTCAGATTTGGTACAACACCAGCTCAACCAAACTTGGGACCCCAAAAGTCCCATCATGGCCGAATATCGGAGAACGGTGGACGAGTTTGCGATTTGCTTCCTAGGATTTGAAGTGCTTCACATCAAAAGGGAACAAAACTGGAACGCGGACGCAATAGCCCGCATGGGATCAGAAAGGGTGAAAACCCTACCACCAGGTGTGTTTGTCCAGCACTTGTACGAACCATCGATAAAAGGTGGAGATGTCGACTATCCTCTGGTTTCCGAATCAATTGAAGTCATGCTCGTTAACCCGGAATGGACAATTCCATATTTAAACTTCTTAGTTGATCAGAAGTACCCGGATGGAGCAGACGAAGTCTTGCAAAGACAGATACATCGTCGATGCAAAGGATACACGGTAATCAACGGTTGCCTGTATAAACGCAGTACTACCGGAATTTTTCTGCAATGTATTTCGCCACAAGAAGGACGAGAAATCCTGCAAGAAAACCATGCCGGAGATTGCGGACATTATGCTCAATCAAAAAGCTTAGTCAAAAAAGCATTCCACGCAGGGTTTTTCTAGCTAACAGCCAAGACAGATGCCGAGCAGATAGTGAACACATGTGCTGGATGTCACTGTTACGCCAAGCAGACAAATATGCCAGCCCAAGCACTGAAAACTATCCCTATTACATGGCCGTTCGCGGTCTGGGGGCTAGATATGATGGGACCATTCAAAACTGCAAGAGGCGGACTTACTGTCGCACCCGGACTTCTAGAGGATACTCGCAGTTCCGTTGAACAGTAGGCCAACACACGTATGTGTGACAACCAACCCCTATCTGTTCAGCGTCTATGTAAACCATCCCATAGAAATCAGGATACTATCATTGACGTACTTCATACCATATACACATGGTACGTCAACGGCGTTGAACAAAATGATAACACAACAGATCTCTAAGACACAAAAGATGGAAATACGTTGCAAATATCTCTCACTAGAGCAGAGATAGCAAATACAATCATCGAGAGGACACATGTCCCAACATAACATCATTACATCACAGCGGAAGCATTCAAAGGGTCTGAGTACAGACAAATCCAAATAGGCTTAAGAAGCCGGGAATGAAAAGAAAACGGAGCCCATCCACGATGTCTCGGATCCTGCCCGGGTCCGCTACCTACTCGTCAGCAGCCTCGTCAAACTCCACGTAGTAGCCGTCACGGGGATCCTCGTAAGCGTAGTCTGCGGAAACCACAGCCCCAAAGGGGTCAGTACATAAACGTACTGGCAAGCAAGACTCACAGTTCACCAAAGTGTAGCCCGTCAACACCAAGCACAGATGCCATGGGTTCAAGGGAAGAAAGAGATATATAAAAGATGCTGCAACTGGCTGCACTAACCAACTATAGAACATACTACAACTTCCGGCTCTCAGAACGGGGATCAGATAGCGTACCGTAACCAACTACAACTATCCACCACCCAAACTCATCCAGGATCTCGCCCCTTATCCAAAGAAGCAATCCGAGGATAACTCACACAGTTGGATTAATGATGGATCAAATTGTTGTGCCAATAAGTCTATTACTAGTCAAGTTATCATTAGTTAGGTGTAAGTTGTTCTGAGTACTTGTTAGCCAGTACTTTCACCAAGTTAACCATAACCGCGGAAAACACGGCTTCTCGAGAAGATTTATCCCTGCAGGGGTGCACCAATTTGGCCGTACACATAAGAATAACCCTTCAGATGGAATGGCCTTTCCACCAAGCGGGGCACTCAACACAACTCAACTCTTCTTCGCATCAAGCCCAAAGCACCATGTGTTGTGCGTGCGCGGCTAATCGAGCCCCACGAAGAAAAGGGGACCCTCATAGCACTGGAAGACCACGCCGCCCTAAATGCCGACTACAAAAGTTCCACCCTGGCCTCGGGTTCGTACCTGCATATGCGTGCATCAAATGGAATGCCCGAACTAAGTGTGGTGATTTGGACGAGATGCGAATCGAATCAAATTGAGGGGGGCGCCCATACACGCTTCCCACATGCGGATAGTGCTCATCATGGATCAGTAGACAAGACCCTTTTCCTAATTAGGGTCGACACTAGCAGGCCTCAAAACCACGCCGGGCCTCCTGCCGGTGCCTTATCAGCAAGTTATTATTACCTCAAATTAACAGGTTGTTGGTTAACATCGAGCCCCAGAATATAATAGAGATATGATAACAGAAAGTAACTGATAACAGACTCGAGCAAAAGCAACCCTAAGCATGCTAGTAAGACACAGGCCCAAGCAACGGGGTTATAGGACTGGAGGTGAGGCAATATTAGGGTTCAGGGTATCATGTGATAGGTTCGTAACAGAAGCAACGATACATATGGCTAGCAGAAATAGACAACGGAAAGTATCGGTAACCAATGTTGAAAGGAACACAATGGTTCATGTGAGTGATAACTTGCCTGCAAACTCAGTAGCCTGGTACTAGGCTAGATCCTCAAAAGGGGTGTCGTAAAGATCGTCTGTCTCAACGTCGTCGTCTATCCGAGAAGAAGCAAGCAAACAATACAGGAAGATAAACAATCAATATCATGGCATAGTGCACAATAATGGGATGATGCATGTCAAGTTAATGGATGCATCAAAATAAACTAGTTGACATGGTAACACAATTTAAATGGACACATATGCAATTTTGAGTTGCATATGAAAAACCCATGAATTTTTGGTTGAAACATTTGTTTTCCAATTAACCAACAGGTGAAAGTGGATTAGTATGATGCATGGATGAGGAAAACAGCAAAATAACAACAATAGAACCATTTGGAATTGAGGTTTACCAATTTAGAAATTTATTTATTAAGTTAGGGAATTTTTTTTGGTTCCTAAAAGGGATTACACAAATAGTTGTTGTTTTCACCAATTTAAATTGTGCAAAATAAATAACAAAATTCATATTTGAAAAGATCATAAAATTTTGGGTGGATTACATGTTTCAAATATTGAAAAAGGAATTAGGATGAATTTATTATGACTTAAACAAAATTAAACAAGTTTTAAATGAATTTAAAACAAGTTTGAATATTATTTGAATTTCATTTGTTCCAAACATAAATTCAAATTCATATTTGAAAAGTTTATATTTTTCTAGCTTGAAAACATATTTTACATGTTCAAAAATAATTTGATTTGAGCAAGTTATGAATTTAGCAAATTTAAATGATTTAAACCAGCTTTAAATTATTTAAGCAATTTTAATTATTCAAACCATGAAACAAAATTTATATTTGAATAGGTGGTTTGAAATAGCATGGAAAACATATTTTATTTGCATTAATTGGATTAAGTATGAATTAGTTATGGAATTATTCAAATTACTAATGAATTGTTTGAATTCAAATTTTGGATGCATTTGGAAAATTCAAAACAGGAAACAAATGGTTTAAATAGATAGACAATTTGATTTGGATCAACAAACATATTTTACTTTTATTATTTGGAGTTATAATTTAAAAGTTATAGGCAATTTAATTTGGAGGACCAATCTGTAATTTTAATAGGACTTAGATTAAAACAGAAAAGGTTGAAAACCTTTTCTACCGCACTGCTAGCTAACCTAGGGCACTGCCCGTGGGCCCTAGGGCCAGCGTGGACAGCGTGCGCGCGCGTGGCAGCGAGGGCCACTGACGAGTGGCCCCCTCCTGTCAGCCGTGCGCGAAAAAAAGGTTGGGATAAAACCGCGCGGAGCCAGGACTCGATCCCTGGCCCTCGCGCTCGCTTGCACGCGTTGTAACCAGTGGGGTGAGCGAATGTTTCTGTCAGTATACGCTGCGCAACAAAGATGAGGTACAGCTAGCGTTATCTGACGAAACTGAAACAAAGTTTCAGCCTTGCGACGGTGACTGACAACGGCGGAGATGAACGATGGCTACCGGCGTTGTGGCCATGATCTGGTGGCGCTGAGCAGAGGGATGCGCGTGCAGCCGTTAGGGGAACGTGTTCGTGTCCTTGGAGTGCTCGTGAACGCACAGAAATGAGCCCAACGTTAACCATGGCGGCACGGTGGTGGATGCCGCCGGCGATTCAGAAGTGGATGCGCGCGTACAGGAAACGAACGATCGTTACAGTGGGCGGGATCGCTGCGGTAGCTCACCGTGCGTTTGTCGGAGGCGAGAGGAGGACGGGAAACAGACGGTGGCGACGGCGCGGTGAAGAAGTTCAGAACAGCAGCGGCGGCGTCGAGCTCGTCGTCGTCGATCACTGTCCCCTGGGCCCTGCTGCTGTTGCTGTAGAGGAAGTAGACGTTCAGGCGGTGGCGTAGGTGGCCTTAGCGTGGACGGAGAAGATCCATGGCGACCTGTCGACGGCGAGCCCCTCCGCGGTTCCTCCACCCCCAACAACTCCGGCAGAAATTGGCGAGGAAGAAGGAAGGAGAGGATGGCTGGCGGCGGCAGGGGGGAACAGAGACCTAGGGCTAGGGTTTGGTGGGATAGGAGGGTAGATATAGGCTCGGGAGGGAGCAGGTGGAGCTCGGGCGCGTGCGAGCTGGCGTCTGATGACGTCAGCTGTACGGAGCTGGAAGAAAGGCCAGCAGGCCAGCGCGCGCGGTTGTGCTGGGTGGTGGGCTGGGCTACCCACTGCCCTGGCGCTCGTTTTTTATTTTTATAAAATTTTCTCCTTCTGTTTTCTTTTTTTTTCATAAAATAGAATAGGAATAAAAATGGGGTTTTTGAGTTAGTAAAAATTGTAGGAAAAATAGGGTGAGTTAGTAAGGTCAAAAACAATCAAATGCCAAGTTTTGTTTTACAAAATTTCAAAATACTTTGCTGTTTGCAAAATGGTTTAAATTTGAATTTAATTTGAGTATTAATTGAATTATGGAAAACAAGGATTTAATTATTTGGAACCCTATTGTTTAATTATAAACAATTGATTAGGATTGTTGTATAATTTGCATAAATTCAAATTTGGTGCTGTTTGATGATTTGATTTGAATTTTGAATGTGATTTGGAATTAATTGATTGATTAACACCCTCATTTTAATAGTTGAGCATTATGGAATAAAATGAAAACAAATTGGTTGTTTTTATTTGAAATTTTTATTTAAAAGGTTGTAATAGAGCAAGTATGAAATAAATGTTTGGATAATGTTTGAATTTGAATTGTGAAAACAGAGTAAAACAGAAGCAACCAAAAGGAAACAAGGTAAAACAAATGCAAACAATTCAATGAATATTATGACATGATGCAAAACTTTAATAAAACAAGAAATCAAACATGCTAGGGGTGGTTTTTCATACTTGGGATGTTACAAAACGCCCCCCCTTGAAGGAATCGCGCCCCGAGATTCCTACTGAGAAAGGAAAAGGTCCGGATACTTCTTGCGAAGATCCTCTTCGGTCTCCCACGTTGCCTCTTTATCGGAATGATGCGACCACTTCACTTTCAAGAACTTGGTGCTCTTGTGGCGAGTCTTACGCTCGGTCTCATCGAGAATTCGAACATGGTGCTCCTCATAAGATAGATCATCTTGGAGTTCAATGGAATCATGATCAACTGCACGATCTGGATCTTTGAAACACCTCTTGAGCTGTGACACGTGGAACACATCGTGCACCTTGGATAGTTTTTCTGGAAGTTCAAGACGATAAGCATTTTCTGCACGCCTTGAGAGAATGTTGAAAGGACCAATGTATCTTGGTGCAAGCTTTCCTTTCACACCAAAACGATGAGTGCCTCTGAGGGGAGTTACACGGGGATATGCCTTGTCACCAGGTGCATAGATCATATCCCTGTGCTTGCTGTCATAGTAGCTTTTCTGACGAGACTGAGCAATCTTGAGATTGTCACGAATGATGCGAACTTTCTCCTCGGCTTCCTTAACAACGTCAGGGCCTAAGAGTGAACGTTCACCAGCTCCAGACCAATTGATTGGACTCCTGCATCTGCGGCCATAGAGTGCTTCAAATGGTGCCATGCCTAGGCTTGCCTGGTAGCTGTTGTTGTAGGAGAATTCAGCATATGGAAGGCAATCCTCCCATTTCATGCCAAAGGAGATACCACATGCTCTGAGCATATCCTCGAGAATCTGATTGACTCTTTCGACTTGCCCCTGAGACTGAGGGTGATAAGCTGTGCTGAAAAGAAGTTTGGTGCCTAATGCTTCTTGAAAGCTGTTCCAGAAATGAGAAGTGAATATGCTTCCACGGTCTGAGCTTATTTCCAATGGAACACCATGAAGAGGAACAATCTTTGTTGTGTAGAGTTCTGCTAACTGGCTAGCTGAGATTGTTTCTTTGACAGGAAAGAAGTGAGCTACTTTAGTGAGACGATCAATAACAACGAAGATTGCATCGTTGCCCTTCTTGGACTTTGGAAAACCAGTGACGAAGTCCATTTCAATCATGTCCCACTTCCACTCAGGAATTTTCAGAGGTTGGAGTAGACCGGCTGTTTTCTGATGGACTGCCTTAACACGTTGACAAACGTCGCATTCAGAAACGTATTGAGCAATTTCACGTTTCATGCCAGGCCACCAATAAAGTGTCTTAAGATCCTAGTACATCTTTGTACTTCCAGGGTGGATGGAAAGAGGAGTTTCATGAGCCTCCTTGAGAATGATATCTTTGAGACTTTGAACTTGAGGAACTGCAATGCGTCCTTCGAAGAACACAGTACCTTTGTCATCAATTGAGAAGGACTTAAATTTCTCCTTTCCTTGTTTGATGTGTTCTACCATCTTCTTGATTTCAGCATCACGAAGTTGTTCAGAACGAATCTTGTCCTTGAGAGTTGGACTAGCTGTCAAGCTAGCAAGATAGCCTTGAGGAACAAAACCAAGGTTCAGCTTCTGGAATTCTTCATGAAGTGGAGGTTGGCTTTCCATGATCATGAGATTATTGCAATACGACTTGCGGCTGAGAGCATCGGCCATAACATTAGCCTTGCCTGGAGTGTAAGAAATGGTGAGATCAAAGTCTTTAATCTTTTCAATCCATCTCCTTTGCCTGAGGTTTAGATCTGGTTGAGTGAAGATGTATTTCAGACTCTTATGATCGGAAAAGATTTCAGTGCGATTACCCAACAAGTATTGCCTCCATTTCTTGAGGGCAAACACAACTGCTGCAAGTTCTAGGTCATGTGTGGGATAGTTTTGCTCATGTGCATTCAACTGACGTGAAGCATAAGCCACAACTTGACGTTCTTGCATAAGAACTGCACCTAGACCTTAGAGAGATGCATCGCAGAATATCTGGAAAGGTTTGGTAG
The DNA here is from genome assembly GCA_028641055.1 of Alopecurus myosuroides. Taxonomy (NCBI): domain Eukaryota; kingdom Viridiplantae; phylum Streptophyta; class Magnoliopsida; order Poales; family Poaceae; genus Alopecurus; species Alopecurus myosuroides. The sequence goes on along the minus strand of CM054060.1, from coordinate 178,787,640 downwards.
TATCTGGACCAACCAGAACTGGTGTAGAAGTGAGTTTAGTCTTCAGGAGATTGAAACTTTCATCACACTGTGGAGACCAAACGAACTTCTTGTCCTTCTTTGTGAGATCAGTGAGAGGTTTGGCAATCTTGGAAAAGTTTTGGACGAAACGACGGCAATAGCTAGCCAAGCCAAGAAAACTTCTGACTTGTTTCACTGTCTTAGGAGGTTTCCAATCAACAATTGCTTTAACCTTTTCTGGATCAATGGCTATGCCCTTGGCGGAGATGACATGACCAAGGTAAGCAACTTCTGGAATCCAGAACTCACATTTGGAAAACTTGGCATATAGACGATGCTCGCGAAGTTTCATGAGAGTGAGACGAAGATGTTCTCGATGCTCTTCCTCAGATTTTGAGTAGACCAGAATGTCATCGAGATATACCACAACGAACTTGTCGAGGTATTCATGGAAGACAGAATTCATGAGTCTTGAGAATGTCGCCGGTGCATTGGTGAGACCAAAGGACATGACGGTGTATTCATATAGACCGTACCGAGTGGTGAAAGCTGTTTTTGGAATATCTTCCTTTCTGATCTTTATTTGATGGTAACCCATCCTCAAGTCCAACTTTGAGAATATTGAGGCTCCAGCAAGTTGATCAAAAAGATCATCGATACGAGGAATTGGATACTTGTTTTTGATGGTTTTCTCGTTGAGAGGACGATAGTCAACAACGAGTCTCTTTGTTTGATCCTTCTTTGCAACGAACAGAGTTGGGCAACCCCAAGCGGAGGAACTAGGTTGAATGTAACCTTTCTCCATGTACATATCGATTTGCTCCTTCAACAATTTCAGTTCAGGAGGAGCTATCTTGTATGGATGCTTAGAGATTGGAGCAGTACCTGGTTCAAGCTCGATCACGAACTCAACTTCTCTGTCCGGAGGCATCCCTGGCAACTCTTCTGGAAAGACGTCAGGGAATTCACAAACGACCGGAACATTTTCGAGTAGAGGTAGAGGTTTAGCATCGAGGGTGTAAAGCTGAACAGAACTTGATTCATTTGGAGAATAGACTATCTGGCCAGAACGGTGGAACAGAGTTATTGACTTCTGAGCACAATCAATCGTAGCTTTATTGGCCTTCAACCAATCCATGCCAAGAATGACATCAATGTCAGAATTTCCAAGCAGAATGAGGGAAGCAAGGAATATGTGACCTCTAATTAGGATCTGATTCTCATGACTGATCTTGGAAGTTTGCATAGTTGCTCCAGGGGAGTTTACTACTAGCGGGGAACCCAAACCAACAAAAGGTAGTTTAACTGCTGTCGCAAAGATCTTTGACACGAAAGAATGCGATGCTCCGGTATCAAACAACACTTTAGCTGGGTTAGAGTTAACGGGGAATGTACCGAGAACGACGTCAGCAGCTTCCTCAGCTTTGTCGACCTTGACATGATTCAGCCTCGCGGTCCTCCCGACAGGCCTGTTGTTGGAGTTGAAGGCTTTAGCCGGGGGAGCACGCACCATTGCCTGGTTGGTGTTGGGGCGAGGAGGTGGTGGAGGTAGCTGCCTCTGAGTGCACTTGTCAGCATAGTGCCCTGTCTGCTTGCATTTGTAGCAAGTGACGACACGAGGTGCATCTGGACTTGGCTGCCCCATTGAGAACCTCTGAGCCTGCATCTGAGATGGGTTGGGTGGGCGGGAAGCGAAGCCTGGAGAAGCTTGGGCATATGGAGCCCGAGTGACAGCACCATTTGGCACCCAGATGCGGCGCTTCTGTGGAGGGGTGGTCATGTTGGAGGAGGAACCACCCTCACGTGAGTGCTTTCGAGACTCCTCGAACGCCTTGCGCCCATTTTCTTCATTGAGCACGGTGTTCACGAGCTCCTCGAAGTCTTTGGCCTTGATGTTGGTGAGGGCGTACTTGACTTCCGGGTTAAAACCTCGGCGGAACCTTGCCATCTTCTTAGCCTCAGTGGACACCTCATCACCAGCGTAACGAGCGAGGCGATTGAACTCATTCTGATAGCCAATGACGTCCAGCTTGCCCTGCTTGAGAGAGCAAAACTCCTCACGCATCCTTTCCATGAGACCATCTGGGATGTGGTGCTTCAGGAAGGCATCCTTGAAACAACCCCAGGTGATTGGGTATCCAGCTCTCATGGTCTGGTAGTTCTCCCAGCAGGTAGCTGCCTGACCCTTCAGTTTTCATCAGCATCCAGAGGCTCGCGTGTTGCCACGAAAGCTCTCGGGCCCAGACTCAGAAACTCCTTGATGCTGACTCGTGGAGCATTCTGGTTGTTGTGCTGGTTAGCCTGGATCTGGGCCATCTGCGTCACGACCTGAGTCATCTGAGTCAACAGCTCCGTGATTGGCGGTGGCTCAGGCGGGTTGTTCCTTGTTGGCGGCATCCTGAATAAACATGCATTTTAGCACAACAACAGAAAAGGATAGACTTGTGAAACGAAAGAGAGATTATTCCGACGCATGAATAGATAACCAACAGGTACATCATCACATGTTCAACTACATCAGAATATCCAACACACCATAAATGGTTCGAAAGCCAAAGGATAACTAAACATAGCTAAGAATGGATACATCGGTACTCCCATGCTCATCACGCAGGACGGCGGTGAGTAGTACGGCGAGAGGTACGGTGAGGAGCACGCCCACGAAAGTAGGTAGAACGACGATCCACATATATCTGACGTGGTCTGAGAGCGACTCTAGGTGTGGTGAAGTACATAGCGTCGACTCCCTGTGCTCCAAAGCGTGGAATCCCAGTGTAACCAGCACCGAGGTTGAGGAGTGGACCTCTGATCGGCTCGTAACCTCCAACATCTGGCAGACGACGACCAACTAGCTGATCGAAACGTGCAAAGCGCTCATCTCCAACAAAGTCTGTGGTGTACGTCGCCACACGAGTCAAAGCAAGGTAGAGCTGCTCCCTGACTGAAGCCAACTCCTGAGAAAGTGTGGTGGCAACTGCGTCACTGTGCCTGACAAACTGAGCGGTGGTGTGTAGCCTGGTGTTATCATGCTCGTAGACATCCAAGTTGTCGTAGAGAGTGAAGTGAGCTCCCTCCGAAGTGATGTAACCACGGGGGATGTGGCGATAGATAGAATCGTCAAATCCCCAGTACTCAGCACGAAGGACGGTGAGACTCACATAAGCTGCCTACTGCACAGCCATATCCACTGTGGAACCTACTGCCTCGTAGCGGTGGACAACGCTCATGCCATCATCTGACAGAATGTAGACGATAGCCTGGTAGTAGGTCTGGTCAAACTCTCGCTGCTGCTCGTAGACCTGGTACTCCGGTGCCCAACGGAACCCCAGATAAGTGACCATGTCTCTCAGCATCTCCGGATAACCGGCAGTGCTCTCGCAACGAGTCATCCGAACCACCTGCGGGTAGAACTTGAGATCCATCTGCAGATGATCGGGGAAGTTTTGATTAGACGCCGGTAGAGAACTGAAGTGGAAAGCAACAACAAGGTTTCAACTGACGAAAAGGATGTTGAGAAGAACAGGATATCGAAGCAACAATGGGAAACACGAGATCAAAAACTCCTGAGGTACTACGGAAAACCCACCCGGGCTTCTAAAGGATCAATATCTACTACTTAAGGAATAGATGATTTGCTTCCGGGGCTTACACGCCTCCGTTCTCAATCATGAGTAGGCAACATGATAAATCATGTCACAACCACCTCCATTCCTATGTTCTAGTAGATATAACTATCCTTGAGAAACCAGGATACGTGAAATCCTAACTTGAAAGTTCAGGTGAGAAAAGAAAACAACGTTGCACTTCCTTACCAGAAAAGGGAGGGTGGGTGGGGAAAGAAGAAAAATGGCAGAATTCCTACTCTCACGTTTCATTTTTCCTATATAGCTACAAAAATAGTTTCTAGACTCAACTGCGACCAGTAAAAGGGATCCTACAGGCAGACAGGCTCTGATACCATTTGTCGCACCCGGACTTCTAGAGGATACTCGCAGTTCCGTTCAACAGTAGTGGATTGGATTACGGGGCTTACCGGCACCCACATCTCTTACGAGTAGGCCAACACACGTATGTGTGACAACCAACCCCTATCTGTTCAGCGTCTACGTAAACCATCCCATAGAAATCAGGATACTACCATTGACGTACTTCATACCATACACACATGGTACGTCAACGGCGTTGAACAAAATGATAACACAACAGATCTCTAAGACACAAAAGATGGAAATAAGTTGCAAATAGCTCTCACTAGAGCAGAGATAGCAAATACAATCATCCAGAGGACACATGTCCCAACATAACATCATTACATCACAGCGGAAGCATTCAAAGGGTCTGAGTACAGACAAATCCAAATAGGCTTAAGAAGCCGGGAATGAAAAGAAAACGGAGCCCATCCACGATGTCTCGGATCCTGCCCGGGTCCGCTACCTACTCGTCAGCAGCCTCGTCAAACTCCACGTAGTAGCCGTCACGGGGATCCTCGTAAGCGTAGTCTGCGGAAACCACAGCCCCAAAGGGGTCAGTACATAAACGTACTAGCAAGCAAGACTCACAGTTCACCAAAGTGTAGCCCGTCAACACCAAGCACAGATGCCTTGGGTTCAACGGAAGAAAGGGATATATAAAAGATGCTGCAACTGGCTGCACTAACCAACTACAGAACATACTACAACTTCCGGCTATCAGAACGGGGATAAGATAGCGTACCGTAACCAACTACAACTATCCACCACCCAAACTCATCCTGGATCTCGCCCCTTATCCAAAGAAGCAATCCGAGGATAACTCACACAGTTGGATTAATGATGGATCAAATTGTTGTGCCAATAAGTCTATTACTAGTCAAGTTATCATTAGTTAGGTGTAAGTTGTTCTGAGTACTTGTTAGCCAGTACTTTCACCAAGTTAACCATAACCGCGGAAAACACGGCTTCTCGAGAAGATTTATCCTTGCAGGGGTGCACCAATTTGGCCGTACACGTAAGAATAACCCGCCAGATGGAATGGCCTTTCCACCAAGCGGGGCACTCAACACAACTCAACTCTTCTTCGCATCAAGCCCAAAGGACCACGTGCTGTGCGTGCGCGGCTAATCGAGCCCCACGAAGAAAAGGGGACCCTCATAGCACTAGAAGACCACGCCGCCCTAAATGCCGACTACAAAAGTTCCACCCTCGCCTCGGGTTCGTACCTGCATATGCGTGCATCAAATGGAAAGCCCGAACTAAGTGTGGTGATTTGGACGAGATGCGAATCGAATCAAATTGAGGGGGGCGCCCATACACGCTTCCCACATGCGGATAGTGCGCTCATCATGGATCAGTAGACAAGACCCTTTTCCTAATTAGGGTCGACACTAGCAGGCCTCAAAACCACGCCGGGCCTCCTGCCGGTGCCTTATCAGCAAGTTATTATTACCTCAAATTAACAGGTTGTTGGTTTACATCGAGCCCCAGAATATAATAGAGATATGATAACAGAAAGTAACTGATAACAGACTCGAGCAAAAGCAACCCTAAGCATGCTAGTAAGACACAGGCCCAAGCAACGGGGTTATAGGACTGGAGGTGAGGCAATATCAGGGTTCAGGGTATCATGTGATAGGTTCGTAACAGAAGCAACGATACATATGGCTAGCAGAAATAGACAACGGAAAGTATCGGTAACCAATGTTGAAAGGAACACAATGGTTAATGTGAGTGATAACTTGCCTGCAAACTCAGTAGCCTGGTACTAGGCTAGATCCTCAAAAGGGGTGTCGTAAAGATCGTCTGTCTCAACGTCGTCGTCTATCCGAGAAGAAGCAAGCAAACAATACAGGAAGATAAACAATCAATATCATGGCATAGTGCACAATCATGGCATGATGCATGTCAAGTTAATGGATGCATCAAAATAAACTAGTTGACATGGTAACACAATTTAAATGGACACATATGCAATTTTGAGTTGCATATGAAATGCCCATGAATTTTTGGTTGAAACATTTGTTTTCCAATTAACCAACAGGTGAAAGTGGATTAGTATGATGCATGGATGAGGAAAACAGCAAAATAACAACAATAGAACCAATTGGAATTGAGGTTTACCAATTTAGAAATTTATTTATTAAGTTAGGGAATTTTTTTTGGTTCCTAAAAGGGATTACACAAATAGTTGTTGTTTTCACCAATTTAAATTGTGCAAAATAAATAACAAAATTCATATTTGAAAAGATCATAAAATTTTGGGTGGATTACATGTTTCAAGTATTGAAAAAGGAATTAGGATGAATTTATTATGACTTAAACGAAATTAAACAAGTTTTAAATGAATTTAAAACAAGTTTGAATATTATTTGAATTTCATTTGTTCCAAACATAAATTCAAATTCATATTTGAAAAGTTTATATTTTTCTAGCTTGAAAACATATTTTACATGTTCAAAAATAATTTGATTTGAGCAAATTATGAATTTAGCAAATTTAAATGATTTAAACCAGGTTTAAATTATTTAAGCAGTTTTAATTATTCAAACCATGAAACAAAATTTATATTTGAATAGGTGGTTTGAAATAGCATGGAAAACATATTTTATTTGCATTAATTGGATTAAGTATGAATTAGTTATGGAATTATTCAAATTACTAATGAATTGTTTGAATTCAAATTTTGGATGCATTTGGAAAATTCAAAACAGGAAACAAATGGTTTAAATAGATAGACAATTTGATTTGGTTCAACAAACATATTTTACTTTTATTATTTGGAGTTATAATTTAAAAGTTATAGGCAATTTAATTTGGAGGACCAATCTGTAATTTTAAAAGGACTTAGATTAAAACAGAAAAGGTTGAAAACCTTTTCTACCGCACTGCTAGCTAACCTAGGGCACTGCCCGTGGGCCCTAGGGCCAGTGTGGACAGTGTGCGCGCGCGTGGCAGCGAGGGCCACTGACGAGTGCCCCCTCCTGTCAGCCGTGCGCGAAAAAAAGGTTGGGATAAAACCCCGCGGAGCCAGGACTCGATCCCTGGCCCTCGCGCTCGCTTGCACGCGTTGTAACCAGTGGGGTGAGCGAATGTTTCTGTCAGTATACGCTGCGCAACAAAGATGAGGTACAGTTAGCGTTATCTGACGAAACTGAAACAAAGTTTCAGCCTTGCGACGGTGACTGACAACGGCGGAGATGAACGATGGCTACCGGCATTGTGGCCATGATCTGGTGGCGCTGAGCAGAGGGATGCGCGTGCAGCCGTTAGGGGAACGTGTTCGTGTCCTTGGAGTGCTCGTGAACGCACAGAAACGAGCCCAACGTTAACCATGGCGGCACGGTGGTGGATGCCGCCGGCGATTCAGAAGTGGATGCGCGCGTACAGGAAACGAACGATCGTTACAGAGGGCGGGATCGCTGCGGTAGCTCACCGTGCGTTTGTCGGAGGCGAGAGGAGGACGGGAAACAGATGGTGGCGACGGCGCGGTGAAGAAGTTCAGAACAGCAGCGGCAGCGTCGAGCTCGTCGTCGTCGATCACTGTCCCCTGGGCCCTGCTGCTGTTGCTGTAGAGGAAGTAGACGTTCAGGCGGTGGCGTAGGTGGCCTTAGCGTGGACGGAGAAGATCCATGGCGACCTGTCGACGGCGAGCCCCTCCGCGGTTCCTCCACCCCCAACAACTCCGGCAGAAATTGGCGAGGAAGAAGGAAGGAGAGGATGGCTGGCGGCGGCAGGGGGGAACAGAGACCTAGGGCTAGGGTTTGGTGGGATAGGAGGGTAGATATAGGCTCGGGAGGGAGCAGGTGGAGCTCGGGCACGTGCGAGCTGGCGTCTGATGACGTCAGCTGTACGGAGCTGGAAGAAAGGCCAGCAGGCCTGCGCGCGCGGTTGTGCTGGGTGGTGGGGTGGGCTGCCCACTGCCGTGGCACTCGTTTTTTATTTTTTTTAAATTTTCTCCTTCTGTTTTTTTTTTGCAGAAAATAGAATAGGAAGAAAAATGGGGTTTTTGAGTTAGTAAAAATTGTAGGAAAAATAGGGTGAGTTAGTAAGGTCAAAAACAATCAAATGCCAAGTTTTGTTTTACAAAATTTCAAAATACTTTGCTGTTTGCAAAATGGTTTAAATTTGAATTTAATTTGAGTATTAATTGAATTATGGAAAACAAGGATTTAATTATTTGGAACCCTATTGTTTAATTATAAACAATTGATTAGGATTGTTGTATAATTTGCATAAATTCAAATTGGGTGTTGTTTGATGATTTGATTCGAATTTTGAATGTGATTTGGAATTAATTGATTGATTAACACCCTCATTTTAATAGTTGAGCATTATGGAATAAAATGAAAACGAATTGGTTGTTTTTATTTGAAATTTTTATTTAAAAGGTTGTAACAGAGCAAGTATGAAATAAATGTTTGGATAATATTTGAATTTGAATTGTGAAAACAGAGTAAAACAGAAGCAACCAAAAGGAAACAAGGTAAAACAAATGCAAACAATTCAATGAATGTGATGACATGATGCAAAACTTTAATAAAACAAGAAATCAAACATGCTAGGGGTGGTTTTTCATACTTGGGATGTTACACTTACACATCTACTCGTTGCGCTGGATAAATATACCAAGTGGGTGGAGGCTAAACCCACCAAAAAACTTGACGGTGTAACTACCAGAAATTTCATTATTGACGTAGTCATGAGATATGGTGTGCCACACAACATAAGAACTGACAAGGGGAAAAATTTCTCTATTGGAGAGTTGGCAAAATATTGCCGACAAAAGGGAATTCGCCTAGATCTCGCATATGTGGCACACTCGCAATCCAATGGACAGGTTGAAAGAATGAATAGCTCAATCCTACAAGGAATACGCCCAAGACTCGAATATCCTCTTCATAGAGCAGCTGGAGCATGGGTGGAAGAGTTACCCTCCGTGCTTTGGAGCATTCGAACGACGCCAAATAGGTCAACAGGGCAAACCCCGTTTTTCCTAGTTTATGATCCATGACAGCTCGAGAGTGTAGGATTTCGATGAATCAGATGCCGAAAGCGCACGACAGGATGCCGTCGATCTCTTAGAAGAGAAACGAGAGCTTGTGCTTCAAAGATCCGCCATTTATCAGCAAGGTTTACGACGTTATCATAGTCAGAAAATCAGGCATCGTTCTTTTAAAGAAGGTGACCTAGTGCTAAGATTGGTACAACAAAGAAAGCACAAATTGGCCCCAGTATGGGAAGGACCATTCGTCATCAGCAAAGCTATAAAAAATGGATCATACTATTCGTAGACATTCGAGATACGGAAGATGATCCCGAGAAGCCGAATCGCAAAAGAAAGAGAAAGATAGATGACGAACTAGGAGAGACAAAGAGGCCCTAGAGTATCCTGCAGTTACGTCCCTTCTATACTTAGTTCAATTTCTATGTAAACATTTTTGAGATCATGAAATAAAGTTGTCGGAATCCATACTTCTATGTTTTTACATGTTTATTATAGTATAAAGCATATCTTCCGCCTTATCTATTTCCCAATGATCTTTCAAAATACTCAATGTTAATCCGAATTATGCCTGCGTGCTTGGTGTTAAAAAACTGAGCCTAAAAAGGGCTTAAGGAAACCCAGATTGTGCCTGCGTGCCTGAGTTTCATACAAAAAAATTCCTTAACTATTCTCTAAATATTATCTGATTGTTTTTGTGCTGGGTCACTGGAGCTAGTAAAAAAAAATGCCTTTAGCATGATCCATGTTTCCGAGTTTTAGACTGATCGGTCATACCCAGTCACTCGGCATGAAGATTAAAACGCTATCGAGCCATTTCAAGCACAAAGGATAGTTAAAGCATACAAAACCAGAGAATTTAGAAGATAAAGGAATATTAACCCGAAAAAACTTACAAAATAGTTATATAGCATACAAAACCAGAGTACTTGTTCGTTCAAAAGAATAGAAGCATTACAATTATGTTTACAACATAAGTTCGGTAATGCTCATATTTTCTATATACCCAGGACCCGGACTTCTCCTTCACACATCCGAGTCATCTTCACTGGAGGATTCTTCTGTAGTTTCCGGAATTGCCTTCTCCGGGTAAGAGATCGCGACGTTGACCATGGAAGCGATCTTGGTTGCGTGACCTTTAATCTCGTCAAAGATATTGGTCCGCTGGGCTTCCGTATACCCTTGCGGGATGTTGGACCCCACGCGCCAAGATTTGGCAGAGGGGTAATGCATACGCATGAGCCCTAGAGCCATGCGTGCACCACCCCGTGCCATGGAGCGCAAGGTGGATTCCTTGGACTCCGCCACCTCCACGATAGCCCCCGGAAGTTTTTCAACTTCCGAGAACTCCCCAGTACTTGCGGGAAGGAACTTGTTGATGAGCAACATTCCCGCAGCCTTGAGCGCGGTGAAGACCTTCCTAAAGGATTGGATTTTTTCAATCCGAGTAAGAGCTGGGTCATCTCCTGTTTTCAGACAAATAACCATAGGGTTATGAAGAAAGCAGGGAAAGATTGTAAAATGTTGAAAATCCGGTAAAAGTAGAAAACTAACCGAGGATCTTATCCATCTTGGAGCCTTCCTCCAGACGAAGGGTCGAAGCATTCTCCAGGTCTCGGATAGTTGCTTTGTCCTTCTCAGCTTGGTTGGAGGCATTGGGTTGAGCAATGCCAAAAGCCAGCTGGCTGGCCTCCAGTTCTTTCTGAACTCTCATAAGGTCCTTATGAAGGTCCCGATTCTCCCGACGAAGGTTCTCGGCATTGCCGGCATCTTCAGCAATTTGCTTGGCTTTGCCAAAGCAGCTGCAAAGCAAGTAAAAATACCGAGTTGGAAAAATACTTAGAAAAAAGGCATAAAAATGAAACCACGGAGAAATAAAATACCTGTCGTTTCCTCCAGCTGATGCTGAGATGATGCCAGCTCCGCTTCCTTAGCGTAAAGAATAGAAAGAAGGCTTCTAACCTCCTTATTCTTGACGGTAATTTTTCCAAAAACTTCCAGGTTTATACTTTCAGCGGTTTCCTGAAACACGAAAATGAAACAAAATGCTTAAGTTAGTAGCAAGCATAATAAAGATGAAAGCATTAAGTTAAAAAGAATGAATTTGACTTATTGCTTGGGGGCTATAGATATTACCTGGCTCATCCGCTGTAAACCTGACCAAGTTTCGGTGAACTCTTTTGCAAAATCTGCAAACAGAGTCCCGGCAGCGCTAAGACCCTCGTTGATATTCTTGAAATCTTTATCAAAGGTGGGTATGGTTTCCTCCTCAGTTGTCCGAGAAGAACCTCCCACTTCCGGCACCGCCCTTTCACTCGTGTCCGTTTCCGACACAATAGGCTGGCTGGTCTGCTGGGTTTCGGCGTTGGGGGCAGTAGCATGCTCTCCTGTAATTACTACTGGGGTTTTCGGGGCAGTAGCAGGAGAAGGGTGTGGACCTCTGCTAACCACAGATTTAAGCCTTTTTAGCTTCTTAGGCTTCAGAGTTGAGGGGGCCAAGCTAAAAGAGAGAAATGCCGGAAAGTTAAAACTCCGAGACAAAGGAAACTACTCCGATAAATCGAGAAAATCCACACGAACAAACCTGGAAGTAGCGACGGGAACACCGTCAAGATCGATAATTTCCTGCGAGGTGGAAATCTACTTGCGCTTGCGCCCGCCAGCGAAGTTGGCGCGCAACACATCCAGATCGGCGTCAGTACAAGATCCGACTCGGGAAGTTCGAAGATCTGTCAAAGAGGCAAAGGCCGGGTTAAAACAAAATCCGAGAAAATAGAAAGAATACAAATTCAAGGGGCGAAAAATGTACCTTGGGGGCCGGGTTAGATGCTGTATACATCGTCTGGCTTTCTTCATATTGGTCGCGCGAGGCAACCAATTGGTTTACGCGCTTCCGCAAGTCTTTTGCCGACAAAGACTTGCTCGTCGTCCGCATAGCGTCAGCATCTCCCATGTAATCACAGAGAAGGCGAGGGTCGTGGTCAGCTAAAGGCTGAATTCGCCTATTTAACCAGCATAGGACTGTGTCCATGCCGGTTAGAGGTGGATCGGAGGCGACGAGTTTTGCAATGCGCCGCTTGATCTTGAGGAGATCTGGCGGCAAAGATTGCACTGCTTATGTTCCCAGCTTTCTTGGGGAGTGGCAGCGGTATTGGCGAAAGGTGGAACCCCGCTGGTTTTTCCGGGAAAGGGAACGTCGGGATGGTAGAAGAAGGAACCCGTCTAAAATTTGACGGATTCCGAGGTTTTGATCTTGGGGAACCAATCCTCCCTGAATCTACGCAGGGTGAAGGATATGGTCCCGCAAGTCGGGAGTGCACCCTCGGAAGGGTTCTGCTTAACCCCAAAGCAATACTGGCAGAAGTCTAACCTAGGAGCTAAACCTAGATACCCTTCGAAAAGAGCTTGAAATCCGGCTAAATAGAGGATGGAGTTGGGAGGCAGGTTATGGGGTTGAATGTGGCAGTGGTCCAAAATCTGAAGAAAAAAGGCGGATGGCGGAAAACCCATACCTCTGGCAATATGGGAGGTAAGGAGAACGCGTTCCCCGTCTTTGGGCAACGGCTCGGACTCGTCTTCCGGGCTCCGCCATTTGCCCTTCACCAAAAGCCTTTCCTTCTCCATTGTCAGAAGAAGGGAAGGAGGAATGCTGCTCTGGCTCCAGTTGCCGGAATTTCCCCTTCATCTTCCGCCCCGGCGGCGGCGGACGCAGCGGCAGACGCGACCGCGAGCTCTTCTCCGACGAGAAGTATTTTTTCCTCTGCCGTCTCGGGCGCGAACGGCGGAGATGACGCGGAGGAGGGCGCGGCCAGATTCGTGGCGGCGAGAGGTGGATCCTCACTAGCTTGGCCGCCGGTAGTTTTCTCCGGCTCGTCGCCGATGGCACGGAGAGGCGAATCCACCGTGGGATCTAGGGTGTTGATGATGTCGTCTATCTCTGCCGCGGTGGAGCGAGACGGGGAAGCGTTCGGGGAAGCCATTCTTGGGCGGCGCGATGAAAGATCCGTGCACTCCGGCAAGGTTGCGAACGGCGCTGTGCGAGTGCGCGTTTAGGACTTGCTCTGCTCACCGTGCTTGGGTGCTGAGTGCGTGAGGCGATGAGAACTGGGAAGCGGGAGGTTTGCCGGAGGGGATGGAGGCGGCTATTTATAGCCGGAATTCCGTCGCGATACGTGCTAACGGCTCTTTTGACCGTTGGATGATCAACGCGTGTCACTCGCCGGAAATTCCGGGAAATGAAACGACGGGTGATTATTGTTATCTCCTCGTTTCCCGCGAGAATCTGTCAGAGATACGTTTCAGGGTTTCCCGCTCGAAACCCGAGCGTCCCTGACGTCAGCAGGATTAAAGCGCTGACGTAGGAAGTTCCTTCTCCATGAAGATTCGTGGAAGAAAAGCCGGACTTTCCGAAATCCGAGTTTTGCGTTATGGCATTGCTTAAAGAAAAAGAAGAATCAAGACAGAAAGCCAGTATTTCTCGGAAAGAATGCGCGTTTGACGAAAGACGGCGAATCGAAGTCTTAATGCTTCTTGGGGGCTACTGTCGGATATATACCAATTAGGGGTATATCAGATGGTAGTCTAAAGTGCCGGATTAACAGGGTGGCCTAAATGGTAATGGGCTACGGTCCATTGGGCGGCCCAGTAACCTGATGCACAGAAGCCAGATTCTAGAAGAACCCGGATCACGGCCCACGTGATCCGGCTTGGAGTAGAAGGCGGTTTCCTTAGTTTCCAAGATAGCACGTACCGTAGTCTTCTAGGTTTCCTTCTTTGTAAGCCCTAACCCAGCTATTATATAAATCCGGACGGGAGATAAGAAAGATAGAATAGAAGCTCAAGGCTAACTCGCCGAGAGGTGGATCCTTGTCTAGTAGCTAACCTAACCTCACATTGTATTCTGTATACTCCAGGCTTTAGTCCTGAATAGTGAGATTGCAGGAGTAGGAACGCCGAATTACTGCGTCGTACCGAACCTTGGTAAAACCCTGTGTCATTGGTCATCATACGATCACGTCCCCCCACTTCTCTATCGGTAGTCTCATGGCACCCCCGTCTACGAAATCTACCACGATGTCTCGACATCCGTCTTTTTCCCCATCGGGGCTATGGTTTCTCCGGAAGGGGGCTGCGGATCGTCTGAATGCCACCAAATCCCATGGTATGCAATACCATGTGTGTTATAGTGTGTCATGGGTCTTGGATGACCCAGAGTCCCTCTCTCTCTGTGTTAGGGCTTCACCGGCGTCGGATTCTCTCTAGCGGGTTCCTGGACTACTTAGAGCCCGAAACTCCCAAATTTGATGGAACTAGGAGAATCTTGCCAAGAGGTGGACCCTAAAATTTTTATTTGGTGTTCCTTGGGCCTAACCTAACACAACGAAACAATTGGTTCCACTTTGCTACTCCCTTCCGGCTCACGTAGAGGGGCCAGAACGGCAGTTTCGCCTTTTTCCCCAGCGGGGCTATGGTTTCTCCGAAGGGGCCTCCGGCTCGTATGAATGCCACCAAACCCCATGGTATAACATACCATGTGTGTTAGAGTGTTTCATGGTCTTTGATACCCTAGATTACCTTGCTCTCTTTGTTAGGGCTTCACCCACGTCGGATTCTCTCTGGCGTGTTCCAGGACTACTTAGAGGCCTAAACTCCCGGATTTGACGGAACTGTAGGAATCTTGCCAAGAGGTGGCCCGTACCATTGTATTGCGTGTTACTTGGGCATAACCTAACACAAAAAAATAAATTGGTTCCACTTTTCTACCCCTATCCGACTCACGTAGAGGGGCCAGAACGATAATTCCGTCTTTTTCCCCAACGGGGCTATGGTTTCTCGAAAGAGGGTTCTCCGGATTGTCTTATTGCAACCAAATCCCATTGTATGCCATACCATGTGTGTTATAGTCTGGCATGGGTCTTTTATGACCAAGATTCCCTCGCTCTCTGTGTTAGGGCTTCACCAGCGACATATTCTCTCTACGGGTTCCAGGACTACTTAATTAGAGCCCGAAACTCCCAGATCTGACGGGACTAGGCGAATCTTGCCAAGAGGTGGGCCCTAACATTTTCTTGGGTGTTCCTTGGGCCTATCCTAACACAACAAAGCAGCTAGTTCCACTTTCCTACCCCCTTCCGGCTCACGTAGATGGGGCAGAACGACAGTTCCATCTTTTTCCCAAGCGGGGCTATGGTTTATCCGGAGAGTGGGCTCCAGATCGTCTGAATGCCACCGAATCCTATTGCACGCCATAACTTGTGTGATATATTGTGGCATGGGTCTGGGATGCCCAAGATTCCCTAGCTCTCTGTGTTAGGTTTTCACCGGTGTCAGATTCTCTCTCGCGGGTTCCAGGACTAATTAATGAGAGCCCAAAACTCCCGGTGTGACAGAACTGGGGGAATCTTGCCAAGAGGTGGGCCCTACCATTCTTCTGGGTGTTCCTTGGGCCTAAACTAACACAACCAAGTAGTTAGTTCCACTTTTCTACCCCTTCCGGCTCTCGTAGATGGGGAAGAATGGCAGTTCCGTCCTTTTCCCCCATCGGCGCTATAGTTTCTCCGGAGGGGGGCTCCGGATCGTCTGAATGCCACAAAATCCCATGGTATGCCATAACATGTGTGTTAGAGTGTGTCATGGGTCTTGGATGCCCAAAAGTCCCTCATTATCTATGTTAGGGCTTCACCGGCGTCGGATTCTCTCTAGCGGGTTCCAGGACTACTTACAGCCCGAAACTGCCGGATTTGACGGAACTAGGGAAATCCTTCCAAGAGGTGGCCCCTAAAATTTTCTTTGGTTTTACTTGGGCCTAACCTAACACAACCAAACAATTGGTTCCACTTTTCTACCCTCTTCCGGCTCACGTAAAGGGGCCGGAATGGCAGTTCCGCCTTTTTCCCCAACGGGGTCATGGTTTCTCCGAAGGGGGATCCGGATCGTATGAATGCCACCAAATCCCATGGTATGACATACCATGTGTGTTAGAGTGTGTCATGTTATTGGATACCCGAGATTATCTCCCTATCTGTGTTAGGGCTTCACCGGCGTCGGATTCTCTCTGGCGTGTTCCAGGACTACTTAGAGCCCGAAACTCCCGGATCTCACGGAACTGGGGGAATCTTGCCAAGAGGTGGCCCCTACCATTCTATTGGGTGTTCCTTGGGCCTAACCTAACACAACCAATAAATTGTTTCCACTTTGCTACCCCCTTCCGGCTCACGTAGAGGGGCCAGAACGGCAGTTCCGACTTTTCCCCTACGGGGCTATGGCTTCTCCAGAGAGGGCTCCGGATAGTCTGTTTGACACGAAATCCCATTGTATGCCATACCATGTGTGTTAGAGTTTGGCAGGGGTCTTGGATGACCAATTTTACCTTTCTCTCTGTGTTAGGGCTTCACCGGCGACAGATTCTCTCGACGGGTTCTAGGACTACTTAATTAGAGCCCGAAACTGCCGGATCTGACGGGACTAGGGGAATCTTGCCAAGAGGTGGGCCCTACCATTTTCTCGGGTGTTACTTGGGCCTAACCTAACACAACAAAGCAGTTAGTTACACTTTTCTACCCCCTTCCGGCTCACGTAAATGGGGCAGACGACAGTTCCATCTTTTTCCCCAGCGGGGCTATGGTTTATCCGGAGAGGGGGCTCTAGATCGTCTGAATGCCACCAAATCCTATTGCACGCCATACCATGTGTGCTAGAGTGTGGCATGGGAATTGGATTCCCAAGATTTTCTCGCTCTCTGTGTTAGGGTTTCGCCGGTGTCGGATTCTCTCTCGCGGGTTCGAAGACTAATTAATGAGAGCCCGAAACTCTCGGTGTGACGGAACTCGGGGAATCTTGCCAAGAGGTGGGACCTACAATTGTATTGTGTCTTCCTTCGGCCTAACATAACACAACCAAGTAGTTACTTCCACTTTTCTACCCCCTTCCGGCTCTCGTAGATGGGGCCGAACGGCAGTTTCCTCTTTTTCCCCATCGGGGCTATGGTTTCTCCGGAGGGGGGCTCTGGATTGTATGAATGCCACCAAATCCCATCGTATGACATACCATGTGTGTTATTGTGTGTCATGGGTATTGGATGCCCAAGAGTCCCTCTCTCTCTGTGTGTTAGGGCTTCACCGGCGTGGGATTCTCTCTAGCGGGTTCCAGGACTACTTAGAGCCCGAAACTCCCAGATTGGACGGAACTAGGGGAATATTGCCAAGAGGTGGACCCTAACATTTTCTTTGGTGTTCCTTGGGCCTAACATAACACAACCAAACAATTGATTCCACTATGCTACCCCCTTCCGGCTCACGTAGAGGGGCCAGAACGAGAGTTCCGCCTTTTTCCCCAGTGGGGCTATGGTTTCTCCGGAGGGGGGCTCCGGATCGTATGAATGCCACAAAATCCCATGGTATCACATACCATGTGTGTTAGAGTGTTTCACGGTCTTGGATTCCCGAGATTACCTCGCTCTCTATGTTAGGCTTCACCGGCGTCGAATTTTCTCCGCCGTGTTCCTGGACTACTTATAGCCTGAAACTCCTGGATCTGACGGAACTGGGGGAATCTAGAGAAGAGGTGGCCCCTAACATTGTATTGGGTGTTCTTTGGTCCTAAAATAACACAACCAAGAAATTGGTTCCACTTTGCTACTCCCTTCCGGCTCACGTAGAGGGCCAAAATGGCAGTTCCGTCTTTTCCCCAACGGGGCTATGGTTTCTCCAGAGAGGGGGCTCCGGATCGTCTGATTGCCACCAAATCCCATTGTATTCCATAAAATGTGTGTTATAGTGTGGAATGGGTCTTGGATGACCAAGATTCCCTCGCTCTCTGTGTTAGGGCGTCATAGGCGACAGATTCTTTCTACGGGTTCCAGGACTACTTAATTAGAGCCCGAAACTCCCGGTCTGACGGGACTAAGGGAATCTTTCCAAGAGGTGGTCCCTACCATTTTCTTGGGTGTTACTTGGTCCTAAAATAACACAACCAAGTAGGTACTTCCACTTTTCTACCCCCTTCCGGCTCACGTAGATGGGGCAGAACGATAGTTCCGTCTTTTTCCCCAGCGGAGCTATGGTTTATCAGGAGAGGGGGCGCCAGATCGTCTGAATGCCACCAAATACCATTGCACACCATACCATGTGTGCTAGAGTGTGGCACTAGTTTTGGATGCCCAAGATTCCCTCTCTCTCTCTCTGTTAGGGTTTCACCGGTGTCGGATTCTCTGTCGCAAGTTCCAGGACTAATTAATGAGAGTCCGAAACTCCGGGGTGTGACAAAACTAGGGGAATCTTTCCAAGAGGCGGTCCCTACCATTATCTTCGGTGTTCTTTGGGCCTAACCTAACACAAAAAAGCAATTGGTTCCACTTTTCTACCCCTTTCCGGCTCTCGTAGATGGGGCAGAACGGCAATTCCGTCTTTTTCCCCATCAGGGCTATGGTTTCTCCGGAGGGGGCTACGGATCGTCTGAATGCCACCAAATCCCATGGTATGCCATACCATGTGTGTTAGAGTTTGTCATGGGCCTTTTATGCCCAAGATTCCCTCGCTCTTTGTGTTAGGGCTTCACCGGCGTCGGATTCTCTCTAGCGGATTCCAGGACTACTTAGAGCCCGAAACTCCCGGATTTGACGGAACTAGGGGAATCTTTCCAAGAGGTGGACCCTTACATTTTATTTGGTGTTACTTGGGACTAACCTAAGACAACAAAATAATTGGTTCCACATTGGTACTCCCTTACCGCTCACGTTGAGGGGCTAGAATGGCAGTTCCGCCTTTTTCCCCAGCGGGGCTATGGTTTCTCCGGAGGGGGGCTCCGGATCGTATGAATGCCACCAAATCCCATGGTATGACATACTATGTGTGTTAGAGTGTTCATGGTCTTGGATACCTGAGATTACCTTGCTCTCTGCGTTAGGGCTTCACCGGCGTCGGATTCTCTCTGCCGTGTTCCAGGATTACTTAGAGCCTGAAACTCCTGGATCTGACGGAACTGGGGGATCTTGCCAAGAGGTGGACTCTACCATTGTATTTTTTTGTTCTTTGGGCCTAACATAACACAACAAAGAAATTATTACCACTTTTCTACCCCCTTCCGGCTCACGTAGAGGGTCCAAAACGGTAGTTCCATCTTTTTTCCCAAAGGGGCTATGGTTTCTCCAGAGAGGGGGCTCCGGATCGTTTGATTGCCACCAAATCCCATTGTATGACATACCATGTGTGTTAGAGTGTGGAATGGGTATTGGATGACCAAGGTTCCCTCGTTCTCTGTGTTAGGGCTTCATAGGCGACAGATTCTCTCTACGGGTTCCAGGACTACTTAATTAGAGCCCGAAACTCCCGGATCTGACGGGACTAGGGGAATCTTGCCAAGAGGTGGGCCCTACCTTTTTCTTGGGTGTTCCTTGGGCCTAACCTAACACAACCAAGCATTTAGTTCCACTTTTCTACTCCCTTTTGGCTAACGTAGATGGGGCAGAACGACAGTACCGTCTTTTTCCCCGGCGGGGCTATGGTTTATCCGGAGAGCGAGCTCCAGATCGTCTGAATGCCACCAAATACCATTGCAGACCATACCATGTGTGCTAGAGTGTGGCACTAGTCTTGGATGCCCAAGATTCCCTCGCTCCCGGTGTTAGGGTTTCACTGGTGTCGGATTCTCTCTCGTGGGTTCCAGGACTAATTAATGAGAGCCTGAAACTCCCCGGTGTGACAGAACTAGGGGAATCTTGCCAAGAGGTGGGCCCTACCATTCTCTTGGGTGTTCCTTGGTCCTAACCTAACACAACCAAGCAATTGGTTCCACTTTGCTACCCCCTTCCGGCTCTCGTAGATGGGGCATAATGACAGTTTCGTCTTTTTCTCCAACGGGGCTAGGTTTTCTGCGGAGCGTTTGAATGCCACCATAACACATGGTGGCATAAGATACCCTTACTCTTTGTGTTAGGGCTTCACCAGCGTTGGATTCTCTCTGGCGGGTTCCAGGACTACTTAGAGCCTGACGTCTTTCTCTTTGTCTTTCTCTCTCGAATTACATGCACTATTGGCCCGAAACTTCCGGAACGGAGAAACGGGAGGGAATCTTGTGAATAGTTGGGTCATACCATTGTCTTGGGACTTCCTAGTGTCCACCCGTAAACATCCAAAAAAGTAGATAATCATTTATAAAAAAAGGCACGATATCACTAAATAATCAACACAATAGAGATAAGCTTGGTTTTAAAAAAATTGAATCCGCATTTTGTCTTTCAAAAAATTCGGGAAATTGTTTTTATTCTGTCAGATCAAACGGATGGAGTACTTTGTGGTTAAGTTATTATTATTCTTTATTAATTGTTTTTCTTTCCATTTCAAATTATTTTTCTTCTCTTTTGTGAAATGTTTTCGGCAGCTGGCGCTAGGCCGGCCCTTTATTGCACGGGAGACACAGCGTCAACCCCTTCGGGACGGCGCGCCCTTTAATTGCGCTCACCTCCCCCTCTCTCTCTTCTATTCATATCACTCGCTTTATCTCTCTCACCGCCTTCCTGATCTTCCCCTCTCTTTGTCGGCGGGTTTTCTACCGCCAGGACATCGTTAGCACCGCGACGACCATCCTCGGCGGGTCACGAAGGCCAGGCCTCCTCTTCCTCCTGGGCAGGCAGGATCTTCATCTTCTTTTTTTTCAGATCACCGCGTGCGTCGTCCCTTCCTCTTCGAGGGCTTTTCCAATGGCGGTAAGATGATAGATAACCCTCTTATCCCTTGTATGTATCGTAGATCTGTAGATTGAGCTCAATTTTTCTATAAAGCACGACATGCACGGTAGATCAACATGTTTTTACCGTTCATTCTGCATCTCTGCTTCGTTGTTTCTCCCGTAGACGTGGGTTTGTTCTGTGTCTTAAGTGTGGGATATCCGGCACGCTTAGTTCATCTATTTCCACCATGATTTCGATAGGTTATGGTTTAATTCCGTACCCGATTTGGGTGCTTCAGTTAGATTAGGCTTAGATTTGGGGTTTTTTGGGTTCACGGCTTAGATTTGGTATTTTTGCAAGGTTAGTTCAATTTTGGCCAATGATTAACACTTTGGCTAATGATTTACCGATGCCACGTGCTAGGAGTGACTCTACTTGTTGTACTTAGAAATTCTGAGGTCAGATTCATTTTTTTCCGTGCATTTTCCATTGTTCCACCTATTTTTCTTTTGTGTATCCTAATTTATCAACATGATGAATGTCCTCCTAGTTATATGCCGATCATTTAAACTAGGCCATGGTAAAGTCAAAGAGAGGGCTACAATACCTTGTAGTGTATACAATTTGAGAATTTGTATTCGTACATGCTATTGAAGCTCCCTTTTTGCCTTGGTTTGCATAGCAATGATATATGAGGCTCGTATTACATTTGTTTCTATTGTCACACTTTTCTTTGCCTTGAATGTCCTCCTTGTTATATGTCGATGATTGAACTAGGCCATGGTAAAGGGAAAGAGAGTGTCTATAATACCTTGTATTGTATACAATTTGAGTATTTGTATTCGTACATGCTATTATACGCACTCTTTTATCCCTTGGTTTGCATGGCAATGATATATGAGGCTCTTATTACATTTGTTTCCATTGTTCCACTTTACTTTGCCTTGAATTTCCTCCTTGTTATATGCCGATGATTAAACTTGGCCATGGTAAAGGGAAAGAGAGTCTCTATAATAACTTGTAGTGTATACAATTTGAGTATTTGTATTCGTACATGCTATTATAACCACTCCTTTTTCCCTTGGTTTGCATGGCAATGATATATGAGGCTCGTATTACATTTGTTTCCATTGTTCCACTTTTCTTTGCCTTGAATGTCCTCCTTGTTATATGCCGATGATTTAAACTAGGCCATGGTAAAGGCAAAGAGAGTGTCTACAATACCTTGTAGTGTATACAATTTGAGTATTTGTATTCGTACATGCTATTGTAAGCACTCATTTTGCCTTGGTTTGTATGGCAATGATATATGAGGCTTGGATTACATTTGTTTCCATTGTTCCACTTTTCTTTGCCTTGAATGTCCTCCTTGTTATATGCCTATGATTAAACTTGGCCATGGTAAAGGGAAAGGGACTGTCTATAATACCTTGTAGTGTATACAATTTGAGTATTTGTATTCGTACATGCTATTAGAAGCACTTCTTTTTTCCTTTGGTTTGCATGGAAATGATATATGAGGCTCGTATTACATTTGTTTCCATTGTTCCACTTTTCTTTGCCTTGAATGTCCTCCTTGTTATATGCCGATGATTTAAACTAGGTCATGGTAAAGGGAAAGAGAGTGTCTATAATAACTTGGAGTGTATACAATTTGAGTATTTGTATTCGTACATGATATTATAAGCACTCTTTTTTCCCTTGGTTTGCATGCCATGATAAATGCTAGGAGATCATATACAATACGTGGCAGTGATACAAGGCCACGTCTTGTATTACTTCCTGGTATTGTGTTCGTTCTTCTAGCAAGTGTTGGCAATGTGTTTATGAGGCTTGTTTTACACTTTTTTTTGCATTTTTTTCGTATGTGTTTATTCTGACTGCATGTACAATGAATACTAGGGATGCCCTTTAGTGCATGATCACCTATGTGTTTATGAGGCTTGTTATCACTATGGACAATTTATGAGCTGATTTGGTCAATGATGATGACTTTGCCACATGAATATTTGGCTGATGCCTCACTGTCTCCACCAAATGGCCAACAAAAGTAAGAGCCCGACACAAATAGATGTGCAATGTCTTTGCTTTTGCTGGCCCACCTGGTGTAGCAAACTTTTGTATGCTTGATGTGTCTCTATGTTCCCTGAGGCCAATGAGTGCAGAGCTGTGACTATAGATGTTGTTTTGAATATGCATGATCCCTTTAAGTCGATGATTAAAATGTGTCACCATATCATTGCAATGAGGGTCCATACTATCTTGTGCAATTTACAAGCACATTCATTGTTTATTGCTCTTGGTAGTGTAGAATTAGTTCTTGGATAAACATGGTTTTGCTTTTATTATGAGGCATTACCAGTTGTTCGTAGTTCGGCCCCAGTTTTACATAAATGTCTTTATTAAAGAATTGTTCCTTTTTAGAACCAATCTTCTTATATGCACATTTTGTAATTTCTGCTTCTTTTTTGCTTGATTAACAGGGTATTCCATGCCCTGTATGCATGAATAATTGCCCAAATGTTGATCCTTCTGCATCCAAGTTCGGTGTTGTTGTACAAGAGTGTCACCTCAAGTCAGTGGTAAGAAAACAATTCTTCTTCGTACACTTGTATTATGTTTTGTGTTTTTATTACAATATCTAATTTCCACGTTTCTTTTTATTTCTGATGCACAGGTTGTACCGTGCACTTCTCGAATAGCATTCAACAAGTTAGTAGGCGACCGTGTGCTGTTTAGTTCCCATGGCAGGAAGTACACCTTTCGTGTGTCAAAAGAACTAAGCAAGACCCGTTTGCACAGGACACAATGGGATTGGTTCATCAAGGAAAAGAATATTTCCGTGGGAGACATACTAGTGTTTTCCATGATGCCAAGGCCCACTATCTACGTTACTATTATTGGCGACTCCGAAGATGACTCACTTTGCATTTCAAGCGAAGATTACTCAATTTCAAGCGAAGATGAATCAATTTGCAGAGAAGATGGCAGTTCTGATGATGAGATGCATGATGACGATTCTAGTAATTCTGATGATGGGGTCCATGATGAGGCTTCTGACAATTCTGCTGATGAGAGGCATGATGATTCCAACATCGTATATGCCCAAAGAGCCAATCTCGGCAATCACGAGAAGAACCACCTAGCCTGGATTCTACCCCTTGGACCCTATGTTGGGCTTCCTTTTGTGACTCGTTTCACGGTCACAAACTTGCATCACTATATTATGGTATGTATCTATAAGACACCCTCCTCTTTTTGCAAGTAAATTTTCAAGAAGCATGAGAATGTCTGCTAATATGGTATGTTATATTTCATGCTTATAAACTACCAAAGTAGATAGGGGAACACGCTGTCCTGGGGAATCATGGCAGGGTTGGCCTACGACTTAGAGCAGAAGAGCATGTGTGGATGGTTTTCGTCCACATTATCCTCGACGGCCGCATTATCCTCGACAAGCTGGTGTGGATGGTTTTCGTCCAAGGCAATAATTTTCATAATGGGCAACCTGTTTTGATAATTGTGAGGGAGACCAATTGTAACACCTGGGGTGTTACCCTAAGTTAGAAAGTTGGTTGCTTTTCTTTTTGCATTGCATCACATGCATCACATGAGCATTGCATCCTATTTCAAAACAACTCAAAAATTCAAACCACTTTAAACTTTCACACATGTCTAAAATTCCAATTGAAAGTTGCAAAGTAAACCACTCAATTGTTTTTCAAAAAGTTTGAAGTTGAATCTATTTAAATTGCCTGCTAAATAAAAAATTTCCCTTTTGTTAAAAACCCTAATGGAAAATTAAATTTCAAATCAATCCCTTCTTAATGGGCATGTTTCAAATTGTGGTTTAAACATTAATTTCTTGCAAACAATTAAATTCAACAATATTTTCATAATTGCTTGAGCTTATTAAATAAAATTTGTTTAATTCCAAAAATTCCAAAATCAAACCTATTTGGAATTCAACTAACCAATTTAAAAACCAAACTAATATTTCAAATTTTGAAATCAATACTAACCTTGCTTTTACTCACTGTTTTGCAATTAATAAAATTTAATTATAAAATAAAAACCCCCCAAATCCTATTTCTATCTCTCCCTCTCTTTCATCCTTTACAAAAAAATAATGAAAAAATAAAAAGAGAGGGTGAGCTGTGGGGAGGCAACAACCCACAGCCCAACCCCACTCTCCCAGCCCATCTCCACCCCAGCCTGCCTCTCTTTTTGGCCCGATAACCTTTCGAGGGCATCCCCTACCTCCTGCTGTCGTCATCGACAGTACGAACTGCATCGCCACCGCTTGATCATCTCCTCCCCCTCCCGATTGCTGCCGTACCGAGCTCTAGCTCCCCATAAAACAACGCCAACCCCTCCTCCTTGCCCTAGCCCTAGCCACTACTCCCTCTCCCCGCCGCGGCGCCTCCCTTCTGCACCACCTTCCCCTCTGTATTTCTTTTCCCTCTGAACCTCAACCCACCACCGAACGCCACCGTCAGAACATCGCCGCCGCCCCACCGCCACGGTCACCTCGAGGCTGCGCCGTTGTCGGGAATGGAACGCCGTCGTTCTCTGCATCGTCTACGCGGGAGTTGCCGAGCCGGAGATGCACTGGACGCCTCCCTCCCGCGCCGTCGACGGCGCCACCGAACGCCACCGTCCTCACCACCTGCTGCTTCCGCGACGAGCCACTGTGAGCCATCCCCTTCCTCTCCTTTTCCCTAACGATCTTGTCTGCACGACTCCACCAAGCCAGCGCACCCCACCACCCCATCGTGCGCCTCCTTGGACTGCCGCCGGCGATCGCCGCTTTTGGTTTCCGTCAGGTTCAGAAGGAAAATCGCTGTCGAGTTTCAGTTAACCCGCGATGTTAACCTCTTGTTCAGTCAGCCCCCTGGTGTATCACCAAACGTTTCCTAGCGCAGCGGTACTGCTCCTCCGCGCGCACAAATCGATCGCGGGATCGATCCCCGCTCGAGAAAAATTCGCCCAACCTTTTTTACTCTGCCGCGTGCGCGCAGGCCCCCACATGTCATCGGCCCTGGAGCCTCTGTGGCTACACTGCGCCTCGTCAGCGCCCGCGTGGCGCTAGGGCCCGCTGGCCAGCCGTTGTGGCTAGGGCGCCAGTTGGTACAAATCCCCGAGTCCAGATCTGGATCTGGATCCTTGCATCCAGGTCCCTGCCGTTCCCGTATTTGCACCGGAGTCCCTCCCGCACTGTTTCTTTCACATTCCAGCCCCTGTCTTTTACAGAAATAACCCTAAAAATCGAATGGCTATAACTTTTAATTTATAAATCCAAATAATACAAACTTTATATGTATTCCACTCCAAATTTTCTGTACTTTCTAAATATGCAGTTTGTGCACTATTTTGAACATTCCAAATCAATTCAAAAATTCAAATTCAAATACCTCTTATGAATTTGATTAAATCCATAACCAATTCAAATATATTTCAAATGGCCCATATAAAATATGTTTTCAATCCAAAATTTCATACTCTTTCCAAATATAACAATTGATTTCTGTTTTGAATAATTTAAATTGCTGAAAACAACTGTTTCTTAGTTAATGCAATTTAAATTGCCAAATTCATAACTAATTCAATATTAATTCAAATAACACAAATAAAATATGTTTTCCATGCTATTTTGAACCATCTTTTCAAATATAAATTTTGTTTCATGTTTTGAATAATTAAAATTGCCTAAATAATTTAAACCTTGTTTAAATCATTTAAATTTGCTAAATTCATAACTTGCTCAAATTAAATTATTTTTGAACATATAAAATATGTTTTCAAACTAGAAAAGTATAACCTTTTCAATGATGAATTTGAATTTCTGTTTTGAACAAATAAAATTCAAATAATATTCAAACTTGAATTAAATTCAATTAAAACTTGTTTAATCTTGTTTAATTCATGATTAAATCATTGTAATTCCTTTTTCAATAATTGAAACATGTAATCCACCTAAAATTTTGTGTTCTAATCGAATATGAACTTTGTTATCTGTTTGCAACAATTAAACTTGATGAAAATAACAAATGCTTGTGTCACACCTTTAAGTAACCAAAATTCCCAAAACTTAATAAGTGAATTTCAAAATGGGTAAACCTTATTTCCAATTGGTTCTATTGTTGTTATTTTGTTGTTTTCCTCATCCATGCATCATACTAAACCACTTTCACCTATTGGTTAGTTGTAAAACAATTGTTTCAACCATAATTCATGGGCTTTTCATATGCAACTCAAATTGCATATGGGTCCATTTAAACCTGTTATCATGTCAACTAGTTTATTTCTATGCAACCATTAAATTGTCATGCAACCATATCTTGATCATGCTGGATCTTTTGCCGTAGTAGTAATTGTTGCATCCGGTGTTTGTTCGAGGTTCGTTGCTTCTTCCCGGATAGGACGTTGAGATGATGTGAGCAACGACAAGTTCTGTGGATGTACCTCTACTTGCTGGATCTCAGGCGAGTATACTCACTTGCTGCCAAATGGCTGCCTTTCATCACTTGTTACCGATTCTTTCCGTTGTTCTTATTCTAGCCTGTTGATTCGATGCTTGTGTCTCGATCCTATTATATGTTACCTTGCAGCCATGATATATCCTTTTCCTTCCACTTCCTATTAACTGTTGCTTGTTTACCCTGTTGGCCCTCGTGTCGTAGTTGCATGCTTAGTGTTGTTTGCGCTCTAGTCATGTGGTCCTTTTGTTCTATCACCTGTTTAGTTGATAGTTGGGTTTCAATTCCATCAACAACCTGTTAATGTTTTGGGTAATAATAATTTGATGATAAGGAACCGGCAGGAGGCCCGGCGTGGTTTTGAAGCCTGCTAGTGTCGACCCTAATAGGAAAAGGGTCTTGTCTACCGATCCATGATGAGCGCACTAACCGCATGTGGGAAGCGAGTATGGGCGCCCCCCTCAATTTGATTCGATTCGCATCTCGTCCAAATCGCCTCATTTAGTTCGGGTTTTCCATTTGCCGCATGCATGTTCTTGCGAACCCTTGGTACCCGGGTGGAACTTTTGTAGTCGGCATTTAGGGAGACACGTTCTTAGAGTGCTATGAGGGTCCCCTTTTCTTCGTGGGGCTTGATTAGCCGTGCGCTCACTGCATGGGGTTCTTTGGGCTTGATGCGAAGAAGAGTTAAGTTGTGTTGAGTGCCTCGCTTGGTGGAAGTGCATTTCCTATCTGGCGGGGTATTCTTACGTGTATGGCCAAATTGGTGCACCCCTGCAGGGTAAATCTTCTCGAGAAGCCTTGTTTTCCGCGGTTATGGTTAACTTGGTGAAAGTACTGGCTAACAAGTACTCAGAACAACTTACACCAAACTAATGATACTTGACTAGTAATAGTCTTATTGACACAAGAACTTGATCCATCCTTAATCCAACAGTGTGAGTTATCCTTGGGTTGCTTCCTTAGTAGGGGGTAACATTGGATGGGTTTGTTTGGTGAGTAGTTGTAGTTGGTTACGATACGCTATCTTATCCCCCTCTTTTAGCCGGATGTTGTAGTGAGTCTCTGTAGTTGGTTAGTGCAGCCCTCTACCGCTTATTTGCAATAATCCCTTCCTTTCCGTTGATCCCAAAGTATTTGTATCTTGTGATGACTGGCTCCGCCGGTATCTTGTGAGTATGGTTTATCCACTTGCCAGTACTTAACCGTACTGACCCACGAATCCTTTTTCGTGGCTGCATATTCAATATTGCAGTCAACAGGTTTGATGTCTAACGACGTTAGCTTGGGAATCCCTCCGGCTTGGCCTGGGCAGGGATTGGACGCTCTCGGTTATCTTCAGGACTCTTAGTCCAATTTGTATCTTGTCCGTAGCCGGATGCTATGTTGTTTCTTCCGCTGTTATTTGGATCTTTGTATTGTATCAGTTGTATCCCTGACTCGTTTGAGTCATCTTGTCTATATCCTTTCTGTTGTTGTTGCGGAGTATTCGTGAACTGTTGTAATGTTATCACAAGTGGCAACCTGGAATCGGTTATTATGTGGATTTTGGCGGAAATGCTGAAATCTACATAGTGCCCGATCTCGGGGCGTCACACCAATGACCCCAGGTTGGAGGCGGTCATTGAGATGGGGGTGTATAGCACCGGAGCAAAGGATAGGCATTGGGGGTGAAGAGACTAGGTTGCTGCTGAGCTGGGCCTATGAACTTCTCATTTTGTCTGGCTGGAGTGTAATTTTGTTTGTTTCCTTGACTTGTTAAGGTTTAGTTTATTTCGTGAACTTCTTGAAGGTAATATGCCCGAGAGGAAATAATAAAGTGGTTATTATCTTATTGCTTGTTTATGATAAATGTTTGTTTCTCATGCTAGAATTGTAGTAACTGGAAACGTTGACACATGTGTGTTTAATAAACAAACAATGGTTCCTAGTAAAGCCTCTCTTTTAAATAGCTCGTTGATTAATAGACGATCAAGGTTTCCTGATCATGAACATTGGATGTTGTTAATAACGGGGTCATGTCATTGGTAGAATGATGTGATGAACATAGACCCAAAGTGAATATAGCAATGCGATCAAGTCATTAAGTTACATTGTTATGATGTCATCAAACGTCACACCGTAATAGGGTGACTATAAATGTGCCGTTGGGTATTCAGAAAGTATTAGTTGAGGCCCATGGATCAAGAGTGGGATTTGTCCATCCGAATGAAGGAGAGATATACTCTGGGCCCTCTTGGTGATATCACATCGACACCGCTTGCAAGCATGTGACTAGGTCACAAGGATGTCATATCACGGAACGAGTAAAAGAGTACTTGTCGGTAACGAGATTGAACTAGGTATGGTTGATACCAATGATTGAATCTCGGACAAGTAAAATATCGTGAGATAAAAGTAATTGGTTACGACGTTTATGGTTCACACGATCACTAGATTCATCGTTGAATGTATAGGAGTCATTATGGATCTCCAGATCCGGCTATTGGCTATTGATCAGAGAGGTGTCTCGATCATGTCTGCATTATTCATGAACCGTAGGGTGAAACACTTAAGGTTCGATGACGCGTTTGAGTGGATACGGAATATCAGAGAAAAGTCTGGACAGCACCGAAATTGTTTCGGGTAATTTTGAAATAGTTCAAGGGGATTCTTATCAAATGGTTGTTAATAGATTTAACAACTAACTCAAGGGTTTATATGTTAATGTTTGCAATTAACAAATATTAAAATAAAGAAATAAAATTGTTCTTTTTATTTATTAAATAAAATCCTTGGGATTTTGAGTGGGAATTAATGGAAGAATGAGTGGGTTGAGTGGATACTCCACACACATGATGAGGGAGATGTGGAGACACCCAAAAATTTGTGGCTGCCATCCCCTCCTATAAAAGGAGGGGTGGGAGCTCCCTCTCCCATACACACACACTTGTGTCATCTCTTCCTCCCTCCTCCCGCTGCTCCACCACTTGTTCGTGCGCTTAGCGAAGCCCTGAGAAATGTTTTCTTCCCCACATCACGTCGTCGTGTTGTTGGAGATTACGGTGGATCCCCTACTTCCGCATTGAGTTGAGTTTAGGGAATGGAGGTCGTCATTGAGTTGTCATTGAATTTAGGGAATGGAGGTCGTCATTGAGTTGTACGTGTGACCGAGTGCGAAGCGCTGCCGGATTGCAGCACTCATCTTCGCGATCTTGAGATCGATGTGAGTACGACTACATCACCAACGAGATTTGATCTTGTAACGCTTTGTGTCTTCGAGGGTATGTTTTCCTAAGAATCTTTCTCCTTGTTGCTTTCATCTCCTAGATTAGATCTTGGCCCTTCGGGTTTATCTCGCGTAGGAAATTTTTTGTTTTCTATGCAACGAACCCTTCAGTGGTATCAGAGCCGGATCTATGCGTAGATGATTTGTACGGGTAGAGCACATAGGTGAATGTGGGCGTTGATGATCATGTTTTTGTCTCCTTAAGTATTTTACGATCTTAGTGGCATAGTAGGATGAAGCTTCCCTAGATAAACTTTACGTGTACTTTGTACGCGAGAGCTGTCTCATTGTGGCTGAGGGGGTGTCCGTTTCTCCTACTATAGTTAAGATGTAATGTACGAAGGGTTGATAAGAATATGTTTTATCAACGTTGTGGCTTTTGTACGTAGGTATGAAAGGTTCTATCCTCGTAATCCCAAGCCACGTAAAATATGCAAAAATAAATTAGAGGCGTCTAACTTGTTTTTGCAGGGCATGTGATGTGATATGGTCAATGTTACAAATTGTATGGATGAGATGATATCTTTTGTAAATTATTGACATGCCGGTAGGAGCCATATGGTTGTCTTATTATTTATGGCCTGCATGTTGTATATCATATCCATGTGATATGTTGTAATTTTGATGGACAATCAAGATGGAGGTGCCATGAACCTTGGTGCCACACCGGTGGAATGATGGAGATCATACCATGATGAACAAGATGGAGATCAAGTTCAAGAAGGACCATATCATATCACATTATCCTTGCATGTGATATTAATCCTTTTATGCATCTTATTTTTCTTAGATCGCGATGGTAGCATTATAACATGATCCCTCTCACTTAATATCAAGATAATAATGTGTTCTTCCTTAGTATGCACTTTTAAGAAAGTTCGTCGTTTCGAGACACCACGTGATGACCGGGAGTGACAGACTCAATGTTCGCATACAACGGGTGCTGACGATCCTAGCATGTACAGACATGGCCTCGGAACACACGCAATACTACGGTTCTACTTGGCGAGCCTAGCATGTACAGACATGGCCTCAGAACACGTAACCGAAAGGTAAAGTATGAGTCATATGGATGATATGATTAACATGTCGATGTTCGCCTTTGCAGCTACATCATCTCACGTGATGATCGGTTTTGGTGTAGTGAATTTGGTTTGTGTAATCACTAAAACCGACTAGAGGGATGTTGTTTTTGAGTGGGAGTTCATGTAGTAATTTTGAATTAACTTGAACTTATTTTATCATGAACAACCAATCAAAGTGAATTTGCACAAATTGTAGTATTCATTGGCATCCACAAACTACCTTACACTTAGATTGTTAATCGAGATATCACTGTTATGATCTGGTAAAACCATTTAAGATTGGTACCGTATTAGTAAAATTTAAAATTGAGTCCTATTGTAGATTTTCGGTATTTTCTACCTAGCTCCGTATGGTTAATGATTGATTGATCTAGAGAGCGAACAATTCCTACTTATAATCTAGTGTCATGCTTGCTTCCATAATACTTTATCTTCAAAATAATGTTTTGTTGATCAAGGTATTTTAGGAACTGAAAAAATTGTTTTCGGAAACAACCAAGTGAAAGATATATTGATATCTAGAAACTTATTTGTGGCAACATGATTGAGTATAATTTAGCGTGACAATGTGTGCTTATATTATTTGAATATATACAATGATTGAAGATGCTAGGCGTTTGAATCTTTCAAGAAGTTGGGCGCTGAAATTTATCATCTAAATTCCTTCTTCGAGCTATAGTAGCTTAATCACAAAATTTTTATGATGGGATGGATTAAAAGTATGGGTAAAAATCGTTTACCTTACTTGGAGATTTCTAAGAGTGGAATCTGGAAGAATTCTATTAATATAGTGATATTAGTAGAACAATCAAACTCAATGTATGACTAAATGGGTGATAGTATATGACTATCACGCCAAGGAAAATGTGCTAGTATGACTAGCATTGTTTGATGTTGAATGATTCTTCTGTAAACAAAAGGAATATTGAAAATACATTTACAAAAAGATATATGGCAGAAAAGAAGATAACTGGAGAAGTCCAGCTTAGGTGTATATGCTTGATATACAAATTATAAATGTATTACTAGTTAACAAAGTATTTTTTTGGGTATTTTGATACCAGATTGGTTGGTATGAACTGTCATACAAAGCAACAGAATGCAAGAAATACAAGGTCCTGAAAGGAACTAGTAGTAGATGTGAAATCGATCATGACAAGAACAGAAATACATTGTTATTGTGTTCATCGTCGTATCGAACCAAACATTCAAGATTTATTTTAAGAACTTAATAAGTTGTTATTTTGTTCCGGTCTTTTGTGAGAACAAATGAGATTGTTCAAACTATGACCATATTCCATAATTGATGGATGGGTTAATATAAATCGTGTTGGTAAAGTATACATATATAAAACTAAATGCTAAACGTTGCAAGTGTAAAAGAACTTCACTTAAATTGTGACACCACATTTTAGTTCATATCGGAAAGGAAAACATGAAGGAACTCCATGTTAATGGACTTCCGGAGTCATTTTATTTTGAATAAATTGACGCTTCTGAGAACTCTCCAAAAGATGACTAGAATTCCGTTCATAGGCCAAAGTAGAATGGACGAGTAATTTAGTGGAGATTATACATATTGATATATATAGTCCATTATGTGTAGTTATGTGTGGTGGAATAATATTTCCTTCATAAAATCCCGTCGATGATTTGAGTAAATGTATGAGTATATCTATTTAAAGAGAATGGAGTTTGACATTTTTGAATTGGTTCAAATTATTGTTAATATGAATAAAAAATAATTGTAACGAGATAATCAAGTATTTATGATTGGATCATAAAGGATAAAGTTTGAGTTACAAGTTTAGCAAAAACATCTGAGGAGTTGCAGAATCGTCCTACAACTTATACTACTCGAATACCCCACATTAGTTTGGAGTATCTGAGAGACAAAATCAAACCTTTTTGGACATAGTAATATTAATAAAATTTCCATTATAATTTTGTAGTTTATACATTAGAGACAACCTCTTTTACACTGGAAAGAGCGCCATCATGATCCGTTGAAATTGACACCATATAAGTTATGGTTTGGGTAGTGACCTGAATTGTCTTTTTCTTAAGTTTTGGTATGCATAGCATGTGTAAAATGTTTACAGCCAAAATTGAATACATATATTTTTATAAGGTTATCCCAACGAATCCATTGGTTATTTCTCATATCACCGAACCAAAAGACAAATGTTCTTTGTCAGAAAACGTTGATTTCTCGAGAAAGTAGTTCTTGCAAAACAAATGAGTGGGAGGACAATACAAACTCAACGAGATTAGAGAATCTTTGTTATCATGTCAAGAGTAGCGCAGCACTGGAAGTTGTTCTGGAGTTTCCTATTTTGACCAAGTTGAAGAAACTACATGTGTTGTAGATACTTCGAATGAGTTTGGGAACTGAACCACAAAAGTCCTAAAACTTTGTACTTAGACCAACTTGTGGTTTAAGAGTAAAGTGTTGTTTTGACAACAAAGGACCTGGAACTTATAAAGGAAGGAAATGATGGGACCTGACTTCGTAAAATTGGCTATGAGTCATTATATCCATGATAGTATTCCTGTATGAATATCAAGTATGTGACTCTGTAGTCTTTTCGAAAGTCATGATGCCTAACGATAGCAAACGGGTCTATATATAGCGACAAAAACATGGATTTTTACATCCTTTGAAAGTTGTTCTTATCGAAAAGATGTTTTTGGCGAAGTTCAAAGAGTTGACTACTGTAGTGATTTTGATATTCCGTAGTGATGCTTTAGTCTTAGCAAAAGTTACATATTATGATATGGCCGTTGAATAACAAAAACCAACTTTCCTCTCAAGGAATTTTGATCAAGGATGTGTACTTGATATAGTCTGAGAGTTTTGTAAAATTCAAAAGGTTGCTGGAAAGGTATGCACACATCAATGGTTGAAGTAAGCATAACGAAGTTGGAATCTTTACCTTAATGAATTTATCAAAATAGTTTGATTCCATCATGAATGATAAAGATGCTTGTAGAGTTACAAGAAATTAATTGGGAGCGCTAAGACATATTTCCAATGCATTATGTAGATGACATATGGTTGATTGGAAAATATGTATTTTAAATTAACACGGTTAAGATTTTCATATTGATGAAATGCTTAGGAGATATTGGGCATCGATATCTATAAGATATGGATTGAAGAGTCTGATATGGTTGAGCCATATTACATAGATGAAATATTGAAGTAATTCAATATCGAAATGACAAGGAGTTCTTGTCACATGGAAAAGAATTGAGCAAGATTCAACTGTTTTGACACATGATGAGAATAATTGAAATTAAGATTTCTAAGTCATGTGTTCCATGCTATGTAGACAACTAGATGAGTCATGTGTTCCATGCTATGTACACAACTAGATGAGTCATGTTCTATAGAATGTTATAGCAGGATAATTCATATGATGATTAGACAACAATGGGAGAGATCCTTGTGTCATTTTAAAAATGCTAAGGATATGTTTTCCTATGTAGTAATGACAAAATATTCATTGTAATATGTTACACTAATAGTCTTGTCATTTATTCAAGTCATTTTATCTCAGTTAAAACATGTGATGAAAGGTAGCTTAATAGGCTGGAAGAAAGTTCCATGCTGGATTTGGATGAGTTTCAAAATTAAAGTATTGTGACGGATACTACAACAAAGGCTAAGTATATCGTTGTATTGACAACAAATAATAGGAGTATTTTGTGTCAAGGAGTTCTTTATGGAACTAGGTGAATTTCCAAGATTGCTGACACTATGAAGCTACATTTTCACAATGTTAGTAACATTAGTTTAAGCTGAGGAATTAAGGTCTCACCGGTTGACCAAATATATACAAAGCCATCTCATTGAAGAATGAGTGATGTGTGTAGACACAAAGACATGCAAATACAATAGGACATGAACATGTCAGATCTTTTTTATGAAGTTTACCACATGCGAAGCATGGTAATAACACTGGAACGCCATATGTGTTAAGTGCTTATAGACTAGATTATTGACTCTAGTGCAAGTGGGATACTGAAGGGAATATGCCCGAGAGGCAATAATAAAGTGGTTATTATCTTATTCCTTGTTTATGATAAATGTTTGTTTCTCATGCTAGAATTGTATTAACCGGAAACGTTGACACATGTGTGTTTAATAAACAAACAATGGTTCCTAGTAAAGCCTCTCTTTTAACTAGCTCGTTGATTAATAGACGATCAAGGTTTCCTGATCATGAACATTGGATGTTGTTAATAACGGGGTCATGTCATTGGTAGAATGATGTGATGAACATAGACCCAAAGTGAATATAGCAATGCGATCAAGTCATTAAGTTACATTGTTATGATGTCATCAAACGTCACACCGTAATAGGGTGACTATAAAGGTGCCGTTGGGTATTCAGAAAGTATTAGTTGAGGCTCATGGATCAAGAGTGGGATTTGTCCATCCAAATGACGGAGAGATATACTCTGGGTCCTCTCGGTGATATCACATCGACACCGCTTGCAAGCATGTGACTAGGTCACAAGGATGTCATATCACGGAACGAGTAAAAGAGTACTTGTCGGTAACGAGATTGAACTTGATATGGTTGATACCAATGATCGAGTCTCGGACAAGTAAAATATCGTGAGACAAAGGGAATTGGTTACGACGTTTATGGTTCACATGATCACTAGATTCATCGTTCAATGTGTAGGAGTCATTATGGATCTCCAGATCATGCTATTGGCTATTGATCGGAGAGGTGTCTCGATCATGTCTGCATTATTCACGAACCGTAGGGTGACACACTTAAGGTTCGATGATGCATTTGAGTGGATACGGAATATCGAAGAAAAGTCTGGACAACATCGAAATTATTTCGTGTAATTTTGAAATAGTTCAAGGGGATTCTTATCAAATGGTTTTTAATAGATTTAACAACTAACTCAACGGGCAATTAATAAATATTAAAATAAATTTTTCTATTTATTTATTAAAGAAAACCCTTGGGATTTTGAGGATTGTGACCCGCAAGGAGGAGCAGGAGAACCGCCGCGCGTTCGTGGAGCTGCACATCTGCCGGGACAACGAGGCCACGATGGAGAGGTTCCGTCGTGATCACCCAGATCTGGTACACGCGCAGTTGCGGCTCGACACTGAGAGGGACGCGAAGATGCGAGCTCGTACATCCCGAGGGGATGCTAGCCCCTCCGCCATCGTCGTCTCATCGTCGAATGAGGAGATGGACAATGCATTCTAGGAGAGCCTTAGGTAGGACTCCGATGACGATCAACTTGACGAAGCATTCTGGGATCATGTGTAGTAGTATCTGACGTGTCGATTTGTAGTGTGGAAGATGTCGAAAACGTGTCAAAATAATCAAAATTTCGACGTTTTCTGTATTCGTTAAAGTTTCAATATTTCTTCCTTTTTTATTTTGGGGTGCAACTAGGATAATTATGGGCTACGGTGTGCTATAAGGCCCAATAAAAATGGCCTGTCAGGAGAGGGCCCAAGAGAGTGCCATCATGGCCCAAGTCTGGAAACAACCGCGCTTCCACTCATCGCCGTAACCCTGGCATGCAGCATGCCACGTGTGCGTTGGTGACTTCGTCGCGATATTGTGAACGTGAAACGTGTCGCTTTAGTTCTGGCGGCAAGTTATTGCTCCGTCGTGCATGCGGCTCCTCCGTTCCACTCCCCGTCCCGGTGTATAAATAGATGCACTCTTCATTTCATCCTCTATCTTCCCCACCGCCTCCTCTCAAGCGAAAACCCTTTGACGTAGTAGCTGCTCGAGCGTTCCTCCAGACGGCCATGGCTCCACTAGTGAAGCGGTCTGCTGCCCTCATGTAGGTTCTATTTCCTTTCACGTACTTCTGATCCGTTTCTGAATTCCTCATGATTTCGTATTTCTTAGATCCGTTTCAAAATTCCTCATGATTTCATCTTTCATAGATCCGTTTCTGAATTCCTCGTGATTTCATTTTTCTTAGATCTATTTTGCCTTTTAGATTAACATCAACTTCCTATCATGCAACTATCTACAGGGCAGTTGAAGCCGAGGAGAGGGTCATCTTCGCCGCACTGGCGGAGAGGGTAACCATCCTAGAAGATGAGCTTGAGAAGGCCTTGAAGCTCGTCCACGACAATCTCAAGAAGGCTCGCGATGCCAGGATCGAGCAGGCGGAGCAGGGCGAAGCTTCCCTCGCAACTTATCGGAAGTTGATGGATGATATGTCGAAGATGATGGCGAGCCACCTCGAACTGACCTCCAAGGTTGGGAAACTGAAAATCGATTTAGCCCTCACAGAGAAGAAAACTTTGATCGCTCTCCTCGCAGCTGTGAGGGCACAGGAAAGGGAGTATCCAGTGCCATCGGAGGATCCAGTGCCATCGAAGGATCCAGTGCCATTGGAGGAGCTGTCAGCCCCCTACTAATGTTCTTTTAGTCCTAGCTGAAGTTCTCTCGCCGTACGTGCTTCAAAACTACATATGTATGTGTGTGTGTGTGTGTGTGTGTGTGTGTGTGTGTGTGTGTTGACTGCGGCCCACGTGCTTCTGATGTTTTGTTTAGATTGACAATCTCGTTGGTTGTATTGGGTGGTTTCTATTAATATGGAGCCTATGTTTATTTTTCTTAAGATAGATAATTCGAGTTCACAATATGGAGAAATAGATGACAGAAGTTTCAATGGATCTAAGTGACAGAAATTAAAAGGGTTACATTAGACTAATGCCGAAGCAAAAACATATACCAAACAGATAATTTGATTTCACAATATGGACAAATAAATGAAAGAAATGAAAAGGGATACATTCGACTAATCTGTGGCTTTCTCGTGGAACAAAACTCGCCTCCAACTGGGCCCATTGGGTCGGGAACGAAAATCCACAACGGAAAATGTAAGAAACATCGAGATCGACCGCAATGTGGAGAGAAAATTCCACTTTTTAGCCATCCGCGATGGAAACCCCACGGCGTTCTCAAAACATTGCGATAAAAACGTCCCTGATCGCGCATAATTTGGTAGTGCCGGTTCAGCAGCAACGTGGAACCTACACAACACAATCAAGTCACTTTGCCCCAACCAAGCAGTGAGGTTATCAATCTCACCGGTTTTGCTGATAACAAAGAGGTTAAATGTATGGGGTGGAAAACAATAGGAGAACAGTATGAAAGCGTAGCAACAATATGAAAGCAGTGTGAAAGCAGTGGAAGCAGTGTGTGTATTATCAGTATGAGAAAATGGACCGGGGTCCATAGTTCACTAGTGGTGTCTCTCCATGAAAGATAAATAACATGTGTGGTGAACAAATTACAGCTGGGCAATTGACAGAAATGAAGGCTGCACCGTAGTGCATATGCAAGACATAAAGATTACTACGTGATTCATGCGGCCATTACAACAAAAATACATAGACCGTCATCCAACTGTATCTATGACTAATAATCCACCCTCCGAATATCATCAGAACAAACGTTGGGTATTAAGTTGCAAGCAAAATATTATCGCAGTAAGCAAAGTGTGTAATGTAAACAATGTGAACTAAGTAAACACTGTTGTTTTCTCCCTAATGACAACAACACATCCTCCATCCGTCACGTTTATGTCACTCGAGCACAGATGCAAAGGAGGCATGAACCCACTATCGAGCATAAATACTCCCTCTTGGAGTTACTAGCATCTACTTTGTCAGAGCATCTACTAATAACGGAGAGCATGCAAGATCATAAATAACATATGCATGAAGATAACATGATAGATTTATAATCATATGACAAAGCATTCAACATTCATCACATCCCTGCAAACACAACATGTAACATTACATAAAGATGATCTCGATCATGTAGGGCAGCTCACCAGATCTAAACATGAGGTACAAAGTGGAGAAGACAACCATCTAGCTACTTCTATGGACCCGTAGTCCAGGGATGAACTACTCACGCATCACTTCGGAGGAGGGCATGATGGTGTAGACCCCTCCGGAGATGAATTACCCTCCCGGCAGGGTGCCGGGGAGAGCTCCAGAACCCTCCCGATCCCGGGATGACGATGACGGCAGCCTCGGGAGTTTGTCGGGAGGAAGTGGTGTGATTTTAGGGTTGATATGTCGGGGGGGGTATAAATAGGGGAAAGGGCAAAGGCGGTGGACGCCCGAGGGGCCCACACCACCCCCAGGCGTGGCCAGGAGGCACGCAGCCCTATGGTGTGGCCCCCCTGTGCCTCCCCCCCCTCCGGGCCTCTTCGGGACTCCGTGGAACCTTCGGGAATTCTAGGACCTCCAGACTTCGAATTTTCCAATTCCAAGAATATTTCCAGAACAACTTTTCTGAAACTAAAAACAGTAGAAAACAGGGAACTGGCTCTGTGGCATCTTGTCCATAGGTTAGTCCGGAAAATTGATAAAAATGACATAAAGTGTATCGCAAACATACAGGAAACAACATGAAAACAACATGGAACATCAGAAATGAATGATACGTTTATGACGTATCAACATCCCCAAGCTTAGTTCCTACTCGTCCTCGAGTAGGTAAACGATAAAAACACATAATTTCTGAGGTGACATGCTACCAACATAAACTTGAGCATCAAAAATGTAAAACCATATGTAAGCTGAGATCATAGAACTTCAACACAAGCATGATAAATAAAATTTTAACAATAAAACATAGCAATCACCTTGCATCATGAGAAGTAACACAAATAGAAGATCATGAATAACAATGCATCGAAAGATATACGTTTGTTTAAAGTATAGAGATAACATGGCAAAGTGATATTTCGCTAGTCCTTAAGAGTGGGGCAAAACTTAAATGCCAGGACACCTTGAAAGTTCATGAGGAAGACTTAACAAATAATTAGAGAACAAACAATAACACATCATGAATAAATTAATAATGTTTCTGGGACATATGCACATTAAATTCAGAATGGAAACTATGCTCTCTCAATTGTGCATAAAGTTAGAAGATGGATACTCAACATAAAAGTAACAAAAAGGCCCTTCGCAGAGGGAAGCAGGGATCAACTCATGTGCAAGAGCTTTTTATTTTATTAAACAGAGGTATTGAAAACACATTTTTTGAGAGAGGTGTATGCTTATGTCAACGAATGGTAAACAAAAAATACATCACGTGACAAGCCAATTATACTTCACAAGAGAGGCTCCCATAGAAGGACACATCTGGGTAGAAGTTCATCCCTCTTTCTCTTTGTTTACACAATTATGGTTTGACTGATAAATCAGGGGCAAAAATAGTGAAGAGAATTTATTGTTATTAATTTGGGGCTGGGCACCCCGCTGCCAGCTCTTCTATCAATTAGACAAGTAGATGAAGACACTAGTCCAGGGTGTGAAAGTCCAATCAATAAGTGAGATAAATATTCTCTATTTACGTCCTCGTGAGCTAAAATAGGAGCACAAAACATGAGTAATTTTGAAAGTTTGAAAGGTAACACACGAGCAATTTACTTTGGCATGGCGGTTAAATAACACATGTAGGTAGGTATGGTGGACACATTTGGCAAACTTTGGTTTTTGGGAGTTGGATACACGAGTAGAGCTCATACTCAGTACAGGTGGAGGCTAGCAAAAGACTGGGAGCAACAAATCAAGAGAGCATAAGAGCCATAATCATGCATAGAAACGTAAACATCATTAATCAAAGCATAAGTGGTACCACAAGTTCGAAAACTAAATGATCATAGAGGCTATAAGTGACAGGTTCATAGTCATAAACATGGTGTGAGCATGCACCAAGTCAACCAAATAAAACATTCAAAGGAGAACACCACAAATTTATGCTTCAATATGACAAGAACAACTCATGATTCTTTCAATGGCACATTAAACACTCTCAGCTATTTGAGAATAATCATGCTACTAAATAACCACTAGGATTTAGAATTAAAATAACATCCAGCATGATATGAAAAGGTCTAGCCATAGTCTATAAAAGCTTCTTCTTGCACCATTATAAATTCTACTTCAAGCAGCGGTTTCTTTTCCCAGCAAGCACCATACAAAGTATGTTTTAACAAAAACTCTCTAAATAATACATAAAGCAAACATGAGAGTACTCACATAACACTACTAAAACTAACATCTCTGAATAAGAGATGCAATGAAAACGAGAGCTAAACAAGAATTTTGCAGCAGCTAGAAGAAAAACTAAGAATACTAGCATAGCGAGTATTCAAACGAAAAAGCGGAGCGTGTCTCTCTCCCAAACAAGGAATGCTAGGGTCCAACTATATTATTGCATCTAGCGTTCCCACATTTAAATAATGTAAGAGAACCTGTGTTATTGTGCTAGTCCTTGGATCAATTGCTAACACCATAGTACAAAATGAAATATCATGGAAATTCGTCAAATTCTATTACATCGCATGATCCAGTCTTTACAAAAAAAATCTTACAACTTGCATAGTTTTAGAAGACTAGCATAAAAACAATAAATA
The DNA here is from genome assembly GCA_028641055.1 of Alopecurus myosuroides. Classification (NCBI taxonomy): domain Eukaryota; kingdom Viridiplantae; phylum Streptophyta; class Magnoliopsida; order Poales; family Poaceae; genus Alopecurus; species Alopecurus myosuroides. The sequence goes on along the minus strand of CM054060.1, from coordinate 178,745,712 downwards.
CAGCGGAAAACATAGTACAACATTGAGCCCATCTTCTTCATGTGCCACAGGCAAAACATGTTGGCGATAGTCTCGAGATCCTAAACGTAATCCTCACTCGTCTTCAGATTCATCTGCAGGATGGAATATGCAGCCACAAGGGAGTCAAGTATGGTATCAATGTTGCTTTCAATCTAACAATATTGTTTGGATTTGTTTGAATCAAGAAAACAAAATAGCAAGTGAATATTTAGATGTTTTCTTTTAGGTTTTCTATATAAACTGGTTTCTGAAAAACTAGCCAAGTAGCTATATTTAGCCCTTGTTTTTAATATACTAGGGAATCACATTTTATGTTTTCTTGGAATGAATTTGTTCTCTAATATATGGACTACAAATCTATGAGCTTGGTTTGAAAATTGGAATGAGAAAACAATCAAATGCTTGATGATTTTTGTGGAAGAAAATAAAGGCAGAAAAGTGTTTTTTAGAAAAACAGAGAAAAACAGAAAGTAGTTGTTCTCTCACCTTGTTTTCAGTGCCTTTTTAAATCCCAATTTTGTTTTCATTTGATGTTTATGAAAGTACAAATCATTTTTAACAAAACCATACTTTGAAAAAAAAATTGGAAATGTTTTGAGCCTTGAAAACAGAGAATACATTTGGTTGGTTCTTATCTGTTTCAACACTTAGCCAAAATGGATAAGTCTCTTTTTCTGAATTTCTGAAGTTTCTGAAAATAGTGAACTGGACTAAACTTTGGATGCTTATAACTTTTTCTAGAATTTGAATTAGCCAGTACCTCTTGGTTCTTCTAGAAGCCCTCACATTCCTTAACAATTTCCTAGCTTTGGATTCTTGCTTGGTTGACTAGAGAGGAGAGGAGTGGGTTCAGAGGAGAAAAGAGTGGGGGGAGGCATGGGCTGGCTGACACCGTGCCATTGTGCGCGCGCACTGTCGCAGAGCCCACACCGTTTTCACCTCCCACATGACGCTCTGGACACGACCACACGTGCACACACCCCCTGGCCACGCCCAAGGTCCAAGGGGCACGACATGGGCGCTCTGAGCTCGCCCCCGTGCTCGCCTTGACCACCCCGAGGACGCCCCTGTGCGCATGACCGTGGCGCCATGGCTATAAAGCCAAGGGCACGCACGTATTGAGCCAGCACACGCACGCCACCCCACTCCACACCCCTGATGCAAACCACACACGCCCAGAACTCCCATCGAGCTCAATGAGCTCGATCTTGACGTCGGCCACCGCGGAGGGAGAGAAGAGGTGGAGCACACCCCGAGCACTCCCACCCCTTGTATTTGCCTCCATTGAGCTCGCCTCCGTCCGTAGAACCCTCCTGACACCGCCGTTTGGCCTGTCGTTTGCAGGTAGCCCGAGGAGCTCGCCGGAGCCACCGCAGAACCGCAGCCGTGCGCCGCCATCTGAAGCTGCTCCGGTCTCCTGGGACCACGCCCCTACACAGCATCGACCTCGTGTGACGTCCCCGACCCCTCTCCATTGTCCTACACGCCCCCTAGGTGAGCTAACCGCTCCTTGCCGCCGGCCGTGTCTCCTTTTCCGCGAGAGAGAGAGAGAGAAAGAGAGAAGAGGGGAAGAGGACGGCCGTGCGCTGTTGATCGCGCGATCAACAGCCACGCTTCAAAGCCGAAATGGTACGAGCGTTCGCGCGCGCGCTGGCTAGCTGGGCCTCATTCGCCTAGCGGGCCACACGCAGAGATTGAAGTCAACCCGCGTTGTGCTGTTTTTATTCTTTTTAGAAAATGCCAGAAACTACTGTTTCACTTTAATCCTGTGAAAAATACAAAACTTGAGAAATAAAATCGACGAAAATTTCTAGCAGGAGATCTACGTTTTCTTGAACGTATGCAACTGGTAGATCTAGATTTGGGCTATATTTTGTAAGTAGTAAATCTTTCATAACATTTTTTATGTGTGTACAAATTGAGTAAACTAAAATTCTCTGAGTAGGTTATGACTAGATCTTTCAGTAGATTTTGACCTCACATCAAGGTGAGCAACCATTTGGAAATTACATCCATTTTGGTATATGTCCAGTAGCATATTCTACGATTTTGAGAAGGAGTTTAAAAATACTTTTTGATGTGAATCCAAGTGGATCTGTTTGTGTATGCATAGATCTATGTTATCCTAGCTTTGTGTGATTTTTAGAGCTATAAATTATTTTGGCAAGCATATTGAGATACAACACCTTTTCTGTAAGAAATAGATTATGTGTATTTAGTTTAGAATAATTGCTTGCTAGTTTAAATGTTGCTTTCTAGCATGTATAGATGATTTTCTTGCTGCTAGGAAGTTGTTTACTCACAGTACTAGTATGTTAGAAAGTGTGTGCATGTTTGGAAAAGAACTGGAAATAGTATATGCATAGTATTGTTTTTCTAGTCATTATTTTAAATGGATTTGGTGAGCAAGTATAGATAGATTTATTACCTAATTTTAGTGATGGTTTGTTGAGTCCAGTACCATTTTGGTACTGTTTATGTTAGGTTATCACCTCTGTTAAGTTGTATTTAAATCCATAGAGAAGCATGGATAGCAATGAGTGTTTATCTATTATTAGTGTTGTTTTTATCATTAGTATGAGTAGGTGTATTTTTGTTGGTGGAAAACTTGTTTTCCACAAGTTGAACTAGAGGCATTGGAACTCTTAAATGTCATGGAAAACCTGGTGGAACACCCACTGGTTCCATCACATTTTGGTGAGAAATGACATTTCTCAACCATAGTAGTAGTATTACATATTGTTATTTTGGTGTGTACTTGTGGAATGTTGCTTTGCAAACTTGAGTGTTATTTTGTTTTATGCATTGCTTGTTGTATGTTTGACTTAGTACCATTGCTTTCTTATTTTGGTTCTGATTGGGTGTCATTATTTTATTTTGCAACGATAGAAAACAAGGAAGAGATAGTTGGTTCCGGAGGATATTACTATCACTCCTGTTGCTACCACGAGCAAGACCCTAAGCTCCACCAAGGCAAGAAATCCTAAAGCTTGCTGTTATACTACTTATCATTATCTCTCATGCATGTTCTACTTCTAAAGTTTTACAAAATACTTGATTACCAAAACTATTTTTGAGCGGCTATTATTACTATTAATATTATATATGAATATACCACATTGCCATTAGTCAACTTGGTGTTACCAAGCCTTTAGCCACCATAAGGTATATAAATACCGCCTAAGATGATAGTCTTGAGTCCCTAAGTGGACACTTTAAAAATGTGGCTTTGCAAACAAATGTTCTTATGAAAAGTCCACGGTGAAAAGGCGGGACCTTATTCACCGGGGGAGGTGAAGAGGATTGTTTTCAAATGGTTTACAAAGACACATAACCTAGTCTTCGCTGGACAACCAATACGTACTGCCACTCTACCCAAACATGGGTACGGGGCCTATCTAGATGCGTGTTCTTGTTAGTGTGTGTTTTATCCAAAAAAGCTATAGAGAGGATGATCCTCTGAACCGAAGTGTCGCCAGGAGGGAGAAACGGGACATACACAGTGTGGGATTAATTTTCCCTCCGGATGCGACAGTTGGGTCTCCTGCCGTGGCGGGGTCGGACCTGGCGCCGGGGATATTACACCCAACTGAAGGGATAAGCATGTACTAGCTTGATCAGAGTGGACAGTTAGGATCATTTATCTGATGCTTGCATATCGCTGTGTCGATCCATGGGTAGTTCATGGCAGATGATTGGATCTTGTGGATTGTGTACAGCTCTGCAGAGTAAAACTATTCTGAATAGCCGAGCTGTAACATCCCTGATTTTTGGAAAATGCAAAAAAATCACAAAAATTTGAAACTTCTTGTTTTCATGATTATGCAAGCCACCGAAAACAAATAAAAATCAACACAAAAGAAATAAAATGTCTATTCCAATGTTATTGGAATTAAAAATCCAAATATGGCTCTATTTACTAAACCCTAAAGCCTATTAAAATAAATATTCTTTATGCAAAGTAATTATTTTCTCTTAGCAAACCTTATTATATATATAAAAAAAATACTTCAAAAATTTCCTTGAAAATGTTTTATAGCTTTTTAAACTATATAATTATTACCTCCAATAATTTTCTATGCCTCAACAATGTCTTATGGGAATAAAAGTATTTATATTGAATTATAATGATATGCCAAATTTAACCATAAACTGTATTTTATAAATTGTTATTTTTACGAAAAATAAGTTAAAATACTTTGAGAAAACAATAACTGGAGATATGATATTTTCTAGCCACTTTTCATTTATTTAAAATTTTCTATTTTTAAAACGAGAATATATAGTATTATGCAAATATGCATAATTTGGGAGTTCTAACTGTTAAATATGTTCAAGATTGCCTAAAAATATTTTCCGTTCAAAGGTTTTGTTTTTAGTAGTATTCAGAAATAAACTTGACGTCTTTTAGATGCTTAAAACAAAAGTTATGAATAAAAAGATAAAAGAAATGTAATAAGAAAAAGGGAAAAAAAATGAGTCGAGGCAAGCTGGGCCGCATACTGGCCCAACTACAATCGACCGAACCATCTCTTCCTCGCTCCGCACCTACAGGCACGTACATTACAGCATTCATGGTTGTCAATCTTCTCCTCCCCTTTCCCACTAATTTAGCGACCGTTTCCTTTTGTCATCAACACGAAAATTACTCCAAATTTATTGGAGACTCCATTCAGGGAGTTTATTTCCCAATTAAATGTCTTAATCACTCAAATTGACGTGGTGAACCGAATGCCGCCCGTGGGCATTCATTTCTCGATCTCTCTACTCAGATAATATCCGGACGAACCAAGGAGAACATCTTCTATCCCTTATCCTCCTCCTTCAATCCCGTTCAGAAAGTTTCCCGAGAAGATCTTCGTACGACCTGTGCCAAGAAGATTTATATCAGACCAGATTCGAGTTCATCCCAACGGTACGTCGTCTATGATGATATGTAATTCGATTCCTTTTGCCACTTGACTCCCCTAACTGGTTCCTTCTTTCTGGACATGGCCGTCGTCAAATATTTGTTGTTGGCCGCACCAACGATAGTCCATGCGCTCGCCGCCGCCAATAGGAGCTTCCCGAGGTGCGCCAAGATCGCCACAGTATGTTTCTCGACGTCCTCTACGCCTCTTCCATTCCCATCGATGCCTGCAGCGCCTCCCTCGTCGAAAAGGGTCAAAGTCTGAGTTCATGCCGATGCTTCTCGCCATCGCCGACGAACCGACACAGCCTCGGTACAGCCAGATCAATCTCAGTTGTCTTAGAAATTTCAATATTTTGTTGGGCGCCTAATTCGTTTTAGAACAGTTCTGTGTGATTTACTTTTTTTTAGTTGTTGGCGTATGCCCGATCTTCCGATGTAGTCTGTCGAGTATTTTTTTTTACAAGCACGACGCTAGGGTAGCAAATTTAACTTCTCTGTTGAACGTCCGACAACACCTGTACAACCAGCTAACCACGCAGTCGCACACCTTAATGAGTTGATCTGCTGCTACTCACGTGTGTATGTACCAATCACAAGGAAACACAAAACCACGCGCAAAACTTGATCTACTGCTAGAGACACTTTAGATCACCTAATTCCTCAACTACTCATAACCATGCACGCACGCACACAAGGTGAATATGTTAGCTCCAGATATTTTTTTTTTGCACACATGCATACACGGCCAAAGCCCAAACGACTCATCAATTGATCCATCCAAGCACGTGTGTGCACTGCCACTCTACCTAATAATGCATGGAATTAACTAACACTACTAACTTTGCAGGCACGTCTCTATGCAACACACCCGCGCCTCTTAGTGTTAGACGTAAGTAGAAAAATAAAGCATGATGAGACACCAAAGCTTAGCACTAATAACAAGATTAGTTTCAAACAAGTCTAGTATTTTAGTCGCATCAAATTTTTCACACTGTTTGCTGTACATAGGAGCACAGACCTGACTATGCATATACATGCTTTAGGCAGCTTGTACTTATATAACTATGGTTAGACTCTCTCGTCCAACTATTATGCACGTAGCCAAAAGATAGAATTAACCAACCAGCCTCTATAGGAGCCGGACATGTTTGATTAATTCTTACACGAAGACCACCAGAACATAGCCGTCGTTGACACCGAGATGAGGACCGTCGTGTACATATTTTTCCCGACAATTAATCTGATTTTCGCTAGTGAGCTGATAATGCCTTTTCTTCTCTACCGTCCTTTTTAAATCATGAATCCATGATCATATCATTTAAACAAAAAGGTATCGACCAACTATATCTCGCCATGTGTCACGTCATTTTCTAATTTCTTTTCCTATTTAATTTAGACAACTTTTAAAAATCATAACTTTAGTTCCGTTCCTCCAAATCCGTAATTTGGGTACCGCTCGAATGTTAAAACATATAGAACATTTCTACATCCATAGTCTCCACGGTGGCCTATTTAAAATTATTCCAATTACAATTGTGCGATTTTGGTAATTTTGACATATCTTTAAATATATAAACCCAATAAAATTGAATCCTTGTTCAACCTTGACACCTATTCAAATTAGAATTTTACTAACCTTTGACCAAAATGGCAAACCTAAAATCGTATCACAATAATTCGTTTTATTATTGAATTATGTGGCGAACCTAGACCAACCATAAAACAAATCATCATAATTCTTTTGTGAATGGAATTATATGACAAGCCATGTCCTAAAAACAAATAATGTAAAACAATTCTAAATGAACACATTGCTATGCTTGTTTGCCTTCTATATTTATTCTTTTGTTTGTATGTTTGTGAATTGCTTGTTTATTGTTATTTATCTATATTGTTTAGAATGTACGGAGAGGAATACCTATTTGTGAAGAGAGTGCGATTCTATACCAACCTCAATAAGGCAAGTAACACACCATCAACTACCCATTATTTTCTATATGCATTAGTTGATTTTGAGTAGCATGCATGATAGGAAATTTTACTAAGTTATATTATGCTATGCTATTATCCTAGTAGTGTGTAGCCATCCCTTTTACCTTGTTATTTTGATAGCCTTAAAATTTACTAGGTGCTATGCAATGTTACAAATTGTTTTACTAGATGTTGAGGAAAAATTCTAAGTATAACTAATGAATGAACCACCTGGGTGGAAGTGGTAAGACTGGTTTATGTTGAGTGTTGCCTCAGGGCCCTTGTCTAAGGGTTATTCCACTTGAGGTTGTCACTTGAGGATGGCCACCCAGGAACAAAGAGATTACTATGTCCTTCTAAGTTTAGTAGCTTCCCGTGCAGCCTTTTGACATATGGGCTCTGTCTTGATCAACTAAGTTGTGAGGGTTCAGCCCAGGCTTGACAAGCAGATGTAGCATAATTATAGGTGGAACGGGTCTTGCCGGTGGGTTGAATTCTTGCTTCTGAAAGATCTCATCTCGATTCTCTCCTTTCCATGATGCACTCCGGGTGTATAGGATGTTTGGGCTAATTGAAGACAAAGGGTGAAAGTGCACAACCTCTGCAGAGTCGACAAACTAAGATCTTAGCCGTGTCCCCGGTTATGGACAACTATGAGCAGCTGGACAAGGATTGACGGAAGAATCTCATCATCAATTTCAATAAGTAAAAATTTGACCAAGTGAACAGTATTGTGGTGCTTGGATCTTAATCCAATGTTGCCACCCTTTTGAAAAGAAAAAGTTGGTTTTACGAAAGTGATAGGAGAAAACTGGCTTTATGCAAACTTAGCCAAAACTCCACTCAGCCAAATAAGCATGTAGTATTAGTCTTGCCATTTATATCCACCATAGTGTTACTTGCCAATACATTAAATTGTATTGACTCCCTTGTGGCTGCATATTCCATATTGCAGATGTTTCTAAAGACGAGTGAGGATTTCGTCTAGGATCTCGAGACTATCGCCAACATGTTTTGCCTGTGGCACATGAAGAAGATGGGCTCAATGGTGTACTATGTTTTCCGCTGTATATCTTAGTTTTCTGCTAGTCTTCTAAGACTATGCAAGTTGTAATACTATTTTGTAAAGACTGGATCATGCGATGTAATAGAATTTGATGCATTTGCATGATATTTCATTTTGTACTGTGGTGCTAGCAATTGATTCAGGGACTAGCACAATAACACAGGTATTCCATCTTTATTAAAAGTTGGGATGCTACAAAATGGTATCAGAGCATTGTGTTGCCTGTAGGATTCGAGACCCTAAGTTTGGAAAAGACCCTAGGTTTAAAATTTACTATGTTCAAACTTTCTAGAAACAAAACAACCATCTTAATTCTTCTCATATCATCTCATCTATTATTCTCCTTCAAAATTTTCTAGATGACCCACCTCTTCAAATACCATCAAGACAGGAATGTTGATGACCATACCATGAAGTGCAAGAAATATTTTCACCACATGAAGACCTACACTCAAGACTATTGAAGAACTTGAAGAAAATCATAGACTTCACAACAACCAAGAATAGCTAAGACATGGAGAGAAGATATAGATGAGACCACCAATCTAGTTTGTTAGAACAACGTTAACGTGTTAGTATATTGATCATACTAATGAGTGTGGTATGACAATATTAGTTTGTTTTCAAAAACTATGTTGTTTGGTGTGATGAATGTGTTGCTTTGTGTTTGTTATGTGTTGTTTGTAAGATGAGTTTCCCTGATCTGCTGTGTTTGGATAGGAACCTTCTTAGATCCTTTCTAACCCCTACTCATCTTCCCTAAAACCTCAAAACAGATGTCTAGCCAGAATGCCAACAACCCTGAGAACTCAATAGCAATGCAGATGCTACTGGAAGCTCAAACTCAGCTGATACAACTGATGACCCAGAACCAAGCAAGCAACCCCAATATGGAGTTTACACCAGGAATGCAACAAGTGTTAGATACCCAATCCCAGATAGTGCACATGATGTCCCAAAACATGACCAATAGTGGAAACCATCAACCCTTGGTAGCTAGAGATAACCAAGAGACAGAAGAAGAAATGTTTTCAACACCCAAAGCCTGCAAATCTTGTGGTGAGATAGGACACTATTCCAAAGATTGTCCTGATGAGTGGCCCCATGGTGATGCAAACAAGTCAACAGAAGGATACTTCACTCAAGTTACTTGTTTTCTGTGTGAAGGAACAACACATGTTCCAACACAATGTCCACTTTACCCCATGGTACAACAAGTTGGACAACAAGCCAAAATGGAAATGCTTAGTGCAATCCAAGAGAACCTAGGAAAACCAGATGTGAAGGAAAACGCAAGCTGGATACTATTCAGGTGGACCATGTCAAGATGGATACTGGAGCCAAGACTACACCACATCCATATTCATCCAAACACTCCACCAAGAATTGCTATTCTTGTGAAGAAGATGGACATTTATCTAGAAATTGTCCCAACAAGAAACCCAGACCTTCAACAAACATAGTTGAGTATACTTGGCAGCAGTATGAAGATATGATGTCCAATTTAACTCCACCAAGGAAGAAGAAGAACGAAACTTCAGAAGAACCCCAATCCTGTCTATAGAGACATCAGCCAAGTGACTTGCTTCAAATGTAGAGATAAAGGACACTATGAAAATGGATGCCCTCAAAGGGAGAAGGAAGGAAACATGACTTTCTGAAAGAAGGAATCTTAGGCAAAGTTTCATGTTGAAAATAAATTTATTTTCCCTAGAAGTTCTTCCAGTGTAATAAACCACAATGAATGTCTGAGAAATGTGTTCCCATTTTAAATGAGATGATGTTGTGAAATCCTCTCAACTTGATCTTTTGATTGACCCAAAGAGTGACCCCTCAGTGTCAAAGGTAGTCCAACATGCCTATGTTGGTCTACAGCTCTACCACGAAGGAAAGTTCTACTCAAGCCAATTTCAAATCAATCTACACTCTAATCTAATGAAAATAGACTACCCACAAAAGTTTCTTTTAAGGGTGGTAGTCACCAAGTTTGTTCTGGAACCCAGTTACCCAATCTTTCTTTCTAACCTTCCCAAATCTCGGGACGAGATTTCTTTTAAGGGTGGTAGTCTGTAACATCCCTGATTTTTGGAAAATGCAAAAAAATCACAAAAATTTGAAACTTCTTGTTTTCATGATTATGCAAGCCACCGAAAACAAATAAAAATCAACACAAAAGAAATAAAATGTCTATTCCAATGTTATTGGAATTAAAAATCCAAATATGGCTCTATTTACTAAACCCTAAAGCCTATTAAAATAAATATTCTTTATGCAAAGTAATTATTTTCTCTTAGCAAACCTTATTATATATATAAAAAAATACTTCAAAAATTTCCTTGAAAATGTTTTATAGCTTTTTAAACTATATAATTATTACCTCCAATAATTTTCTATGCCTCAGCAATGTCTTATGGGAATAAAAGTATTTATATTGAATTATAATGATATGCCAAATTTAACCATAAACTGTATTTTATAAATTGTTATTTTTACGAAAAATAAGTTAAAATACTTTGAGAAAACAATAACTGGAGATATGATATTTTCTAGCCACTTTTCATTTATTTAAAATTTTCTATTTTTAAAACGAGAATATATAGTATTATGCAAATATGCATAATTTGGGAGTTCTAACTGTTAAATATGTTCAAGATTGCCTAAAAATATTTTCCGTTCAAAGGTTTTGTTTTTAGTAGTATTCAGAAATAAACTTGACGTCTTTTAGATGCTTAAAACAAAAGTTATGAATAAAAAGATAAAAGAAATGTAATAAGAAAAAGGAAAAAAAATGAGTCGAGGCAAGCTGGGCCGCATACTGGCCCAACTACAATCGACCGAACCATCTCTTCCTCGCTCCGCACCTACAGGCACGTACATTACAGCATTCATGGTTGTCAATCTTCTCCTCCCCTTTCCCACTAATTTAGCGACCGTTTCCTTTTGTCATCAACACGAAAATTACTCCAAATTTATTGGAGACTCCATTCAGGGAGTTTATTTCCCAATTAAATGTCTTAATCACTCAAATTGACGAGGTGAACCGAATGCCGCCCGTGGGCATTCATTTCTCGATCTCTCTACTCAGATAATATCCGGACGAACCAAGGAGAACATCTTCTATCCCTTATCCTCCTCCTTCAATCCCGTTCAGAAAGTTTCCCGAGAAGATCTTCGTACGACTTGTGCCAAGAAGATTTATATCAGACCAGATTCGAGTTCATCCCAACGGTACGTCGTCTATGATGATATGTAATTCGATTCCTTTTGCCACTTGACTCTCCTAACTGGTTCCTTCTTTCTGGACATGGCCGTCGTCAAATATTTGTTGTTGGCTGCACCAACGATAGTCCATGCGCTCGCCGCCGCCAATAGGAGCTTCCCGAGGTGCGCCAAGATCGCCACAGTATATTTCTCGACGTCCTCTACGCCTCTTCCATTCCCATCGATGCATGCAGCGCCTCCCTCGTCGAGAAGGGTCAAAGTCTGAGTTCATGCCGATGCTTCTCGCCTTCGCCGACGAACCGACACAGCCTCGGTACAGCCAGATCAATCTCAGTTGTCTTAGAAATTTCAATATTTTGTTGGGCGCCTAATTCGTTTTAGAACAGTTCTGTGTGATTTACTTTTTTTTAGTTGTTGGCGTATGCCCGATCTTCCGATGTAGTCTGTCGAGTATTTTTTTTTACAAGCACGACGCTAGGGTAGCAAATTTAACTAATCTGTTGAACGTCCGACAACACCTGTACAACCAGCTAACCACGCAGTCGCACACCTCAATGAGTTGATCTGCTGCTACTCACGTGTGTATGTACCAATCACAAGGAAACACAAAACCACGCGCAAAACTTGATCTACTGCTAGAGACACTTTAGATCACCTAATTCCTCAACTACTCATAACCATGCACGCACGCACACAAGGTGAATATGTTGGCTCCAGATATTTTTTTTTTTGCACACATGCATACACGGCCAAAGCCCAAACGACTCATCAATTGATCCATCCAAGCACGTGTGTGCACTGCCACTCTACCTAATAATGCATGGAATTAACTAACACTACTAACTTTGCAGGCACGTCTCTATGCAACACACCCGCGCCTCTTAGTGTTAGACGTAAGTAGAAAAATAAAGCATGATGAGACACCAAAGCTTAGCACTAATAACAAGATTAGTTTCAAACAGGTCTAGTATTTTAGTCGCATCAAATTTTTCACACTGTTCGCTGTACATAGGAGCACAGACCTGACTATGCATATACATGCTTTAGGCAGATTGTACTTATATAACTATGGTTAGACTCTCTCGTCCAACTATTATGCACGTAGCCAAAAGATAGAATTAACCAACCAGCCTCTATAGGAGCCAGACATGTTTGATTAATTCTTACACGAAGACCACCAGAACATAGCCGTCGTTGACACCGAGATGAGGACCGTCGTGTACATATTTTTCCCGACAATTAATCTGATTTTCGCTAGTGAGCTGATAATGCCTTTTCTTCTCTACCGTCCTTTTTAAATCATGAATCCATGATCATATCATTTAAACAAAAAGGTATCGACCAACTATATCTCGCCATGTGTCACGTCATTTTCTAATTTCTTTTCCTATTTAATTTAGACAACTTTTAAAAATCATAACTTTAGTTCCGTTCCTCCAAATCCGTAATTTGGGTACCGCTCGAATGTTAAAACATATAGAACATTTCTACATCCATAGTCTCCACGGTGGCCTATTTAAAATTATTCCAATTACAATTGTGCGATTTTGGTAATTTTGACATATCTTTAAATATATAAACCCAATAAAATTGAATCCTTGTTCAACCTTGACACCTATTCAAATTTGAATTTTACTAACCTTTGACCAAAATGGCAAACCTAAAATCGTATCACAATAATTCGTTTTATTATTGAATTATGTGGCGAACCTAGACCAACCATAAAACAAATCATCATAATTCTTTTGTGAATGGAATTATATGATAAGCCATGTACTAAAAACAAATAATGTAAAACAATTCTAAATGAACACATTGCTATGCTTGTTTGCCTTCTATATTTATTCTTTTGTTTGTATGTTTGTGAATGGCTTGTTTATTGTTATTTATCTATATTGTTTAGAATGTACGGAGAGGAATACCTATTTGTGAAGAGAGTGAGATTCTACACCAACCTCAATAAGGAAAGTAACACACCATCAACTACCCATTATTTTCTATATGCATTAGTTGATTTTGAGTAGCATGCATGATAGGAAATTTTACTAAGTTATATTATGCTATGCTATTATCCTAGTAGTGTGTAGCCATCCCTTTTACCTTGTTATTTTGATAGCCTTAAAATTTACTAGGTGCTATGCAATGTTACAAATTGTTTTACTAGATGTTGAGGAAAAATTCTAAGTATAACTAATGAATGAACCACCTGGGTGGAAGTGGTAAGACTGGTTTATGTTGAGTGTTGCCTCAGGGCCCTTGTCTAAGGGTTATTCCACTTGAGGTTGTCACTTGAGGATGGCCACCCAGGAATAAAGAGATTACTATGTCCTTCTAAGTTTAATAGCTTCCCGTGCAGCCTTTTGACATATGGGCTCTGTCTTGATCAACTAAGTTGTGAGGGTTCAGCCCAGGCTTGACAAGCAGATGTAGCATAATTATAGGTGGAACAGGTCTTGCCGGTGGGTTGAATTCTTGCTTCTGAAAGATCTCATCTCGATTCTCTCCTTTCCATGATGCACTCCGGGTGTATAGGATGTTTGGGCTAATTGAAGACAAAGGGTGAAAGTGCACAACCTCTGCAGAGTCGACAAACTAAGATCTTAGCCGTGTCCCCGGTTATGGACAACTATGAGCAGCTGGACAAGGATTGACGGAAGAATCTCATCATCAATTTCAATAAGTAAAAATTTGACCAAGTGAACAGTATTGTGGTGCTTGGATCTTAATCCAATGTTGCCACCCTTTTGAAAAGAAAAAGTTGGTTTTACGAAAGTGATAGGAGAAAACTGGCTTTATGCAAACTTAGCCAAAACTCCACTCAGCCAAATAAGCATGTAGTATTAGTCTTGCCATTTATATCCACCATAGTGTTATTTGCCAATACATTAAATTGTATTGACTCCCTTGTGGCTGCATATTCCATATTGCAGATGTTTCTAAAGACGAGTGAGGATTTCGTCTAGGATCTCGAGATTATCGCCAACATGTTTTGCATGTGGCACATGAAGAAGATGGGCTCAATGGTGTACTATGTTTTCCGCTGTATATCTTAGTTTTCTGCTAGTCTTCTAAGACTATGCAAGTTGTAATACTATTTTGTAAAGACTGGATCATGCGATGTAATAGAATTTGATGCATTTGCATGATATTTCATTTTGTACTGTGGTGCTAGCAATTGATTCAGGGACTAGCACAATAACACAGGTATTCCATTTTTATTAAAAGTTGGGATGCTACACGAGCCCTCAGATATGGCCAGTTGAATGGCAATGTAGCTAGCATCGTGTCAGTTTTCAAAAAGTATGTTTTTGAAAGAAAAGACTTGTACCGTGGAGGTACCGATGAAGAAAGGTGGAGTTGATTACAAGAAGTTCTCTAAAGAAAACTCTCTTTTATAAAACAAGTTTTATAAAACCTCTTGTACATGCGATATCTGCAAGAGAAAGAAAACTATAATATTTTATTGTTGAAGTATCTTCTTCAACAAAGATATAGAGATGTCATAACAACCATGATGTTATCTTACATGCACCATGGGTAGTGAACCCTATTTATAGCCTACCTATCCACCATATAAGCATACTTGCATTTGTAAGTTTGTAAAGGATGTCTTGCAGAGTACATTCAAATGTACTCATATTGGTTTCGTCCTTGGCTATTTACTTTGCCACACTTTGAGGAGATGTCGCTAGAGGAGGAGTATGAGAAGGAGTAGTTTTCCGACGGCTATGCGAACTAGGCCCGGCTCCCGGTCAGCAGCCTGTTGGTGAAGGCGTGACATGGGCTATCTACGTTATGTTAAGCTTCTGTTGTGTGTTTGTGAGACATTTGCCTGTCCTACGTGACAGTTGTTAAGACTTGATCATGTGACCATTGCTTGTAAGACTCTATTTATTCGTGTAATGGATAATGTATTTGTGTACCAACTATGTATGTTGTTCACGACTGAATTCCTGGGATCGTGAATGTATGCATATGAGGGGTTCTGGACCATCCGATTTGGGGCCTCTACAGTACTATCGATAAATAAAGAAAATGTTAGATTTGTTGAAAACTCAATTTTCATTGGTATGGCATCATAATTTGTGTATATGAACTTAAGATAAATTCTAGAAGCTAATAAAAGTTCAAACTGGTAGGTCGTTTGGTAATAGGAGTTATCTATAATCGAAGTCTCTGGACTTAGAGTGGAAACCACACTGGGGGTAAGGATCAAAACAAAATTTCTTGACGAATGTTCGTATTTTAAAATTCATCTTGTTAAATAGTGTGCTTTTTTATGTTTTTCTCTTCATTACAAATAAGATCAATGCATGATACAAATATTTAGTACATATATGTGGAATGCCCGAAAATTGTTGGGAATATCCGAATTACATGTAAGTACTTCCGATAAATTAAAAAAAATGTAAAACTTGTCGAAAACTCAATTTTCATTGGTATGGCATCCTAATTTGGGTGTATAAACTTAAGTTAAATTGTGCAGGCCAATTAAAGTTTAAAATGGTAGGTCATTTGCAAAA
This sequence comes from Alopecurus myosuroides, assembly GCA_028641055.1. Classification (NCBI taxonomy): domain Eukaryota; kingdom Viridiplantae; phylum Streptophyta; class Magnoliopsida; order Poales; family Poaceae; genus Alopecurus; species Alopecurus myosuroides. The sequence goes on along the minus strand of CM054060.1, from coordinate 178,729,997 downwards.
GGGGGCTGTAACATCCCTGATTTTTGGAAAGTCCAAAAATCACTAAAAATTGAAACTTTTTGTTTTCATGATTAAGCAAGTCACCAAAACCCAATTAAAAGGAGGAAATAAAAGAAAACAATATGTAATTAGAATAAAGAATCCAAACTTCCTCTATTCCACAAACCCTAAAGTCATTCCAAAATAAATATTTCTACATAAATAAAATATTTCTTCTTAAGCAAACCCTTACACCAAACATGTTTTCAACCCAATTATGATTTTGAAAATATTTTTGATATATAAAAACTAGAGAATTGTTATCTCTAATATTTTCTTCTTGTCTCTAAAAAGGGTTTCACTATTATTGATAACCCCAAAATAGATATAAGTTGGATCCTTGTTTTCCAAATGTTATGTCAATCAACAAAATAATATAGTGCTATAGAAATAAATTGTTTATGAAAACAAGTAAGATACTTTGAGAAAACAATGTTTTCATTTGGGAAAACCTTTCTGCTTTTACTAAACCCCATTTCCAAATTTATTAAATAATTCTTTATGTTTGAAATATAACAAAAGGATACTAATTGTGGTTTCACTAATATGTTGAATATATACAATATGAAAGTTGCTAAAAGGGTCTTAGAAAACAATAGTTGAACCATAGAAAATATTTCTAAAAATTGTTTTAATCATATAAAAATTAATGTTTTCTATTATGTGACTATCATTGTTTCTTCATATTTTAAAATCATAAAATATGAAAACCATTAAAAATGATTTTGGAAAATGTCATTTGATCACATTGATGTCTCTGATATTTTATTCAACCAATAATTTTTATTTATATAATTGATATTTTTTAAAATGGCATTAATAGGCTATTAGTGAAATCATTTTTATTTCAAAATATAAAATAGCAAAACAAGTGTAAATGATTTTCAAAAATGATATTTGACTTATATAATGTCTCTTCATTTTTGTAAAACCCTTTCTCAAAATTAAATTGGATTTTTCTATTAAAAATGCTATTAAGTCACTTTTAATGAATTATTCAAATTTCCAAAATTCAAAAATAAAATATGATGTTTTGTTTCCAAAAATGGTACTGTTAAAAAGTATTTGAAATTTCAAGAATTTAGAATTTTGTTTCATGTCATTTGGATACTTAAAACAGAAGTTATTAAAGATTTAAATAAACAGAAATTAAAAGAAAAATATCGATGACGTCACGCATGACGTCATCATTTTCTTCCTCAGAAGGAAACTGCCACAGCCGTTTCTGCTGTTTGATTTCTCGCCGTGATTGCTCCCGAATGAATGCCCCATTTGATGCACCGTTTCCACCCCCTTAAAGCCCCCTCTCTCCTCTCTGTTTTCCCTCTGATCCCCTTTCATTTCATGCCCCCAGGACCCGTATATTCCTCGCCGGAGTTTACTGTTTTCACCGTCGTGCAACATCGATTTCGGCCAAACGAGTGAGACCCTGCCGCCAATTTCTGGCCTACCTTTTCGATCTCGCCCGTGCGTATGCCCTGAGACCCCTTTTGATTTTTTTTTGCGCAGGGAATCCACGAGTGCGAGCTCACCGGGGACTTAGTCACCGTCGTCGCCTCGGATCTGCTCACCATCGTTGCTCTCCGTACAATCTATTCATTGACAACACAAAACCAAATAAACAAGCATCCTAACAAACAAACATACAAGTGTAGAAAACATACATAACAACTAACATATCAAAAGGGGCTTAACCAAGTTGGTTAGGACAAGGTCTAGGTTTGAGTTGAAAGATTCATTCTCTAGTGGTTTCATTCTTGTTAAGGAAATTCCAATGGTTTACATGGGAAGGGCTAGGTTGAGTTATGTATAAAACTAACTTTATTATAACCATACTTGTCGAGGAAGTTCCAAGAGTTCACTTAGAATAAACATATTACTTCTTCAACTAAAGTAATACATGCAAACACTTGGTCATATTCACCTTCAAAAATATTTGAGTGATTATGTTAGTATTTTCCATTGTGGTTAGGGTAGGTCTACTAACTTCATCATCAAAGGGAAAATATTACTAAGTCTTGGGTTTTCCATTTGGGTCAATGGTTGGACAAAAATAACTTGTTATTCTTCAACTTGTATGGATTGCTTCTAGTCCTCATGTGATTGCCTTCTTGAAGATCATCATCATGCCATCTAAGTTGTTTACTTCATTGGTGTGGTGCTTCTCTTGGTCTTGATAGTCTTCATGGTTTTCTCACTAGTTGTTTCCCAAGTAGTGTGGTCACAACTAAGTGTTTTATTTAGCAAATGTTAAAATATCACTAAGTCAAAATAGAGGAGAAATGAGACAAGAGGATAGAATGGGAGGTGTAGTCTTCTTCTTCATTTCTTCATGTACATGCACTTGATGGAGTATGCTTCAGATTGTTATGGAGCCTAAGTCATTTCTTCAATGATCTTCCTTGTTTCTCTTCATGTTGCACCAAGTTGAAAGTGAAGAACCTTCTATTTCTTGAGTCTTGTTTTCCATTTGCTAACTTGATGGATTCTTGAAGCAAGAATAGGGGGAGTGGACAAGTAGATAGAAAACTAAATTTCACTACTTGGTACTATATGTGATTGACACATTCTAAGGACTTGGCTTGGCTCCAAATAGTCATAACATCAAGGGATAGATGATGAAAATAATTCCTAAGACATGGTAAAGATGGATGAATCACTAGATTGGGTTTTTGGTCAAAAACACATGGCCATGGTCCAAGGAGGTCCAAAATGGTTGGCCAAGGTTGTTTCTGGTTCAAGGTTATCAAATGGAACAATTTTGCTTAAGGAACTATATTGAAAATATTTATAGAGATTAATCTATGTCAAAAATACTCAAATAGACAACTAAATTCTAAATTCAATTTTAATTTGTTCAATTATTATTTTGGGACAGAGGTTATGAAAGTACACATCCTAAGGTTTCCAAATATATTTTATTTACAATTTTTGGATTTGTAGAATTTGAATTATGCCAAATTTCATCAAACAAGCATATTTGAATTTGAACAGTTTTAAGTTTGTCAAATTTAAATTTGGCCAGTGCCAAAAGTTTCTAGATGTCAAGGGCTTTTCAAAAAGTCCAAGATTGCTAAATTTGACCTTATGGATCAAAAGATATGATAGATCTAAGATTCAGGGACTTTTCTGCAAAACTGCTAATCATTCCAGCGGGACAAATAATTTGAATTAAGGGCTGGCCACACGACATGCTGTGATTGGCTAGGGGTGCTGACTGTGTGTCTACGTGGCAAGCTGGCTGGGCGCGCTGACTGTGCAGGTATCATTAAATCTAGAGCATTGGATCTAGATCCAACGGGGGCGTACCCCTTCGGGCGAGATATAATCCTAGCCATCCCTCATGATCCAACGGCTGAGGGGGAAACAGAAGCTCACCGTGGTTCTGTGCTCGCCGGAAAATGGCAGACGGCGGCACTGGCGCACGGGCGTGGACGGCGGCGAGGCTACGGCGGTTCCCGGCGGTAGGAGAGGGCACGGGGGGGCTCCGCGCAGCACGACGGACACGCTAGTGACCACGAGGTGGCTTCTCGGGCTCGACAGCAACGATGGTGAGCAGATCCGAGGCGACGACGGTGACTAAGTCCCCGGTGAGCTCGCACTCGTGGATTCCCTGCGCAAAAAAAATCAAAAGGGGTCTCAGGGCATACGCACGGGCGAGATCGAAAAGGTAGGCCAGAAATTGGCGGCAGGGTCTCACTCGTTTGGCCGAAATCGATGTTGCACGACGGTGAAAACAGTAAACTCCGGCGAGGAATATACGGGTCCTGGGGGCATGAAATGAAAGGGGATCAGAGGGAAAACAGAGAGGAGAGAGGGGGCTTTAAGGGGGTGGAAACGGTGCATCAAATGGGGCATTCATTCGGGAGCAATCACGGCGAGAAATCAAACAGCAGAAACGGCCGTGGCAGTTTCCTTCTGAGGAAGAAAATGATGACGTCATGCGTGACGTCATCGATATTTTTCTTTTAATTCCTGTTTATTTAAATCTTTAATAACTTCTGTTTTAAGTATCCAAATGACATGAAACAAAATTCTAAATTCTTGAAATTTCAAATACTTTTTAACAGTACCATTTTTGGAAACAAAACATCATATTTTATTTTTGAATTTTGGAAATTTGAATAATTCATTAAAAGTGACTTAATAGCATTTTTAATAGAAAAATCCAATTTAATTTTGAGAAAGGGTTTTACAAAAATGAAGAGACATTATATAAGTCAAATATCATTTTTGAAAATCATTTACACTTGTTTTGCTATTTAATATTTTGAAACAAAAATGATTTCACTAATAGCCTATTAATGCCATTTTAAAAAATATCAATTATATAAATAAAAATTATTGGTTGAATAAAATATCAGAGACATCAATGTGATCAAATGACATTTTCCAAAATCATTTTTAATGGTTTTCATATTTTATGATTTTAAAATATGAAGAAACAATGATAGTCACATAATAGAAAACATTAATTTTTATATGATTAAAACAATTTTTAGAAATATTTTCTATGGTTCAACTATTGTTTTCTAAGACCCTTTTAGCAACTTTCATATTGTATATATTCAACATATTAGTGAAACCACAATTAGTATCCTTTTGTTATATTTCAAACATAAAGAATTATTTAATAAATTTGGAAATGGGGTTTAGTAAAAGCAGAAAGGTTTTCCCAAATGAAAACATTGTTTTCTCAAAGTATCTTACTTGTTTTCATAAACAATTTATTTCTATAGCACTATATTATTTTGTTGATTGACATAACATTTGAAAAACAAGGATCCAACTTATATCTATTTTGGGGTTATCAATAATAGTGAAACCCTTTTTAGAGACAAGAAGAGAATATTAGAGATAACAATTCTCTAGTTTTTATATATCAAAAATATTTTCAAAATCATAATTGGGTTGAAAACATGTTTGGTGTAAGGGTTTGCTTAAGAAGAAATATTTTAGTTTTATACATAACTCAACCTAGCCCTTCCCAAGTAAACCATTGGAATTTCCTTAACAAGAATGAGACCACTAGAGAATGAATCTTTCAACTCAAACCTAGACCTTGTCCTAACCAACTTGGTTAAGCCCCTTTTGATATGTTAGTTGTTATGTATGTTTTCTACACTTGTATGTTTGTTTGTTAGGATGCTTGTTTATTTGGTTTTGTGTTGTCAATGAATAGATTGTACGGAGAGCAACGATCTTTTGTGAAGAGAGTGTGATATCTTCACCAACTTCAACAAGGCAAGTAACACATCATCAACTACCCATTATTTTCTATATCTGCATTGATAGGAAATTTTTACTAAGTTATGTTATGCTATGCTATTATCCTAGTAGTGTGTAGCCATCTCTTTTACCCTTGTTATTTGATAGCCTTAGAACTTACTAGATGCTATGCAAAGTTACAAATTGTTTTACTAGATGTTGAGGAAAAATTCTAAGTATAACTAATAAATAAACCACCTGGGTGGAAGTGGTAAGACTGGTTTATGTTGAGTGTTGCCTCAGGGCCCTTATCTAAGGGTTATTCCACTTGAGGTTGTCACTTGCGGATGGCCACCCAGGAACAAAGAGATTACTATGTCCCTCTAAATCTAGTAGCTTCCCGTGCAGCCTTTTGACATTATGGGCTCTGTCTTGATCAATTAAGTTGTGAGAGTTCGGCCCAGGCTTGACAAGCAGATGTAGCAAAATTATAGGTGGAACGGGTCATGCCGGTGGGTTTGAATTCTTCTTCTGAAAGATGTCGTCTCAATTCTCTCCTTTCCATGATGCACTCCGGGTGTATAGGATGTTTGGGCTAATTGAAGACAAAGGGTGAAAGTGCACAACCTCTGCAGAGTCAACAAACTAAGATCTTAGCCGTGTCCCCGGTTATGGACAACTATGAGCAGCTGGACAAGGATTGACGGAAGAATCTCATCATCAATTTCAATAAGTAAAATTTTGACCAAGTGAAGAGTATTGTGGTGCTTGGATCTTAATCCAATGTTGCCACCCTTTTGAAAAGAAAAGTTTGTTTTACAAAAGTGATAGGAGAAAACTGGCTTTATGCAAACTTAGCCAAAACTCCACTCAGCCAAATAAGCATGTAGTATTAGTCTTGCCATTTATATCCACCATAGTGTTACTTGCCAATACATTAAATTGTATTGACTCCCTTGTGGCTGCATATTCCATATTGCAGATGTTTCTGAAGACGAGTGAGGATTTCGTTTAGGATCTCGAGACTATCGCCAACATGTTTTCCCTGTGGCACATGAAGAAGATGGGCTCAATGTTGTACTATGTTTTCCGTTGTATTTCTTTCTTCTCTGCTAGTCTTCTAAGACTATGCAAGTTGTAATCCTATTTTGTAAAGACTGGATCATGCGATGTAATAGAATTTGATGCATTTGCATGATATTTCATTTTGTACTGTGGTGCTAGCAATTGATCCAGGGACTAGCAGGTATTCCATCTTTATTAAAAGTTGGGATGCTACAAAATGGTATCAGAGCACTGTGTTGCCTGTAGAATTCGAGATTCCAATCTAATGAAAATAGACTACCCACAAAAATTTCTTTTAAGGGTGGTAGCCCACCCAGTTGTTTTGGAATCCAATTACCCAAATCTTTCTTTCTAACCTTCCCAAATCTCGGGACGAGATTTCTTTTAAGGGTGGTAGTCTGTAACATCCCTGATTTTTGGAAAGTCCAAAAATCACTAAAAATTGAAACTTTTTGTTTTCATGATTAAGCAAGTCACCAAAACCCAATTAAAAGGAGGAAATAAAAGAAAACAATATGTAATTAGAATAAAGAATCCAAGCTTCCTCTATTCCATAAACCCTCAAGTCATTCCAAAATAAATATTTCTACATAAAGAAAATATTTCTTCTTAAGCAAACCCTTACACCAAACATGTTTTCAACCCAATTATGATTTTGAAAATATTTTTGATATATAAAAACTAGAGAATTGTTATCTCTAATATTTTCTTCTTGTCTCTAAAAAGGGTTTTACTATTATTGATAACCCCAAAATAGATATAAGTTGGATCCTTGTTTTCCAAATGTTATGTCAATCAACAAAATAATATAGTGCTATAGAAATAAATTGTTTATGAAAACAAGTAAGATACTTTGAGAAAACAATGTTTTCATTTGGGAAAACCTTTCTGCTTTTACTAAACCCCATTTCCAAATTTATTAAATAATTCTTTATGTTTGAAATATAACAAAAGGATACTAATTGTGGTTTCACTAATATGTTGAATATATACAATATGAAAGTTGCTAAAAGGGTCTTAGAAAACAATAGTTGAACCATAGAAAATATTTCTAAAAATTGTTTTAATCATATAAAAATTAATGTTTTCTATTATGTGACTATCATTGTTTCTTCATATTTTAAAATCATAAAATATGAAAACCATTAAAAATGATTTTGGAAAATGTCATTTGATCACATTGATGTCTCTGATATTTTATTCAACCAATAATTTTTATTTATATAATTGATATTTTTTAAAATGGCATTAATAGGCTATTAGTGAAATCATTTTTATTTCAAAATATAAAATAGCAAAACAAGTGTAAATGATTTTCAAAAATGATATTTGACTTATATAATGTCTCTTCATTTTTGTAAAACCCTTTCTCAAAATTAAATTGGATTTTTCTATTAAAAATGCTATTAAGTCACTTTTAATGAATTATTCAAATTTCCAAAATTCAAAAATAAAATATGATGTTTTGTTTCCAAAAATGGTACTGTTAAAAAGTATTTGAAATTTCAAGAATTTAGAATTTTGTTTCATGTCATTTGGATACTTAAAACAGAAGTTATTAAAGATTTAAATAAACAGAAATTAAAAGAAAAATATCGATGACGTCATCATTTTCTTCCTCAGAAGGAAACTGCCACGGCCGTTTCTGCTGTTTGATTTCTCGCCGTGATTGCTCCCGAATGAATGCCCCATTTGATGCACCGTTTCCACCCCCTTAAAGCCCCCTCTCTCCTCTCTGTTTTCCCTCTGATCCCCTTTCATTTCATGCCCCCAGGACCCGTATATTCCTCGCCGGAGTTTACTGTTTTCACCGTCGTGCAACATCGATTTCGGCCAAACGAGTGAGACCCTGCCGCCAATTTCTGGCCTACCTTTTCGATCTCGCCCGTGCGTATGCCCTGAGACCCCTTTTGATTTTTTTTGCGCAGGGAATCCACGAGTGCGAGCTCACCGGGGACTTAGTCACCGTCGTCGCCTCGGATCTGCTCACCATCGTTGCTGTCGAGCCCGAGAAGCCACCTCGTGGTCACCAGCGTGTCCGCCGTGCTGTGCGGAGCCCCCCCGTGCCCTCTCCTACCGCTGGGAACCGCCGTAGCCTCGCCGCCGTCCACGCCCGTGCGCCAGCGCCGCCGTCTGCCATTTTCCGGCGAGCACAGAACCACGGTGAGCTTCTGTTTCCCCCTCAGCCGTTGGATCATGAGGGATGGCTAGGATTATATCTCGCCCGAAGGGGTACGCCCCCGTTGGATCTAGATCCAACGCTCTAGATTTAATGATACCTGCACAATCAGCGCGCCCAGCCAGCTTGCCACGTAGACACACAATCAGCACCCCTAGCCAATCACAGCATGCCGTGTGGCCAGCCCTTAATTCAAATTATTTGTCCCGCTGGAATGATTAGCAGTTTTGCAGAAAAGTCCCCGAATCTTAGATCTATCATATCTTTTGATCCATAAGGTCAAATTTAGCAATCTTGGACTTTTTGAAAAGCCCTTGACATCTAGAAACTTTTGGCACTGGCCAAATTTAAATTTGACAAACTTAAAACTGTTCAAATTCAAATATGCTTGTTTGATGAAATTTGGCATAATTCAAATTCTACAAATCCAATAATTGTAAATAAAATATATTTGGAAACCTTAGGATGTGTAATTTCATAACCTCTGTCCCAAAATAATAATTGAACAAATTAAAATTGAATTTAGAATTTAGTTGTCTATTTGAGTATTTTTGACATAGATTAATCTCTATAAATATTTTCAATATAGTTCCTTAAGCAAAATTGTTCCATTTGATAACCTTGAACCAGAAAAAACCTTGGCCAACCATTTTGGACCTCCTTGGACCATGGCCATGTGTTTTTGACCAAAAACCCAATCTAGTGATTCATCCATCTTTACCATGTCTTAGGAATTATTTTCATCATCTATCCCTTGATGTTATGACTATTTGGAGCCAAGCCAAGTCCTTAGAATGTGTCAATCACATATAGTACCAAGTAGTGAAATTTAGTTTTCTATCTACTTGTCCACTCCCCCTATTCTTGCTTCAAGAATCCATCAAGTTAGCAAATGGAAAACAAGACTTAAGAAATAGAAGGTTCTTCACTTTCAACTTGGTGCAACATGAAGAGAAACAAGGAAGATCATTGAAGAAATGACTTAGGCTCCATAACAATCTGAAGCATACTCCATCAAGTGCATGTACATGAAGAAATGAAGAAGAAGACTACACCTCCCATTCTATCCTCTTGTCTCATTTCTCCTCTATTTTGACTTAGTGATATTTTAACATTTGCTAAATAAAACACTTAGTTGTGACCACACTACTTGGGAAACAACTAGTGAGAAAACCATGAAGACTATCAAGACCAAGAGAAGCACCACACCAATGAAGTAAACAACTTAGATGGCATGATGATGATCTTCAAGAAGGCAATCACATGAGGACTAGAAGCAATCCATACAAGTTGAAGAATAACAAGTTATTTTTGTCCAACCATTGACCCAAATGGAAAACCCAAGACTTAGTAATATTTTCCCTTTGATGATGAAGTTAGTAGACCTACCCTAACCACAATGGAAAATACTAACATAGTCACTCAAATATTTTTGAAGGTGAATATGACCAAGTGTTTGCATGTATTACTTTAGTTGAAGAAGTAATATGTTTATTCTAAGTGAACTCTTGGAACTTCCTCGACAAGTATGGTTATAATAAAGTTAGTTTTATACATAACTCAACCTAGCCCTTCCCAAGTAAACCATTGGAATTTCCTTAACAAGAATGAGACCACTAGAGAATGAATCTTTCAACTCAAACCTAGACCTTGTCCTAACCAACTTGGTTAAGCCCCTTTTGATATGTTAGTTGTTATGTATGTTTTCTACACTTGTATGTTTGTTTGTTAGGATGCTTGTTTATTTGGTTTTGCGTTGTCAATGAATAGATTGTACAGAGAGCAACGATCTTTTGTGAAGAGAGTGTGATATCTTCACCAACTTCAACAAGGCAAGTAACACATCATCAACTACCCATTATTTTCTATATGCATTAGTTGATTTTTGAGTAGTATGCATTGATAGGAAATTTTTACTAAGTTATGTTATGCTATGCTATTATCCTAGTAGTGTGTAGCCATCTCTTTTATCCTTGTTATTTGATAGCCTTAGAACTTACTAGATGCTATGCAAAGTTACAAATTGTTTTACTAGATGTTGAGGAAAAATTCTAAGTATAACTAATAAATAAACCACCTGGGTGGAAGTGGTAAGACTGGTTTATGTTGAGTGTTGCCTCAGGGCCCTTATCCAAGGGTTATTCCACTTGAGGTTGTCACTTGCGGATGGCCACCCAGGAACAAAGAGATTACTATGTCCCTCTAAATCTAGTAGCTTCCCGTGCAGCCTTTTGACATTATGGGCTCTGTCTTGATCAATTAAGTTGTGAGAGTTCGGCCCAGGCTTGACAAGCAGATGTAGCAAAATTATAGGTGGAACGGGTCTTGTCGGTGGGTTTGAATTCTTCTTCTGAAAGATCTCGTCTCAATTCTCTTCTTTCCATGATGCACTCCGGGTGTATAGGATGTTTGGGCTAATTGAAGACAAAGGGTGAAAGTGCACAACCTCTGCAGAGTCAACAAACTAAGATCTTAGCCGTGTCCCCGGTTATGGACAACTATGAGCAGCTGGACAAGGATTGACGGAAGAATCTCATCATCAATTTCAATAAGTAAAATTTTGACCAAGTGAACAGTTTTGTGGTGCTTGGATCTTAATCCAATGTTGCCACCCTTTTGAAAAGAAAAGTTTGTTTTACAAAAGTGATAGGAGAAAACTGGCTTTATGCAAACTTAGCCAAAACTCCACTCAGCCAAATAAGCATGTAGTATTAGTCTTTCCATTTATATCCACCATAGTGTTACTTGCCAATACATTAAATTGTATTGACTCCCTTGTGGCTGCATATTCCATATTGCAGATGTTTCTGAAGACGAGTGAGGATTTCGTTTAGGATCTCGAGACTATCGCCAACATGTTTTGCCTGTGGCACATGAAGAAGATGGGCTCAATGTTGTACTATGTTTTCCGTTGTATTTCTTTCTTCTCTGCTAGTCTTCTAAGACTATGCAAGTTGTAATCCTATTTTGTAAAGACTGGATCATGCGATGTAATAGAATTTGATGCATTTGCATGATATTTCATTTTGTACTGTGGTGCTAGCAATTGATCCAGGGACTAGCACAAAAACACAGGTATTCCATCTTTATTAAAAGTTGGGATGCTATAGGGGCTATATGGCATAAATAATAGAGTGGAAACCTCACTGTGGGGTAATGATCGAAGCCAATGTTCGCGACAAAATTTTGTATTCTCCAATTAATTTTGGTGACATGCATTGTATTATCATTAAAACTGTACAATGTGATTCAAAATATTTTTCTCCTCCTTACGAATAATATTATCGATACATGTATTTCCTATATATTTTTTAATAACGGAAAATAAAGAATTGTGTTCTATACTTTCCAAGAATCAATAGAACATTGTCGCATAGGGTATCATTTTTATTATATATAAGCTGGAGGTCAATTGTACAACCCAATATGATTATCGTGAATCGTACCCACGTACATGATGCTTATTAAAGTTAAATTAAAAATGAAAGGTCACTGTTTGGACGGTCCAAATATTTACTTGTTATATTTTTTAGTGTTTTTTACCGTCAAACCGTGTCCGTGCAGTTGCGGTGATGTGTGGAGGGGGCGTGTGCAGTTGCCACGGCGCGTGGAGAGGTGCATGCGCATGGTAGCGTGGTTGTGTGAACAAAAAGTGGGCCATACTTTGCAATTTACTCTAACAGTTCACTAGTACTCTTCTTCGTCTTCCTCCCAATAAAACCACATTCCCCTCACAAACAACATTACTCACTCTTTCTTCAATTGCATCCACTTCCTCATCTTCTCATCCACCCATGGGGAACGCACCATCTATGGATTTCTACGGACCCATCACCGATGATGGGTTATAGACGACGGAACCAAAGCACGTCTGTGCCTATGGTACTACGTATTTGAACGTGTTGTACAGCAACGAGGCGGCGACTATGAATCACATGCTGGGGAAGTATGAAAAATGGCTCAGCCGTATGAAGTACAAGATGGTGGGACTCGACCTTGAGTACACAAGGTGGAAAAGCGATGAAAGGTCGGGTTAGAAGTTGGCCATCATCCAAATCGTCGTGGAGCAGGAGGTCCTCGTGTTCCACTACTGCAGGTATGGATACTTCCGGGATTGTAGTTATATAATCGCGGTCCAACATGCACCCCCTCACTGCGTTCGGTACGTGTCTGATGTCTGCATAGCTGTTGGATCTGTATGTGTTCCTCGTGTAGGGTTAATGTGAAATGACAGTTGAAGTTTGTTTAGTCTATTACGTACTAGTGTAGAATACCCCAATGTTTTTCTCCATGAGATTATCGACACATCTGCATCGTACATGTTGGCATCTTTGGATTGTAAAAACTTAATATGAATTTTGTAAGATTTGAAACCTTAGAATTTTTTACTATGGTTTTCCTTTGGATCAAAGGAATGGTGTGATACGTCATAAACGTATCCTTAATTTATGATGTTCCATGTTATTTTCATGCCATTTGCTACATGTTTTCCTTACACTTTATTTCATTTTTATCGATTTCTTGGGACTAACCTATTGAGAAGAGAAATCACAGATCCAGTTCCTATTTTCTGCTGTTTTTAGTTTCATAAAAGTTGTTCTGGAAATATTCTCGGAATTGGAAAATTTCAAGCCCGGAAGTCTTAGAATTCCTGAAGGTTCCACGGAGTCTCGAAGAGGCCCGGAGGGGGCCACACTGTGGGGACCCCAGACTAGCAGTCCGAGACCTCCAGTATGCATACATTCACGATCCCATGATCAGTTAGTCGTGAACAACATACTTGAGTTGGCATTGTAGATTACAACATCCACTACACGAATACACGGCTTACACAACTGGTCACTTGACTCAGTTGAAAACAACTGCCACGCAGGACAGGAACACACACTAAAAACAGCGGAAGACTACAAAACATACTCGTGGTAAACCCAAGTAACGCCTTGACTACCTACAGGCTACTGACTCGGAGACGTTCCTAGTTCGTATAGCCGTCAGCGACACCATCTTCTTCAGGTTCTCCGGGTTTCTGCTCAAAGTCTGGCTAAGACTATAGCCAGGGACGAAACCAATATGAGTACGTTTGAATGTACTCCGCAAGACACCCCAAATGAAAGCTAAACATGCAAGTATGCATATATATAGGTGGTACGAAGGCTTTAATTAGGGTTCAACTAGCTATGATGAATTTAAGACTCATCATAGTTGCACAAGTTTTATTTTTCTTTGTTGAAGAAGATACTTCAAAAGATATTTCATTTCTCTTGTAGATATAGCATGTCCACAAGGTTTTGATAAAACATTCTAAATAAAGAAAACATTTCTCTTTGCAAAACTTCTTGGAAAAACAAATCTTTAAGATCATCATTTATCCTGTACCTCAAAGGTACAATCATTCCCTTTCAACGTACCTCCCAGGTACAATTCCAAAACACTTTCCATCTTTTTGAAAACATTGACACAATGTTAGCTACATGGCCATTCAACTGTCCATATCCGAGGACGCGGCTATTCTGAATAGTTTTACTCTACAGAGGTGTACACATTCGACAAGATCCAGACATCCGCCGTGAACAACCACGGACTGTCCGCGACAGTATGCAAACATCAGATAACTGGTCCTAACCATCCACTATGTCTGCGCTAGTAAATGACTACCTCTTCAACTGGGTTTGTTCTCCCCGGCACCGAGTGAGTCAGCCGTATCGATCCGGTTTCCCCTGACAACACACAGCCATGGCAGGAGACCCAATTTTTGCAACCGGTGGCGAACTTAATCCCCACACTCTGAATGTCCCATTTCTCCCTCCTGGTGACAATTCGGTTCGGGGGACTCTAACCCCTATAGCACATTGAGGTAGACACGGACTAACACCAACAAGCAATTATCTAGACCCCGTTCCCATATTGAGGTAATGTGGCAGTACGGCTTGGTTGTCCGGCGAAGACTAGGTTATGTGTCATTTTTGGAAAACAAGTCTAAAACATTTCCTTCTTCACAAACCTCCCTCGGACAAGGTCCTACCTTTCCTCGGGGTTTTTCCAAGCTTTTGCTTTCCAAAAACATCAAATTAAAAATGTCCACTAGGGGACTTAAGTAAAAGAGGTGGTGATATTAAAATATCTAAAGGGCTTGGTAACACCAAGATTATAAAGTGGATATAGCATAATAGATACACAAAATAGATAGTGGTATAGTCCACTTAAAAGAATAGTTTTTTAATCCAACTTTTGTAAAACTTCAGAAGTAAAACATGCATGATAGATAATGATAAGTAAAACAACAGCAAGCATTTAGAGTGGCTTGCCTTGGCACTGGTCTTGGTCTTGCTCTTGAAATAACCAAGAGTTGCTATAAAAACCTCTCCGGGAAATAATACCGTCTTCGTTATCTAACGCCGTAAACTCGAAAAGGAAAACACCCAATAAGAACCAAACAAAGGCAAGCACTTTACAAAAAGTAAACATACAGCAAGCATTTCATGAAACAAGTACACTCACAAACAATGGTACTAGGGTGCACACCATTAAGCAAAACATGCACAAACAACACACATGAATAGCACTAGAATTGAAGTTATGGATCCTCAACCAAAATGGCATGAGTCCAGTGGGTGTGCCACTCTCATAACATGCCCAAATAAGGTTAAATGACTCTCTGGTCATTCATGAGGATGAACAAAATAACAAGAAAACAACCTAGGAATACATACACATGCATAGGAAAATATTATCAAGCGATACTACAAGCCCCTAGTAACACATGCTCTTCTAAACATGGAGAATTAATATAACCAGTAGCTAAGCAACCTAATAACAGAGACAAAACAATACCAAACATGTCCTGGCATCACTCAACTCATGAAAATAATCATGGAGCAAAAATACTAATAAAACTAGAGATGCAAAAAAGGGCCATTTAGACATGCATACATGCATAACCATAATGGATCACCAAACATGATTTATTATAACATGATGGATAAGTAAGATGGCATCCAAATGTCGCACCCTGATTTCTAGGGGATACTCACCGTACGAACTGGATAGCAGATGCTTGGATTATGGGGCATAACTGCTCCCACGTCCCAGCTTCCTGGTACGCCTGCGCTTATGCGCGACAACACAAGCCCTGCTATTCCATCGTCGATGTAAACTATCCACTAGAGATCAAAGGCACTTCCGTCGACGTACTTCAAACCATACACACATGGTACGTCAACGGCGTTGAACAGCTGATATCACAACAGATCTCTACGACACAAAAGATTGAAATAAGTTGCAAATGGCTCTAATTAGAGCAGAGATAGCAAATACAATCATTCAGAGGACACATGTCCCAACAATACATCAGTACATCACAGCGGAAGCATTCAACATGTCTGAGTACAGACAAGAACCAAATAGGCCTAAGAGGCCGGAAACGAAAAGACGGAGCCCATCCACGAAGTCTTGGATCCTGCCCGGGTCCGCTATCTACTCGTCAGCAGTCTCGTCGTCATACTCCACGTAGTAGCCACCATGTAGATCCTCGGAAACGTCTTCTGCGTAAACCACAGCCCCAAAGGGGTCAGTACACCAACGTACTGGCAAGCAAGACTCACAGTTCACCAAAGTGTAACCCGTCAACACCAAGCACAGATTCTTTGGGTTCAACGGAAGGAAGGGGATATAAAAGATGCTGCAACTGGCTGCTCTACACAACTACGGAAACATACTACAACTGCCGGCTAACAGAAAGGAGATAAGATCGAGGATTGTAACCAACTGAAAGATAACTTCAAACAAACCCATCCTGGATCTCGCCCCTTATCCAAAGAAGCAATCCGAGGATAACTCACATAGTTGTATTAAAGGTGGATCAAGTTATTGTGTCATCAGCCTATTACTAGTCAAGTTATTAATCATTGGGTGTAACATGTTTGATCATTATGTTTAAGTTGTCCTGAGTACTTGTTAGCCAGTACTTTCACCAAGTAATCCATAACCGCGGAAAACACGGCTTCTCGAGAAGATTATCCCTGTAGGGTTGCACCAATTTGGCCGTACACTCATGAATATCCCGCCAGATGGGATTCCTCCCACCAAGCGGGGCACTCAACACAACCAACCATTCTTCGCATCAAGCCCAAAGAACCTTGGGCGCACGGCTAATCAAGCCCCGAAGAAAAGTGACCCTCATAGCACTCTAAGACCGTGTCCCCCTATATGCTGACTACGAAAGTTCCACCCTGGCCTGGGCTCGCAAAAACATGCATGCGGCAAATGGAAAACACGAACTAAATGAGGTGATTTGGACGAGATGCGAATCAGGTCAAGTTGAGGGGGGCGCCCATACTCGCTTCCCAAATGCGGGTAGTGCGCTCATCATGGATCAGTAGACAAGACCCTTTTCCTATTAGGGTCGACACTAGCAGGCTTCAAAACCTCTCATGGGCCTCCTGCCGGTGCCTTATCATCAAATTATTATTTAACAATATCATTAACATGATTGATTGATTAACATCGAGCCCCCAGAACATAATGAAATAGTAACAGAAAGTAACGGGTAACAGACTCGAGCAATACAACCTAAGCATGCTAGTAAGACACGGGCTCAAACAAAAGGTTATGGGTATGGAGGTGAGGCAGTATCAGGGTTAAAGGATTCATGTGATAGGTTCGTAACAGAAACAACTACTACTAAGGCTAGCAGAAAATAACAACGGAAAGTATCGGTAACCAATGTTGAAAGGAACACAGTGGTTCATGTGAGTGATAACTTGCCTGCAAAACCCAGTAGCCTGGTACTGAGCTAACTCCTTAGAAGGGGTGTCGAAAGTATCGTCGGTCTCAACGTCGTCGTGTATCCGAGAAGAAGCAAACAAACAAGGCAGAAATATAAACAATCAATATCAGGGCATTGTGCACAATCAAAGATGATGCATGTCAAGTTAATGGGTGCATCAAAATAAACTAGTTGACAAGATAGAAACAGGATTAAATGGACCCATATGCAATTGGATTGCATATGGAAAGCCCATGAATTATGGTTGAATTAATTGTTTTACAACTAATCATCATATGAAAGTGGATTAGCATGATGCATGGATGAGGAAAACAGCAAAATAACAACAATAGAACCAAATGGAAATAAGGCTTAACAAGTTTAGAAATTCATTTATTAAGTGTTGGAATTTTGGTTACTTAAAGGTGTCACACAAGCATTTGTTGTTTTCACCAATTTTAATTGTTCAAAATAGATAACGAAGTTCATATTTGAAAAGAAAACAAGATTTTAGTTGGAATACATGTTTCACTTGTTGAAAAAGGATTCCAAATAAAGTATTTATGAATTAAACAAGTTTAAGCAAGAATTAAATGAATTTAATTCAAACATGAACTTATTTGAATTTTTATTTGGGCAAAACATTGAGTGAAGTTCATATTTGAAAAGTTTATACTTTTGTGGTTTGAAAACATATTTTATATGTCCCAAAAGAATTTGTTTTGATCAAGTTATAAATTGAACAATATTAAATGATTTAAACAAGGTTTAAATCATTTAACCAATTTTAATTATTCAAAACATGAAACAAATTTTATATTTGGAAAGAGGGTTTAATTTTGCATGGAAAACATATTTCATTTGTGGAAATTGGATTTAAAATGAGCAAGTTATTATTTTGGCAATTTTAAATGCAATAAATAAGAAACAGTTGTTTTCAGCAATTTAAATTATTCAAAACAGCAAACAAAATTTATATTTGGAAAGTACATGAAAAATTGATTGGAAAACATATTTGGTTTGTGAAATTTGGAATTTTTATGGACAAGTTATGAATTTGCAAATTTAAGTGATTTAAACAAGAATTCAAATGTTTCACCAATTTAAAATATTCAAAACAGTAAACAAATTTTATATTTGGATAGATCATTTAATTTGGTATTGAAAACATATCAAAAATGTTGGATTTGGAGTTAAAATGATTTTATTATGCAATTTACAAAATATAGTGCAAATCTGCCATTTTTTAGTGAAACAGGGACTTGGAAAATAATTTGCAGGGGCTATAATTAATTACCAGGGGCCTAGTTGTGAATTCGTGAAGTTGCTGTGACCAAATCTTTGCAAAAATAAAAGTTTGTTAATTGTGCAGGGGGTGGGATTCGATCCCCCCACCTCCTGCTTGCGCTGGGGGAACCAAACCAGTGGGCTGGTGTTTCTCTGTTGGTAACCGAAGGGGCATCGGTGGGGTTAAGCTGTTGCTCGCGCTTATGTTTCTGAATCCTAACTGAACACGAACACGAACAGGTACATGCAGCGATCGGAGGGGAGGACGCCATGGCGGCTCTTGCTAGGACGCCGTGGGCTCGCCGGAGAGGGGGCGGCCAAGGGGGGAATGGAGAAGGCGAGTGGGGGGAGAGAAGCGATGGGGGGCGGCCTCACCTTGGGGTTCGATGGAGGAGGGAGTCGGGCGGATGCAGGGCAGCGACAGGGCTTGGCCGGCGGCAAAAGCTTCACGGCGGCGGCGCTACCATTCTCCTCGAGCTCAACGAAGGGCGGGAACGTGGACTAGGAACCACGGCGGTTCCATTCCCGCCGCGAGACCACGAGGAGGAGGCTTACATCAACGGCGATCGCCGGAGAGAGAGGGACTCGGTGGTGAGGATGTTCAGGTTCAGTTGGGTGTTGAAGTTCAGAAGAATAGAAAGAACAGAGGGGGCTCGGGGAAGAGGAAGAAGGGATCGGCGGCGCAGGGAGAGGGGCTCTAGGGTTTCTAGGTCTTGCAGGGCTCGGGGTAGGGTAGATATAGGACCTCGAGCGTGTACGGCGTGCCATCGGAAGGGGGAGGAGGCGATCATGCGGTGATGGATGTGTTCGTACAGAGCTGACCTCAGCCAGAGGTAGGTGACAGCGACAGGAAGAGGTACTGGGCTTCAAGGAGGTGGGCTTGGGGTAGGAGAGAAAAGGAGATGGGCTGGCTGGTTATGGGCTGCTCCCTCTCCTGCTTTTTATTATTTCTGTTTCATTCTTTTTTTTGTAGAAATAGGTTTTGGAAGAAAATGAATAGGTTTTAGCTTATTAAAATTTCCAGAAAATTTAGGTTAAGTTATTTAGAACATTAGCAACAAATGCAAAGATTGGTTTGCCAAAAGGTGACATTTAAAATAATGTTTGTATTGGAAACCAAATTGAATGAATTTTCAATATTAAACAAACCTTATTTAAAACAACATTTTTAAAAGGGTTACCCCTAAGATTTAAAGTGATTAAAGATTTCATTTGTTTGGTGAATTCCATGGATTCAAATGGGTAATGATTTGAAATACATTTGGTTTGAAATTGAGGTGAAATAGAATTAATTGATTGGACTAATGGTTTGATTAAAACCAACAAATTAAGGAGTTATTAACATGGAATAAAATGGAACAATTTGGTTGTTTTCACTTGTTATTTTTATTCCAAAAATTGTAACAGAACAAGTATGAAAACATTGTTTGAATAAGGTTTGAATTTGAGTTGTGAAAACAGTGGAAAACAAATGCAACAATTTAGAAACAAATGCAAACAACATGGAAACAATATGATGACATGATGCAAAACTTAAATAAACATGCAACAAACATTCTAAGGGGATGGTTTTCATACTTGGGCTGTTACAAAACGCCCCCCCCTTGAAGGAATCACGCCCCGAGATTCCTACTGAGAAAAGAAAAGATCCGGATACGTCTTGGAAAGATCCACTTGAGCTGTGACACGTGAAACACATCGTGCACATTGGATAGTTTAACTAGAAGTTGGAAACAATAGGAATTCCTGGCAACTCTTCTGGAAAGATATCAGGGAATTTTGGAAACCACCGGAACAAAATTAGTAGAGGTATAGGTTTTGTATGGAGGGTGTAGCTGGATAGAATTTGATTCATTTGGAGAATAGAATATCTGTAATAAGGGTGGAACATAGTTATTGACATCAATGCAACACTAAGAATGACATCAATGCCAGAATCCGCAACATGAGAGTAACGAGGAATATGTGGCCTCCCATTAGGATTTGATTTATGTGACTGAACTTGGAAGTCAACATGAGTGAACAGAGTTTTGATTGCTTAGTGGAACCAGAATTGGGTTGTATGTTGTGGAAAAGATTGTTGACACAAAGGAATGTGATGCTCCGGTATCAAATAACACTTTAACTGGATAAGAGTTTACGAGGAAGTTTTGATTAGACGCCGGTAGAAGAATTGAAGTGGAAAACAACAACAAGATTTCAACGGAAAGGATGTTGAGAAGAACAGGATATCAACATCGGGGAAAACGAGATCAAAACTCCTGAGGTACTACGGAAAAACCCATCCGGGCTTCTAAAGGATCATTATCTACTGCTTAAGGAATAGAGGATCTGCTTCCGAGGCTTACACGCCTCCGTTCTCAATCGTGAGTAGGCAACATGATAAATCATGTCACAACCACCTCCATTCCTATGGTCTAGTAGATATAAGCATCCTAGAGAAACCAGAATTCGTGAAATCCTAACTTGAAAGTTTAGATGAGAAGGGAAAACAACGTTACACTTCCTTACCAGAAAAGGGAGGGTGTGTGGGGAAAGAAGAAAAAGAACAGAATTCCTACTCTCACGTTTCATTTTTCCTATATAGCTACAAAATAGTTTCTAGACTCAACTGCGACCAGTAAAAAGGGATCCTACAGGCAGACAGGCTCTGATACCATTTGTCGCACCGTGATTTCTAGGGGATACTCACCGTACGAACTGGATAGCAGATGCTTGGATTATGGGGCATAACTGCTCCCACGTTCCAGCTTCCTGGTAGGCCTGCGCTTATGCGCGACAACACAAGCCCTGCTATTCCATCGTCGATGTAAACTATCCACTAGAGATCAAAGGCACTTCCGTCGACGTACTTCAAACCATACACACATGGTACGTCAACGGCGTTGAACAGCTGATATCACAATAGATCTCTACGACACAAAAGATTGAAATAAGTTGCAAATGGCTCTCATAAGAGCAGAGATAGCAAATACAATCATTCAGAGGACACATGTCCCAACAATACATCAGTACATCACAGCGGAAGCATTCAACATGTCTGAGTACAGACAAGAACCAAATAGGCCTAAGAGGCCGGAAACGAAAAGACGGAGCCCATCCACGAAGTCTCGGATCCTGCCCGGGTCCGCTATCTACTCGTCAGCAGTCTCGTCGTCATACTCCACGTAGTAGCCACCATGTAGATCCTCGGAAACGTCGTCTGCGTAAACCACAGCCCCAAAGGGGTCAGTACACCAACGTACTGGCAAGCAAGACTCACAGTTCACCAAAGTGTAACCCGTCAACACCAAGCACAGATGCTTTGGGTTCAACGGAAGGAAGGGGATATAAAAGATGCTGCAACTGGCTGCTCTACACAACTACAGAAACATACTACAACTGCCGGCTAACAGAAAGGAGATAAGATCGAGGATTGTAACCAACTGAAAGATAACTTCAAACAAACCCATCCTGGATCTCGCCCCTTATCCAAAGAAGCAATCCGAGGATAACTCACACAGTTGTATTAAAGGTGGATCAAGTTATTGTGTCATCAGCCTATTACTAGTCAAGTTATTAATCATTGGGTGTAACATGTTTGATCATTATGTTTAAGTTGTCCTGAGTACTTGTTAGCCAGTACTTTCACCAAGTAATCCATAACCGCGGAAAACACGGCTTCTCGAGAAGATTATCCCTGCAGGGTTGCACCAATTTGGCCGTACACTCATGAATATCCCGCCAGATGGGATGCCTCCCACCAAGCGGGGCACTCAACACAACCAACCATTCTTCGCATCAAGCCCAAAGAACCTTGGGCGCACGGCTAATCAAGCCCCGAAGAAAAGGGACCCTCATAGCACTCTAAGACCGTGTCCCCCTATATGCCGACTACGAAAGTTCCACCCTAGCCTGGGCTCGCAAAAACATGCATGCGGCAAATGGAAAACACGAACTAAATGAGGCGATTTGGACGAGATGCGAATCAGGTCAAGTTGAGGGGGGCGCCCATACTCGCTTCCCAAATGCGGGTAGTGCGCTCATCATGGATCAGTAGACAAGACCCTTTTCCTATTAGGGTCGACACTAGCAGGCTTCAAAACCTCTCATGGGCCTCCTGCCGGTGCCTTATCATCAAATTATTATTTAACAATATCATTAGCATGATTGATTGATTAACATCGAGCCCCCAGAACATAATGAAATAGTAACAGAAAGTAACGGGTAACAGACTCGAGCAATACAACCTAAGCATGCTAGTAAGACACGGGCTCAAACAAAAGGTTATGGGTATGGAGGTGAGGCAGTATCAGGGTTAAAGGATTCATGTGATAGGTTCGTAACAGAAACAACTACTACTAAGGCTAGCAGAAAAGAACAACGGAAAGTATCGGTAACCAATGTTGAAAGGAACACAGTGGTTCATGTGAGTGATAACTTGCCTGCAAAACCCAGTAGCCTGGTACTGAGCTAACTCCTTAGAAGGGGTGTCGAAAGTATCGTCGGTCTCAACGTCGTCGTGTATCCGAGAAGAAGCAAACAAACAAGGCAGAAATATAAACAATCAATATCAGGGCATTGTGCACAATCAAAGATGATGCATGTCAAGTTAATGGGTGCATCAAAATAAACTAGTTGACAAGATAGAAACAGGATTAAATGGACCCATATGCAATTGGATTGCATATGGAAAGCCCATGAATTATGGTTGAATTAATTGTTTTACAACTAATCATCATATGAAAGTGGATTAGCATGATGCATGGATGAGGAAAACAGCAAAATAACAACAATAGAACCAAATGGAAATAAGGCTTAACAAGTTTAGAAATTCATTTATTAAGTGTTGGAATTTTGGTTACTTAAAGGTGTCACACAAGCATTTGTTGTTTTCACCAATTTTAATTGTTCAAAATAGATAACAAAGTTCATATTTGAAAAGAAAACAAGATTTTAGTTGGAATACATGTTTCACTTGTTGAAAAAGGATTCCAAATAAGTATTTATGAATTAAACAAGTTTAAGCAAGAATTAAATGAATTTAATTCAAACATGAACTTATTTGAATTTTTATTTGGGCAAAACATTGAGTGAAGTTCATATTTGAAAAGTTTATACTTTTGTGGTTTGAAAACATATTTTATATGTCCCAAAAGAATTTGTTTTGATCAAGTTATAAATTGAACAATATTAAATGATTTAAACAAGGTTTAAATCATTTAACCAATTTTAATTATTCAAAACATGAAACAAATTTTATATTTGGAAAGAGGGTTTAATTTTGCATGGAAAACATATTTCATTTGTGGATGCAATAAATAAGAAATAGTTGTTTTCAGCAATTTAAATTATTCAAAACAGCAAACAAAATTTATATTTGGAAAGTACATGAAAAATTGATTGGAAAACATATTTGGTTTGTGAAATTTGGAATTTTTATGGACAAGTTATGAATTTGCAAATTTAAGTGATTTAAACAAGAATTCAAATGTTTCACCAATTTAAAATATTCAAAACAGTAAACAAATTTTATATTTGGATAGATCATTTAATTTGGTATTGAAAACATATCAAAAATGTTGGATTTGGAGTTAAAATGATTTTATTATGCAATCTACAAAATATAGTGCAAATCTGCCATTTTTTAGTGAAACAGGGACTTGGAAAATAATTTGCAGGGGCTATAATTAATTACCAGGGGCCTAGTTGTGAATTCGTGAAGTTGCTGTGACCAAATCTTTGCAAAGATAAAAGTTTGTTAATTGTGCAGGGGGTGGGATTCGATCCCCCCACCTCCTGCTTGCGCTGGGGGAACCAAACCAGTGGGCTGGTGTTTCTCTGTTGGTAACCGAAGGGGCATCGGTGGGGTTAAGCTGTTGCTCGCGCTTATGTTTCTGAATCCTAACTGAACACGAACATGAACAGGTACAGGCAGCGATCAGAGGGGAGGACGCCATGGCGGCTCTTGCTAGGGCGCCGTGGGCTCGCCGGAGAGGGGGCGGCCAAGGGGGGAATGGAGAAGGCGAGTGGGGGGAGAGAAGCGATGGGGGGCGGCCTCACCTTGGGGTTCGATGGAGGAGGGAGTCGGGCGGATGCAGGGCAGCGACAGGGCTTGGCCGGCGGCAAAAGCTTCACGGCGGCGGCGCTACCATTCTCCTCGAGCTCAACGAAGGGCGGGAACGTGGACTAGGAACAACGGCGGTTCCATTCCCGCCGCGAGACCACGAGGAGGAGGCTTACATCAACGGCGATCGCCGGAGAGAGAGGGACTCGGTGGTGAGGATGTTCAGGTTCAGTTGGGTGTTGAAGTTCAGAAGAATAGAAAGAACAGAGGGGGCTCGGGGAAGAGGAAGAAGGGATCGGCGGCGCAGGGAGAGGGGCTCTAGGGTTTCTAGGTCTTGCAGGGCTCGGGGTAGGGTAGATATAGGACCTCGAGCGTGTACGGCGTGCCATCGGAAGGGGGAGGAGGCGATCCTGCGGTGATGGATGTGTTCGTACAGAGCTGACCTCAGCCAGAGGTAGGTGACAGCGACAGGAAGAGGTACTGGGCTTCAAGGAGGTGGGCTTGGGGTAGGAGAGAAAAGGAGATGGGCTGGCTGGTTATGGGCTGCTCCCTCTCCTGCTTTTTATTATTTCTGTTTCATTCTTTTTTTTTTGTAGAAATAGGTTTTGGAAGAAAATGAATAGGTTTTAGCTTATTAAAATTTCCAGAAAATTTAGGTTAAGTTATTTAGAACATTAGCAACAAATGCAAAGATTGGTTTGCCAAAAGGTGACATTTAAAATAATGTTTGTATTGGAAACCAAATTGAATGAATTTTCAATATTAAACAAACCTTATTTAAAACAACATTTTTAAAAGGGTTACCCCTAAGATTTAAAGTGATTAAAGATTTCATTTGTTTGGTGAATTCCATGGATTCAAATGGGTAATGATTTGAAATACATTTGGTTTGAAATTGAGGTGAAATAGAATTAATTGATTGGACTAATGGTTTGATTAAAACCAACAAATTAAGGAGTTATTAACATGGAATAAAATGGAACAATTTGGTTGTTTTCACTTGTTATTTTTATTCCAAAAATTGTAACAGAACAAGTATGAAAACATTGTTTGAATAAGGTTTGAATTTGAGTTGTGAAAACAGTGGAAAACAAATGCAACAATTTAGAAACAAATGCAAACAACATGGAAACAATATGATGACATGATGCAAAACTTAAATAAACATGCAACAAACATTCTAAGGGGATGGTTTTCATACTTGGGCTGTTACACCAAATAACAGAGGAAACAACACCTAGACATGCTAGTAATGTCAAAATAATAATCTAACCAATGCCTCCAAAATTAAGCATGCAAATAACCACTTATGGCAGAAAATCATCTAAAACTATGATAGCATGACAATTTGATCTTGAGCTCACTCAAGCATGCAAGCAAGTATAATATGGTAAAATAACAGTAGCCATGCTATGGAAAACCGTACTAAAGCATTTATTCAAGTAGTCATAGCAATATGAAGAATAACATAATTTAACCTATTATTACTAGGAAAAACACCCTATGAGAATAAAACTATAACAAACATGATTTTTCACACACAAGACCTAACATGATAGTGTCACACTCAAAACACATATCAAACATGTACTAATAACCTACACATGCTAGGAACCAAATTTATAGCAAGAACATAATAACACAACAATTTATCAAGTCATATCAATAATGGACAGAAAAAGGACTATTTACTAAATAATGCACCAATCGTATTATATAACTCCTAAAATCATGAAAATCTAGTATAAGGTGCTCTTAGTCACTATCAGACCAACACAAGTGGATTCACATCAAAAATCATCACCAATAAAATTAAACAATTCACAGAAGTGCTCTCTGGCCTAAAACTAACATGCATGTAATTTTCAATCAACCACTCAAGTCAACACAAGGTTAACTTCCACAGATAGACATTTTCAAGGGCTACTCAGAACAGTTGAGTTTTCATGTTTTGGGTACATAGAACTCAAGTTATTAAAGAAATGGTGTTAATGAGTGTCTCTGCCATTTATTTTATATCTCCTAAAATATACCACAGAATCCAGATCTACAAGTTGGAGGTGGTTAAGATTTTGTAGATCTATAACTTTGATTTTTAGTTTGGCAAGATTCACTTGTTAGAATTTTTGTTTCGATTCAAAGTAAACAGGAAGAAACAGATCTGCAGGAAAAGAATTCAACCTGCGGAAAAAAAACGGCAACGGGCCAGATCTGAAGAAATCGGGCCGCACAGGGGCAGGCCGGCCCGCTGGCCAGTGCGCGCGCGGCGAAGCGGTACGCGGCCGTCAGATCGCTGATCGACGGCGGAGATTAGAGGAGCCCCAGGTTCAAACCGATCCGTCGGATGCAGATCTGATGGCGGTGAGGAGGCCGCGTCGCACCCGACCGGCGGCGACCAAAATACACGGAGGATTCCCCTCCGGCCGCAGCAGCTGAACGTCCAGCTTGCCGCTGGGAGATTGAAGACCCTCCTTGATACGAGGGCTTCACCAGGAGGCTCAGCGTGACGAGGCGCACCCTCCTCGCCCACTGGCGTTTGGCGGGAGCATCCAGAACAGGGAGGCCGGTAGGGATTTGCGGCTGGCCATCAAAGCGATCGTGGAACTGGAACCTGCGAAGGATCAAACACAAAATAGAGAGGGGCATGAGGTTCCTGAGATCAGAGGGGTGCCTAGAGAAGAAACGATAGGAGAGGGGACATCCTGTGGTGGCGGTTCGACGTTTTCGAGCTCCGCGGCAAGGTCTTGACTGATTCGGCCAAACAAGACGGAATCCAAGGGGGTTTTGATGCTGAGGCTCGATTAGGAGGGAGAGGAGGTGGGTAGAAATGTTTCAATCAAATATTATGGCCCGGAGGAGGCTCTCATCGGAGCTAGGCGGACCTCGCCCACGGCGGCCATGGCGGCTCGCTTGCGGGCATCAACTAAGTGAAAGAGCTTTACTGGTGGGTGGAGCATCACAAGGGGACCCTCCAGGAACCGATATAAGGCGAGAAGTAGGTTTTAAGAAAGCTGGAGCTCGAGCTCCCACCTTCCACCCGCAGGTGTTCGACAGATAGTTGAGGGAGAAGGAGAGTGATCTGGGGGAAGGGAGGGGCATGGGTGTACTCGCGAGGACCTCTTGAGGCTAGTTGACAAGGCCGCAAAGCTCGGCATGGTGCCCAGGTGTTGGAACACGAGCGACGGGGCGAGGGCGTTCTGGGCATCACGGCCAGCGCACGGTTAGGGAAGAAGGAGACAAGGAGAAGGAAGGGTGCTTCACCAGAGTGTTCACGGGTGTGAGAATAGTCTCCTGGCGCGATGGTTTCTTCTAGGATGGATGGTGGTGAGAGAGTGATATGCAGGGGTGATCAAGTCTTTGTCCATCGGGTGGTGGCTGAGCTAGGGAGAGAGAGGAGCAGGTAGACCATGTCCAGGGTGTTAGAAGACTAAATTCCACTGTCCAGGTGCAGGAGAGAGGAGGGGAGAGGGTGAGAATAGTCCAGGATAGGCCTGCTCTCAACAGTGACTAGAAATACCAGAAGTGGTTTCTTTTGCTTGTTTTCACCAAAATTTTTAATGGAATACATATGAACTATCATGTCCATTGGATAGGGGATGAAAAATGGAGTCTAGGGGTGGTGGTCTCAAGCTTTTGTAAAAACATTTCTTTCACAAAATTTTGGGAATTCAAAAATGGCAGAAACAGTTTTTAAATGTTTTCTCCAAAATTTTCGACACAACTTGAAAATGTTTTTTTTGTAAATCAGTCCCAAATAACCATAGGCATGTTGGGTAATTTTTCCAAGATTTTAAGAAATACTTTTCTTCACAAAATATTTTAAAATCCATTTCTGGCCTTTTGGAAAATGGAAAATAATAAATACTAAAATGTTTTTAAAACAAATATTTTTGAGTTGGGAAGAGAGAGTACATAATATAGATCTCAAAAGTGATTTTTAACAAGCAAATATTTTGAAAATATTTGAGACACCAAGTGGAAAAAGGGTGAAAACAGGAGTTTATTTAATAGGCTAAAAACCAAGAGAGAAGAATAATTAAATGGCCATTGGAAAATAAATGGACCATATGGAGGTTATGTATAGGTAATGGATATGACAAGGGATGGTTCATTGGGCCTGCAAACAATAAGGAGTTATTTGGGGTAACATGGAAAAAGTGCTTCATGATAAAGGTGATATGATCATTATTTTTGGGGATGCCTTCAATAGAACTTTGATAGATGATACCAAAGGGTTTCAATATCCAAGATAACACCATGGATAGATAGCATAGACATATACAATGAGATTTATGATGGTGCATTGATGATTAGCTCAGGATTTGCCATAGAAACATGTCTCCAAAGTTGGAAGTTTTTAGGAAACAGAAGATGATATGGGCATGTGATGGTGATATGATATTGATGCTTGATCTTGTTATAAATAGGTTTTATATTATCAAAACAACACACATTAATCAACAAACAAAAATAAATACTTCAAGCAAACACAAGATAAGATCACACAACAATGCAGATAAAATAACAAGACACACTAGATCACTCAAACAACTGAGTTCTTCAAATTAATTTCCAGGTGTTTCTCTCAAGTGTTAATTTTAGGTTGTAATCAAGACATACCATGACAAGAGGATTTTATAAAGAGGTTCAGCTCAAAAGTTTTTATTTCCAAAAGAATATAATTGAGGTAAAAACACAGGGGTAACATAGTCCCCTCTTATTGCTTTTGCAAAAGAAGGAAGTGAGAGGGAGTTTTTGAAATAATTGCAAAAACATCTTGGTTGAAAACAGGTTGGAGATGATTAGCTCCAAAATACCTTTCATATAGTTTTGGAAATTATCTTTTGTTTCTCAAAACTTGGCCTTTGGGTTTCTTATCAAATCAAAACATTTTCCAAAAGGTTTTTGTCAAAAGAGTGTAATGGATGAAGAGGATAAGCTTTCTTGTCATGACTTGATTACAAGGGTTGTGTTTTAAGAAAGTTAATGATCATTGGTTTTAATGTCAGGTCTTAACAAACACAAACAAAACACAGTCAACAAGCAAACAGAAAAGAAACACAAGCATTAGTCAAATATATCAAAATGTTTTTGTTGGCCCTAATTTTTTGGGTTATTGAAAACAAGTTTTTTTCTGTCTTCCAAAAATTGGGCTGTTACACACACCATTGGGTGGCGGGCCCCTGGCGCGCCATGGGGTGGTGTGGGCCCCTCGGGCGCCCACCGCCATCGCCCTTTCGCCTATTTATTCCCCCTGATGTGTGAACCCTAAAAATATACCACTTTTCAAAAAAAAACACCCAAGGCCGCCGTCACCGTCAACCCGAGATCGGGAATGTTTTGGAGTTCTCTCCGGCACCCTGTCGGGAGGGGAAATCATCACCGGAGGGCTCTACACCACCATTTCCGCCTCCGGAGTGATGCGTGAGTAGTTCATCCTTGGACTACGGGTCCATAGCAGTAGCTAGATGTTTGTTCTCTCCTCTTTATGCCTCATGTTTAGATCTTGTGAGATACCCTACATGATCAAGATCACCTTATTGTAATGCTACATGTTGTGTTTGCTGGGATCCGGTGATTATTGAATGCTATGTCTCTACATTATCTCCGTGTGTATGTTATTTATGATCCTTCATGTTCTCCGTTGTTATTAGATGCTCTGGCCAAGTAGATACTAGTAACTCCAAAAGGGAGTATTTATGCTCGATAGTGCATTCATTCCTCCTTTGTATATGTGCTCGAGTGACACAAACGTGACGGATCGAGGATGTGTTGTTGCCATTAGGGAGAAAACAACAGTGTTTACATGTAACATCCCTGTTTTGCTACAATAGGGTTTGTGGTGTTGAGTTCATGGCATGGCATGCATGAAAATTTTGAACAAAGTTTTACATTGAATTTAAATTAAAACTTGCCCAAAAACCACTTAAAGTGGTCACCCAAAATTTGTTCTTAAAATATTTTCAACTTTGGAAAAAATAACAACATGGTTTTGTTGGAAATTTTACAAGGTTTCCAAAACTCATTTTTGCAAATTTTTCTATTTGCAAAAAGGTCCTCAAAACATTATTTTCTGTTATGTTTTTAAAGAGAAAAGGACTTCTTTGTAAAATTCAGGAGCTTCTGGGGGTTTTCGCGAAATGTGTCTTGTCTTCTTCCTCCCGTCAAGAGACAAGAAGGCAGCTCGCCGGAGCTGCTGCCACACATCTGCTGCCCCCTGCTTGCGTGGCTAGGTTCTGGAGGAAGCTCTTGGCGCCCTCTCTCTCCCTATCCCCTCCACTCGTGTCCTCCCTCTCTATAACCCATCCACGATGCAAACCCTCCCCCTGCTCCGTTCGGCCGCCGCTGAGTCCGGCGATTGCCGCCGATTTGAGCCTCCCCGCGCCCAACGTAGCTCCCCACGAGGTTCTCTGGGCCGCCCTGAGTCTCCCCATCAAACGACGCTTGCCGGGATGGCCTTCCCCGCGCGAATCGACCCCATCTTCCCCGAGTCCGGCTGCCGGCTGCCGCGCTCGATGCCTCCGTTCTCGGCCTCCTTCTCCCTCGCTGTTTGCCTCAACACCATCACAGTGAGCTTATGAACCCGCCGATGGTCTCCGCTTTCTCTCTATCCCTCTGAAACTTCCGGTCGCCGTGCAACTGTGGCCGCCGCCGCGCCGTCGCTCGCCCCCTAGGTTCCCCTCCACCTCCTCTAGCTTGTGGTATAGTTTGATTTGGGATTTGCACGCGGAATTCGTCGAATTTGAAGATCATCTGTGAGAACCGAGTATGGTGATGTCACCATTGCGTCACTATGATGTCACAATCCTGTTTTATTTGTTTTCCAGAAAATGATTAAATTACAGAAAATGTTTAATGATTGTAAAAAAATAACTAATGTTTTATTAATAAGAAAAATAAAATGAAAGTATGGTTTTGCTCAGAAAAATGTAATCTACCCAAATATGTTATTTTCATATATGCTTGACAAAGTTCAAAAACGACCATTTATTTAATGTTGTTTATTCATTTAAAAATAGAAAAATATGTCTTTATTCACTAAAATTAGAAAATTACAAGTTATATACCAAATTGCTCAAAATGACAAATGCAACCTGTTTATGATGTTTACAAACTCATTTGAGCACTTTAAATTGTACCCACTTCCAGTGTTGTCCGAAGTACCCCTCCGGGGTCTATTTCGGGCTAAATTCAGTAAAAATGCTTAACTTTCATATGAACCCTAGCAACCCATCGTACATGATTAGGGATTTAATTAAGTGCATTAACTTTCTCATGCATACATATTGCGCATTGCATCAGTGCCATGATTGATTGTTGTTCTTCTTGTTTCGGTGTTTATTCCCCCTTGGTAGAACGTGACTCCGAAGTGAAGGCCAGCAAATCCAACGGTGAATACTTGATCTTAACCGACAAGTCAAGCACTTATTCCAGAAGATCTTTATCTGGTTTTCTTATAACCAAGGCAAACATAACCTCTTATCTGCTCATATATGTTTTCCAACAACATTTGATTCTCGTAGTTTGCATTCGATTCCAAAGTATTTGATGCTAGTAGATATAGTTCACCTATATACTGCATTGCCTTAGTATCCTGATCCACTGCTCCTAGCCGCCATAGATTTGCTTGTGCGCATCGCCAGAGCCTCATACCTGCTTCGCTTAGCTTTACATGCTTGTTTACCTCTGCTCCATCCGGTTGATGGATCAGAGCTACGATAACCTAGTATGATATGATGATGTGGTAAGATGAGCATTATGTGGTTAACTTGACTAAGGCTTGGACGGGAGGCCACTTGGGAAGTGGTTGTTCGTTCCGTACTTGCCAACTCTAGGAGTAAGGTCGGGCGCAGAAGCCAAGGCTGAGCGTACAACCACACGCGATGGCCATGAGCCTCGCCGACCGACTAACTTAGCTGGCTTTATCCATGAGTCACGTAGTTTGAGATTTCCATTCGGCAACGCAAATAAAACCTTTTAAAGGTATTGAAAACAAAATGCTCCGCTAGGGCGTGACCGGGGCCAAGTGATGGACGTACACAGATCTTGACCCCGCCTCACAGAGACATGTGCCGTCAGGAGGATGGCCAACTCCCTATTGACGGGGTGGCCCTGTCTTGGGTTGACTCATGGATAGGGTCGGGTAAGGTAAAGGTCGTGGCTGACCACACTCTGCCGGCACATCGTCGGAATTGTTCCAATAGCTTGGCATTAAGAGTCGGTTGGTACGTGTGGGTAAAGTGTACCCCCTGCAGGGATAAATCTTTTCGAGAAGCCGTGTCTGCGGTTAAGGACAACTTGGTGGAAGTATTTTGGCCATAGATAACTTGAACATGGCGTAAAAGATGTTGACAAAGCATGGAGGCAATAGATCAAGGGTGCCTCCTCGGAGATGCCGAGAGGGGTGATCCTTGTAGCATGTGAGATGCTGGGGAATGATGTTGGTGGATTCAAAAGATGATGATCACAGTAGTGAGTTTCTCATCTGTTTTGAAAATGTTCTATGAGAATTTCTATTCGTCCTCGATTTGGAAAATAAAGATTGTTTTACGCAAATCAGCCTTCATAAAACCCTTTCTGAAGATAGCAGATACATAATAGGTTAACTAAGTCTTCTTGAGTACCTCCCGTACTCAGGTTTTCTTAATTTTGGTTCAGGTGAAGATCTCACGTCGGTGGTGATTCAACGTGGACATTGTCGAGTAGTTTGGGGTTCCTAGGTAGCAGCCTGGAATCTATGGGCTGGGACGTCGCCTTATGTTGCGGCCTCTTAGGCCTTTTTGGTTCTTGTTGATTAGCAACATAATTAGCGTTCCGTTGTCTGATGTAATGTTGGGTCTTGTGACCTCTGCCTGTAAGCTATACTCTAGTAACACCTGTTTAATACAGCTTCCATGTTTAGAGTACTGCTTTGATCGGTTGTTGGTTTCGAGCTCATCGTTATACAGTTTTGGCTATGCCTGCATAGTTGTCGCAGTCGAGGGGTTGTGGAGCCGATGATCCATGTCTGAGCCCGCCTGCCGATGTGATTCGGCCTGGGGCTAGGTAACCCCAGTAACCCTCGATTGTTGTTGCACTTTCTGGACACATAGCAGCTCTGTATAGATTTGGTCCCGTTTCCTTCAGTTTTGTTCAATTAGTGGACACTTTGGTATGCATAGTTGGTTATGACTAGCGTGAACACAAGGAGTAGTAGTACTGTGGTGATCCGGCCTGCGTGCCGATGAATCCGGTCTGCCTGCCATTGTTTGTTGCGGCCGGGGCTTGTAACCCTGAAGCCCTTGTGGGTCCATGTCTAGGATCACAAAACAGTATGTATATCTATGGGTCCGGGGTCGTGACATTACATTCTTTACATTACACACTTTGCTTACTACGATTATCTGTTGCTTGCAACTTAATACCCAAGGTTTGTTCGGATGATATTCTGAGGGTGGATTATTAGTCATAGATGCATTTGGATGACGGTCTATGAGTCTTGTTGTAATGCCCGCATGAATCACATAGTAATCATCATGTCATGCATGTTTCATTATCTATTAATTTCCCAGCTGTAATTTGTTCACCACACATGTTATCTATCTTTTATGGAGAGACAACTCTATTGAACTGTGGACCCCGGTCCATTTTCTCATACTGATAATACGACCACTGCAATTACTGTTTTCACATTGTTTCCTCTGTTTTCACACTTCTATTGATGTTTTCACATTATTCTCATAATATTTTCCACACGGTACATTTAACCTCTTTGTTATCAGCAAAACTAGTGAGATTGACAACCTCACTGCTTCGTTGGGGCAAAGTGAATTGATTGTGATGTGTAGGTTCCACGTTGCTTCTGAACCGGTAGTACGCCCTGCCACCTCATCTGCATCAACATTTGGATGTTGCTTCTTTCTTCTACTGGTCGATTCAACCTTGGTTTCTTACTGAGGGAAAACTTGTTGTTGTGCTCATCACACCATCCTCTTGGGGTTTCCGGGGAGGAAGAGAATTTATGCAAGATGAGTCTCTCACTTCCAATCTCTTTACTTTTTTTATTTATGCTTAGTTTATTTTATTTTGTCTTGTTTGCTTCTCTTTATCAAAAACACAAAAAAAATTCTTATCTAGTTGTTGTTTTTATCCTTTTTTTAATCTTGCTAAAATGAGTACTCCTGAGAACACTAAGTTGTGTGACTTTACTGGCACACACAACAATGATTTCATTAGCACACCTATTTCTCCACCTGCTCCTACTGCTGATTTTAATGAGATAAAGCCTACCATGTTAAATATTCTTGTGAGAGAATTTTTCTTGTGTTAGTACTGATGATGTTGCTGCCCATCTTAATAATTTTGTTGAACTATGTGAGATGAAAAAAATTTAAATATGTAGATGTAGATATTATTAAACTGAAATTGTTTCCTTTCTCTTCGAGAGGAAGAGCTAAAGAATGGTTGCTATCTTTGCCTAGAAATAGTATTGATTCTTGGACTAAGTGTGAATATGCTTTCATTGAAAAATATTATCCTCCTGCTAAGATTATATCTTTAAGAAGTAGCATTATGAATTTTAAGCAAGTTGATAATGAGCATGTTTCTAAAGCTTGGGAAACAATGAAATCTTTAGTATAGAATTGTCCCACTCATGGACTGACTACTTGGATGATCATCCAAACCTTTTATGCAGGTCTGAATTTTTCTTCAAGAAACCTTATGGATTCAGCTGCTGGAGGAACCTTTATGTCCATGACATTGGGGGCAGCAACAAAGCTTCTTTATGATATGATGGTAAATTATTCTGAATGGCACACAAAGAGAGCTACAACAGGTAAGAAGGTAAATTTTGTTGAAGAAACCTCCTCTTTGAATGATAGACTTGATGCTATTATGTCTATGCTTGTGAATGTCCATGCTCCTATTGATACAAACAATGTTCTTTTAGCCTCTTTCGTTGCTCAAGAAGAGCATGTTGATGTGAACTCCATTAAAAATAATAATTTCAACAATAATGCTTATAGGAATAATTTTGGTAGAAATAATTATAGGCCATATCCTCCCAACAATAATAATGCTTATGGTAATTCTTATGTTAATTCCTACAACAATAATAAAAGTGTACCCTCTGATCTTGAAAACATGCTTAATTTTTTTATTAGTACACAAACTGCTTTTAATAAATCTGTTGAGGAAAAGTTTGGCAAAATTGAAGTTCTTGCTTCTAAAGGTTATAGCCTTGATCTTGATGTTGATTTTATAAAACTAAGGTTATTCCTCATGATCTTAAAGAAATAAAAACTTTGAATTCCATTCAAATTCGAATTGATGACAATGTTAGGATGTTAGCCGAATTGAATGCTAGATGGGAAAGAGAAGATGAAATAGCTAGAAAGAATAATATAGCTAATGTTTGTAGCATTACCACCACTAGTAAAAACTGAAGCTTATCATGCTATTAAACCTTCTACTATTAATGGTAAAGTAATTTGTGTTGGCAATACTCCCACTTCCGTTGTTAAAAGTGCAAACCCGCTGAAATTGCTAAAAATGTTCCTGATAAAAGTGCTGAAATTTTTAGAAACATGGGAAACAATGGTCCCATTACCTTTGATAATAATGATATTGACTTTGGTGATTGCAACATAACTGAATTTATTAAGTTCCTACAAAATCTTTCTAGTTTTCCTAATGCTAGTGCTATGAATATGGCTTTCACAAAACATATTACAAATGCTCTCATACAAATTAGAGCAGATGAATTAAGATGTGAAGCCTCTATCCCTAGGAAGTTAGATGATGGTTGGGAACCCATCATTAAAATTAAGGTGAATGATTTTGATTGTAATGCTCTATGTGATCTTGGTGCTAGTATCTCTGTTATGCCTAAAAAACTTTATGATAGGCTTGATTTGCCACCTTTGGAGCACTGTTATTTGGATATTCATCTTGTTGATAATGTTAGATAGAAACATTTGGAGAGAGTTGACAATGTTCTTATTATGGTTAATATTAACCTTGTCCACATTGATTTTGTTGTTATGAATATTGAATGCAATGCTTCTTTTCCAAAAAATTTGGGCAGAACTTTTCTTAGAACTATTGGTGATGTTATTGATATGAAAGAGGGGAATATTAAATATCAATTCCCACTCAAAAAAGGTATCGAACACTTTCCTAGAAATAAAATTAAGTTGCCTTTTGATTCTATTATTCTAACAAATTACAATTTGGATGCTTCTTCACTTGAAAACACTTGATTCCATTTTTTGAGCCTAGCTGAAAGGTGTTAAAGAAAAGCACTTCTTCGGAGATAACCCATGGTTTTATTTTTGCTTCTTTTTCTCTGTTTTCTTTTATTCAAGGGGTTGTATACTTCTGTAGCAACTCCTTTGTATATTTATTTTTATGTATTAGTTGTGCCAAGTAAAGTTTCTAGCGAAAGGTGGAGTTGGTTTTGGATTTTTGCTTAGAAAATAGATTTATGTTGTCCACCGTAAAAAATCGTATAAATTACAGAAAGATCAAAATGACCTGGAACTGTTTGTGCTTATTACTTAGATAATTCCGAAAAAAAATTGTTCTTTACGTTTTTTGATCTGAGCAACGCAAATGCCCCAAAAAAATTCATCTTTACAGACTGTTCTGGTTTTGGCAGATTCTCCCATTTTTTCTTGCATTTTCTCTTTTACTATGTCGAGTGGATTTCTTTGCTTCACGAAACATTAGTGGTTGTAGCTAATGTTTAAAAAGTATGAATAATTCTTGTGAACAAGGATACATGTGAATTTTTTAT
Source organism: Alopecurus myosuroides (assembly GCA_028641055.1). Classification (NCBI taxonomy): domain Eukaryota; kingdom Viridiplantae; phylum Streptophyta; class Magnoliopsida; order Poales; family Poaceae; genus Alopecurus; species Alopecurus myosuroides. Next base: position 178,692,631 of record CM054060.1, on the reverse strand, counting down.
TTTCACTAACCCTCTAATGCGAACTACTTTGAGTGTGGTGTGAAGGAAGTTTTAAAGGGTCAAGAGAAGAGGGTGATATAATATGATCAAGAAGGGTGCAAAGTAAAAACTTGGGGATGCCCCGTGGTTCATCCTAGGAAACTAATCAAGCGTATAATCTTGGGCATGCCCAAGGCATCCCCTTCTTCATCAACAATTTAGCAGGTCACTTCTAGTGAAACTATATTTTTATTGGGTCACATCATATGAAATTTACTTTGAGCGTCTGTTTGTTTTTGTTTTGTTTTCCTTTGTTTTATTTTTTCTTTGCTCCATTAATATTGCTGGAACCTAGAAATCTTTGTGTGGGAGAGAGACACGCTCCGCTTTTCCGTATGAATACTCGTTATGCTCGTATTCTTAGTTTTTCTTCTTCTTGCTTCAAAATTCCTTTTTAGCTCCTGTTTTTCTTGCATCTCTTATTCAGAGCTGTTAGTTTTAGTACAGTTGTGTTAGTACTGTCTTATTTCATTGCTGTATCTCTTGGAGAGTTTTTGTTTAGTATAAATTTCTTGGTGTTGGAACGCAGTAGTACAATTTTCGTGCTTATAACGGTGCAAATAGAAGCTTGTATAGAATGTGGATAGACTTTTTCATGTCATGCTAGATGTTATTTTAATTCTAAACCTAGTGGTTATTTTTGTAGCATGATTTTTCTCAAATAGCTGAGAGTGTTTAATGTGCCATTGAAAGAATCATGAGTTGTTGTTGTCATATTGAAGCATAAATCTGTAGTGTTCTCCTTTGAATGTTTTATTTTGTTGACTTTGCACATGCTTACACCATAATTATGACTACAAACCAGTCACTTATAGCCTCTATGAACATTTAGTTTTTGAACTTGTAATACCCTTTATGCTTTGATTAATGATGTTTTTGTCGCTATGCATGATTATGGCCATTATTGCTCTCTTGATTTGTCGACCCCAATCTTTTGCTAGCCTCCACCTGTACCGAGTATGAGCTCTTCTCCTGCATCCAACTCCCAAAAACCAAAGTTTGCCAAATCTGTCCACCATACCAACCAACATGTGGTATTTAACCACCACTCCAAAGTAAATTTCTCATGTGTGACCTTTAAAACTTTCAAAATTACTCCTGTTTTGTGCTCCTGTTTTTGCTCATGAGGACGTAAATAGAGAATCTTTATCTCACTTGTTGATTGGACTTTCACACCCTGGACTAGTGGCTTCATCTACTTATCCAATTGATAGAAGAGGTGGCAGTGGGGTGCCTAGCCCCTAACTAAGCAACAAATTCTCTTCACTAATTTTGCCCCTAATTTATCATTCAAAGCATAATTGTGTAAACAAAAGAGAAAGAGGGATGACTTTCTACCCACATGCATCCTTCAATGGGAGCCTCTCTTGTGAAGTCTAGTTGGCTTGTGACGTACTGTATTTTTTCTTTACCATTCGTTGACATAAGCATACACCTCTCTAAAAAAATGTTTTCAATACCTCTGTTTAACAAAATAAAAAGATATAGCACATGAGTGATCCCTGCTTCCCTCTGCGAAGGGACTTTCTTTTACTTGCATGTTGAGTCTCCATCTTCTAACTTTATGCACAGTTGAGAGAGCATAGTTGCCATTCTGTGTTTGATATGCATTTGTCCCAAAAACATTATTAATTGATTCATGATGTGTTATTATTTGCTCTCAAATTATATGTTCTAGTCTTCCTCTTAACCTTTGAAGGTGTCCTGGCATTTATGTTTTGCCCCTCTCTTAAGGACAAGCAAAATATCACGTTGCTATGCTTTATCTATGCTTGAAACAAACGTATAACTTTCAAGTGCATTATTATTCATGATATTCTATTTCTGTTACTTTTCATGATGCAAAAGTGATTGCTATGTTTCTTTGTTAAAATTATATCTATCATGCTTGTGTTTAAAGTTCTATGATCTCAGCTATACTTATGCTTTTACAATTTAGATGATCAAGTTTGTGTTGGTAGCATGTCACCTCAGAAATTATGTGTTTTTATCGTTTACCTACTCGAGGACGAGTAGGAACTAAGCTTGGGGATGTTGATACGTCATAAACGTATCCTTAATTTCTAATGTTCCATGTTGTTTTCATGTCATTTCCTTACACTTTATGTTATTTTTATCGATTTCCTGGGACTAACCTATTGAGAAGAGAAACCATAGAGCCAGTTCCTATTTCTGCTATTTTTAGTTTCAGAAAAGTGGTTCTAGAAATATTCTCGGAATTGTAAAATTCGAAGCCCGGAAGTCTTACAATTCCTGAAGGTTCCATGGAGTCCCGATAAGGCCCGGAGGGGGCCACAGGGGGCAGACCATAGGGCGATAGGGTGGTGTGGGCCCCTCGGTCTCCTACCGCCATCGTCCTTTCGCCTATTTATTCCCCCTCATGCGTGAACCCTAAAAATATACCACTTTTCCACGAAAAACACCCGAGGACGCCGTCATCGTCAACCCAAGATCGGGAGGGTTCTGGAGTTCTCCCCGGCACCCTGCCGGGAAGGGAAATCATCACCGGATGGCTCTACACCACCATGCCCGCCTCCGGAATGATGCGTGAGTAGTTCATCCTTGGACTACGGGTCCATAGAAGTAGCTAGATGGGTGTTCTCTCCTTTTTATGCCTCATGTTTAGATCTTGTGAGCTACCCTACATGATCAACATCATCTTATTGTACTGCTACATGTTGTGTTCGCTGGGATCCGATGATTATTGAATGTTATGTCTCTTGATTATCAATCTATCATGTTATCTTCATATGTATGTTATTTATGATCTTTCATGCTCTCCGTTCTTAGTAGATGCTCTGGCCAAGTAGATACTAGTAACTCCAAGAGGGAGTATTATGCTCGATAGTGTGTTCATGCCTACTTTGCATCTGTGCTCGAGTGACAGAGACGTGACGGATGGAGGATGTGATGTTACAATTAGAGAGAAAACAACGATGTTTACATTGTTTACATTACACACTTTGCTTACTGCGATTATCTGTAGCTGCATCAACCTTCGGAAGTTTCTTGTTTCTCCTACTGGTCGATTCAACCTTGGTTTCTTACTGAGGGAAAACTTGCTGTTGTGCTCATCACACCTTCCTCTTGGGGTTTCCTACGAGTGCAAGACCTGCACCATCAAGCATTTTTCTGGTGCCGTTGCCAGGGAGGAAGAGAATTTCTGCAAGGGGAGTCTCCCACTTCCAATCTCTTTACTTTCTTTTAGTTATGCTTAGTTTATTTTATTTTGTCTTGTTTGCTTCTCTTTATCAAAAACACACACAAAATTCTTATTCTAGTTGTTGTTTTTATCCTATTTTTAATCTTGCTAAAATGAGTACTCCTGAGAACACTAAGTTGTGTGACTTTACTGGCACAAACAACAATGATTTTATTAGCACACCTATTGCTCCACCTGCTCCTACTGCTGATTTTTGTGAGATACAGCCTACCTGTTAAATCTTCTTGTGAGAGAAATTTTCTGGTGTTAGTACTGATGATGCTGCTGCCCATCTTAATAATTTTGTTGAACTATGTGAGATGAAAAAATATAAAGATATAGATGGAGATATTATTAAACTGAAATTGTTTCCATTCACTTTCAGAGGAAGAGCTAAAGAATGGTTGCTATCTTTGCCTAGAAATAGTATTGATTCTTGGACTAAGTGTGAATATGCTTTCATTAGAAAATATTATCCTCCTACTAAGATTATATCTTTAAGAAGTAGCATTACGAATTTTAAGCAACTTCATAATGAGCATGTTTCTAAAGCTTGGGAAATAATGAAATCTTTAGTAAAGAATTGTCCCACTCATGGAAAGACTACTTGAATGATCATCCAAACCTTTTTATGCAGGTCTGAATTTTTCTTCAAGGAACCTTATGGATTCAGCTGCTGGAGGAACCTTTATGTCCATGAATTTGGGGGCAGCAACAAAGCTTCTTGATGATATGAAGGTAAATTATTTTGAATGGCACACTAATGGAGCTACAACACGTAAGATGGTAAATTCATTTGAAGAAACCTCCTCTTTGAGTGATAGACTTGATGTTATTATGTCTATGATTGTGAATGTCCATGCTCCAATTGATACAAACAATGTTTCTTTAGCCTCTTTGGTTGCTCAAGAAGAGCATGTTGTTGTGAACTTCATTAAAAATAATAATTTCAACCACAATGCTTATAGGAATAATTTTGGTAGCAACAATTATAGGACATATCCTCCCAACAATAATAATGGTTATGTAAATTCTTATGGTAATTCCTACAACAATAATAAAAGTGTACCCTCTGATCTTGAAAACATGCTTAAATTTTTTCTTAGTACACAAACTGCTTTTAATAAATCTCTTGAGGAAAATTTTGGCAAAATTGATGTTCTTGCTTCTAAAGTTGATAGCCTTGCTCTTGATGTTGATTTTATGAAACTAAAGGTTATGCCTCATGATGTTAAAGAAAGAAAAACTTTGAATACCATTAAAATTCGAATTGATGACAATGTTAGGATGTTAGCTGAATTGCATGCTAGATGGGAAAGAGAAGATGAAATAGCTATAAATAATAATATAGCTAATGTTTGAACCATTACCACCACTAGTAAAACTGAAGCTTCTCATGTTATTAAACCTTGAACTATTAATGGTAAAATAATTGGTGTTGGCAATACTCCCACTTCTGTTGTTTAAAGTGCAAAACTGCCTGAAACTGCTAAAATGATCCTGTTAAAAGTGCTGAAATTTTTTGAAACATGGGAGACAATGGTCCCATTACCTTCGATAAAAATGATCTTGACTTTAATGATTGAAACATAACTGAAGTTATTAAGTTCCTACAGAATCTTGCTAGTTTTCCTAATGCTAGTGCTATGAATATGGCTTTCACAAAACATATTACAAATGCTTGAAGGGGTCGTTGCATAGAAAACAAAAAATTTCCTACGCGGGAGACACCCGAAAGGCCAAGATCTAATCAAGGAGACGAAGTGCAATGGGCAAAGAGAGGGTTAAGGAGAACACATACCCTCGAAGACACAAAGCGTAACGAGATCAAATCTCGTTGTTGGCGTAGTCGTACTCACATCGATCCCGATAGCGAGAAGATGCGCACCGCAATTCGGCGGTGCCTCCGTGATCGGTCACACGTACGGTTGATGACGACCTCCGTTCCCTCGATCCAGCGGGGCGCGGAAGTAGAGGATCTCTCGGAACTCTAGCAGCACGACGACATGGTGGTGGTGAAGAATCCCACGGTCAGGGCTTCACCAAGCCGGAGACCATGGAATTGAGCAGCGGGTGGAGAGGGAATGAGGTGGGCAAGTGTGTGGAGGAGGGAGAGCTCTCACCCTCCTTTTATAGTTAAAGGGGAGGCAGCCAAGGGGTGGATGCGGCCAGCCCATGGTGGTGCCCCCACCTCTTCCCTCATCATGTGAGTGGACACTCCACTCACACCCACTCATTTTTCCATTATTTCCCACTTGGAAAATCCAAAGGTTTTCTTTTAATAAATAAATAAAACATTTGTATTTCTTTATATCTATTTGTTAATTCCATTAAAAAACATTTTCATATAGAACCTCGAATCATTCGTTAATTCTATTAACAACCATTCGACGAAAAACCCCTTGAACTATTTCAATTTTCCCCGAAACATTTCGGTGCTGCTCAAAATATTCTTCGATATTCCGTATCCTCTCAAACGTGTCATCGAACCTTAAGTGTGTCACCCTACGGTTCGCGAATAAGATAGACATGATCGAGACTCCTCTCCGATCCATAATCAACAGCGGGATCTGGAGATCCGTGATGACTCCTATATATTCAACGATGACTCTCGTGATCGTGTGAACCAACAACGTCGTGAACTATTCCCTTTGTCTCGCGATATTTTACTTGTCCGAGATTCGATCATTGGTATTAACCATACCTTGTTCAATCTCGTTACCGACAAGTACTCTTTTCTCATTCCAATGATATAACATCCTTGTGATCATATCACGTGCTTGCAAGCTCTGTCGATGTGATATCACCGAGAGGGCCCAGAGTATATCTCTCCGTCACTTTGGATGGACAAATCCCACTCTTGATCCATGATCCTCAACTAATACTTTCCGAATACCTGACGGCACCTTTATAGTCACCCTGTTACGGTGTGACGTTTGATGACATCAAAGCACCCTTACGGTACCAGTGATTGACATGATCGCATGGTCTAAGGAATAAGTTACTTCGTATGTTTGATATAACAATGTAAACATAATGACTTGATCGCATTGCTATATTCACTTTGGGTATACGTTCATCATATCATTCTTACAATAACATGACCCCGTTATTAACAACATCCAATGTTCATGATCAGGAAACCTTGATCATCTATTAATCAACGAGCTAGTTAAAAGAGAGGCTTTACTAGGAACCATTGTTTGTTTATTAAACACACATGTATCAACGTTTCCGGTTAATACAATTCTAGCATGAGAAATAAACATTTATCATAAACAAGGAATAAGATAATAACCACTTTATTATTGCCTCTCGGGCATATTCCCTTCAGTCTCCCACTTGCACTAGAGTCAATAATCTATTCTGCAAGCACTTAACACATATGGTGTTCTAGTGTTATTACCATGGTTGCATGTGGTAAAAATCATCAAAAAGATCTGAATTGTTCAGGTCCTATTGTATTTTCATGCTCTTTGCGTCTACACGCATCACTCGTTCTCTAATGAGATGGCTTTGTGTATATTTGGTCAATCGGTGAAACCTTAATTCCTCAACCTAAACTAATGTCACTAACATTGTGAAAATTTAGCTTCATAGTGTCAGCATTCTTGGAAATTCACCAAGTTTAATAAAGAACTCCTTGACACAAAATACTCTTATTATTTTGTTGTCAACACAACGATATACTTAGCCTTTGTTATAGTATCCGTCACAATACTTTAATTTTGAAACTCTTTCAAATCCAGCATGGAACTTTATTCCAGGTATTGTGCTACCCTTCATCACATATTTTAATTGAGATAAAATTATTTGAATATATGAGAAGACTATTAGTGTAACATATTACAACAAATAGTTTGTCATTACTACATAGGAAAACACATCCTTAGCATTTCTAAAATAGCATAAGGATCTCGTCCACTGTTGTATAATCATCACATGAATTATCCTGCTATAACCTTTTATAGCACAATACTCATCTGGTTGTGTACATAGCATGGGACATGTGACTAAGAAATCTCAATTTCATTATGCTCATCATGTGTCTAAACACTTGAATATTGCTCAATTGTTTTCCATGTGACAAGAACTCCTTCTTGTCATTTCGATATTGACTTACTTCAATATTTCATCTATGTAATTGGGCTTCAATCATATCAGGCGCTTCAATCCATCTCTTATAGATATCGATGCCCAATATCTTCTAAGCCTTTCATCAACATGAAAATCTTAACCGTGTTAATTTAAAATACATATCTTCCAATCAACCCTATGTCATCTACATAAAGCATTGGAAATATGTCTTAGCGCTCCCACTTAATTTCTTGTAACTCTACAAGCATCTTTATCGTTCATGATGAAATCAAACTCTTTTGATAACTTCATTAAGGTAAAGATTCCAACTTCGTTATGCTCACTTCAACAATTGAAGTGTGCATACCTTTCCAGCAACCTTTTGAATTTTACAAAACTCTCAGACTGTGTCAAGTACACATCCTTGATCAAACTTCCTTGAGAGGAAAGTTGGTTTTGTTATTCAACTGCATATCATAATATATATAACTTTTGCTAGAACGATCCGCAAAGACTAAAGCATCACTACAGAAGATCAAAATCTTGTAGTAGTCAACTCTTTGAACTTCGTCGAAAACAACTTTTCGATAAGTACAACTTTCAAAGGATGTAAAAATCCATGTCTTTGACGCTATATAGACCCTTTTGCTATCGTTGGGAATCATGCCTATCGAAAGGACTACCAAGTCACATACTTGATATACATACAAGGATACTATGGCCGATATAATGACTTATAGTCAATTTTACGAAGTCAGGGCCCATCATTTGCTTCCTTTATAAGGTCTAGGTCCTTTTGTTGTCAAAACAAGACTTTAGTCTTAAACCACAAGTTGGTATAAGTACAAAGTTTTAGGACTTTTGTGGTTCAGTTAGCAAACTCATTCGAAGTATCTACAATCACATGTAGTGTCTTCTACTTAGTCAAAATAGGAAACCCTAGAACAACTTCCAGTGCTGCGCTACTCTTGACATGGTAACGAAGATTCTCTAATCTCGTTGAGTTTGTGCTGTCCTCCCACTCAATTATTTTGCAAGAACTACTTTCTCGAGAAATCAACCCTTTATGACAAACAACATTTGTCTTTTGGTTCGGTGATAGGAGAAATACCCAATGTTTTATTTGGGATAACCTTATAAACATATATTTATCCTATTTAGGTTGTAGCCATTTTACACATGCTTTGCATACCAAAACTTAAGAAAATGACAATTCGGGTCACTACCCAAACCATATCTTATACGTTGTCAATTCCAACGGATCGTGATGGTGCTCTTTTCAGTGGAAAAAAGGTTGTCACTAATGTATAAACTACAAAATTATAATGGCATTTTTATTAATCCTACAATGTCCAACAAGGTTTGATTTTGTCTCTTGAATACTCCAATCTAATGTGGGGTATTCGAGTAGTATAAGTTGTAGAACAGTTCTGCAACTTCTCAGATGTTTTGGCTAAACTTGTAACTCAAACTTTATCCTTTATGATCCAATCATAAATACTTGATTATTTTGTTACATTGATTTTTTACTTCATATTAACAACTATTTGAACCAATTCAAAAGTCAAACTCCGTTCTCTTTAAATAGATATTGTCAGACCCCGGACCCAGAGATATACATACTGTTATGTGCTCCTAGCCATGGACTCACAAGGGCTTCAGGGTTACCAGCCCCGGCCGCAACAAACAACGGCAGGCAGACCGGATTCATCGGCACGTAGTCCGGATCCCCGGTCTACTACTCCTTGTATCCATGCTAGTCATAACCAACTATGCATACCCAAGTGTCCACTAGTCGTAAGAAACTGAAGGAAACGGGACCAAAGCTATACAGAGATGCTATGTGTCCATAAAGTGCAACAACAATCGAGGGTTACTGGGGTTACCTCGCCCCAGGCCGATCACATCGACAGGCGGGCTCGGACATGGATCATCGGCTCCACAACCCCTCGACTGCGACAACTATGCAGGCATAGCCAAAACTGTATAACAATGAGCTCGAAACCAACAACCGATCAAAGCAGTACTCTAAACATGAAGCTTTAATAACCAGGTGTTACTAGAGTATAGCTTACAAGCAGAGGTCACACGACCCAACATTACATCAGACAACGGAAAGCAAATTATGTTGCTAATCAACAAGAACCAAAAAGGCCTAAGAGGCCGCAACATAAGGCGACGTCCCAGCCCATAGATTCCAGGCTGCTACCTGGGAACCCCGAACTACTCGTCGATGTCCATGTTGAAACACCACCGAACTGAGGAACTCCACCTGAACCAAGTTGAAGCAAACATGAGTACGAGAGGTACTCAACAAGACTTATTTAACCTATTATATATCTGCTTCTTTTAGAAAGAGTTATGAAGGTTATTTTGCGTAAAGCCATCTTTGTTTTCCAAGTTGAGGGAGGAATAGCACGTCTCATGGAGTATTTTGAAAACAGATGAGAAAGCTACTCAACTACTGATATCATCATCTTTTTAATCCACCAACTCATATCAGCACCTCGTGCTTCAAAGATCACCTCCTCCAGTTGTTCCGGTAACTCATGCTACAAGGTAACCCCTCTCGGCATCTCCGAGGAGGCATCCTTCATTCGTTATCAGCAAGTTTTAATCATTCCGTTTAAGTTATCTATGATCACAGAATCCGTCACCAAGTCGTCCTTAACCGCGGACACGGCTTTTCGAAAAGATTTAACCCTGCAGGGGTGTACAACTTTAACCACACGTATCAACCAACTCTTAATGCCAGAACGTTGGCACTATTCCGGGAAGTGCCGGCAGATGGAGGTCGACCACGACCTTTCCCTTGCTTCGCCTATTCCATGAGTCGCTCCGAGTAGAGATGGACCGCCAATAGGGAGTGGCCATCTCCTGCCGGGTCTCTATCGTTGTGAGCGGTGCTTCAACTACTGTCTCGCCACAGGCTGTTGCACCGCCACGTCCTAGTTTTGAAAACGTTTTGATATCCCCGCAAATCGAAATGGAAAGCCCGAACTAGGCAACTCATGGAACAAACTAGGCGAGTTGAGACCGAGGGGAATCCAATCCCCCGTGTGGATGCACGCTCAGTCTTGGCTCGAAGACGAGAACTCGCTCCTAGGGGCATGAACGAGACAACCACCACAGACCCTCTGTGGTCTCGTCATCCACACCTTTAGATCATGTTAATCAAATTCTCTTAACTTTCCACAACATACTACCATACTAGATTCATTTGCGGCTTTGATTCATCAACCGGATGGAGCAGAGATAACAGGCATGTATGACTAAGCATGGCATATTTAAGGCTCTGACGATACACACAAACAAATCCTCTGTCTGATAGGAGCATTGAATCATGATATCTGGGTTATGCAAATAAATAGGATAACTCTATCTATTGACTCAAGATACATTGGAACCGAATGCATTTGTACGAGAATGAAAAGTCTTTCGAAATCATATATGGCAGATAAGAGGTTATGCTTGCCTTGGTCATAAGAAAATCAATAGAAATGTCTTCTCGGATAAGTGCTTGACTTGTCGGTTAAGATCAAGTATTCGTCATGGAGTTGTTGGCCTTCTCTTCGGAGTCACGTTCTACCGAGGGGGAACAAACACCGAAACAAAGAAGAACAACAATCAAACATGGCATCGATACAATGCGCAATATGTATGCATGAGCAGTTAATGCACTGAAACAAAGCCCTAAGCATGATCGTTGGGTTGCTAGGGTTCGTATGTTAATTATGCAGTTTCTCTAAAATTAGCCCGTAGTGGACCCCGGAGGGGGTTTCGGGCGATTCTGAGAGGGTGCACCATTTTAATTGCTCAAATGGTTTTAAAAACATCATAAACAGGTTGTACTTGTCATTTTGATCAATTTGGTATATAACTTTTAATTTTCTAATTTTATTGAATAAAAACTTATTTTCTATTTTTAAATGAATTAAACATCATTAAATAATGTCCAAAATTCAACTTTGTCAAACATGGTTGAAAATTACATATTTGGAAAAAGTACATTTTTCTGAGCAAAACTATACTTTTACTTTATTTTTCTGATTAATGAAACAATAGTTATTGATTTTATAAACATTAAACATTTCTGGAATTATTAAATAGGGGATTATGACATCAGGCTGATGTCACCATGACATCACGTTACCCTGCTCTTCACAGATTCGATCGAATTCGATTCAATTCGCGCGCCAACGAGAAATTGGAAGCCACCACGGGACAGAGGAGGCGAAGGCGAGTTGGAGGGTGGTGGCGCCGCCCGAATTGGGTCACCGGAGCAAGCTCGGCGGCGAGCAACCGCGGCGGCGGGACAGCGGATTCGTCGGGGACGAGCTACAGAGAGGGAGAGGACAGGGCGAGTGCACCGGGAAGCTCACCGGAGTGCCAGGAGCACGTAGAGGTAGTCGAGGAGGTCCGGGAGGCAGCGGTGGCGCCGGGATCACCGACGGCATCCGCCGGCCGGAGTTGAGGGAGGAGGCCCGATTCGGTGTCTCCCGGCCGTCCCGGGAAGCTCAGCTCGCCATAGAGGTAGAGGGGAACACAGGGAGCTCGGATATGCCCTCGGTTTTCTTCGAGGTGGCCTGTAGCGCCGGCGGCGAGCAGATTCCGGCGAACTAGGTTCGGTTCGTTTCCAGGACGAAACAGAGAACGAGAGAGAGAGAGGTAGTGCAGTGAGCTCGAGGAGGAGAAGGAAGGCACGGGGTTTCTCTGCATCTTCTTATCCGAGGGGGGGGGAAGGAAGCAGGACGTGGCGCCGGCAGCATACAGCAGCGAGCTGCTTCTCTTCGTGAGGAAGAAGACAAAACCAAAACTTCGAAAACCCCCTAGATTCTCGGGATTTTACAAATTGGCCCTTTTCTTTTGTAAAAGATGACAGGAAACAAAGTTTTGGGGCCCTTTTTGCAAGAATAAAATTGGCAAAAATACTTTTTGGAAACCTTGTAAAATTTCCCACAAAACCATGTTTTGTTTTGGTGTGTTTGAAATATTTTCCAACACAAAATTTTGGGAACCAAAATAAGCACTTTTTGTGAGATTTTCTGAAACCATTTAAATTCAAATTTTAAATTGGTTCAAACATGGTTTAAATTATTGTTTTCATGCATGTATGAGATGAACACAACACCACAACCCTTTGGTAGCAAAATTAGGGATGTTACAGATATACTCACATATCTACTCAAATCATCGACGGAATTTTATGAAGGAAAAATTAATCCACCATACATGACTACACATAATGGACTATATACATCAATATGTATAATCTCCCCTAAATTAGTCTTCCATTCTACTTTGGCCTGTGAACGGAATTTTAGTCATATTTTGGAAGAGGTCTCACAAGCGTCAATTTATTCAAAACAAAATGACTCCGGAAGTCCATCAATATGGAGTTCCTTCATGTTTTCCTTTCCGATATGAACTAAAATGGTGTTGTCACAATTTAAGTGAAACACTTTTACGTCTTGCAACGTTTAGCATTTAGTTTTATAGATGTTTACTTTACCAACATGATCTATATTAACATATCCATCAATTATGGAATATGGTCATAGTTTGAACAATCTCATTTGTTCTCACAAAAGACTAGAACAAAATAACAACTTATTAAGTTCTTAAAATAAATCTTTAATGTTTGGTTCGATACGACAATGAGCACAATAACACTTTATTTATGTTTTTGTCATAATCGATTCCACATCTATTACTAGTTCCTTTTAGGCCCTTGTATTTCTTGCATTGTGTTGCTTTGTATGAAAACTCATACCAAGCAATGTGGTATCAAAATACCCAAAAATACTTTGTTAACTAGTAATACATCTATAACTTGTATATCAAGCATATACTCCTGAGCTGGACTTCTCCAGTTATCTTCTTTTTCTGCCATATATCTTTTTGTAATTCTATTTTTGATATTCCCTTTCCTTTACAGAAGAATCATTCAACATCAAACAATGCTAATCATACTAGCATATTTTCCTTGGCGTGTTAGTCATATACTATCACCCATTGAGTCATACTTTGAGTTTGATTGTTCTACTAATATCACCATATTGATAGCATTCTTCTAGATTCCACTCTTAGCAATCTCCAAGCAAGGTAAACGATTTTTACCTATACCTTTTAATCCATCCCATCATAACAATTTTATGATTAAGAAACTATAGTTCGAAGGACGGAATTTAGAGGATAATGTTTAGCGCCCAATTTCTTGGAATATTCAAACACCTAGCGTCTTCAATCATTGCATATATTCAAATAATATAAGCATGCATTGTCACGCTAAATTATACTCGGTCATGTTACTACAAATAAGTTTCTAGATATCAATATATCTTTCACTTGATTGTTTCTGGAAACAACTCTTTTCAGTTCCTAAATCACCTTGATCAACAAAACATTCTTTTGAAGATAAAGTAATAAGGAAACAACCATGACTCTGGATTCTAAGTAGGAATTGGTTGCTCTCTAGATCAATCAATCATTAATCATGTGGAGCTAGGTAAGAAATACCGAAAATCTACAATAGGACTCAATTTTAAATTTCACTAATACGGTACCAATCTTAAATGATTTTTACCAGATCATAACAGTTATATCTCAATTAACAATCTAAGTGTATGGTAGTTTTGTGGATGCCAATGAATACTATAATATGTGCAGGTATATTGATTTGTTGTTCATGATAAATAAGTTCAAGTTAACTCAAAATTATACCATGAACTCCCACTCAAAAACAACATCCCTCTTAGTCGTCTTTAGTGATTACACGAACCAAATTCACTACACCAAAACTGATCATCACGTGAGATGATGTAGCTTCAAAGGCGAACATCGACATGTTCATCATATCATCCATATGACTCATGCTATACCTTTCGGTTACGTGTTCCGAGGCCATGTCTGTACATGGTAGGCTCGCCAAGTAGAACCGTAGTATTGCGTGTGTTTCAAGGCCATGTCTGTACATGATAGGCTTGAAAACACCCGTTGTATGCGAACGTTGAGTCTATCACACCCGATCATCACGTGGTGTCTCGAAACGACGAACTTTCTTAACGAAGCATATTTAAATAAGAACACATTATTATCTCGATATTAAGTGAGAGGGATCATATTCTAATTCTACTGATGCTATCTAAGCAAAACAAGATGCATAAAGAGGATTAACATCACAGACATCACATGTAAGGATAACGTGATATGATATGGTCCTTCTTGCACTTGATCTTCATCATGTGCATTATGGTATGATCTCCATCATTCCACCGGCGTGGTACCAAGTACCATGGCACCCCAATCTTGATTGTCCATCAAAAATAAGACAACCATATGGATACCTTCTGGTATATCAAAAATTTACAAAAGAGATCAAGTCATAAGCAAATTTGTAACATTGACCATATCACATCACATGCCCAGCAAAAACTAGTTAGACGCCTCTAATTTATTTTTGCATATTTTACGTGGCTTTAGGGCTTTTGAGGATAGAACCGTTCATACCTACGAACATCAACCACAACGTTGATAAACATATTTTTAACAACCCTTCGTATATTAGATCTTAACTATAGTAGGAGAAACGGACACGCCCTTAGCCACAAGTGATACAATTCTCGCGTACATAGTACACGTAAACTTAGTCTGGGGCAGCTTCATCCTACTATGCCACTAAGATCATAAAATACTCAAAGAGGGAATAACATGATCATCAACGCCCACATACACCTATGTGTTCTAACCGTACAAAACATCTAGGCATAGATCCGGCTCTGATACCACTGAAGGGGTCGTTGCATAGAAAACAAAAAATTTCCTACGCGAGAGACACCCGAAAGGCCAAGATCTAATCTAGGAGACGAAGTGCAACGGGCAAAGAGAGGGTTAAGGAGAACACATACCCTCGAAGACGCAAAGTGTTACAAGATCAAATCTCGTTGTTGGCGTAGTCGTACTCACACCGATCCCGATAGCGAGAAGATGTGCACCACAATCCGGCGGTGCCTCCGTGATCGGTCACACGTACGGTTGATGACGACCTCCGTTCCCTCGATCCAGCGGGGCGCGGAAGTAGAGGATCCCTCGGAACTCCAGCAGCACGACGATGTGGTGGTGGTGAAGAATCCCACGGTCAGGGCTTCGCCAAGCCGGAGACCATGGAATTGAGCAGCGGGTGGAGAGGGAATGAGGTGGGCAAGTGTGTGGAGGAGGGAGAGCACTCACCCTCCTTTTATAGGGAAAGGGGAGGCAGTCAAGGGGTGGGTGCGCCCAGCCCATGGTGGTTCCCCCACCTCTTCCCTCATCATGTGAGTGGACACTCCACTCACACCCACTCATTTTTCCATTATTTCCCACTTGGAAAATCCAAAGGTTTTTTTTAATAAATAAAAAAAATCTTTATTTATATTTGTTAATTCTATTAACAACCATTCGACGTAAAACCCCTTGAACTATTTCAATTTTCCCGGAAACAATTTCGGTGCTGGTCAAAATATTCTTCGATATTCCGTATCCTCTCAAACGGGTCATCGAACCTTAAGTGTGTCACCCTACGGTTCCCGAATAAGATAGACATGATCGAGACTCCTCTCTGATCAATAATCAACAACGGGATCTGGAGATCCGTGATGACTCCTATATATTCAACGATGACTCTCGTGATCGTGTGAACCAACAACATTGTGAACTATTCCCTTTGTCTCGCGATATTTTACTTGTCCGAGATTCGAGCATTGGTATCAACCATACCTTGTTCAATCTCGTTACCGACAAGTACTCTTTTCTCGTTCCCATGATATAACATCCTTGTGATCATATCACGTGCTTGCAAGCGCTGTCGATGTGATATCACCGAGAGGGCCTAGAGTATATCTCTCCATTATTTTGGATGGAAAAATCCCACTCTTGATCCATGATCCTCAATTAATACTTTCCGAATACCTAACGGCACCTTTATAGTCACCCTGTTACGGTGTGACGTTTGATGACATCAAAGCACCCTTCCGGTACCAGTGATTGACATGATCGCATGGTCTAAGGAATAAGTTAATTCGTATGTTTGATATAACAATGTAAACATAATGACTTGATCGCATTGCTATATTCACTTTGGGTATACGTTCATCATATCATTCTTATAATGACATGACCCCGTTATTAACAACATCCAATGTTCATGATCAGGAAACCTTGATCATCTATTAATCCACGAGCTAGTTAAAAGAGAGGCTTTACTAGGAACCATTGTTTGTTTATTAAACACACATGTATCAACGTTTCCGGTTAATACAATTCTAGCATGAGATATAAACATTTATCATAAACAAGGAATACGATAATAACCACTTTATTATTGCCTCTCGGGCATATTCCCTTGAATGCTCTCATACAAATTAGAGTAGATGAATTAAGATGTGAAGCCTCTGTCCCTAGGAATTTAGATGATGTTTGGGAACCCATCATTAAAATTAAGGTGAATGATTTTTATTTTTATTCTCTATGTGATCTTGGTGCTAGTATCTCTGTTATGCCTAAAAAACTTTATGATAGGCTTGATCTGCCACCTTTGTTGCAGTGTTATTTGGATATTCGTCTTATTGATAATGTTAGAAAGAAACCTTTGGGGACAGTTGACGATGTTCTTATTATGGTTAGTAATAACCTTTTCCCCGTTGATTTTGTTGTTATGAATATTGAATGCAATGCTTCTTGTCCAATTGTTTTGGGAAGAACTTTTCTTTGAACTGTTGGTGCTGTTATTGATATGAAAGAGGGGAATATTAAATATCAATTCCCACTCAAGAAATATTTGGAACACTTTCCTAGAAAGAGAATTAAGTTGCCTTTTGATTCTATTATTCCAAAAAATTACAATTTGGATGCTTCTTCACTTGAAAACACTTAATTCCATTTTTTGGGCCTAGCTAAAAGGCGTTAATGAAAAGCACTTCTTGGGAGATAACCCATGGTTTTATTTTTGCTTTGTTTTTCTCTGTTTTCTTTGATTCAAGGGGTTGTATCATTATGTAGAAACTGCTTTGTATCTTTATTTTTATGCATTAGTTGTGCCAAGTAAAGTTTCTAGCGAATGTTGGAGTTGGTTTTGGATTTCTGCGTAGAAAACAGATTTCCGCTGGCCACCGTAAAAAATCTTATAAATTACAGAAAGATCAAAATGATCTGAAAATGTTTCTGCCTATTCCTCAGCTAATTCCAAAACTTTTTCGTTCTTTAAGTTTTTCGATCTGGGCAACATAAGTGCCCCGAAAAAATTCGTCTTTACAGATTGTTCTGGTTTTGGCAGATTATGCCATTTTTCTTACATTTGCTCTTTTACTATGTCGAGTTGATTTCTTTGCTTCACGAAACATCAGTGGCTGTAGCTAATGTTTAAAAGTATCAATAGAACTTGTGACCATGCAGAACCCATGTATTTTTGATTGTTGCACTAACCCTCTAATGCGAACTACTTTGAGTGTGGTGTGAAGGAAGTTTTCAAGGGTCAAGAGAAGAGGGTGATATAATGTGATCAAGAAGAGTGCAAAGTCAAAGCTCGGGGATTCCCCCGTGGTTCATCCAAGCAAACTCTAAGAATACTCAAGCGTCTAAGCTTGGGGATGCCCAAGGCATCCCCTTCTTCATCAACAATTTATCAGGTCACTTCCAGTAAAACTATATTTTTATTCGGTCACATCATATGAAATTTACTTGGAGCATCTGTTTGTTTTTCTTTTGTTTTATTTTTTTTCTTTGCTGCATTAATATTGTTGGAAACTATCATTCTTTGTGTGGGAGAGAGACACGCTCAGCTTTTTCGTATGAATACTCGTTATGCTCATATTCTTAGTTTTTCTTATACTTGCTGCAAAACTCCTTTTTAGCTCCTATTTTTCTTGCATCTCTTATTCAGAGCTGTTAGCTTTAGTAGAGTTGTGTTAGTACTGTCTTGTTTCATTGTTGTATCTCTTGGAGAGTTTTTGTTTAGTATAAATTTCTTGGTGTTGGAACGCAGTAGTATAGTTTTCGTGCTTATAGCGGTGCAAATAGAAGCTTGTATAGACGGTGGCTAGACTTTTTCATGTCATGCTAGATGTTATTTTAATTTTAAAGCCTAGTGGTTATTTTTGTAGCATAATTTGTCTCAAATAGCTGAAAGTGCTTAATGTGCCATTGAAATAATCATGAGTTGTTGTTGTTGTCATAATGAAGCATAAATTTATGGTGTTCTCCTTTGAATGTTTTATTTGGTTGACTTGGCGCATGCTTACACCATGTTTATGACTACAAACCAGTCATGATCATTTAGTTTTTTAACTTGTAATACCCTTTATGCTTTGATTAATGATGTTTTTGTCGCTATGCATGATTATGGCCATTATTGCTCTCTTGATTTGTCGATCCCAGTCTTTTGCCAGCCTCCACCTATACTGAGTATGAGCTCTAATCGTCCATCCAACTCCCAAAAACCAAAGTTTGCCAAATGTGTCCACCATACCTACTTACATGTGGTATTTAACCGCCACTCCAAAGCAAATTTCTCATGTGTTACCTTTAAAACTTTCAAAATTATTCATGTTTTGTGCTCACTGACCCGCAGCCCTTCACACCCTTTAAAAATTACTTCAAAGTAAATTTGTCATGTGTTACCTTTAAAACGTAAATAGAGAATCTTTATCTCACTTGTTGATTGTACTTTCACACCCTGGACTAGTGGCTTCATCTGCTTATCCAATTGATAGAAGAGCTGGCAGTGGGGTGCCCAGCCCCAAACTAATACAACAAATTCTCTTCACTAATTTTGCCCATGATTTATCATTCAAAGCATAACTGTGTAAACAAAAGAGAAAGAGGGATGACTTTCTACCTAGGTGCATCCTTCAATGGGAGCCTCTCTTCTGAAGTCTAGTTGGCTTGTGACGTACTGTATTTTCTGTTTACCATTCCTTGACATAAGCATACACCTCTTTAAAAAATGTTTTCAATACCTCTGTTTAACAAAATAAAAAGATATATCACATGAGTGATCCCTGCTTCCCTCTGCGAAGGGCCTTTCTTTTACTTGTATGTTGAGTCTCCATCTTCTAACTTTATGCACAGTTGAGAGAGCATAGTTGCCATTCTGAGTTTAATGTGCATTTGTCCTAGAAACATTATTAATTGATTCATGATGTGTTATTATTTGCTCTCATATTATTTGTTCTAGTCTTCCTCTTAACCTTTGAAGGTGTCCTGGCATTTTTGTTTTGCCCTGCTCTTAAGGACAAGCTAAATATCACTTTGCTATGTTTTAAATATGCTTGAAACAAACGTATAACTTTCAAGTGCATTATTATTCATGATATTTTATTTCTGTTACTTCTCATGCTGCAAAAGTGATTTCTATGTTTTGTTGTTAAAATTATATCTATCATGCTTGTGTTTCAAGTTCTATGATCTCAACTATACTTATGCTTTTACAATTTAGATGATCAAGTTTATGTTGGTGGCATGTCACCTCGGAAATTATGTGTTTTTATCGTTTACCTACTCGAGGACGAGTAGGAACTAAGCTTGGGGATGTTGATACATCATAAATGTATCCTTAATTTCTGATGTTCCATGTTGTTTTCATGCCATTTCCTACATGTTTTCCTTGCACTTTGTGTCATTTTTATCGATTTCCTGGGACTAACCTATTCAGAATAGAAACCATAGAGCCAGTTCCTGTTTTCTGCTGTTTTTAGTTTCAGAAAAGTGGTTCTGGAAATATTCTCGGAATTGAAAAAATCGAAGCCCGGAAGTCTTAGAATTCCTGAAGGTTCCACGGAGTCCCGAAAAGGCCCGGAGGAGCCACAGGGGGCCACACTGTTGAATCCGGACTTCTAGGGGATACTCACAGTCCGTTAAACAGTAGATAAATGGCTTACGGGGCATACCGGCACCCGCATCTCAATATGAGCAGGCCAACACGTAAACGTGTGACAGCCATTCTCTTACTATCCATCGTCTGCGCAAACCATCCCATAGAAATCCAGATACTTCCATTGACGTACTTCAAAACATACACACATGGTACGTCAACGGCATTGGAACAAGTGATATCACAACAGATCTCTACGACACAAAAGTTGGAAATAAGTTGCAAATAGCTCTCATTAGAGCAGAGATAGCAAATGCAATCATCCAGAGGACACATGTCCCAACATATCATCATTACATCATAGCGGAAGCATTCAACATGTCTGAGTACAGACAAGATCCAAATAGGCCTAAGAGGCCGGAAACGAAAAGACGGAGCCCATCCACGAAGTCTCGGATCCTGCCCGGGTCCTCTATCTACTCGTCAGCAGTCTCGTCATACTCCACGTAGTAGCCACCATGGGGATCCTCTAAAACGTAGTCTACGGAAACCACAGCCCCAAAGGGGTCAGTACATAAACGTACTGGCAAGCAAGACTCACAGTTCACCAAAGTGTAACCCGTCAACACCAAGCACAGATGCCTTGGGTTCAACGGAAGAAAGGGGATATAAAGATGCTGCAACTGGCTGCTCTAACCAACTACAGAAACATGCTACAACTTCCGGCTATCAGAAAAGGGATAAGATAGCGTATCGTAACCAACTAACAACTAACCACCAAACAAAACCCATCCTGGATCTCACCCCTTATCCAAAGAAGCAATCCGAGGATAACTCACACCGTTGGATTAATGATGGTTCAAATTGTTGTGTCAATAAACCTATTACTAGTCAAGATATCATTAGTTAGGTGCAAGTTGTTCTGAGTACTTGTTAGCCAGTACTTTCACCAAGTAATCCATAACCGCGGAAAACACGGCTTCTCGAGAAGATTTAACCCTGCAGGGATGCACCAATTTGGCCGTACATGTAAGAATGACCCGCCAGGCGGGGAGCTAACCCACCAAGCGAGGCACTCAACACAACTCAACTCTTCTTCGCATCAAGCCCAAAGAACCCCGTGCAGTGAGCGCACGGCTAATCAAGCCCCACGAAGAAAAGGGGACCCTCATAGCACTCTAAGAACGTGTCTCCCTAAATGCCGACTACAAAAGTTCCACCCTGGCGCCAAGGGTTCGCACCTGCATATGCATGCGGCAAATGGAAAACCCGAACTAAATGAGGCGATTTGGACGAGATGCGAATCGAATCAAATTGAGGGGGGGCGCCCATACTCGCTTCCCACATGCGGTTAGTGCGCTCATCATGGATCAGTAGACAAGACCCTTTTCCTAATTAGGGTCGACACTAGCAGGCCTCAAAACCACGCCGAGCCTCCTGCCGGTGCCTTATCAGCAAATTATTATTACCTCAAAATTAACAGGTTGTTGTTTAACATCGAGCCCCAGAACATAATGAAATATAGTAACAGAAAGTAACGGGTAACAGACTCGAGCAAAACAACCCTAAGCATGCTAGTAAGACACGGGCTCAAACAACGGGGTTATGGGAGTGGAGGTGAGGCAATATCAGGGTTCAGGATATCATGTGATGGGTTCGTAACAGAAGCAACTATTCATAGGGCTAGCAGAATAGACAACGGAAAGT
The DNA here is from genome assembly GCA_028641055.1 of Alopecurus myosuroides. Classification (NCBI taxonomy): domain Eukaryota; kingdom Viridiplantae; phylum Streptophyta; class Magnoliopsida; order Poales; family Poaceae; genus Alopecurus; species Alopecurus myosuroides. Next base: position 178,670,762 of record CM054060.1, on the reverse strand, counting down.
ATCAGTATCCAATGTTGAAAGGAACACAATGTTTCATGTGAGTGAATACTTGCCTGCAAACTCAGCAGCCTGGTACTGAGCTAGATCCTCAGAAGGGGTGTCGTAAGTATCGTCGGTCTCAACGTCGTCGTGTATCCGAGAAGAAGCAAACAAACAACACAGAGAGATAAACAATCAATAACATGGCATAATGCACAATCATGGGATGATGCATGACCATTTAATTGATGCATCAGAAATAAACTAGTTGACATGGTAACAACATGATTAAATGGACCCACATGCAATTGGATTGCATGTGGAAAGCCCATGAATTATGGTTGAATTAATTGTTTTACAACTAACCATCATGTGTAAGTGAATTAGCATGATGCATGGATGAGGAAAACAGCAAAATAACAACAATAGAAACAAATAGAAATAAGGTTTACCAAGTTTGGGATTTTATTTATTAAGTTATGAAATTTTGGGTTCCTTAAAGGTGTCACACAAGCATTTGTTGTTTTCACCAAATTTAATTGATCAAAATAGATAACAAAGTTCATATTTGAAAAGAACACAAGATTTTAGTTGGAATACATGTTTCACTTGTTGAAAAAGGATTTCAAATAAATTATTTATGAATTAAACAAGTTTTAGTTGAATTTAATTCAAACATGAACTTATTTGAAGTTTTATTTGTTCAAAACATTAAATCAAATTCATATTTGAAAAGTTTATACTTTGATGGTTTCAAAACATATTTTATAGTTTCAAAAAGAATTTAATTTGAGCAAGTTATGAGTTTAGCAATATTAAATGATTTAAACAAGGTTTAAATCATTTATCCAATTTTAGTTATTCAAAACATCAAATAAATTTTATATTTGAAAAGGTGGTTTAATTTTGCATGGAAAACATATTTCATTTGTTGAAATTGGATTTAAAATGAGCAAGTTATTATTTTGGCAATTTTAAATGCAATAATTAAGAAACAGTTGTTTCCAGCAATTTAAATTATTCAAAACAGCAAAAAAAATTGATATTTGGAAAGTACATGAAAAGTTGATTGGAAAACATATTTAGTTTGTTGGATTTGGAATTTTTATGCCCAAGTTATGATTTTTGCAAAATTAAATGAATTAAACAAGATTTCAAATATTTCACCAATTTAAAATATTCAAAACACTAAACAAATTTGCATTAAAAAGGTTGAAAACATGTAGCAAATGTTTCACTGAACATTTTGAGTTATTAAACATAATTTTTGGGTGATTATTGAATTTATTATGCAATTTTCCATAATCATTCTTATTCTGCCATTTTTAGTAAACAGAGGGAAACATGCTCAAAATTAATTCAATTGTGACCAAATAAAATACCAATGTGTAGAGTTTTTTAAGACAAATTTTTAGAGCCCAAGTTCGATTAAATGGTATGAGCAGAACTAAAGTTATGAAATTCCAAAGTTTCCAAATTTTATTGCATTTTCAGTAATTAATTATTTAGTGCAAAAATTGTTACAGAAACATGTTGCAAACTTGACATTAATAGAAGGAGCACAAAATTATGAATCCACAGGATTTTGAATCATCCAATTTGGAGCAAAAATGGATTTGTTATGGATTTTAGAATTAATGGGTTAGATCTCTGTTTCTGAATTTCGGGCAGAAAAAGAAAACAGAAATAAAAAGGTGGGGGTTAGGGGGATCGAACCCAGCACCTCACGTGCGCGCGCTAGGGGTTGCTGCCACTGCGGTAGAGATTGGTTTGTTGACAGAGGGGTGAACTCGGGGGGGTTATGTTTTCAGAAACGGACTAACTGAAATTGTTCTAACTGAACCTGCTGCACCTCGACGGAGGGACTGCCGGCGGCAGCGCCTGGCCGCGGCGGCTCGCCGTGCTCGCGGGCGGCGCGTGCAGGTGCTGTGCAGCTGCGCAAGAGGGAGGAGGGGAGGGGAGCGAGAGGAAGGAGAGGTAGGAGGGGAGCTCACCACGAGTTGGTACAGAGGGAGGCGCAGGTCGTGGCAGGGAGTCGCCGGCGATTGAGGAGGACGGCGGCGGCGCTATGGTGCCCCCCGGCCCGCGCCGAGTGGTGGAGGAGGGAGAGGGCGGCCGGGGGGTTCCATTCCCGGCCTCTCCCTGGCCGGAGGGGGCCCCGAGCGCCGGCGATCACCGGAGGGAGGTGAGGTGGTACAGGTGTGATATAGGTTCAGGTTACAGAGATTTCAGAGGTGTGGAGAGAGAGGTGGAAGGAAGAGAATGGAGGCGGGGGAGAAGAGGAAGGAGGGAGAAGAAGGATAGGTTGGAACCCTAGGGTTAGGGCTTAGGTTTATAGGAAGGGGGAGGAGCTCACTGCCGTTCGTGCTCTGCTCTGAACCTACGTGGACAGGTTCAGATGCATCCGTACGAGGAAGAAGAAGGTGGGGTGGGTCGAAGGGGTAAGTTGGGCTGGGCCTCTCTCTCTCTGTAAGCGTTTTTCTCTTTCTATATTTTTGTTTTGTTACTTTTTTTTTTGCAGAAATAGAAATAGGAAGAATTAGGTGAGTTTTGGGTTAGTAAAAATTTAGTAAAAATTTGTGTGAGCTAGTAATTACAATATCAACAAAATGCCCACTTTGGTTTTCCAAAAAGTTCAAATTGTTTTGCTGTTTTGTAATTGATTGAATTTGGATGGATTTTGAGATTAAATTGATTATTGAAAACAAGATTTTAAATAGGGTGATCATATAGTTTTAATTGGAAGCAAAAGATTATATTTGTGTTGTAATTTTTATAATTTCCACATAGTTGCTGTTTGGAAAAGGTAATTGTATTTGAAAGGCATTTGAATTAAGTTTGGATTAAGTGAATTATTAAAAGCCATCATTTTAAATAGTTTTGAACCTTATGGTTTGATGGAAACAATGATGGAAGGGTTTTGGTCATTTTCATAATTTCCAAAAGGGGTTGATGTTTTGGAAATTAATTGAATTTGAAAAGGGTTTGATATTAAATGAATTTTTGATAGAAACAAAACAATAGTTTTGAAATCACAACTTTAATGGAAACAAAAGATTGTTTTGAGTTGAAATATCATTTTGGAAATTGTAACATCACAAGTATGAAACAAAAGGTTTGAGATTTGGTTTGAAATTCAAATAGAAAACAAAGGAAAACAAAGGAAAACAGTTGGAAAACAAAGCAAAACAGGGGAAAACAAATGGAAAACAAGCAAACAAATGCAATGAACATGATGTCATGATGCAAAACATAAAATAACAGAGAGCAAACATTCTAATGGCTATTTTTCATACTTGGGATGTTACAAAACGCCCCCCCCCCTTGAAGGAATCGCGCCCCGAGATTCCTACTGAGAAAAGAAAAGGTCCGGATATTTCTTGGGAAGATCCTCTTGAGCTGTGACACGTGAAACACATCGTGCACCTTGGATAGTTTTTTCTGGAAGTTTAAGATGATAGGCATTCCTGGCAACTCTTCTGGAAAGACGTCAGGGAATTTGGAAACCACCGGAACATTTTCAAGTAAAAGGAGAGGTTTTGTATTGAGGGTGTATAGCTGAATAGAACTTGATTCATTTGGAGAATAGACTATCTGGCCAGAAGGGTGAAACAGGGTTACTGATTAGACGCCGATAGAAAAACTGAAATCGGAAGCAACAACAAGGTTTCAACGGACGAAAAGGATGTTTAGAAGAACAGGATATCAAAGCAACATCGGGAAAACGAGATCAAAAACTCCTGAGGTACTACGGAAAACCCATCCGGGCTTCTAAAGGATCAATATCTACTGCTTAAGGAATAGAGGATCTGCTTCTGGGGCTTACACGCCTCCGTTCTCAATCGTGAGTAGGCAACATGATAAATCATGTCACAACCACCTCCATTCCTATGGTCTAGTAGATATAACCATCCTAGAGAAACCAGAATACGTGAAATCCTAACTTGAAAGTTTAGACGAGAAGGGAAAAACAACGTTGCACTTCCTTACCAGAAAAGGGAGGGTGGATGGGGAAAGAAGAAAAAGAACAGAATTCCTACTCTCACGTTTCATTTTTTTCCCTATATAGCTACAAAATAGTTTCTAGACTCAACTGCGACCAGTAAAAAGGGATCCTACAGGCAGACAGGCTCTGATACCATTTGTCGCACCCGGACTTCTAGGGGATACTCACAGTCCGTTAAACAGTAGATAAATGGCTTACGGGGCATACCGGCACCCGCATCTCAATATGAGCAGGCCAACACGTAAACGTGTGACAACCATTCTCTTACTATCCATCGTCTGCGCAAACCATCCCATAGAAATCCAGATACTTCCATTGACGTACTTCAAAACATACACACATGGTACGTCAACGACATTGGAACAAGTGATATCACAACAGATCTCTACGACACAAAAGTTGGAAATAAGTTGCAAATAGCTCTCATTAGAGCAGAGATAGCAAATGCAATCATCCAGAGGACACATGTCCCAACATATCATCATTACATCACAGCGGAAGCATTCAACATGTCTGAGTACAGACAAGATCCAAATAGGCCTAAGAGGCCGGAAACGAAAAGACGGAGCCCATCCACGAAGTCTCGGATCCTGCCCGGGTCCTCTATCTACTCGTCAGCAGTCTCGTCATACTCCACGTAGTAGCCACCATGGGGATCCTCGGAAACGTAGTCTGCGGAAACCACAGCCCCAAAGGGGTCAGTACATAAACGTACTGGCAAGCAAGACTCACAGTTCACCAAAGTGTAACCCGTCAACACCAAGCACAGATGCCTTGGGTTCAACGGAAGAAAGGGGATATAAAGATGTTGCAACTGGCTGCTCTAACAAACTACAGAAACATGCTACAACTTCCGGCTATCAGAAAAGGGATAAGATAGCGTATCGTAACCAACTAACAACTAACCACCAAACAAAACCCATCCTGGACCTCACCCCTTATCCAAAGAAGCAATCCGAGGATAACTCACACCGTTGGATTAATGATGGTTCAAATTGTTGTGTCAATAAACCTATTACTAGTCAAGTTATCATTAGTTAGGTGCAAGTTGTTCTCAGTACTTGTTAGCCAGTACTTTCACCAAGTAATCCATAACTGCGGAAAACACGGCTTCTCGAGAAGATTTAACCCTGCAGGGATGCACCAATTTGGCCGTACATGTAAGAATGACCCGCCAGGCGGGGAGCTAACCCACCAAGCGAGGCACTCAACACAACTCAACTCTTCTTCGCATCAAGCCCAAAGAACCCCGTGCAGTGGCTAATCAAGCCCCACGAAGAAAAGGGGACCCTCATAGCACTCTAAGAACGTGTCTCCCTAAATGCCGACTACAAAAGTTCCACCCTGGCGCCAAGGGTCCGCACCTGCATATGCATGCGGCAAATGGAAAACCCGAACTAAATGAGGCGATTTGGACGAGATGCGAATCGAATCAAATTGAGGGGGGGCGCCCATAATCGCTTCCCACATGCGGTTAGTGCGCTCATCATGGATCAGTAGACAAGACCCTTTTCCTAATTAGGGTCGACACTAGCAGGCCTCAAAACCACGCCGGGCCTCCTGCCGGTGCCTTATCAGCAAATTATTATTACCTCAAAATTAACAGGTTGTTGTTTAACATCGAGCCCCAGAACATAATGAAATATAGTAACAGAAAGTAACAGGTAACAGACTCGAGCAAAACAACCCTAAGCATGCTAGTAAGACACGGGCTCAAACAACAGGGTTATGGGAGTGGAGGTGAGGCAATATCAGGGTTCAGGATATCATGTGATGGGTTCGTAACAGAAGCAACTATTCATAGGGCTAGCAGAATAGACAACGGAAAGTATCGGTATCCAATGTTGAAAGGAACACAATGGTTCATGTGAGTGAATACTTGCCTGCAAACTCAGCAGCCTGGTACTGAGCTAGATCCTAGGGGTGTCGTAAGTATCGTCGGTCTCAACGTCGTCGTGTATCCGAGAAGAAGCAAACAAACAACACAGAGAGATAAACAATCAATAACATGGCATAATGCACAATCATGGGATGATGGATGACCATTTAATTGATGCATCAAAAATAAACTAGTTGACATGGTAACAACATGATTAAATGGACCCACATGCAATTGGATTGCATGTGGAAAGCCCATGAATTATGGTTGAATTAATTGTTTTACAACTAACCATCATGTGTAAGTGAATTAGCATGATGCATGGATGAGGAAAACAGCAAAATAACAACAATAGAAACAAATAGAAATAAGGTTTACCAAGTTTGGGATTTTATTTATTAAGTTATGGAATTTTGGGTTCCTTAAAGGTGTCACACAAGCATTTGTTGTTTTCACCAATTTTAATTGATCAAAATAGATAACAAAGTTCATATTTGAAAAGAACACAAGATTTTAGTTGGAATACATGTTTCACTTGTTGAAAAAGGATTTCAAATAAATTATTTATGAATTAAACAAGTTTAAACAAGTTTTAATTGAATTTAATTCAAACATGAACTTATTTGAAGTTTTATTTGTTCAAAACATTAAACCAAATTCATATTTGAAAAGTTTATACTTTGATGGTTTGAAAACATATTTTATAGTTTCAAAAAGAATTTAATTTGAGCAAGTTATGAGTTTAGCAATATTAAATGATTTAAACAAGGTTTAAATCATTTAACCAATTTTAATTATTCAAAACATGAAACAAATTTTATATTTGAAAAGGTGGTTTAATTTTGCATGGAAAACATATTTCATTTGTTGAAATTGGATTTAAAATGAGCAAGTTATTATTTTGCAATTTTAAATGCAATAATTAAGAAACAGTTGTTTTCAACAATTTAAATTATTCAAAACAGCAAACAAAATTGATATTTGGAAAGTACATGAAAAGTTGATTGGAAAATTAAATGAATTAAACAAGATTTCAAATATTTCACCAATTTAAAATATTCAAAACAGTAAACAAATTTGCATTAAAAAGGTTGAAAACATGTAGCAAATGTTTCACTGAACATTTTGAGTTATTAAACATAATTTTTGGGTGATTATTGAATTTATTATGCAATTTTCCATAATCATTCTTATTCTGCCATTTTTAGTAAACAGAGGGAAACATGCTCAAAATTAATTCAATTGTGACCAAATAAAATACCAATGTGTAGAGTTTGTTAAGACAAATTTTTAGAGCCCAAGTTCGATTAAATGGGATGAGCAGAACTAAAGTTATGAAATTCCAAAGTTTCCAAATTTTATTGCATTTTCAGTAATTAATTATTTAGTGCAAAAATTGTTACAGAAACATGTTGCAAACTTGACATTAATAGAAGGAGCACAAAATTATGAATCCACTAGGATTTTGAATCATCCAATTTGGAGCAAAAATGGATTTGTTATGGATTTTAGAATTAATGGGTTAGATCTCTGTTTCTGAATTTCGGGCAGAAAAAGAATACAGAAATAAAAAGGTTGGGGTTAGGGGGATCGAACCCAGCACCTCCCGTGCGCGCGCTAGGGGTTGCTGCCACTGCGGTAGAGATTGGTTTGTTGACAGAGAGGGGAACTCGGGGGGTTATGTTTTCAGAAACGGACTAACTGAAATTGTTCTAACTGAACCTGCTGCACCTCGACGAGGGACTGCCGGCGGCAGCGCCTGGCCGCGGCGGCTCGCCGTGCTCGCGTGCGGGTGCTGTGCAGCTGCGCAAGAGGGAGGAGGGGAGGGGAGCGAGAGGAAGGAGAGGGAGGAGGGGAGCTCACCACGAGTTGGTACAGACGGAGGCGCAGGTCCTGGCAGGGAGTCGCTGGCGATTGAGGAGGACGGCGGCGGCGCTGTGGTGCCCCCCGGCCCGCGCCGAGTGGTGGAGGAGGGAGAGGGCGGCCGGGGGGTTCCATTCCCGGCCTCTCCCTGTCCGGAGGGGGCCCCGAGCGCCGGCGATCACCGGAGGGAGGTGAGGTGGTACAGGTGTGATACAGGTTCAGGTTACAGAGATTTCAGAGGTGTGGAGATAGAGGTGGAAGGAAGAGAATGGAGGCGGGGGAGAAGAGGAAGGAGGGAGAAGAAGGATAGGTTGGAACCCTAGGGTTAGGGCTTAGGTTTATAGGAAGGGGGAGGAGCTCACTGCCGTTCGTGCTCTGCTCTGAACCTACGTGGACAGGTTCAGATGCATCCGTACGAGGAAGAAGAAGGTGGGGTGGGTCGAAGGGGTAAGTTGGGCTGGGCCTCTCTCTCTCTGTGTAAGCGTTTTTCTCTTTTTCTATTTTTGTTTTGTTACTTTTTTTTTTGCAGAAATAGAAATAGGAAGAATTAGTTGAGTTTTGGGTTAGTGAAAATTTAGTAAAAATTTGTGTGAGCTAGTAATTACAATATCAACAAAATGCCCACTTTGGTTTTCCAAAAAGTTCAAATTGTTTTGCTGTTTTGTAATTGATTGAATTTGGATGGATTTTGAGATTAAATTGATTATTGAAAACAAGATTTTAAATAGGGTGATCATATAGTTTTAATTGGAAGCAAAAGATTATATTTGTGTTGTAATTTTTATAATTTCCACATAGTTGCTGTTTGGAAAAGGTAATTGTATTTGAAAGGCATTTGAATTAAGTTTGGATTAAGTGAATTATTAAAAGCCATCATTTTAAATAGTTTTGAACCTTATGGTTTGATGGAAACAATGATGGAAGGGTTTTGGTCATTTTCATAATTTCCAAAAGGGGTTGATGTTTTGGAAATTAATTGAATTTGAAAAGGGTTTGATATTAAATGAATTTTTTATAGAAACAAAACAATAGTTTTGAAATCACAACTTTAATGGAAACAAAAGATTGTTTTGAGTTGAAATATCATTTTGGAAATTGTAACATCACAAGTATGAAACAAAAGGTTTGACATTTGGTTTGAAATTCAAATAGAAAACAAAGGAAAACAAAGGAAAACAGTTGGAAAACAAAGCAAAACAGGGGAAAACAAATGGAAAACAAGCAAACAAATGCAATGAACATGATGTCATGATGCAAAACATAAAATAACAGAGAGCAAACATTCTAATGGCTATTTTTCATACTTGGGATGTTACACACACCATAGGGCGGTGCACCCCTGGCCGCGCCATGGGGTGGTGTGGGCCCCTCGGGCGCCCACAACCATCGCCCTTTTGCCTATTTATTCCCCCTGATGCGGGAACCCTAAAAAGATACAACTTTTCCACACAAAAACACCCGAGGCCGCCGTCATCGTCAACCCGAGACCGAAGGGACTTGGAGTTCTCCCCGGCACCCTACCGCGAGGGGAAATCATCACTGGAGGGCTCTACACCACCATGCCCGCCTCCGGAGTGATGCGTGAGTAGTTCATCCTTGGACTACGGGTCCATAGCAGTAGCTAGATGTTTTTTCTCTCCTATTTATGCCTCATGTTTAGATCTTGTGAGCTACCCTACATGATCAAGATCATCTTATTGTAATGCTACATGTTGTGTTTGCTGGGATCTGATGATTATTGAATGATATGTCTCTTGATTATCAATCTATCATGTTATCTTCATGTGTATGTTATTTATGATCTTGCATGCTCTCCGTTGTTAGTACATGCTCTGGCTAAGTAGATACAAGTAACTCCAAGAGGGAGTATTTATGCTCAATAGTGGGTTCATGCCTCCTTTGCATCTGTGCTCGAGTGACAGAAACGGGACAGATGGAGGATGTGTTGTTGCCATTAGGGACAAAACAACGATGTTTGCATTGTTTACATTACACACTTTGCTTACTGCGATTATCTGTTGCTTGCAACTTAATACCCAAGGTTTGTTCGGATGATATTCTAAGGGGGTATTATTAGTCATAGATGCAGTTGGATGACGGTCTATGAGTCTTGTTGTAATGCCTGCATGAATCACATAGTAATCATCATGGCATGCATGTTTCATTATCTATCAATTGCCCACCTATAATTTGTTCACCACACATGTTATCTATCTTTTATGGAGAGACACCTCTAGTGAACTGTGGACCCCGGTTCATTTTCTCATACTGATAATACAACCACTGCAATTATTGTTTTCACACTGCTTCCTCTGTTTTCACATTGCTATTGTTGTTTTCACATTGTTCTCATATTATTTTAAATACGGTACATTTAACCTCCTTGTTATCAGCAAAACCGGTGAGATTACTATTTTCACACTGCTTCCTCTGTTTTCACACTGCTACTGTTGTTTTCACATTGTTCTCATATTATTTTAAACACGGTACATTTAACCTCCTTGTTATCAGCAAAACCGGTGAGATTGACAACCTCGCTGCTTTGCTGGGGCAAAGTGAATTGATTGTGTTGTGTAGTTTTCATGTTGCTTGCGAACCGGCAGTGCGCCCTGCCACCTCAGCTGCATCAACCTTCGGAAGTTGCTTCTTTCTCGTACTGGTCGATTCAACCTTGGTTTCTTACTGAGAGAAAACTTGCTATTGTGCTCATCACACCTTCCTCTTGGGGTTTCCCAGCGAGTGCAAGACCTGCACCATCATGGTGTCATTCAAATTCCTATGGAATGCATTCCTATGCCCCAAATTCCATAAGAATGTGAAAATCCACTCCAAGCACCTTTCCTCTGTTTTTCCTACATTTCATCCAAATGACTATTCATGTGATTTTCCCGTGTTTTACAATCCTCTGTTTTGCATACACAAACATGCCAAATTCCTATGTTTTCAGATTCACAGTCATGCCTCATATTCACCATATAAATGTCAACAAAAAATACACTTTGCAGATAGGCTATACAACCTGCCTCATAGATCATCCTATTCCATCTCGAGTCACAATTTTCATCGCGCCACTAGTCATGTTGTTTAACAGTTCCATAACATAACACGGAACATGCTACATACAGGAAAAAGCAGTCATTTTTCGTGTTATATACACAAAATATATCCATGTGGGTTGGCGTTTCTCAAAGTAAAAGAAAGTGTAAGAGGATGTGAGAACTAATATGAATCTTCAAAAATTCATCAATGCAACAATTTGAATGGTGAAAACTATTATGTAACTTTCGTACACACATAATTTCATCCCCTATAAGAAATTTATGTCACACATAATTAAGCCATGTGAACCACATACGCCATGCTATCTACACTCTACACTACAATATCAAATTATGCAGGGACAATGCATTCCACAAAAATCTGTCCCAATTACTGGCGAATGGGCATACTTCAGCCCCAACTCCTTAATGTCTGGTGTTAATCAAATTACTAAATTACAGTGCAATTTCGTCATTCTACATTATCAAATTGTACATCATACAAATTATATTGTCGTGTGTTAATTTTCATCTGCTGTAGGGCCAAGGAGCCTTGTCATGAACTCGCTGAGTTCCTTCAGCATAAAGGGATCACTTTTGCTAGCATGGACATCAGGCAGGACAGAGTCATGCTTGGACGAGAGAATATCATAATTCCAGAGGAGTTTCACATTAACATACAAGATCTATTTAAGCCGAAAGAAAAGCTCCCGGAGTTTCCACCGTTCGATAGGGACGGAATGGCATATCTAGCATACTGGATCATTGATAGGTCTTGCGCCGATTTGAAGTATGATCACCCGTCCGGCGGCCATGAGTACTGGGAGCAATAGCCTATGTCCGCGTTGCACATCGAGTATGCAGCAAGACACGCGTTTTATAGCTTCGAGATGTACCGTAGAATCATTGCCATTAAGGACGGGATAGGACAGGGGATTCGCAAGGCTGAAATGAACGCTCAAGCAGCAGCGGATGCAGCAGTGGAGGCTGAAGCAAAGGCGGCTGAAGCAGCAGCGGCTCAAGCAGTGGAGTAGGCAGCTGCGGAGGAGGACGCTGTGGCAGCTATGGCGGTTGAAGCTGCGGATCCACCGGCTGCATCGAAGAAGGGGGTTGGCTGGACGACAAAGACGATGATGATGACAACCAGGAGACCATTACTCCCACCGGGTGGGATTGACCATGTGTCGAATAGGCCCTTTTATGCGCGGATATTTATGCTTGTTCTGTAATGAACTTAATGTGTGTGTTTTCTGTATATATTTTTCACTCTACTCTTTCATGTTTGTGGTTTGTAATGAACTAATTTTCAAGTTACTGTTTGCTTCCGGGAACCTGCAAGTCCAAGCTTACTTGGACCGTCCAAGTTGTGCCGCCACTCGCCGGGTGTTTATCTGGGCCGACGCACAACATTTCCGAGGCCATCCATCATACAGACCGGCTCCAATGACGTGTTGTGCCGAGACGGCTGTATTTCGCAGCAGCCTCAGGAATTTGAGGAAGCGGGGGTTTATTTTGGACCGCTATGGATGTCGTCTTATTAGAGCTGAGTTTTTCTTTACAGGAGGCTTATCTGCACAAACCGTCTAAGGGGTAGCGTTTACGAGCCCGTTCTTTTTTCTTCGGCAAAACTGGCTCTAGTAACAATCTCTAATACTCACTTTTCTACTAGTGGAAGATCAGCTCCGTTGCCTGGGGACGTGTCGAGTCTTGCAGGCGGAGAACACCCACACCGCTCATGCGGAAGTTCATGTCTCCAAAGCTTAGATCTATTCTACTGTCAAGAACGTCGAAGGTCGGGGTAATGCCGACGAGTAAAAAGTGAAGTTGAGGGGCCCAAATTGGATCGAGTCCGACAAGATAAGCGAGTCGTCGCCCGCCGAGGATGGAACCGCCAAAGTCATGGCTCCAATGCGCCGGCTTCTCACGGACGACACCAGTTGTCGTGGGGTGACCACGGCAAATCGCATGCTTGAGGTGCTAGGGTTTTATAGAGTGAGCTGAGGGCACTGGTGGACTCGACTGCTAACAAGAAGGAGGGCACGATTTACCCAGGTCCAGGCCCCCGAAGGTTAATACCTTACTCATGTTTGTCTGATCTGTATTGTGGCGAGTTGCAAAGGTGTTACAATGGTGATTGCAGGGCAGATTGAATCCAGCACAAGGGCAAACTAAGGGTGTATGTCTAGGGGCCATCTTAGTAGTCCCTCCAGTCTTTATATAAGAGGATGGGTCTAAGGTACGTACCCGAGTCAGTTACAGCGTAGAGCAATGCCCTGATTCTACTTCTGCCTTGTGAGGTACTCCAAGCATCGAGTTGGGCTTCACTTCTAAACATCATGGGCCTTTCCTTTTCAGTATTGGATGGGCCACCCTATGGAACCTTGGTTGACTCGCGCCTGGTGTACTAATAGTGGGTACCGGATAAGGCAATGCCCACTTCACCAATTGAGGAAGCTATGGGCGGCTTGGGTATTGGACAAAGATACTTAATTCCTCACTCATGAAGGAGCTAGCTTGAGAGTGTGATTGGATGTGTGTAAGTAACTAGATATAGTGAGTGGAGGGGTGATTAAGAAGATCTAGTGATGGAGAGAGAGAGAGAGTAAGAGCGGAGCGGAGTGAGTGCGGGTGGAGAGAGAGAGAGAGTGGAGGCTAGACATAATTTAATGGAGGGAGAGAGCAAGAGCAAGAGATAGAGAGAAGTGATACAAGTGGAAGAAAGAGGGGAAGAATGAGGGAAAAGTGGGTGGTTGCCATAAATAACTGGCACCACTTAGTGGTAGAATGCCCTATATGGCACGCGCTAGTAGTAACATCGTACTGGTAGAGAGTGCTCCGGAGGGCATGCTACCACTAAATGGCCCCAACCAGCCCCACCGACAGAAGTTAGTGTACCATTTAGAGAGCTCACTAACAACTTACTAGTAGGGTACCATTTAGAGAGCTCACTACCGCTAATTTCAATCAACGGGGAGCGCCTGAGCCCACTTACTGGTAGCGCACGGAAAAGAGACGCGCTACCAATATAAATTACTGTAAGTGTTCCCTATATAGGTCTCACTACTACTAAGTAGCTGTAGAGTGGTTCTAGCATAGGACGCCACTGACAGAGTTCTACATGGAATGTTTTTTCTACTAGTGGAAAGTGCAATTTCAAGAGAAGCATCTTGAAGAGATCATACGCTTTAAACTCGCCACCCTTTTGAATATAATGACCAAGTGAAGATGTGCATAATTAAGGCTTTCCCATAATGATTTATAAGGGAGAAATCAGCGGTTCGTCACCAAGTGAAGCACAATCAAGAAATATGTTCCAACTTATGGTGATCAACATCGTCATCATCTAGTTCAAATTGATTGCGCGAGGCAACTATAACTGTGAGACCTGATTGTAGCATAGATAACTATCCTATCAAGAGGGGCTCTCGAGTGAGTAGTTTTATCGTATCATTCGTGGCGAGCTCAAACATTTGCATAATTGACACCGTATTTCTTCGTTCTTATTTGACTTTTCTCTATAATGGGTTTTGGTACTTGTTGTGATCTTCATGACAAGCTCATGTTTAACGAAAAAAGATATCATATAAAAATCTTTTTGCGCCTTGGGTGTTGGAGTTTTACCGGTTCGTCTGCTAGGAAGGTTCCACACATTCCCATGTGTGTTATTTTATCTTATGTTAGTTAATACTCGGTGTTATCTTTCCAACAAAATTGGTTCCATTTCAATCATACTTCATTTGCAAAAGGTGTGGCATTTTTAGTTGTTGTTGGAAATAACCTGGAGACTCTAGCGTTGTCAGTCCGGAGGCTCTTGTGCATAAACACCATAGACTGCGGGGCTCAGGGCAACTGGACACTCCACCCTAAAAATGCATGGACTGGCCTCAGAGCTACACCAAGGGGTATGACGCTCTGGAGCCTGTTTGACATATTGATAATGGGTGGCCCGATCTTCTCGATGAACTCTCTCTCTCTTTTTGTGGTTTTCTGGATTTTGTGATAACTAGTGCTACACTGAGACCTCTCACTTGGATGATCCTCGTTGCCAATGCAACAACTACCAATCCCTTTGGATATTCTCAACTACACACTCTTGCACACGCAATCAAAGATCACGAGTGGTCCTGTATCCCCTTATTCCCAGATGGAATAACAAGATATCACGCAGCTTTGCAATGGTAACACCACCCTATCGATACGAACATGGTGGTTGATAACTTTCAGATGAACATGGTTCAATCTAGAATAGCTAGGGTTTATCTTAAACTTGGTCTCCCCTACCTCAACTCGCAGGAGGGGTATAAGAGAGGGGGTGGTGCGGCCACAAAGGAACCCCTTGCGCAAGCACCCTATTCCTATTGGACTAGGACTCCTAATTGGACACAAAGATGGATACAAACCGACCCACACATCATGGATTCGGCCCAATATGGCATACAAGCCATACCTATTCGAAAATAGGATTTCTATGGTGCATTTGACTTGGTGGAGGCACCTATCCCCATGTCTTGATAAATAACAATTGATTCCAACATGGCTTGATTGTTTATCAACACTTGTAAGCTTGTTTCCCATCAACCATCTTATTGTTTTCCTCCTCATCTTGAGATCATCCTCCATCCATGTTTGTGTTATTAATAACCCTGCTAATGAATAATAACATAGCTTAGGTAGTATAACATTCCTATAACCACAAACAATATTTAATAATAAGAAGGAATTCACCTTTAGATAATCATCAATGAGACTTAGTATTTCCTTCCAACTTAAGCATAAATAATCTTCATGGACCTCTATTATGTCCATATCACATATGGCCAAAGACTTTGTCCGATGACTCGGGAAGTCTCCTACCAGGGCCAGAGTTTCCGGTCCCCAGTGGACTGGAGATTCCGGGCTACGACGGGGACTACGGCATATCTAGGCGAGAGACTCCAGGATTAGATTTCTGCAACGAGTATATTTCATGGAGACCTAGAAGATAAAAGGTCTTTGATTGCTCGATATTGCATGAACAAGCCAACAGGTTCAGGTCACATAATTATAACTGCTGCGGCATACAGTTTCGCCAACTAGAAAGAAAACTGGCAGAGCCAACCTAGATAAACACACTCGGAGCAGAAACAATAAAACTGGCGCAACTAGGAACGTGGCAAACAGGAGACATGGTGATGCGTGCATCTACTAGTTAGCACGTTAGGACAATAAATTACGATGCATAATGTCTAAGGCCTACGAGCCGCAGTGTTGGCCGAGGCTTCTAACAGGCCGTTTTGTATCGTGTCAAGTCCAACTAGGTCTAGATTTGAGTCAGTTTCGGTTTTGTTTTGTCCAACCAACGTTGGCCTCTGATATAAAGAGAGTCAGAGCCTAGGATTTTAGAAAAAAGATAGAAAATTATGTAGAACATTTTGTTCAGGTTACCACCGTCCCTAGGGGATCGGCGTACAGACGGCGTCTCGGACGTTCGTGGGTTATCTTTAAAATAAAGGCACTAGTATTCTTGGATCTGCCAAGGGTTATCGTGCATGTCGAGAAGGCTCTTGGATCTGCCAAGGGTTGTCGAGCTTCGCATGAGGCGTGGTGTTCATCACCTTGTTGCTCGCCTAAATCTATCAAATTCTTCAGGTTACGTGTATTGCGCGTGGTTCGGAGAATAGTTACCACCGGTGGTTCTTGCGGTGAAAGATCGGGCAAACATCATCATCATGTGGCATCAGGGCGCGAGGTTGATCACCGTGAGGTTGTTGCTGTTGGCGTCGTCTCAGATTAGTCTTTCTGTTGTCGTCGGTGTATTTTTTTGGTGAGTCGGCGAGTTGGCCCGACGGCATGCGTGAGGAAGATTGAAGGCGGTTCCAGTTTCCAATCTCGAGGAGATCGGTCTATGGCTAGTAGGAAAGGCAAGAGTAAAACAGATCGGACTTTGAAATCGTGTACAAGGCAGACAAGCTCGCGTGGAGTCTTCAAGAAAAAATCTCTAGTTAGCTATCTCATTCGTTTCTTCCGGTTGATGGCAGTCAAAGAAGGACTTGTTGTAGCCACGATGTGTGGAGCCTTGAAGGCGTGTCCCAGTTGGACTGCACGTGATTGCAGAGGAAGGTTAAAGAAAAAGGCAAGTTTGCATGTGGAGATTGATCTGATCCGATACATCAAACAAAGAAGGGAGATAGAAGATGCTATTTTGTTGTGAGAGTTATTAACATTATTGGTACCACAAGTTGCACGCGCGAAACAATTTAGTCCCACAAGTTGCATACTGGATGTTGTTGGTACCTAAACTTGTGATTTTAGGATTAATAAGTCCAAATTTGCCACGTATGCCAATGGCTCTTTATGCAGTTCAGTCCACCAGATAGAAGAATTTTCGCTACTGCTCCTTCTGCATGTGGCAGTTAGGACGCAAGGAAAATTAACAAAACGGTCCAAAAGATCACGTGATTGCATCGTTTTCTTATTTTATTGTTCCTGTTACCATATTTCTCTCGCCCACCTCGAGCAGTTCCACGTAGATTGAACAACCTCGAGCAGTGCCGCCGCGGAAGGAGACGGCGGAGCAGTCGTTCGCCATCGGAGATGCACTACCGCGAACACCATGATGATCCGCCGGCGTATGGTATGAGTTTTCGCGCTTGTGTTTTCCATGCTTTTTCTGTAGTCTGCGCTGCGATTTTATAGGTTTGAGTGGGCATCAGATCGCCATTGATTCAATGATTTATAGCCAGGAATTCTTCCTCGTCCTCCCCCTTGCTAGTTCAAAATCTGGCTACGTAGTGCTAATCCACAATCCGCATGCGTCCAACTCCATCCAGCCAGGAAGCTCTGTTGCCCTGTTGAATCGGGTGCCCTCACATGTCAGAGTAGTCCGGAACCACGTCGACAGCAGGCGGGCATCGCGTTTGCAACTGGCCTTGGGCTGGCTGGTCGCGCGCGCGCACCGTTTTAATCGTTGAAATACTGTAAATCATAGTCAATTTAGGCCTCTTTTTTGCCATCTATTTCAACTCGTGCTTAAGCCTGGATATTCAGGGCAAAATCCATGCTACAGTAAACTGAACTTAAGCGGCAGTCATCCTTGCCAGCAAGACTTTTTCTTTTTTCCTACTCCAGAAATAATGAGGGCAGCAGTGTGCCGAGACGTCCCATCTTGCCAGAACGGACACACCAAAAAGTGTCAGCCAGTTTGCATTGGTATGAAGCAGTACAAAATTAAGTTTAATTAAATTGTAATGCCGCTACGTGCAAAATATATTTTATAGTCAGTGGTAATCCTAAAGATCCTAGATAGTAGCACAACTTGTTCAAGCACCACTCATGCAGTAACTTGTAAGCCTGAATATCCAGAGGAAAAAAAACACATGCTACAGTCCTGAGCGTCAGGACTACAGTGACTGGATTTTCTCATAACTTTTGCTTGTTCTGCTAGATGCGTTGTCTCATTTCCATGATATCTAATGTGTGCTACAGTTTTCAATCCAGGAGAAGACAGCAATTTGTTCACGGTTGCAGTAAACCACAATGGTTTCTCTTGCGGTTTAAGGGACACCTTGGAATATGTTTCTGCATCAACGGCATTCTTTGATAAATGTACTATTGATACTTGGTCAATTCGTTGGATTGATGAAATTCTGCAGATTTTGGGCCACAAGAGAGATGCCGGACTTCATGTCTATTGGTGTTTGCCGGGGAAGGAAATATCAAATGGCTTAGTACTTATTGAGAAGCATGCACAGATTGTTCAAATGACCAAAGCAATCAAGTCAGATAGGACACTTATCTTGTATGTGGATCACACAAACTTCCTCCAGTTGTTGAGAACAGATGTAGTAGTTCCAGATATGTTTGTTCCCTCTATCATCTCTCATACAAATATTCCGCCAGCAGCTGCATGTTCTAAAGCTGAAGCATCTAGTAGAGAAGGGTAAAGCTCCTATTTTAGAGAAAGTTAAGTTAGATGGCACTGATGACGACACTGACAGTGACTTTGAGTTGTACGATAGCGATTACAATGTTGAAGAGGGTGATGATGATCTATTTGTTGAGAATGTTGATAAATCTGTCAACGATAATAATGAGGATGAAATGGGTGAGGAACATGAAGATGAGGATGCCCTTGAGGATGATAATCTGAATCTTGCTGGAGGAGATAGACAACATTTGAAGAATAAGTGCAAGGCATTTAATCCTGAGGTGGACATGGACAATCCTTCTTTCAAACATGGGATGGTGTTTAGTGGTGTTGAGGAGTTAAGGAAGGCAGTGGCAACATACATTATAAGGAATAGGGTACAAATCAAGAAAACCAAGGGAACCAACAAGATCAACTGTAGGAGCAGACCAAGGAAACAATAGTATAGGCCGAAGGAAAAGTAAAAAAAAGATCTGGAGAAGTTTCTACAAGTGGAACTACACATGTTACTGATGCAGTACCTACTTGTAGAGCTTGAACATCAAGGAGATGATCATATAACACAGGTCCTGGTAGTGCTCACTTCTTATTGTTTGGTGATGAACAACAGAGATGAGCTACATGCATTCCTGATCTAAATTATGCATTTAATCCAGATCTTGAGGCGCAAGAGATTCCTCTTACTCAGAATGCACCCACAGCTAATGCTATTTAGCTAGCTTGCATAATTTAGTTGCTATTTTTCATGGGTGATGACATATAGCTGCCAAACCAAATTGCTGCAGATTTTATATTCAGTTTGTGTGTAACGGTCACTATTTTCAATTCAATTCATATGTGAGACTATATTCAGTTCATATGTGAGACTATTTCAGTTAATTATTGTACTACCCAAATGATAGCTAGCAAATCTGGCATTTTATTTCAGATCAGGGTTGGTAGCACAAACTGCCATTTGGCCTAGTTGGTTTGGTTCATGTCCAGTAGCTAGATACCAAAACCTGGCAGGTTGTGTTATATGATTTGGTGCATATCCAGTACCAAAACCTTTGGCATTTGCAAGCTATCTAGCTAACCTGATTCATGTTGGCATTTGCAAGCTATCTAGCTAACCTGATTCATGTAAACGTACTGCTATTTGTCTATCGGGCTCGCTGCTGCTTGACGGTTTGTTCATCAGAGCTATGATGGTTGTGGCACAGTTGGCAAGGACGAACAAAGATGCATGATTGCAATGGCCGCCATTATTACCATCCTATAAAAATACAGATGAATGAATAAAAATCAGAATCGGAGACTAGATATCAAGTGGAAAGTTTGACATACACGTTGTATGTTGCTCAGACGAATGACATACCCATCGGTAGAGCAGCAGCTTCATGCGGACAATTCTTCAAAAGCTTACTGCTCGATACTGTCTGGCCCAACTCTGCTCTTGTCCGATCCTTGTACATTTAACTGTACCACAAGCCTACAAATCATCGGGAGAGCACCAACCTTCTCCGGCCAGTGTTACTGTTACCCCACCCGAAAGCTGGTACAGTACGTTTCTGTTTCTTCTTGTCTTGTGGCAGCCGCCCGGTCGAGTCTAGTCCAGCGAGAGCATGATGATGATGGTGAAGGCGGAGAGCGCCCAAGAGCGGGGCCTGAGCTCGGGCATGTGTGATATCGCGGCGGCGCACGGGGAGGCAGCAGAAACTATGAGGAGGGAAATGAAGGCATGGCCGGACATGGGAACCGGCTTCAGCGGCGTGCCTCGGCGACAGAGCAGGCCTACAAATCACTTCTGCATAAATTTCTTCAAGAGCTAAAAAATTGAATGATAGAAGAAGACTTGACCCCAACTAGATTCAATCCACTGAAATTGAACATTAGCTCGAGCCTCTATGAACCTTTGGAGCAGAACTTTTACTGGTCACCTCGCCCCGATGCCTCCACGAGCTCGACTGTACGTGTCTCCGCCGGCGGCTGCAGGCCCTCAATGGTCACCATCACCGATGGGAGCGCCATCCGCCGTGGAGGTGCGACCTGGGATTCGATCCGCCCAGACCTTGGCCCCATGGTCACCATCGCCCCTACGCGTCGACAAGATCGACGGTGACCGTCTCCATCTGTGGCACGCCCTCCCGTCACGGTCACTGCTGGGAGCTTACAGTTAGAATTGGGGATTGTCTTTTGACCTCTCACAGGACCGATCTGTAATTACTAATAATTCCAAAGGATTTTGGTTAAAGTACAAGCAACACGTGTCGGCAGCAGAGCCAATGATCACCTATACCAATCGCATTGCAACTTGTGGTACTGCTCGTGTCCATTTTACAACTTGTGGTACTAAAATGTTAATCCCATGCAACTTGTGGTACCAAGAGTGTATATACCTCTTTGTTGTGATTATACCGGTGGCCTTAGCAAAAGGAAGGGATGATGTACGGTTCAGCAAAGGAAATGAATTAGTGCGATCAATAAAAAAAACTTTGGAAGCTGATCGGATTGGAATATTTCTTAAAGTGCAGTGATTTGGTTATGTGAGAAAAAACAAAGGAAGGGCGGACTGTTGGCGCAGTTTGCTTTCTGGACGACCAAAAAAATTTAATGAGGGCAAAAAAGATACAATCTTTTAGATTGCATTGGCATGCGTATTCAGCTTATTTGGATCCTTGGTGTGCGTGAGTTTATCCTTTCGTGTCTGGGATGATTTGTGTGATTCGTGTACACATTGCAGTCTGAATGTTGTGTGTCTCAATCATATTAGTGGTGCCAAATGTGGAGACTGCCAAGAACAAGTTGAGCTAGCCAAGCGGGAGGATGTGGTGTGGTAGGCCGGCAAGACTTGAGGATGGTGCAAGATCGTGGCGATGTGAAGATTCGACACCACACACACGTTGGAGAAGACCTTCCAGCATTGAGGACAACGCCTTCCTAAGAAGGGGAGAATGATGCGGGCATATACTGGTTAGCACGCTAGGATAATAAATTACGATGTATAATGTCTAAGGCTTGCGAGCCGCAGTATTGGCCGAGCCTTCTAACAGGTCGGTTTGTATCGTGTCGAGTCCAACTAGGTTTAGTTTCAAGTTAGTTTCGGTTTTGATTTGTCCAACCAACGTCGGCCTCTTATATAAAGAGAGTCGGAGTCTAGGGTTTTAGAAAAAGGTTGAAAATTATGTATAACATTGTTTTCAGATTACCACCGTCCCTAGGGGATCGGCGTGTAGACGGTGTCTCGGACGTTCGTCAGTTATCTTTAAAAATAGGGCATGAGCGTTATTGGATCTGCCAAGGGTTGTCTTGAAGGGAATATGCCCGAGAGTCAATAATAAAGTGGTTATTATCTTATTCCTTGTTTAGGATAAATGTTTATTTCTCATGCTAGAATTATATTAACCGGAAACGTTGATACATGTGTGTTTAATAAACAAACAAAGGTTTCTTGTAAAGCCTCTCTTTTAACTAGCTCGTTGATTAATAGATGATCAAGGTTTCCTGATCATGAACATTGGATGTTGTTAATAACGGGGTCATGTCATTATAAGAATGATGTGATGAACATATACCCAAAGTGAATATAGCAATGCGATTAAGTCATTAAGTTACATTGTTATATCACACATACGGAGTAACTTATTCCTTAGACCATGAGATCATGTCAATCACTGATACCGGAAGGGTGCTTTGATGTCATCAAACATCACACCGTAAGAGGGTGACTATAAAGGTGTCGTTGGGTATTCGGAAAGTATTAGTTCAGGCTCATGGATCAAGAGTGGGATTTGTCCATCCAAATGACGGAGAGATATACGATGGGCCCTCTCGGTGATTTCATATCGACACCGCTTGCAAGCACGTGACTAGGTCACAAGGATGTCCTATCACCTACCGAACAAGTAAAAGAGTACTTGTCGGTAACGAGATCTAACTAGGTATGGTTGTTACCAATGATC
Source organism: Alopecurus myosuroides (assembly GCA_028641055.1). NCBI lineage: Eukaryota > Viridiplantae > Streptophyta > Magnoliopsida > Poales > Poaceae > Alopecurus > Alopecurus myosuroides. Next base: position 178,648,150 of record CM054060.1, on the reverse strand, counting down.
GGATCTCGGACAACTAAAATATCGCGAGACAAAGGGAATAGTTACGACGTTGATGGTTCACATGATCACGAGGGTCATCGTTGAATATATAGGAGTCATCACGGATCTCTAGATCCCACTGTTGATTATTTATCGGAGAGGTGCCTCGATCATGTCTATCTTATTCGCGAACCGTAGGGTGACACACTTAAGGTTCGATGACGCATTTGAGAGGATACGGAATACCGGAGAAAAGTTTGGATAGCACCAAAATTGTTTCGGCGAATATTGAAATAGTCACCAGAATTGTTTCGAAAAACATTGAAATAGTTCAAGGTGGTATATGTTAATGTTTGATTAACAAATAGTTCAAGGGGGTAAGTGTTAATGTTTGTTAATAGGATTAACAAATATTAAAATAAATAAATAAATAAATAATTGTTTTATTTATTTATTAAAGAAACCCCTTAGAATTTAGAGTGGGAATTGATGAGAGAATGAGTGGGTTGAGTGGAGACTACACCCACATGATGAGGGGAGAGGTGGAGGCACCTAAAATTCGTGGCTGCCTCCCCCTCCTATATAAAGAGGGGTTGGACCTCCCTCTCCCCACACAACTTGGTGTCATCTCCATCTCCATCCTCCCGCTGATCCACCTCATGTTCATGCGCTTGGCGAAGCCCTAAACAAAGTTTTCTCCATCATACCACGCCGTCGTGCTGCTGGTTTCCGAGGGATCCTCTACTTCCGCTGCCCCGCTGGATCGAGGGAACAGAGGTCGTCATCAACCATACGTGTGACCGATCACGGATGCACCGCCGGATTGCGGTGCGCGTCTTCTCGCTCTCGGGATCGGTGTGAGTACGATTACACCAACAACGATATTCTATCTTGTAACACTTTGTGTCTTTGAGGGTATGTTCTTCTTAAGACCCTCTCTATGCCCGTTACTTTCATATCCTAGATTAGATCTTGGCCTTTCGGGTGTCTCTCGCGTAGGAAATTTTTTGTTTTCTATGCAACGAACCCTTCAGTGGTATCAGAGCAGGATCTATGGGTAGATGTTTTGTACGGGTAGAACACATAGGAGTATGTGGGTGGTGATGATCATGTTTTTGCCTCCTTGAGTATTTTATGATCTTAGTGACATAGTAGGATGAAGCTGCCCTAGACTAAGTTTACGTCTACTATGTACGCGAAAATTGTCTCACTTGTGGCTGAGGGGGTGTCCGTTTCTCCTACTATAGTTAAGATCTAATCTACAAATGGTTGTTAAAAATATGTTTTATGAATGTTGTGGCTCTTGTACATAGGTATGAACGGTTCTATCCTTGTAAGCCCAAGCCACGTAAAATATGCAAAAATAAATTAGAGGTGTCTAACTTGTTTTTGCAGGGCATGTGATGTGATATGGTCAATGTTACAAACGTTATGTATGAGATGATATCTTCTGTAAATTATTGACATACCGGCTGGAGCCATATGGTTGTCTTATTTTTATGGCCTGCGTGCTGTATATCATATGCATGTGATATGTTTTAATGGACAATCAAGATGGAGTGCCACGGACCTTGGTGTCATGCCAGTGGAATGATGGAGATCATACCATGATGCACAATATGGAGATCAAGTGCAAGAAGGACCATATCATATCACATTATCCATGCATGTGATGTTAATCCTTTTATGCATCTTATTTTGCTTAGATCGCGACGGTAGCATTAAAAGATGATCCCGCTGACTTAATATCAAGATAATAATGTGTTCTTCCTTAAGTATGCACCGTTAAGAAAGTTCTTCGTTTCGAGACACCACCTGATGATCGGGTGTGATAGACTCAATGTTCGCATACAACGGGTGTTTTCAAGCCTAGCATGTACATACATGGACTTGAAACACACGCAATACTACGGTTCTACTTGGCGAGCCTAGCATGTACAGACATGGCCTCGGAACATGTAACCGAAAGGTAAAGCATGAGTCATATGGATGATATGATGAACATGTCGATGTTCGCCTTATAAGCTATATCATCTCACATGCTGATCGGTTTTGGTGTAGTGAATTTGGTTCGTGTAATCACTAAAGACGACTAAGAGGGATGTTATTTTTGAGAGGGAGTTCATGGCACAATTTTGAATTAACTTGACCTTATTTATCATGAACAAGCAATCAAAGTGAATTTGCACAAATTGTAGTATTCATTGGCATCCACAAAACTATCTTACACTTATATTGTTAATCTAGGTATAACTGTTATGATCTGGTAAAAATCATATAAGATTGGTACCGTATTAATGAAATTTAAAATTGAGTCATATTGTAGATTTTTGGTATTTCCTACCTAGCTCCGTATGATTAATGATTGATTGATCTAAGGAGCAACCAATTCTTACTTAGAATCCAGAGTCATGGTTGCTTCCATATTACTTTATCTTTAAAAGAATGTTTTGTTGATCAAGGTGATTTACTAGCTGAAAAGAGTTGTTTTCAGAAACAATCAAGTGAAAGATATATTGATATATAGAAACTTATTTGTGGCAACATAACTGAGTATAATTTAGCGTGACAATGTATGCTTATATTATTTGAATATATGCAATGATTGAATACGCTAGGCATTTGAATATTCCAAGAATTTGGGCGCTAAACATTATCCTCTAAATTCCTTCCTTCAATCTATAGTAGCTTAATCATAAAATTGTTATAATGGGATGAATTAAAAGTATGGGTAAAAATCGTTTATCTTGCTTGGAGATTGCTAAGAGTAGAATCTGGAAGAATGCTATTAATATGGTGATATTAGTAGAACAATCAAACTTAAAATTTGACTCAATGGGTGATAGTATATGACTAACACACCAAGGAAAATGTGCTAGTACGACTAGCATTGTTTGATGTTGAATGATTCTTCTGTAAAGGAAAGGGAATATTGAAAATAGAATTACAAAAAGATATATAGCAGAAAAAGAAGATAACTGGAAAAGTCCAGCTCAGGAGTATATGCTTGATATAAAAGTTATAGATATATTACTAGTTAACAAAGTATTTTTGGGTATTTTGATACCACATTGATTGGTATGCGTTGTCATAAAAAGCAATGCAATGCAAGAAATACAAGGGCCTAAAAGGAACTAGTAACAGATGTGGAATCGATTATGACAAGAACAGAAATATAGTGTTATTGTGTTCATTGTCGTATCGAACCAAACATTCAAGATTTATTTTAAGAACTTAATAAGTTGATACTTTGTTCAGTTCTTTTGTGAGAACAAATGAGATTTTTCAAACTATGACCATATTGCATAATTGATGGATATGTTAATATAAATCATGTTGGTAAAGTAAATATCTATAAGACTAAATACTAAATGTTGCAAGATGTAAAAGAGTTTCACTTAAATTGTGACACCATCATTTTAGCTCATCTCGGAAAGTAAAACATGAAGGAACTCCATATTGATGGACTTCCGGAGTCATTTTATTTTGAATAAATTGACGCTTGTGAGACCTCTTGCAAAAGATGACTAGAATTCCGTTCATAGGACAAAGTAGAATGGACGACTAATTTAATGTAGATTGTACATATTGATGTATATAGTCCATTATGTATAGTCATGTGTGGTGGATTAAATTTTACTTCATAAAATTATGTCGATGATTTGAGTATATATGTGAGTATATCTATTTAAAGAGAACGGAGTTTGACATTTTGAATTGGTTCAAATGGTTGTTAATATGAAGTAAAAATCAATGTAACATGATAATAAAGTATTTATGATTGGATCATAAAGTATAAAGTTTGAGTTACAAGTTTAGCAAAATGTCAGACCCCGGACCCAGAGATATACATACTGTTATGTGCTCCTAGTCATGGACTCACAAGGGCTTCAGGGTTACCAGCCCCAGCCGCAACAAATAACGGCAGGCAGACCGGATTCATCGGCATGCGGGCCGTATCACCACGGTCTACTACTCCTTGTATCCATGCTAGTCATAACCAATTATGCATACCCAAACGTCCACGAGTCGGATGAAACTGAAGGAACAGGACCAAAGTTATACAGAGCTGCTATGTGTCCAGAAAGTGCAACAACAATCGAGGGTTACTGGGGTTACCTCGCCCTAGGCCGAATCACATCGGCAGGCATGCTCGGACAGGGATCATCGGCTCCACAACCCCTCGACTGTGACAACTATGCAGGCATAGCTAAAACTGTATAACAATGGGCTCGAAAACCAACAACCGATCAAAGCAGCACTCTAGACATGGAAATTGTATTAAACAAGTGTTACTAGAGTAGATTTACAAACAGAGGTCACATGACCCAACATTTCATCAGACAACGGAAGGCAAATTATGTTGCTAATCAACAAGAACAAAAAGGCCTAAGAGGCCGCAACATAAGGCGACGTCCCAGCCCATAGATTCCAGGCTGCTACCTGGGAACCCCAAACTACTTGTCGATGTCCATGTTGAAACACCACCGATGTGAGGAACTCCACCTGAACCAAGTTTAAGAAAACATGAGTACAGGAGGTACTCAACAAGACTTAGTTAACCTATTATATATCTGCTAGTTTCATAAAGGATTTTATGAAGTTTGATTTGCGTAAAGCAATATTTGTTTTCCAAAACGAGGAGGAAAAGCACGTCTTGTAGAGTGTTTTCAAAACAGACGAGGAAGGACTCAACTCTTGGAAATCATCATCTTTTCAAACCATCAACTTCATTTCCCAGCATCTCACTTGCTACAAGGATCACCCCTCTCGGCATCTCCGAGGAGGCACCCTTCAATCATTGTCAACATGCTTTACGTCATGTTCAAGTTATCTATGTTCTTTGCATTCACCAAGTCGTCCATAACCGTGGACACGACTTTTTGAAAAGATTGCCCTGCAGGGATGTACACTTTACCCACACGTACCAACCGACTCTTAACGCCACACGGTAATGCTATTCCCAAGGGAGCGCGACAGAGGGTGGTTGGCCACGACCTTTACCTTGCCCATCCATATCCATGAGTCAACCCAAGATAGGGCCACCCCGTCAACAGGGAGTTGGCCATCCTCCTGACGGCACATGTCTCTGTGAGGCGGGGTCAAGATCCATGTACGTCCATCACTTGGCCCCAGTCACGCCCTAGGCAGAGCATTTTTCCAAAATGTTTGAAAGTTTTATTTGCGTTGCCGAATGGAACTCTCAAACTACGTGACCCATGGATGTGGCCAAACAAGTTAGAAAGTCGAGCGCGGTTACTTAGACTCCGCATGTGGTTGCACGCTCAGTCTTGGCTTCCGCCCGAAACCTTAGTCCTAGGGGTAGTAAGTATAGGACGAACAACCACTTCCCAAGTGGCCTCCTATCCAAGCCAGTGTCAGGTTAAACACACATAGCTCACCTTTCCACGTTATCCTGCCTTACTAGATTCATTCGCAACTCTGATTCATCAACCGGATGGAGCAGAGCTAAACAAGTAGACAAAACTAAGCATAGCATATATAAGGCTCTGGCGATACGCACAATCAAATCTAGGTGGCTAGGAGCAGTGGATCAGGGTATTTAGGCTATGCAAAGTATAGGAGAACACTACCTACAGACACCAAATACTTCGGAACTGAATGCAAATTATGAGAACCAAAAGTCGTTGTAAAACATATATGAACAAATAAGAGGTTATGCTTGCCTTGCTTAACAGAAAACCAAATAGATAGATCTTCTGGATAAGTGCTTGACTTGTCGGTTAAGATAAAGTATTCGTCACTGGAGTTGTTGATCTTCTCTTCGAGCAACGTTCTACCGATAAGAAGCAGAAATCGGAAAAGAAACAATCAACACATGGCATTGATGCAATGCACAATATGTATGCGTGACAAAGTTAATACACTTTGATAAAAGACCGAAACATGTTACAGGGTTTGCTATGGTTCATATGATGGTTAAGCATTTTTATAGAAATTAGCCCCGAAATAGACCCCAGAGGACAATTCGGGCAATTCTAAAAGTGGGTACAATTTTAATTGCTCAATTAGGTTGAAAAACGTCATAAATGGATTGCATTTATCATTTTGAGCATTTTGGTATATAACTTGTATTTTTTTGATTTTATTGACTAAAATCTTATTTTCTTTATTTTAGATGATTTAATTGCATTTAAATAATGCCCAAAATAAAGTTCGCCAAACATGTATGAAAGTGCATTTAGGTTGGAAACATTTTTCTGAACACAACCATGTATTTTTCATATTCTTCTGAGTTACAGAAGTGGAGTTATTAATTATTTAACTTTTAATACATTTTTGTAAAATAGAAAGGGGTGGGGCCCGCATGTCAAATTGAATTTCTTTTATTAATTGATTTTAACAGCTGACACGTGGCCAGGCTTAGGTCACGCTGACATCAACGTGATGTCAGCGGGTGGCCAGTCGGTGGCAATTGCGGTCGCCGGCGGTGAACCGCTGCACCCGCGCGCGTGTGCTTAGGTTTATTCGGCTCGCCTCGACGAGGCGCATGTAGAGGTGGTGGAGCCGCCGCGGTTGGGTCACCGGCGGCGAGCCGCCATGCTCGGAACGGCGGCGGTGGCCACGTTCTCCGGCGAGCTCGGCGAATTCGGTCGCGGGAGAAGGCGGGGAAGGTACCGGGAGGGAGGTGGGCTCACCACGAGTGCGATGGAGGGGGCGGCGGGGCAGACGGAGGTGCGGAGCAACGGTGATGGTCCACGGCGGCGCTCGGTCGTCCGCGGGGAAGACGGCCAAATCCCCGGCTCTCCGGCCTCCTCCTATGTCCTGCTCGCTCGTGGAGGTCAAGGGGGCGACGGGGGATCTTCTGAGATGGTCGAGGTAGCGCAGGAGGGCCCCAATTGCTGGCGGCGAGTAATCACGGTGAGGTTAGGGTTCGGTGCACGGGAGGACAAAGAGAAAGAGGGAGCTCGAGGGAAGGGCTTTGTGCGAGATGGGAGGGATCCGGACGGCACCCTCGGGCCTCACCTCCTCGCGCGTGGCAAGTAGGAGGTGGCAGGACCACCTCGCTGCTGTCGGCATCCTTCTGCTGGAGAGAGAGAAGAAAAGAGAAAATAGAAGAAAAATCGCGGAAAACCCCCTGGATTTTTCTAGGAATTTACCAAGATGTCCTTTTCTTTAAAAACAGCAAGAAAAAGTGGGTATTTGAGGGCCTTTTTGTGAAGCAAAAATTTCACAAAAATAACTTTTGGAAAACTCTTCAAATTTCCAACAAAACCATACCTTGGTTTGTCCATTTTGAATAACTTTTTAGAACAACTTTGTGGGTTGCTTGTTTAAGTGATTTTTGTCATTTCACTTGTTATTTTCAAATGCAAATAATTTACCAACATTTTCCATGCATGTATGCCATGTACACAACACACAACACAACTTTATTACAAAGTAGGGCTGTTACAAGTCTACCCCCCTTACAAGAATCTCGTCCCGAGATTCCTAGGGTTTAGAAAAGAAGTCGGGGTACTTAGATCGCGAACGATCCTCTCGTTCCCAGGTTGCTTCGTTATCGAATGATGTGACCATTGAACTTTGAGGAACCTAATAGTTTGGCTGCGAGTTCTTCGTTCGGCCTCATCAAGAATACGGGTAGGAACCTCTTTGTAAGAGAGATCATCCTTGAGCTTGATAGTCTCGTGGTCCACACCACGAACAGGATGGTCCACATCACGAACAGGATCTTTAAAACAACGTTTGAGTTGGGAGACATGGAATACATCATGAACATCCGGAAATCCTCGCGGCAACTGCAACTGATACGAAACTTGACCTCGTTTTCCAATGATGGGGAATGGACCAACATAACGAGGAGCTAGCTTGCCTTTGAATCCGAAACGTTTTCCACCTTTCAAAGGTGTGACTTGAAGATAAGCTTTCTCGCCGATTTAGTAATGAACGTCTTGATGACAACGATCATAATAACTCTTCTGACGAGACTGTGCTATTTTCAAACGTTCACGAATGATGCAAACAGTTTCTTCTGATTCCTTGATTGTATCCGGTCGGAAGAATGATATTTCACCGGTTTCAGACCAGTTCAGCAGAGTTCGGCATTTACGGCCATACAGAACTTCAAAAGGAGCCTTGCCCAAACTGGATTGATAACTGTTGTTATAGGTAAACTCTGCAAAGGGAAGGAACTTTTCCCAATCCTTACCGAAGGAGATAACACAAGCTCGAAGCCTGTCCTCAAGGATTTGATTCACTCTTTCGGTTTGACCACCGGTTTGTGGATGATAAGTAGTGCTGAAGGAGAGACGAGTTCCCATGGACTCTTGAAGACAGCCCCAGAATCTGGAGACGAATATACTCCCACGATCCCAGATAATACTTTTTGGAACTCCGTGAAGACTGACTATTCGAGAGATGTACAGCTCTGCCAGCTGACTAGTGTTGATACCGTCTCGAATAGGAAGGAAGTGAGCAACCTTGGACAGTCGATCGACCACTACCCAAATAGCATTCTGACCCTTTTTGGTTTCGGGAAGACCTGTAATGAAGTCCATACCAATTTCATCCCATTTCCATTCAGGAATCGGTAGAGGTTGGAGAACACCGTCTGGTCTTTGATGTTTAGATTTCACACGACGACAGACGTCGAATTTAGCAACATTCTGAGCGATTTCTCGCTTCATCCGGGTCCACCAGAACTTTGGACGTATGTCCTCATACATCTTTGTACTACCAGGGTGGATGGATGTGACGCCCCGAGATCGGGCACTATGCAGATTCCAGCATATCCGCCAAAATCCACATAATAACCGATTCCAGGTTGCCACTTGTGACATTACAACAGTTCACGAATAATCCACAACAACAACAGAAAAGGTATATACAAGATGACTCAAACGAGTCAAGGATACAACTGATACAATACAAAGATCCAAATAACAGCGGAAGAAACAACATAGTGTCCGACTACGGACAAGATACAAATTGGACTAAGAGTCCTGAAGATAACCGAGAGCGTCCAATCCCTGCCCAGGCCAAGCCGGAGGGATTCCCAAGCTAACGTCATCAGACTTCAAACCTGTTGACTGCAATGTTGAATATGCAGCCACGAAAAGGGATTCGTGGGTCAGTACGATTAAGTACTGGCAAGTGGATAAACCACACTCACAAGATACCGGCGTAACCAGTCATCACAAGATACAAATACTTTGGGTTCAACGGAAAGGAAAAGATTATTGCAAAGAAGCGGCAGCGGGCTGCACTAACTAACTACAGAGACTCGATACAACATCCGGCTAAAAGAGGGGGATAAGATAGCGTATCGTAACCAACTACAACTAACATCAAACAAACCCATCCTGGATCTCGCCCCTTATCCAAAGAAGCAATCTGAGGATAACTCACACAGTTGGATTAATGATGGTTCAAGTTATTGTGTCAATAAGACTATTACTAGTCAAGTTATCATTAGTTAGGTGTAAGTTGTTCTGAGTACTTGTTAGCCAGTACTTTCACCAAGTCATCCATAACCGCGGAAAACACGGCTTCTCGAGAAGATTTACCCTGCAGGGGTGCACCAATTTGGCCGTACACGTAAGAATAACCCGCCAGACGGGGACCAAACCCACCAAGCGAGGTATTCAACACAACCCAACTCTTTTTCGCATCAAGCCCAAAGAACCACATGTTGTGCGTGCGCGGCTAATCGAGCCCCCACGAAGAAAAGGGGGACCCTCATAGCACTCTAAGACCACGCCGCCCTAAATGCCGACTACAAAAGTTCCACCCTGGCGCCAAGGGTTCGCACCTGCACATGCATGCATCAAATGGAAAGCCCGAACTAAGTGTGGCGATTTGGACGAGATGCGAATCGAATCAAGTTGAGGGGGGGCGCCCATACTCGCTTCCCACATGCGGTTAGTGCGCTCATCATGGATCAGTAGACAAGACCCTTTTCCTAATTAGGGTCGACACTAGCAGGCCTCAAAACCACGTCGGGCCTCCTGCCGGTGCCTTATCATCAAATTATTATTACCCAAAACATTAACATGTTGTTGATTGAATTGAAACCCAACTATCAAACTAAACAGTGATACGACGGACAACAAGACTTGAGCGCAAACAACACTAATCATGCAACAACGACACGAGGGCCAACAGGGTAAACAAGCAACAGTTAATAGGAAGTGGAAGGAAGGCTATATCATGGCTGCAAGGTAAAAAATATGATAGGATCGGGACACAAGCATCGAATCAAAAGGCTAGAATAAGAACAACGGAAAGAATCGGTAACAAGTGATGAAAGGCAGCCATTTGGCAGCAAGTGAGTATACTTGCCTGGAATCCAGCAAGTAGAGGTACATCCGCAGAACTTGTCGTTGCTCACATCATCTCAACGCCCTATCCGCGAAGAAGCAACGAACTAGAACAAACATCGGATGCGACAATTACTTCTACGGCAAAAGATCCAGCATGATCAAGATATGGATGCATGACAAGTTTAAGGATGCATCAAAGATAAACTAGTTGACATGGTAAACATATTTAAATAGGACTATATGCAATTTGGGTTGCATATAGAAAATCCCATGAATTAAGGTTGAATTAAATGATCTACAAATAACCATCATGTGAAAATTGATTAGAATGATGCATGGATGAGGAAAACAATGAGAAAACAACAATAGCTTCAATTTGAAAAGGTGTTTACGAAGTTTGGAATTTTATTTATTAAGTTATGAAATTTGGCTTCTTAAATGATTTACACAAGCATTTGTTGTTTTCACCCATTTTAATTGTTCAAAACAGATAACAACATTAATATTTGGAAAGAACACAAAATTTTAGATGGAATACATGTTTCATTTGTTGAATTTGGATTTTAGATGAGCAAGTTATTAATTTGACAATTTTAAATGCATTAAATAAGAAACAGTTGTTTTCAGCAAATTAATTTATTCAAACCAGAAAACAAAGTTTATGTTTGCAAAGTTTAGAGAATTTTGATTGGAAAACATATTTTACTTTTCAAATTTGGAGTTAAAATGAATTAGTTATGATTTATGCAATTAAATCAATTTAAATTGAGCCGGAAGCCCAACATCTAATTTAGGAGGTTCGAGTTATTTATCTACCCATCAAGATTGAATGTTGTTTAACATGGCGAGATAATATAAAGATGAGCTATGCAATTTTAAATGGAACCGAGACAATATTTAATTATCCCAACTCATTCCATATTTAATTATTAGGTGACATTACTATTACCCGCACCCACAAGATGCAATGCAACACATGAATGATTTAATATGCACGATATAGATGACATTTAGAAAATAGGCCTATAGGTATAGAGTTGGGGTTTGGGTTCGCACGTGTGGAGAGGATCTTCGGGTTCGGCGCCGGTGTCTTCGGGGTGTAGGGGAAGTAGAAGAAGAGGAGGAAGTAGAGGATGTAGTCGACATAGAGGAAGGAGTGGAAGTAGTCGTAGCAGGGGAAGTAGTCGACATCGAGGACGTAGTGGTTCATAGTGGACGTAGTCGTTCACTTCCGGAGGTCGATGTAGTCGTGGCCCAACCGCGCTTTATTACCGTCTTCGGGGTCGATGGCGAACTTGGCGGTTCCACGTATCCGTCACGTCCGACATCTTCGGGGGTGATGGGGCTCACGGCATCATCTCCCGGACACGCACGAAGGCGGCCAACGCAAAACGGACACGGTGGAGATAGTGGTCGTTCACGGTTCGATGTAGCTCGATGTAGCGGTACTTGTCGGAGAAGATCTTGTCGATGAGGTACGGGTCGGGGAAGAACTCGGCGCTACGGTGTCCGGACTTGGCGACGCGACATCGTGGACATACACGAAGGCAGACCCCCACGAGCAGAAGCGTGTGCAGCATCATTGTTGTCACTCGGTGATGGTCACGGACACGGATAGCTTGGCACGGACTCGGCACGAAGGAGGCACGAAGGCCGCAGTCCCAGCAGGCGTAATAGGAGCACAAGTATGAATGGGTGCCCGCAAGAGGCCCAACCTCTGGTAGGATTTTTGTCGAGCACCTACTGTGCGTCACGGACAGAGCGAGGAGGGCCATGGAAGACGACGAGCAGGGGGTGCAGAGCGAGGTGGAGGTCCTCGAGGATGACCTTGTCGGGGAGGAGCACACCCGGACGTAGAGAGACACTGGAGGTCGAGGATGCGGCGCTCCAAGGAGGCTCGCCGGCCGGAGCACGCAAACATGGAGGCAGTGGTGCGCTGCGCGAGGAAGCTCGTTGGTGGGGAGTTGGTAGCCGCAGCTGCGGGGATGGGCGGCCGAGGAGGCGCTGGTCTGCTCGTCGCCGACGTCCATGGCGGCAGGAGGCAGAGGAGTACCGGCGGCGGAGCATGGCCCTCCTGGCCATGGCGAGCGAGGGAGGGAGACGAGGGGAACCAGGAGGCGGCGGCGGCTCTGTGGGAAACGGGGGGAAGGGGCGGCGCGAGCTCCGTGCGGGGAGGGCGGAGCTGAGGAGAGGGAGCAGCCGGAGGGGCGTCGCCGGCAGGGATGGGTCGAAGGAGGGAGGAGGCGACAGGAGGAAGAGGAACGAGGATGGGGATCGAGCGTTGGGGCTCTCCCGTGCGTGCGTGGGTTCTGGGTCGTGTGTGTGCGTGTGTGGCGTGAGTTCTGTGTGCGTGTGTTGCGTGCGTTGTGTGGTGGGCTAGGGTTAGGTGTGTGTTAACAGGCCGGTTGGCCTGTGGGCTGGCCGGCCCTCAACGTTTTTTTTTCGTTTTTGATTGTTTATTAAACTGCTTGATGTAAAATAATTTTTGGGGCACAAATTAATTTCGGAAAAACTTAGAAAACAAAATTTTATGCAATTTTAATTATTTTACCAATGTTAAAAATCCACAACGATGCAGATGCGATCACATGCAGAAAAGGAAACAAACATGCAACAAACTATTTGGGAGAACCCCGGTCGTTACAATGGAAAGAGGTGTACCATGAGCCTCTTGGAGTATTAGATTTCGCAGACTTCGCTTATTTGGCAGAACCATACGGTTGTTGAAATAGATGATACCTTGATCATCAACCGAGAAACACTTAGCAACTCTGCTAGCAATGTTTTTCTTGATCTTGGCAATGCCCACATTACGCTTCTGGGCCTCTTTGATTTGATCCTCAAGGGAAGGTTTTATTTCTAGGTTAGCTAGGTACCCAGAGGGAACAATTTCAATGTTGAGCTTGGAAAACTCATCATGAAGAGAAGGTTGATCTTTCTGTGTCATCAAGTTGTTACAGTAAGACTTCCGGCTTAGCGCGTCCGCCACGACGTTGGCTTTACCGGGCTGATAGTTGAGACCCAAATCAAAGTCTTTGATTACTTCCAACCATCTTCTCTGTCTGAGATTCAGATCCGGTTGGGCGAATAGATATTTCAGACTTTGATGATCTGAGTATATCTCGCAACGGTTACCAAGAAGGTAATGACGCCACTTCTTGAGAGAATGAACCACGGCTGCTAGCTCGAGGTCATGTGATATGGATATAATAGGGGTCCATGAGGATTTTCCATGCTTTAATTGGAAGGAAATATTGAGCCTCACTACTGTTCATGATAAGGTGAATTCTTTCCTAGTAATGCATGTTATTTGTGTTTATAAGAATGTTATACTACCTAAGCATATGTATTTATGTATGATAGGTTTATTTATAACACAAACATTATTGGAGGCAAGGAGCATGGAATCATGGAGCAAAGCATTGGAGAACTCATGGAAGAAGAGGAGGCAGAATAATTGTTTTGTGTTCTCTCCAAACATAAGAGGCTGTCTATGGTTAGGAGAGAAGCCCCTGCGCTCAAGGATGGTTCCCTCCAAACATAAGAGACTGTCTATGGTTAGGAGAGAGTCCCACTCGAGTCTAATAAGGCCCTGTGTGGCTGTTTGGGCCGCACCCCCTCAAATGGGTCGGTTTGTATTGGTTTGGGTGCACCAAACCGTGTAGGATTAGGTTAGGGGGCGCACCTCCCCCTCTCTTAGCCGCCACCCCCTCATAAATACCTCTTCCCACGAAATTAGAGGTTAGACCAAGTTAAACATAAACCCTAGATTCCAGAATTGAACTATGTTCATCTGAATTTATCCCCACCAGTTTGGTGGAGTTACCCCTTGCAAATTCTGCGTGTTATCTGTTGTTCCATTGGGAATCAGTAGATACAGGACCACTCGTAGTCTTTGATTACGTTGTGCAAGTGTGTGGAGTTGAGAATATCCAAAGGGATTGAGAGCTGTTGCATTGGCATCAGGGATCAGCCGGAGAGATTTCAGCAAGACACAATTTATCCATCAAGTTATCGTGAGTGTTCATCGAGAAGATCGGGCAACCCCTTATCATCATGAGTTGGGTAGTTGTGCCCATGTGGTTTCAATTGACGAGAACCATACGCCACCACAAGACCCTCTTGCATTAACACACAACCGAGTCCTTGTTGCGAGGCGTTACAGAAAATAACAAATTCCTTGATCGTATCAGGAAGAGCAAGCACAGGAGCGGTAGTCAGTTTAGTTTTTAGAGTTTGGAAACTCTCTTCCGCCTCTTCTGACCACTCAAACTTCTTGCCTTTCTTCAGAAGTTTGGTCATAGGTTTGGCAATTTTGGAGAAGTTTTCGATGAATCGACGGTAATAACCTGCCATCCCGAGAAAACTCCGAACATCCTTGACTGATTTAGGTGCTTCCCAATCCAGAATGGTTTGGACCTTGTCTGGAATCACGGCAAAACCTTCGGCACACACGACGTGTCCGAGATAGATGAGCTCTTTCAACCAGAACTCACATTTAGAGAACTTGGCATACAACTTGTGCTCACGGAGTTTGGACAACACCAAACGCAAGTGTTCGACATGTTCATCTTCACGTTTTAGAATAGACCATGATATCGTCGATGTAGACCACGACGAACTTGTCAAGATACTCCATGAATATTGAGTTCATAAGCCTCATGAATGTAGCTGGAGTGTTGGTAAGACCGAAAGACATTACAGTGTACTCGTAAAGACCATATCGAGTGGTGAACGCCGTTTAGGGAATGTCCTCCTTTCTGATTTGATGGTATCCTGATCGCACATCCATCTTGGAAAAGACAGTTGCACCAGCTAACTGATCAAAAAAGTCGGTTATTCTTGAAAGAGGATACTTGTTTTTTATGGTCACTGCATTCATAGGCCGATAATCAACAACCAAACGTGGAACATTTGTATCCCGCTCCTTAACAAATATGGTCGGACAACCCCAAGAAGATGTACTAGGTTGGATGAAACCTTTTTCTTCTAGCTCCTCTATTTGCCGCTTCAATTCAGCCAACTCTTCTGGGGCCATACGATAAGGTCTTTTGGACATAGGAGCGGTGCGAGGGACTAGTTCAATGACAAATTCCACACTTCGATCAGGTGGCATGCCAGGTAACTCTTCAAGGAACATATCAGGGAACTCACTAACTACGGGAAACTCGTGAATTTCAGGAGGGTAGTCAGCTTGCATAGAGTATAGTTGTGACTCAGGTGAGAGGTGATGGCACGCTGATTGAGCTAGATCTACACACGTCCAACATTTCACACTAGCACCAGAAGGATCTGTCAAAACGATGGACTTGTCTGCGCAGTAAATTACAGCTCCAAATCTTTTGAGCCAATCCATGCCTAGAATGACATCAATGTCAGTTGACTTTATGGCAAATAATGTTGGAGGGAACAATCGATATCGATTATGAGCTCTGGAGTAACCATCGTGGTTCGCCAGTTAAGCCCTAGGGACTGGACCACCAAAGACTTTGACATGTTTTGGAAAGATATCCCATGCATTTCAGCGAACTTTTCTGACATGAAGGTATGGGATGCTCCAGAGTCAAACAGCGTTGTGGCCAGAATGGAGTTAACTCGAATTGTACTCCAAAGAATGCTTGGATCATCTTGAGCCTTCTCAAGTGTAACATGTGTTAAACAAGCATGTATTGTACCAGTGTTCTTCACGTTTTTCTGGGGCGGAAGAACTCCACGACCAATTTTCTTCTGAAGACACTCTCGAGAAAGATGACCCGACTGACCACACTTGAAACACATAAGATCAGGTGGTTTAGCAACTCATGGAGGTGGATGAGGAACGTGTCCCTCATAACTGGGTGCAAACGGGGCTCTAGGAATAGCACTGTATGGTATGAACACACGACGCTTCTTGGAGCCATAAGAAGATGCACAAGAGTTATCAGCATCCCGTTTTAAAGAAGTCTCCATCTCCTTTCTGCCATATTCAAGGGTAATAGCCTGATTATACAACTCCTGGAAACACTGGAATTTGAAAGGAAGCAACTCATAACGGAGGGTTGGGTTCAAACCCTTCCGAAATAGTTCCTACTTGTCCTCATCATTTCTGACATCACGAGAAGCATAGCGAGCCAAATGGGTGAATTCTCGCCCGTAAGGTTCAACATTCATGTTTTCCTGAGCGAGATCAAGGAATTCCTTCCTTTTGATGTCCATGACTTCCTTTGGAATATAAGCATCACGGAACGCAATACAGAACTCTACCCAGGTGACCTCATGTCCTGGCGCCTGCAATGCCAATAAACCTTCCCACCAAGCACCAGCAGCACCTTCTAGCTTGTAGGTGGAGAAGTTCACACGGTCATTATCTTGTACATGGAGAGCAACAAACTTGCGCTCCATTGTACGGTGCCAGTCATCAGCATCCAGAGGCTCCTTGGAGTCAGCAAAGGTAGGAGGCCGAGCTTTGAGGAAACTCCCAAGTGTAACACCTTCAGCGCGACGTTCAGTATTATGCGCCACACGTTCAAGAAGATGTTCACTTATCAGGAAGTTGGTCTCGATATTCTACAGAACCTGCGTCATTGTGGGAAAAGGCGGAACTTCTTCCTCGGGAGGATTATGTCCACGACGTCTATGAGTACCACCGGATATCCTGAGTAAAAAGGAGAGGAACCATGAATAACACATTCATGAAAGGAGAAACAACAGAATGGTACATGATAGTTCAACGGAGGCAAGATACAAGACATTATGTTAAAGTAGCAAGTCAAATCGTCTAAAAGAACAACCGGGAATCACACGGAAATGCAACCCCGGCTATGGAATTGATAGATCAAAGAACTTGAGTTAGTCAAAACTTGAGAGGTTAGCAACCTGACACAAAGTACCGGAAAGAAAACACGCAACGATTTTGGTCCTAGTTTTGAAGGTAACAGAACAGAGGAACACCTTTTCAAAACAATTGATGTGAGGAGACTCAGAGTTAGAGTGACACCAGATAAGCAGTAAAAAGAGTTCCTAAGAAGGTTTTCACAATTCATTTGCAAGTTCAAATTAGTTTTCACAAACACTAGACTCAACATCGACCAATAGCAAAGGGTTTCCTACAGGAAGTCCTGCTCTGATACCATGACTTGTCAGACCCCGGACCCAGAGATATACACACTGTTATGTGCTCCTAGTCATGGACTCACAAGGGCTTCAGGGTTACCAGCCCTGGCCGCAACAAACAACGACAGGCAGACCGGACTCATCGGCACGCAGGCCGGATCACCACGGTCTACTACTCCTTGTATCCATGCTAGTCATAACCAATTATGCATACCCAAACGTCCACGAGTCGGATGAAACTGAAGGAACGGGACCAAAGTTATACAGAGCTGCTATGTGTCCAGAAAGTGCAACAACAATCGAGGGTTGCTGGGGTTACCCCCCCTAGGCCGAATCACATCGGAAGGCGGGCTCGGACATGGATCATCGGCTCCACAACCCCTCGACTGCGACAACTATATAGGCATAGCCAAAATTGTATAGCAATGAGCTCGAAACCAACAACCGATCAAAGCAACACTCTAGACATTGAAACTGATTTAAACATGTATTTCTAGAGTAGCTTTACAACCAGAGGTCACATGACCCAACAGTACATCAGACAACGGAAGGCAAATTATGCTGCTAATCAACAAGAACCAAAAAGGCTTAAGAGGCCGCAACATAAGGCGACGTCCCAGCCCATAGATTCCAGGCTGCTACCTGGGAACCCCAAACTACTCGTCGATGTCCACGCTGAAACACCACTGATGAGAGATCTTCACCTGAACCAAATTTAAGCAAACCTGAGTACTGGAGGTACTCAACAAGACTTAGTTAACCTATTATATATCTGCTAGTTTCATAAAGGGTTTTATGAAGGTTGATTTGCGTAAAGCAATATTTGTTTTCCAAAACGAGGAGGAAAAGCACGTCTCGTAGAGTGTTTTCAAAACATATGAGGAAGGACTCAACTCTTGTAAGTCATCATCTTTTCGAACCACCAACTTCACTTCACAGCATCTCACTTGCTACAAGGATCACCCCTCTCGGCATCTTCGAGGAGGCACCCTTCAATCATTGCCAACATGTTCTACGTCATGTTCAAGTTATCTATGGTCTTTGCATTCACCAAGTCGTCCATAACCGTGAACACGGCTTTTTCGAAAAGATTGCCCTGCAGGGATGTACACTTTACCCACACTTACCAACCGACTCTTAACACCACGCGGTAACGCTCTTCCCAAGGGAGCGCGGCAGAGGGTGGTTGGCCAGGACCTTTACCTTGCCCAGCCATATCCATGAGTCAACCCAAGACAGGGCCACCCCGTCAACAGGGACTTGGCCCTCCTCCTGACGGCACCTGTCTCTGTGAGGCGGGGTCAAGATTCGTGTACGTCCATCACTTGGCCCCGGTCACGCCCTAGGCGGAGCATTTTTCCAAAACGTTTCAAAGTTTTATTTGCGTTGCCGAATAGAACTCTCAAACTACGTGACCCATGGATGTGGACAAACAAGTTAGTTAGTCGAGCGCGGTTACTTAGACCCCGCGTGTGGTTGAACGCTCAGTCTTGGCTTCCACCCGAAACCTTAGTCCTAGGGGTGGCAAGTATAAGATGAACAACCACTTCCCAAGTGGCCTCCTATCCAAGCCTTAGTCAGGTTAAACACACATAGCTCATCTTTCCACGTTATCCTGCCTTACTAGATTCATTCGTAACTCTGATTCATCAACCGAATGGAGCAGAGCAAAGCAAGTACACAAAACTAAGCATAGCATATATATAAGGCTCTGGCGATGCGCACAATCAAATCTAGGCGGCTAGGAGCAGTGGATCAGGGTATTTAGGCTATGCAAAGTATAGGATAACACTACCTACAGACATCAAATACTTTGGAACTGAATGCAAATTACGAGAACCAAAAGTCATTGTAAAACATATATGAGCAGATAAGAGATTATGCTTGCCTTTCTTAACAGAAAACCAAATAGATAGATCTTCTGGATAAGTGTTTGACTTGTCGGTTAAGATCAAGTATTCGTCACTGGAGTTGTTGATCTTCTCTTCGAGCAGCGTTCTACCGATAAGAAGCAGAAACCGGAAAAGAAACAATCAACACATGGAATCGATGCAATGCACAATATGTATGCGTGACAAAGTTAATGCACTTTTATAAAAGACCTAAACATGTTACAGGGTTTGCTATGGTTCATATGATGGTTAAACATTTTTATCGAAATTAGCCCCGAAATAGACCGCGGAGGGCAATTCGGGCAATTCTAAAAGTGGGTACAATTTTAATTGCTCAATTAGGTTTAAAAATATCATAAATGGATTGCATTTATCATTTTGAGCATTTTGGTATATAACCTGTATTTTTCTGATTTTATTGATTAAAATCTTATTTTCTTTATTTTAGATGATTTAATTGCATTTAAATAATGCCCAAAAATAAAGTTTGTCAAACATGTATGAAAGTGTCATTTAGGTAGGAAACATTTTTCTGGACACAACCATGTATTTTTCATATTTTTCTGAGTTACAGAAGTGGAGTTATTAATTATTTAACTTTTAATACATTTCTGTAAAATAGAAAAGGGGTGGGGCCCGCATGTCAAATTGAATTTATTTTATTAATTGATTTTTAACAGCTGACAGGTGGCCAGGCTGAGGTCACGCTGACATCAGCGTGATGTCAGCGGGTGGCCGGCCGGTGGCAGTTGCGGTCGTCGGCGGCGAACCGCTGCACCCGCGCGCGCGTGCTTAGGTTCATTCGACTCGCCTCGACGAGGCGCATGTAGAGGTGGTGGCGCCGCCCTGGTTGGGTCAGCAGAGACGAGCCGCCATGCTCGGAACGGCGGCGGTGGCCACGGTCTCCGGCGAGCTCGGCGAATTCGGCCGCGGGAGAAGGCGGGGAAGGTACCGGGAGGGAGGTGGGCTCACCGGGAGTGCGATAGAGGGGACGGCGGGGCAGACAGAGGTGCGGAGCAACGGCGATGGTCCACAGCAGCGCTCGGCCGTCCGCGGGGAAGACGGCCAAATCCCCAGCCATCCGCCCTCCTCCTATGTCCTGCTCGCTCGTGGAGGTCAAGAGGGCGACGGGGGATCTTCTGAGATGGTTGAGGCGGCGCGGGAGGGCCCCAATCGCCGGCGGCGAGTAATCACGGTGAGGTTAGGGTTCGGTGCACGGGAGGACAGAGAGAGAGAGAGAGAGCGGGAGCTCGAGGGGAGGGCTCTGTGCGAGATGGGAGGGATCCGGACAACACCCTGGGGCCTCACCTCCTCGCTCGTGGCAAGCAGGAGGTGGCAGGGCCACCTCACCGCTGTCGGCATCCTTCTGGCCGGAGAGGGAGAAGAAAAGAGAAAAGAAAAGAAAAATCACGGAAAACCCCCTGGATTTTTCTAGGAATTTACCAAGAGGTCCTTTTCCTTAAAAACAGCAAGAAAAAGTGGGTATTTGAGGGCCTTTTGTGAAGCAAAAATTTCACAAAAATAACTTTTGGAAAACTCTTCAAATTTCCAACAAAACCATACCTTGGTTTGTTCATTTTGAAGAACTTCTTAGAACAACTTTGTGGGTTTGTTGTTTAAGTGATTTTTGTCATTTCACTTGTTATTTTTCAAATGCAAAAAATTTACCAACATTTTTCATGCATGTATGCCATGTACACAACACACAACACAACTTTATTACAAAGTAGGGCTGTTACACAAAACATCTGAGAAGTTGCAGAATTGTTCTACAACTTATATTACTCGAATAACACCACATTAGTTTGGAGTGTTCGAGAGACAAAATCAAACCTTGTTTGACATGGTAAGATTACTAAAAATGTTACTATAATTTTGTAGTTTATACATTAGAGACAATCGCTTTTACACTGAAAAGAGCGCCATCATGATCCATTGAAATTGACACCATATAGGATATGGTTTGCGTAATGACCCAAATTGTCTTTTTCTTAAGTTTTGGTATGCATAACATGTGTAAAATGTTTACAACCAAAATAGGATACATATATAAGGTTATCCCAACGAATCCATTGGGAATTTCTCTTATCACCAAACCAAAGATAAATGTTGTTTATCAAAAAGGGTTGATTTCTCGAGAAAGTAGTTCTTGCGAAACAAGTGAGTGGGAGGACAGTACAAACGCAACGAGATTAGAGAATCTTCGTTATCATGTCAAGAGTAGCACAGCACTAGAAGTTGTTCCGGGGTTTTCTATTTTGACAAATTAGAAGACACTACATGTGTTGTAGATACTTCGAATGAGTTTGCGAACTGAACCACAAAAGTCCTAAAACTTTGTACTTAGACCAACTTGTGGTTTAAGATTAAAGTCTTGTTTTGACAACAAAGGACCTAGACCTTATAAAGGAAGTAAATGATGGGCCTTGACTTCGTAAAATTGGCTATGAGTCATTATATCCGCGATAGTATCCCTGTAAGAATATCAAGTATGTGACTTGGTAGTCCTTTCGATAGGCATGATGCCTAGCGATAGCAAATGGGTCTATCTAGCAACAAAGACATGGATATTAACATCCTTTGAAAGTTGTACTTGTCAAAAAGATGTTTTCGACGAAGTTCAAAGAGTTGACTACTGCAAGATTTTGATATTCCGTAGTGATGTTTTAGTCTTTGGGGATAATTCAAGCAAAAGTTACATATTATGATATGACAGTTGAATAACAAAAACCGACTTTCCTCTCAAGGAAGTTTGATCGAGGATGTGTACTTGACACAGTCTGAGAGTTTTGTAAAATTCAAAAGGTTGCTGGAAAGGTATGCACACTTCATTGGTTGAAGTGAGCATAACGAAGTTGGAATCTTTACCTTAATGAAGTTATCAAAAGAATTTGATTCCATCATGAACGATAAAGATTCTTGTAGAATTACAAGAAATTAAGTGGGAGCGCTAAGACATATTTCCAATGCTTTATGTAGATGACATATGGTTGATTGGAAAATATGTATTTTAAATTAACACGGTTAAGATTTTCATATTGATGAAAGGCTAGGAAATATTGGGCCTCGATATCTATAAAAGATGGATTGAAGCCAAATTACATAGATGAAATATTGAAATAAGTCAATATCGAAATGACAAGGAGTTCTTGCCACATGGAAAACAATTGAGCAAGATTCAAGTGTTTTGACACATGATGAGCATGATTAAAATTAAGATTTCTAAGTCATGTGTTCCATGCTATGTACAGAACCAGATGAGTCATGTGCTATAAAATGTTATAGAAGGATAATTCATATGATGATTAGACAACAGTGGGAGAGATCCTTTTGCCATTTTAGAAATGCTAAGGATGTGTTTTCCTATGTAGTAATGACAAACTATTTGTTGTAATATGTTACACTAATAGTCTTGTCATATATTCAAATAATTTTATCTCAATTAAAATATGTGATGAAGGGTAGCACAATAGGCTGGAAGAAAGTTCCACGCTGGATTTGAAAGAGTTTCAAAATTAAAGTATTGTGACGGATACTACGGCAAGGGCTAAGTATATCGTTGTGTTGACAACAAATCATACGATTATTTTGTGTCAAGGAGTTCTTTATTGAACTTGGTGAATTTCCAAGAATGCTGACACTATGAAGCTACATTTTCACAGTGTTAGTAACATTGGTTTAAGCTGAGGAATTAAGGTGTCACCGTTTGACCAAATATATACAAAGCCATCTCATTAGAGAATGAGTGATGCGTGTAGACGCAAAGAACATGCAAATACAATAGAACCTGAACAGTTCAGATCTCTTTGATGATGTTTACCACATGCGAAGCATGGTAATAGCACTGGAACGCCATATGTGTTAAGTTCTTACAGACTAAATTATTGACTCTAGTGCATGTGGGAGACTGAAGGGAATATGCCTGAGAGGCAATAATAAAGTGGTTATTATCTTATTCTTTGTTTATGATAAATGTTTATTTCTCATGCTAGAATTTATTAACCGGAAACGTTGATACATGTGTGTTTAATAAACAAACAAAGGTTCCTAGTAAAGCCTCTATTTTAACTAGCTCGTTGACTAATAGATGATCAAGGTTTCCTAATCATGAACATTGGATGTTGTTAATAACGGGGTCATGTCATTAGAAGAATGAAGTGATGAACATATACCCAAACTGAATATAGCAATGTGATCAAGTCATTAAGTTACATTTTTATATCACACATACGGAGTAACTTATTCCTTAGACCATGAGATCATGTCAATCACTGATACCGGAAGGGTGCTTTGATGTCATCAAACGTCACGCCATAACAGGGTGACTATAAACGTGCCGTTGGGTATTCGGAAAGTATTAGTTGAGGATCATGGATCAAGAGTGGGATTTTTCCATCCAAATGACGGAGTGATATACTCTGAGCCCTCTCGGTGATATCACATCGACAATGCTTGCAAGCACGTGACTAGGTCACAAGAATGTCATATCACGGAACGAGTAAAAGAGTACTTGTAGGTAACGAGATCGAACTAGGTATGGTTGATACCAATGATCGGATCTCGGAGAAGTAAAATATCGCGAGATAAAGGGAATAGTTACAACGTTGATGGTTCACACGATCACGAGAGTCATCACGGATATCCAGATCCCACTGTTGATTATTGATCGGAGAGGTGTCTCGATCATGTCTATCTTATTCGCGAACCATAGAGTGACACACGTAAGGTTCGATGACGAATTTGAGAGGATACGGAATACCGGAGAAAAGTTTGAACATCACCGAAATTGTTTCGGGGAATATTGAAATAGTCACCGGAATTGTTTCGGGGAATATTGAAATAGTTCAAGGTGGTATATGTTAATGTTTGATTAACAAATAGTTCAAGGGGGTAAGTGTTAATGTTTGTTAATAGGATTAACAAATATTGAAATAAATAAATGAAATTGTTTTATTTATTTATTAAGAAAACCCTTGGAATTTGGAGTGGGAATTGATGAGAGAATGAGTGGGTTGAGTGGAGACTCCACCCGCATGATGAGGGGAGAGGTGGCGGCACCTAAAATTCGTGGCTGCCTCCCCCTCCTATATAAAGAGGGGTTGGACCTCCCTCTCCCCACACAATTTGGTGTCATCTCCATCTCCATCCTCCTGCTGATCCACCTATGTTCATGCGCTTGGCGAAGCCCTGAACGAAGTTTTCTCCACCACACCACGCTGTCGTGCTGCTGGTTTCCGAGGGATCCTCTACTTCCGCTGCCCCGCTGGATCGAGGGAACGAAGGTCGTCATCAAACGTACGTGTGACCGATCACGGATGCACCGCCGGATTGCAGTGTGCATCTTCTCGCTCTCGGGATCGGTGTGAGTACGACTACGCCAAAAATGAGATTTTATCTCGTAACACTTTGTATCTTCGAGGGTATGTTCCTCTTAAGACCCTCTCTATGCATGTTGCTTTCATCTCCTAGATTAGATCTTGGCCTTTCAGGTGTCTCTCGCGTAGGAAATTTTTTGTTTTCTATGTAACGAACCCTTCATGTCGTGCGTGGCGAGAAGGCTCTTGGATCTGCCAAGGGTTGTTGAGCTAGGCGTGAGGCGTGGTGTTCATCACCTTGTTTCTCGCCTAAATCTATCAAATTCTTTAACTTACGTGTATTGCACGTGGTTCGGAGAATAGTTATCATCAGTGGTTCTTAACTTTTCAGCGCGGGCAACCAAAACTGCGTGAAAATCAGCGTTTAAATATAAAAACAGTAGGATGGCTAATAGTTTTGTGTTCAAGTTTATTCTTAATATTCCAAAGGGCCCACGATTGGGCCAAGAAAAGGACCCATGTCAATCTACGAGCATGTCCCGACATGATCAAGTGAAGAACGTGAAACTGCACAAAGCAACTAGAGCTCCAATCCCTCCCAAGGACCTGTCGCAACACACTCCACGAGAATTTAGCTAGAGAAAACTTAAAGAAAATAAGTGTGGCGTTCTCGTCAGCCCCACACAGGGCACACTGTCGTGGGATAATCACGGCAGACGTTACCGGGGGTAACTGATCTTGGGGCAAGACGACACAGGCGTTTGGGAGAGGGTTTAGCTCAGAGGAAAACATGATGCAACTCGATCTGGTAGCCGGCAATCAAAGTCGCCGAGTCTCCGATCTCGATATAATAACTCAGCTCTGGGGTTACACTAGATGCTCGATATCAAGCGATATTGCTAGGGTTCTTAGATCTCGATCAACTACTCCTAGGGGTCGGTTTATAAAGCACCCGTACCCCCTGGCTTACCCTCCAAGGCGCACCCTGGATCCTACCCGGACACGGCGCACAAACCCTAACTTCCCTTTATCGTAACCCACAATCCGGGTTACTGGGCCTACAAACTTGGGCCTTCCGAAAGTTTCTTTATCCTTAGCCGGATCCTGCGCAGCGTCCTTTGGGCCGGGTTACTCCTTGGAGTTTGGCCTACCGGGTTATTATCCCTCCATCAGTAGTCCCCAGAATAGCTTGGGCTTCACGGATCCTTCCTTGAAGCGCTCGCTATTCCCTGCAAAGATATCAAACACACAAGCATACGGAGGCCGGGTTAAGATGCTTTGATAGACAGCTAGGCCTTACTCCATGGTGACCATATAGTAACCCAGGGTTTTCCCCCAAACACTTTGGTTTAATTTTCCAGGTCTAAACCCTAATAAAAATGTCAAGATTCTATACTTGATAATTGACCCTGATATCACGGGATGGATCTCTTTCTCCTTTTCGTTCAGATACCTTGCTCAACATTTAAAGCGCATCTCGCAAAAAATCAAATAGATAGCCGTTTACTCCGCAACTCCCGGCTCCCGCTCGCTGAACCGGGCTTATCCACTCGCGCTATAAATAGGCTCCTTGAGGGTAACCCGAACCCTAACGGCTCATTTCCCCCCACTCTTCTTCCTTTCTCCCTCCGTGCTCATCCTCACCGAGCGCCACCACGGGAATCCCGCGCGCATCACCGGAGCCCATTGGCCGGAGGCTGCGCTCCGCCACAGCTCACCCCGCGCCGCCGCCAAGATCCACCGGCAAATCTCCAACCGGCCCGTCGGGAACCGCAAAAGGACACCAATCTTGCGTGATTTGCCTTCGTCGAGCTTCACTTCAACCTCCTCCAGTAAGATTCCCATTCCCATTAATTAACCTCCGCAATCTCTTGATTTTCTTCAAACTAGATCTAGGTCAACCCGCCGGTCATTTTCCTGGTCATGCCGCATTAGATCGCTTGTGTTCATTCTAACCCACCAATACGTAGGATATAGACTTTGTTGCGTTTTCCTATCGCCCACATTCATTAATTTTACCGCAAATCCAGAAACGGAACCTCCAATCTGGTCTCGAACCACTCAAAATTTCCGCCTTTGTCTTAGTCACCCGACCAATCCTCCCCTTTCCAGTTCCTTTTATTCGCACTAAGTGCCTGTGCAGCCATCCATCGTCCTCAAAAGCTCTTTCAACGCTTAGATCCCCATAATTTTTGCTATAATACTCGATACCCGGATAGTCCGAACCTCACTCTGCAAACTGACACCCGGATAATACGCAATTTTCGTGTCTCGATATTGCCTTGCCGATACTTGGCCGGCTCACAGCTTCCGTGTCTTATTCCTTTTATCCTTCTACCTTGTGATTTGCAGGTCAACCACATGGCTCCCAAAAAGCAGGGAAAAACTCCGACTAAAGCCAAAGCCACCAACTCCATATCCGCCAACTGGGCGCGGTCTACGGTCACCAAGGCCAAGTTGGAGGAGCTGGTCGAGCTGGGAGTTCTTCCTCCTCAAGAGGATATCCAGTGGAGGGTGCCGGGCAAGGAGACCCGGCCTACCCCGACGAAAGACGAGGTAATCTGTTTCGTGGAACATGTGACCCGGGGCTTCCGTCTGCCGGGTCACCCTTTCTTCCGTGATGTTCTGAGCCATTACGGCCTTCGCGTTTTTGACATCGGGCCTAATTCTGTATTAAATATTTCCCACTTCATCGTCCTTTCCGAGTCATACTTGTGCACTCCGCCAAGTCTGGCTCTTTTCGTTGAGCTTTTTCAGTGCAAACCGTGCCGCGAAAGCGGTGACGGGGCGCTTCTCGCTTGCGGCGGGGTTTCTATCCAGCGCCGCAAGAATTCTCTGATGCCACCCCTCACCCTTAACTCCCATGTCAAGCACTGGCAGCTCTCATACTTTTACTGCCAAGACACCTCCCCACCCGGCCAAAAGAAACTGCCGGGTTACTCAGAGGGCCTTCTTGACATCTCTGAGAAATTTAGTGCCTTTGCCCCTGACTCGGACAGGGAGGCAATTCAACCTCTGCTAGCCAAAATCACGACTCTCACGGCCCAAGGTCTCATCGGGCTCAACCTGGTGAAGACTTGGGTCGACTTCCGGATTCAACCCAATTCCATCCGCACGAAGTTGATGTGCGAGTATTCGGGGCAATCTACAGACCCGCTCCGGTACTCTGACAACATCTTCGCGACTGGTGACACTTATAAAACTATCAAGGGTTTTCTGACGGAAAAGCTTGAGGTAATCCGGAACATATCCGGATTAGAGCCCTTCACACTCGAGAACGCAGCCCCCAAGGTGAAAACCCAATTTTGATGTCTTTACCTTTGCTCTTTCCACTCGATACAGTTGATGACCCTTGTACTGATACTTTTCAGGTTGATGATGATTTTTGGAAGATCAACACTTCTTCTAGCTCCGAAAGTCCAGAGGAGCAAGAAGAAGCCGTTAACTCGGACGAAGGTGATTTCCGGATTTTATTTGGTTCCTTTAAGCTCATCATAACCCCTTCATTTTCCAACTATAACTTTGATGATATCCAGAACAAGAAGATGACGAAGAAGAAGACACCGACGGCAAAGTAGAATCCGCCAGCGACGAGGAGGAATTGGAGCCGACAGTCAAAGTCGGATCAAAGAGAAAACCTCAAGAGGCCACCTCCAAGGTTTCATATCACCTCCTCGCATTCAATTCGTATTCCTTTAATGATATACATGAGCTACCTTGACGTTGTTCCACTGGCCATGCTTGAAGGAGTCGCCCATGACCAAGCGCAGGTCAACTCGAAATCACCCGGGTGATGGTGCTCTTAACCCGGGTATTTCATCGACTCCGACTCGGCGAGCTGGTATTTACCCTATCCTTCCTCGGACGAAACATTCTCCTTGAACCATTCCCTTATGAAATCTTACTTGATACTTTCCAGCCTCTCCCGGGTCCAGCGACGGATTTCCTTCGGACTTCGCGGTGAATACCGGGTAAAATCCCCTCCCTGATGCTCTACCACGTTTCATCACCCTTTCCTGATTGTACACTAGCTGCTCACTCATAACATCTATAGAGCCACGGTCGTTACCAGCGACCAAGAGGATATGGAGACCGAGGGCCCGGGTAAGGGGAGCCTGGCTGATAAGACTACAGCCGCGTCTAGCGGCGAAGGACAAGCGTCACCGATAAACCCGGACATACAAGAAGCCGAGTATCTGATTGCCTCCCATGCAAGCAAGAAGAACAGAGTCACAACCTTGGGTGCAGAAGAAGGAGCATCGGATTCCGACATACAAATGACCCGGGTGCCGCCTCCCACTAAGAAGAAAACTCCTTCTCGGAATTTCCAAGGCCCCGGGTCCTCTGATACGGGTAAAGACACTTTTGATCAATTGATGAACACTCTCCTCAGTATGAAGACTTCAGAGAGCAATATCTAGGAGCGCATGGCCGCAGAGCACCAGGTAATGACACTTGATATCTCGTAGTGCATACCTAGTCCCCAAGTTCCGAGCATGACTTGCTAAAGTTATGTTTGGTACTTTACGCAATACTCAGCTTACCATAATATCCAACTGATACTTGTGTTCCTTGCTACTTACAGGCGCAGATAACCCGGTCTGATGAAATTTTACTCAAGACCGAACAACTTCTTCTTGCCGAGGTAAAGCGGAGGGAAACCCTTGAGGATGACATGAAAACTTTGAAGAAGGATGTTTCTAAATACAAGAAGAAGTGCAATACCGCTCAGACCGCACTGAAGAAACTATCGGACCAGGTCGCCGATACTTATCAGATCTTGCTTAGTAAGTTTTTGCTGCCGATTGGCTTCATGTCTTTGCTTTATTATATGATACTCGGGATTACTGATACGTTCTTTCTTTTGTTTCAACTGTAGGTGCCAACCTTGCGACCCCAGAGGAGGATGCCATTGTCAAGGCTAGAACCCTAAAGACTGTGCTCCGGACTTTCTTTGCTGGCACAAAATTTATACTGGATGCCGTGAAGTGGCCTACGGAGGTATATCCGGGTGAAGAAAATCTCATTCAAGCCTGCTCCACTGTGCCTGGCTGGATTGAAATCTGGAAACGCTCGTCATGCCGGATTGGTATGACCCGGGCCTTTACCCTGGCCAAGGCTTTCTTTCCGAAGCTTGACCCGGCAAAGGTAATATCCGGGTTTCCAGAATTCAAGGCGGACGGTTCCAAATTTACACCCAAGGATTTCAAGGCCATACAGTCCGCAGTGCGTCCCTCGGCTACCACTTTGGCCGATAGTTTGGATCTAAACACGATTATGAGTGCATACGATGCTGAAGGCAAAATTGTTACGGAGGAAGCACCCCCGCCCTTTGATATCTTGGAGAAGTGGGTTCCTAATTCGGCCAGGAAGAGGGAGGCAACTGCGAAGAGAGAGGCCGAGTTAGGATCAGGGCCGTCTGCCTCTACACCAGCTGTCCCTCCGCCTGTCCGCCCTGGCGCGGGGAGTCCGGGTAATGCTGCCGGGAAAGCTAAGCAACAAGCCCAGGACCAAGAACCGGAAGACCGTACTCAGGAGGCCGAATAGGGCAATGCCATCATAATACCTTGATCACATGATACTTTGTATTCAAACTAGTATGCTTTTGATGGTGCGCCTGTGCACCCCTGATACTGGTATCGCAATTTGTAACGTACTTTTAGTCCGTGATATACTTTGCGGCTTTCCTGGCCTTTTGATAATCGTGCTACTTGTCTATTCTTTGAACTTGTTCTCGATACCCGACTCTCTTTTTGGCTCCCTTCGTAAGACTCGGTTTTCTGAGTATCACGGGTTTTGATAAGTGGACTTTTCTTTAAGTCCCCAAGACTCGGATGGTAGGGTCTTTCGAACTTCGATATCCAAGTAGTTTGTTTCTGTTTCGAAGTCCCCAGTCCCCATGGCCCAAAGTCCGAGTCATGGGGGTGTGGCCTTTCTCAGAGAACAAATTGTTTTTTACCGAGTCGAAAACCTATAGCCATTCCGTGTAGGTACTGAAGTTATGCTTGATAGTCGTTGAGTTTCCGGCTATTAGCCTTGTACTCTGCATAAACTTGTGGTTTAGATGACCCTTTTGACTATCTTGTACTATAAGCCGGCTTTCGCGTGGATACCATGTTGTTACATCTATACGAAAACAGGGTCAGACAAGTCCCATTGGGCTTCATGGCTGATTGTAATCGTAAGCGAACAAATCATGCCACTTTAGTGCGAGTCACATCGAGCTTAAGTAAGAAAAGTCAAGAAAATTTGGCTCCTTTGTCCAGTTATAAGATTGCAGCCGTACTCGTTTGCGAATAATCGGCCCTTATAACTTATAGGCATCAAGGCCGGGTCTTTGGGTTTGTGGCTGCGTTACTTGAGCAACCAGCCCCCGAGACCTATATATACTCAACGTTCTTAATGATACTGAAGTATTGATGTCACATGGATACTACTTACTTGTAATCAGGCTGTAACGAGATAGGACTTGATAACCATCTCTTTATTGATGCGAGAAAGTTTGGATCAGCAGGCCGCCTCATTAAAAACCTTCCAGTCCCCTTAGGTACCCTGGGTAGGAAAAGAGCGCGTCTGAAACCTGCTGCCCGTTACATTGTTTAGTTCTTCATGGGCACCGGTCCCGGGCTGGCGTGACCGATGCACATTCTCCACATGTTGGACTTTTTCATGATGAGTACTGGGTTTACTAGCCAACCCGGGTGAGGTGTTTCCATGACGTGCCTGGTTGTGAGCGGCCGTGCAGTTTCTTCTTTTATAGCGGATTGTTTGGGGGAGTCATCCTCGATAAAAGCCACCATTTTAGTATCTTGTGCTACCTTGGACTTTGCTCTTTCGCCTTCAGTACTCGGCTTTTTTGATGTGGTTCTGTCCTCCGGGTCTGCTTGAGACCGGTAGTACTTGAGTTCTTCTTTTCTACAGGCTTGCTCGGCCATTGCTGCGTCTCCTTCATCGCATTCAGCTGCTATGTCTCGATTTCCATGTATGGTAATGGTCTTCTTGGGACCCGGGATTTTTAGCTGTAGATACACGTAACACGGCCTAGCCATGAATTTGGCATAAGCCGGCCTTCCGAATAACGCGTGATAAGGACTGCGCAATTTGACTACCTCAAAGGTGAGCCACTCAACTCGATAGTTATCCTTTGACTCCCCAAAAGCTACCTCCAACGCGATTTTTCCCTCGGGGCATGCTGAATGACCCGGCACTATCCCATGAAAAATTGTTGAGCTTTTTTGTAGCTGAGACTCCTTGAGGCCCATGCGTAGGAAGGTTTCCCAATACAGTATATTGATGCTGCTTCCACCATCCATCAAAACCTTTTTCAGCTCATACCCATTGACCTGTGGTGCGACTACTAATGCCAAGACTCCCGGGTGTTCTACACTTTCTGGGTGATCCCTTCTGCTCCATGTTACCTCCTGTTCTGACCATCTCAGGTATCTCGGAACAGCTGAGGAAACTGAGTTGACCGCTTGCTTCAGTATCTTTTTGTCCTTGTTAGAACCTCCTGTGGTATGAACATGATATTGACCCAATTGTTTGGGGTTAGCCTGGAAACCTCCTGCCCCCCCCCTTGGTTATTACCTTGATTTCCAACCGCCGGGTTACCGGCTGGGGGTGGGCCGTTGCCCGGGTTTCCCCCTGGACCCGGTCCTCCTCCCCGTCCTGCACCTCGCATAGCTCTGTTCACTTCCTCATTTTTCCATCTTTGTAAGTCGGCGCACTGCTCCAAGGAGTGGTTAGCTGGCCTGCCATTCCTGCTGTGCTTCGGGCATGCCATTCTGAATATGTCCCAATTGTTACTCGGCCTTGGTGTTCCTTGATAGTTTCCTCCATTGTGATTACCTCCGTTGAAATTTCCTTCTGCTCTGGGTCTCGAAGACCCGGCTTCTGTGTTGGCGACAAACTCGGAGCCTCCTTCAAACGGGCGCTTGTTCTGGCTATTTCCGTTATTACCCGGTGCTGATCCATTGCCGGTTCTTCCGCTATTACTTGTGTTTGCTTTTACCTTCTTATCATCAACTTCCTCTTCTGCAGTATCTGTTGCAGCGTGTTTGTTGCACGCATCCATCAATTCTCCCATTGTAACTTCCGACGCATTTCGACTTGATTTCATGCGAGTTAACTTTTGCACTAAAGGTATATACTTGCATGTTTTTGCCATGGCTTGTAGTGCATCCTTGGGCTGAATATCTGTGGACGAGTGAAGTATCTCCATAACCCGGCGCACCCAACTGCGTGCCGGCTCTCCCTTCTTCTGGACGCATCGCTCTAGATCATCAATAGTGAACAATTTTCTACACGTCCCATGAAAGTGCTTGACAAACGCGGTCTTCAATTCCTCCCAGGACTTGATCGATCCTTCCGGCAAGTTGGTGAACCACAACTTTGCTGCTCCTTCTGACATCATCAAGTACATGAACTTGGCTTGGAGATTCTCAGATGCGTTGCGAATTGACATTGCCATCTCATAACTGCTTAGCCATGTTTCTGGATCCATAGTTGGCTCGTAATTCACTACTTTCCCTAGCTCTTTGAATTTTTCCGGGTAAGGTTCAGCTCTGATATTGTCCGAGAGACACTTGGGTCCCGCAAGAACGGTCGAGGCCGGCCTTGCTCTAGAAACGTGTGATACAGCGGGGGGCGCGGCTGGGCGCGGCGATGCGGGAAGTCCATGCGCTGCAGACCCGGCCGCGGCCCTCCGAGCCCTGGAACTGTCCACAACAGCCTGTGCTGCTGATGCTGCCTGAACGCGGGGAGGAGGCGGCATTTGCTGCTGCTCTTCCCTCCGCCGTGCTGAACTTGTTTGGATATTCCCTTGTTGTTGACTGACGTATGGCGTCCCGTGCATCCCACTTCTATGATCCGGATAATTGGCTTGCTGCGCCACCGCAGTGTGCAACAGATCGATTGCTTGCAGGGTCTTCTCTGCATGGGGTGACTCTCCCACGGGTATTTGATTTAACGCGAGTGTCGCCGCATACACATTGTCCATGGGATTATTGTAGTGACCTGCTGGTGTGCGAAATCGTGATGGTGGCGGTGGTGGTAGATCGTTGCCGGTTGTGACTCTAGTCTGTGGTGGGGGTAACCCGGCCCGCTCATTTGCCGGATGTGCCCCCGCTGTTGCTGGTTGGGGTGCGGTCCCCTGGTTCACCACTGGTATCGGCTGATCCTGAGGTGTGATAAATAAAGCAGCCGGATTAATAACCCCGCCCGTTGCTGGTAACCTAGTTTGATGCCTTTGATGTACTCTAGATGTTTCCTCTCGGAGCCGAGTTTCCAGCGCATCCAGCTCACGTTGCCGCGTGGGCATCCCTTGCCTTTCTGCCTCTACCTGCCTTCTTTGCTGTTCCAACGCACGACGAGCCACATCCAGATCCCTGACACGTTCCGCTGCGTTTTCTGGAGTGATAACCGTAGCAAGAACCGTGGGGTCTAGGATCAGATTATTATCGAATAAAGCCGGGTGACGCGGGTTCGAAGGACCTGCCCCTGGTGTCCGGTTTCCCAGGAATCCGAACGTATTTGCGTGCAACTCCTCGTCTGCTGCGCGGCTGGTCACTGACGCTGATTCTCCATCAACCCGGGCCAGAACCGGGTCTCCGTTAGCCGCGCCCTGCTGCTGGGCCAATGCCTGAGCCGCCCCGACTGCTGCCGCGGTTGCGTTCTCTTGGTTGAGATTGGCCGCGGGAGCCGTGTAGACCGCAACTCGGCGTACGATACTCGGTGCAAATTCATGCTGTTCTTCCTCGCCGTTATTCTCCTCATACCGGTTCTCCAGCAGATCCAGGATAGACTCGGTATCATCCTCTCTTTCGACCCGGTCGCGCGGGGTCCATGCCGGCTCCTCCGGTTGTTCCCACTTCGCGATGGGTTCTTCTGCCGGATATGTCGTTCCAATCGATTCTTCATCATCTGATCGGATAGAAGTGGCTTCCCCTGGCACAGAATCAGATCCAAAATTATCAGGGATCGAACCGGAAGTACATACCATACCAATGAAGACGCTGATCCGGCCGATTGTCACGACGGATCCGGATTCGAGGTGATCCGATTCTGGCCCCCAGCCGGAATCATCCACCGTCTTTTCTCCTTTATGGTCGATGTAGATCTCGCCGACGACAAGATTCTCCATGTTCTTCCGAGCTTCTCCCGTGACGTAAACACCTTTGGACGCAGGACCCATGGTGGGAGCCAACTGTCGTGGGATAATCACGGCAGACGTTACCGGGGGTAACTGATCTTGGGGCAAGACAACACAGGCGTTTGGGAGAGGGTTTAGCTCAGAGGAAAACATGATGCAACTCGATCTGGTAGCCGGCAATCAAAGTCGCCGAGTCTCCGATCTCGATATAATAACTCAGCTCTGGGGTTACACTAGATGCTCGATATCAAGCGATATTGCTAGGGTTCTTAGATCTCGATCAACTACTCCTAGGGGTCGGTTTATAAAGCACCCGTACCCCCTGGCTTACCCTCCAAGGCGCACCCTGGATCCTACCCGGACACGGCGCACAAACCCTAACTTCCCTTTATCGTAACCCACAATCCGGGTTACTGGGCCTACAAACTTGGGCCTTCCGAAAGTTTCTTTATCCTTAGTCGGATCCTGCGCAGCGTCCTTTGGGCCGGGTTACTCCTTGGAGTTTGGCCTACCGGGTTATTATCCCTCCATCACACACTTTCCATCTGAAGGGCCTTGTCTAGTTTTAAGTTTCAGGCCCAACGACAGCCAATCCCGAATCAACTGCCACGAGAAAACCTCTGTCGTGGGATAATCACGGCAGATGTTACCGGGGGTAACTGATCTTGGGGCAAGACGACACAGGTATTTGGGAGAGGGTTTAGCTCAGAGGAAAACATGGTGCAATTCGATCTGGTAGCCGGCAATCAAAGTCGCCGAGTCTCCGATCTTGATATAAGAACTCAATTCTAGGATTACACTGGATGCTCGATATCAAGCGCTATTGCTAGGGTTCTTAGATCTCTGTCTAAAACTAGACCTGGGAGTCGGTTTATAAAGCACACGTACCCCCTGGCTTATTCCCCAAGGCGCACCCTGGATCCTACCCGGACACGGCGCACAAACCCTAGCTTTCCTTTACAATAACTCGCAATCCGGGTTGCTGGGCCTACAAACTTGGGCCTCCACAAGCTTCCTTATCCTTAGCCGGATCCTGCGCACCATCCTTTGGGCCGGGTTACTCCTTGGAGTTTGGCCTACCGGGTTATCATCCCCCAGTCAGTAGTCCCCAGAATAGCCTGGGCTTCATGGATCCTCCTTGAAGCGCTCGCTATTCCCTGCAAAGATATCAAACATACAGGCATATGGAGGCCGGGTTAAGATGCTCTGATATTCAGCTAGGCCTTACTCCACGGCGGCCATGTAGTAACCCGGGTTTTTCCTCCAAACACCTTTAATTTTCCAGGTCTAAACCCTAATAAAAATGCCAAAATTCCATACTCGATAATCGATCCTGATATCACGGGATGGATTTCCTTCTCTCTTTTATCCAGATGCCTTGCTCAATATTTGGCGTATATCTCGCAGAAACTTAAATAAATAGTCGTTTACCTCCGCAACTCCCGGCCCCCACTCACCGAACCGGGCTTACCCACTCATACTATAAATAAGCTCCTTGGGGGTAACCCGAGCCCTAACGGCTCATTTCCCCCCACTCCGCTTCCTTTCTCCTTCTAAGCTCACTCTCACTGAGCACCACCACGGAAATCCCGCGCGCATCACCGGAGCCCATCGGCGGGAGGCTGCGCTCCGCCACGACTCGCCCCGCGCTGCCGCCAAGATCCGCCGGCGAATCCCCATCCGGCCCGTCAAGAGCCGCGAAGGGACACCAGGCTTGCGCCATCTGCCTCCGCAAAGCCTCGCTCAGATCTACTCCGGTAAGCCTCTTGCGTCCATTAATTCGCCCTTGCACTTTTTGATTTCACCTTAGATTAGATCCAAATCGACCCGCCAACAATTCCTCGGCCATGCCGAATTAAGTTGCTAACATTCTTTCCAGCTCGCATAATAGATAAGTTATGGATTCCAATCCATTCTCCTACTACCTGCAAGTACTAATTTCGCCACAAATCCGAAGATAAGATTCCCAGTCTGGGCCCGATCCACTCAAAATTTCCGCCTTGGCCTCAATCACCCGGCCGGACTTCCCCTTTCCAGTTCCTTTTATTCGCGTTAAGTGCCTATGCGGCCATCCATCGTCCCCAAAAACCCCTTCAACACTTAGATCCCCATAATTTTCGTCATAATACTTGATACCCGGACAATTTCAAACTTTACTCGGTGAGCTAACACCCGGATTACACGCAATTTTTCATGTCTCAATATTACCCCACCGATACTCGGCCGGCTCACAACTTCCGGGTCTTAGTCCTCTTATCCTTTTACTTTGTACTTTGCAGGTCAACCACATGGCTCCCAAAAAGCAGGGGAAAACTCCAACCAAAGCTAAAGCCACCAACTCCATATCTGCCAACTGGGCGCGGTCTACAGTCACCAAATCCAAGTTGGAGGAGCTGGTGGAGCTGGGAGTCCTTCCTCCACAAGAGGATATCCAATGGAGAGTGCCGGGTAAGGAGACCCGGCCCACCCCGACAAAAGGCGAGGTAATTTGCTTTGTGGAACATGTGACCCGGGGCTTCCGCCCACCGGGTCACCCCTTTTTCCATGATGTTTTGAATCATTACGGTCTTCGCGTCTTTGATATCGGGCCTAATTCTGTTCTAAACATCTCCCACTTCATAGTCCTTTCCGAATCATACTTGTGCACTTCGCCAAGTCTAGCTCTTTTCATCGAGCTTTTTCAATGCAAACCGTGCCGCGAGAGCGGTGACGGGGCGCTTCTCGCTTGCGGCGGGGTTTCCATCCAGCGCTGCAAGAATTCTTTGATGCCACCCCTCACCCTTAATTCCCATGTCAAGCACTGGCAGCTCTCCTACTTTTACTGCCAAGACACCTCCCCACCCGGCCAAAGGAAGCTGCCGGGTTACTCAGAGGGTCTTCTTGACATCTCTGATAAATTTAGTGCCTTTGCCCCTGACTCGGACAGGGAGGCAATTCAACCTCTTTTAGCCAAAATCACCACTCTCACAGCCCAAGGCCTCATCGGGCTCAACCTGGTGATGACTTGGGTAGATTTCCGGATTCAACCCAACTCCATCCGCACAAAGTTAATGTGCGAGTATTCAGGGCAATCTACAGACCCGCTCCGGTACTCCGACAACATCTTCGCAGCTGGCGATACTCATAAAACCATCAAGGGCTTTCTGACCGAAAAGCTCGAGGTAATCCGGAACATATCCGGGTTAGAGCCCTTCACGCTTGAGAACCCAGCCCCCAAGGTGAAAACCCGACTTTGATGCCTTTACCTTTGCTCTTTCCACTCAATGCAGTTAATAACCCTTATACTGACACTTTTCAGGCTGATGATGATTTTTGGAAAACCAACGCCTCCCCTAGCTCCGAAAGTCCAGGGGAGCAAGAAACTGTTAACTCGGACGAAGGTACTCTCCGAATTTTATTTGGTTCCCTTGAACTCACCATAACCCCTTCATTTCTAACCATAACTTTGATGATATCCAGAACAAGAAGATGACGAGGAAGAAAACTCCGATGGCAAAGAAGAATCCGCCAGCGACGAGGAGGAACTGGAGCCGACAGTCAAGGTCGGATCCAAAAGAAAAACTCAAGAGGCCACCTCCAAGGTTTCATATCTCTTCCTCGCATTCAACTCGCATTACTTTAATGATATACTTGAGCTACCTTGACGTTATCCCACTGGTCGTTCTTGAAGGAGTCGCCCGTAACCAAGCGTAGGTCAACTCGAAATCACCCGGGTGATGATGCCCTCAACCCGGGTATTTCATCGACCCCCCCGCGGCGGGCTGGTAATTACCCTATCTTTTCTGGGTCAAAACATTCTCTTTAAACCATTCCCATATGACATCTAACTTGATAATTTCCAGCCTCTCCCGAGTCCAGCGATGGATTTCCTTGTGACTTTGCGGTGAACACCGGGTAAGATCCCCTTCCTGATGTTCCACCATATTTCATCACCTTTTCTTGACTGTGTATTTAGCTGCTCACTGACAACATCTTATAGGGCCACGGTCGTTATCAGCGATCAAGAGGAAATGGGGACCGAGGGCCCGGGTAAGGGGAGCCCGGCTGATAAGACTACAGCCGCGTCCAGCGGCGAAAAACAAGCGTCGCCGCCAAACCCGGACACGCAAGGAGCCGAGTATCCAATTGCTTCCCATGCAAGCAAGAAGAACAAAACCACCGTCTTGGGTGCAGAAGAAGGAGCGTCGGATTCCGACACACAAATGACCTGGGTTCCGCCTCCTACTAAGAAGAAAGCTCCTTCCCGGATTTTCCAAGGCCCCGGGTCTTCTGATACGAGTAAAGACACTTTCGATCAATTGATGAACACTCTCCTCACTATGAAGACTTCGGAGAGCCAGATCTTGGAGCGCATGGCCGCAGAGCACCAGGTAAGGACACTTTGTATCTCATATTGCATACCTAGTCCCCAAGTTCCAAGTATGACTTGCAAAAGTGATGCTTGGTACTTTACGCCATATTCAGCTTTCCATACAATCCAACTAATACTTGCATTCCTTGCTACTTACAGGCACAGATAACCCGGTCTGATGAAGCTTTACTGAAGACCGAACAACTTCTTCTTGCCGAGATAAAACGAAGGGAAATCCTTGAGGATGACATGAAAACCTTGAAGAAGGATGTTTCCAAATACAAGAAGAAGTGCAATGCCGCTCAGACCGCACTGAAGAAACTATCGGACCAGGTCTCCGATACTTATCAGATCTTGCTCAGTAAGTTTTTTGCTGTCGATTGGCTTCATGTCTTTGCTTTATTATAACAGACTCGGGATTACTGATACGCTCTTTCTTTTGTTACGACTGCAGGTGCCAACCTTGCAGCCCCAGAGGAGAATGCCATTGTCAAGGCTAGAACCCTCAAGACTGTGCTCCGGACTTTCTTTGCCGGCACAAAATTTATATTGGATGCTGTGAAGTGGCCTACGGAAGTATATCCGGGTGAAGAGAATCTCGTTCAAGCCTGCTCCACTGTGCCTGGCTGGATTGAAATCTGGAAACGCTCATCATGCCGGATTGGAATGACCCGGGCTTTCACTCTGGCCAAGGCTTTCTTTCCAAAGCTTGACCCGGCAAAGGTAACATCCGGGTTTCCCGAATTCAAGGCTGACGGTTCCAAATTTACACCCAAGGATTTCAAAGCCATACAAGCCGCAGTTCGCCCCTCAGCTACCACTTTGGCCGATAGCTTGGATCTAAATACGATTATGAGTGCATACGACGCTGATGGCAAAGTTATTACGGAGGAAGCGCCCCCGCCTTTTGATATCTTGGAGAAGTGGGTTTCTAGCTCGGCCAGGAAGAGGGAGGCGACTGCGAAGAGAGAGGCCGAGTTAGGATCAGACCCGTCTGCCTCTACACCAGCCGTCCCTCCACCAGTCCGCCCTGATGCAATGAGTCCGGGTAAGGGTGCCGGGAAGGCTAAGCAGCAAACCCAGGACTTAGACCCGGAAGGCCGTACTCAGGAGGCCGAATAGGGCCGTACTATCATGATACCTTGTTTACGTAATGCTTTGTATTCACACTATTATGCTTTTGATGGTGCGCCTGTGCACCCCTGATACTGACGCCGTACCTTGTAACGTACTTTTAGTCCTGTGATATACTTTGTGGCTTTCCTGGCCTTTTGATAACCGTATTGCTTGTCTATTCTTTGAACTTTTTCTCGATACCCGACTCTCTATTTTGGCTCCCTTCGTAAGACTCGGTTTTCCGAATACCAGGGGCTTTGATACGTTCACTTTCTCTTTAAGTCCCCAAGAATCGGATGGTGAGGTTTTTCGAACTGCGATAGCCAAGTAGTTTGTTTCTGTTTCGAAGTCCCCAGTCCCCAGGACCCAAAGTCCGAGTCATGGGGGTGTGGCCTTTCTCAGAGAACAAATTATTTTTTACCGAGTCGCAAGCCTAAAGCCATTCCGTGTAAATACTGAAGTTATGCTTGATAGTTGTTGAGTTTCCGGCTATTAGCCTTGTACTCTGCATAAACTTGTGGTTTAGATGACCCTTTTGACTATCTTGTACTGTAAGCCGGCTTTCGCGTGGATACCATGTTGTTACATCCATACGAGAACAGTGTCAGGCAAGTCCCATTGGGCTTCATGGCTGATTGTAATCGTAAGCGAACGAATCATGCCACTTTAGTGCGAGTCACATCGAGCTTAAGTAAGAAAAGTCAAGAAAATTTTGCTCCTTTGTCCAGTTATAAGAT
The DNA here is from genome assembly GCA_028641055.1 of Alopecurus myosuroides. Lineage (NCBI taxonomy): Eukaryota > Viridiplantae > Streptophyta > Magnoliopsida > Poales > Poaceae > Alopecurus > Alopecurus myosuroides. The sequence goes on along the minus strand of CM054060.1, from coordinate 178,607,232 downwards.
TGCAGCCGTACTCGTTTGCGAATAATCGGCCCTTATAACTTATAGGCATCAAGGCCGGGTCTTTTGGGTTGCTAGCTGGGCTACTTGAGCCGCCAGCCCCCGAGACCTGTATATATTCAACATTCTTAATGATACGGAAATACTGATGCCACGTGGATACTACTTACTTGTAATCAGGCTGTGACGAAATAGGACTTGATAACCATCTCTTTATTGCTGCGAGAAAGTTTGGATCAGCAGGCCGCCTCATTAAAAACCTTCCAGTCCCCTTAGGTACCCTGGGTAGGAAAAGAGCGCGTCTGAAACCTGCTGCCCGTTACATTGTTTAGTTTTTCATGGACACCGGTCCCGAACTGGCGTGACCGGTGCACATTCTCCACATATTAGACTTTTTCATGACGAGTACCGGGTTTGCTAGCCAACCCGGGTAAGGTGTTTCCATGACATGGCCGGTTGTGAGTGATCGTGCAGCTTCTTCTTCTGTGGCGGATTGTTTGGAGGGGTCATCCTTGACAAAAGCCACCATCTTAGCATCTTGTGTTACCTTGGATTTTGCTCGTTCGCCTTCAGTACTCGGCCTTTTTGATGTGGCTCTACCCTCCGGGTCTGCTTGAGACCGGTACTGCTTGAGTTCTTCTTTTCTACAGGCTTGCTCGGCCATTGCTGCATCTCCTTCGTCGCATTCAGCTGCTATGTCTCGATTTCCATGTATGGTAATGGTCTTCTTGGGACCCGGGATTTTTAGCTGTAGATATACGTAACACGGCCTAGCCATGAATTTGGCGTAAGCCGGCCTTCCAAATAACGCGTGATAAGGGCTGCGCAATTTGACTACCTCAAAGGTAAGCCACTCAATTCAATAGTTATCCTTTGACTCTCCAAAGGCTACCTCCAATGCGATTTTTCCCTCGGGGCATGCTGAATGACCCGGCACTATCCCATGAAAAACTGTTGAGCTTTTTTGCAGCTGAGATTCCTTGAGACCCATGCGTAGGAAGGTTTCCCAATACAGTATATTGATGCTGCTTCCACCATCCATTAAAACCTTTTTCAGTTCGTACCCGTTGACTTGCGGTGCGACTACTAGTGCCAAGACTCCTGGGTGCTCCACTCTTTCTGGGTGATCCCTTCTGCTCCATGTTACCTCCTGTTCTGACCATCTCAAGTACCTCGGGATAGCTAACGAAACTGAGTTGACCGCTTGCTTCAGTATCTTTTTGTCCTTGTTAGAGCCTCCTGTGGTATGCACATGATATTGACCCAATTGTTTGGGGTTAGCCTGGAAACCTCCTGCCCCCACTTGGTTATTACCTTGATTTCCAGCCGCCGGGTTACCAGCTGGGGGTGGGCCGTTGCCCGGGTTTGCCCCTGGACCCGGTCCTCCTCCCCGTCCTGCACCTCGCATAGCTCTGTGCACTTCCTCATTTTTCCATCTTTGTAAATCGGCGCACTGTTCTAGGGAGTGGTTAGCTGGCCTGTCATTCCTGCTGTGCTTCGGGCATGCCATCCTGAATATGTCCCAATTGTTACCCGGCCTTGGCGGACCTTGATAGTTTCCTCCATTGTGGTTACCTCCGCTGAAATTTCCTTCTGCTCTGGGCCTCGAAGACCCGGCTTCTGTGTTGGCGACAAACTCGGAGCCTCCTTCGAACGGGCGCTTGTTCTGGCTATTTCCGTTATTACCTGATGCTGATCCATTGCCGGTTCTTCCGTTATTGCTTGTGTTTGCTTTTACCTTCTTGTCATCAGCTTCCTCTTCTATAGTATCTGTCGCAGCGTGTTTGTTGCACGCATCCATCAATTCTCCCATTGTAACTTCCGACGCATTTCGACTGGATTTCATGCGAGTTAACTTTTGCACTAAAGGTATATACTTGCATGTTTTTGCCATGGCCTGTAGTGCATCCTTGGGCTGGATATCCGTGGATGAGTGAAGTATCTCCATAACCCGGCGCACCCAACTACGCGCCGATTCTCCCTTCTTCTGGACGCATCGCTCTAGATCATCAATAGTGAATAATTTCCTGCAGGTCCCATGAAAGTGCTTGACAAACGCGGTCTTCAATTCCTCCCAGGACTTGATCGATCCTTCCGGCAAATTGGTGAACCACAACTTTGCTGCTCCTTCTGACATCATCAGGTACATGAACTTGGCTTGGAGGTTCTCGGACGCGTTGCGAATTGACATTGTCATCTCGTAACTGCTTAGCCATGTTTCGGGATCCATAGTTGGCTCATAATTCACTACTTTCCCTGGCTCTTTGAATTTTTCCGGGTAAGGTTCAGCTCTGATACTGTCCGAGAGACACTTAGGCCCCGCAAGAACGGTTGAGGCCGGCCTTGCTCTAGAAACGTGTGATACCGCGGGGGGCGCGGCTGGGCGCGATGCTGCGGGAAGTCCATGCGCTGCAGACCCGGCCGCGGCCCTCCGAGCCCTAGAACTGTCCACGACGGCCTGTGCTGCTGATGCTGCCTGAGCGCGGGGAGGAGGCGGCATTTGCTGCTGCTCTTCCCTCCGCCGCGCTGAACTTGTTTGGATATTCCCTTGCTGTTGACTGACGTATGGCGTCCCGTGCATACCGCTTCTGTGATCCGGATAATTGGCTTGCTGTGCCACCGCAGTGTGCAACAGATCGATGGCTTGCCGAGTCTTCTCTGCATGGGGCGACTCTCCCACAGGGATTTGATTTAACGCGAGTGTCGCTGCATATACATTGTCCATGGGGTTATTGTAGTGGCCGGCTGGTGTGCGGAATCGTGATGGTGGCGGTGGTGGTAGATCGTTGCCGGTTGTGACTCTAGTTTGTGGTGGGGGTAACCCGGTCCGCTCATTCGCCGGATGTGTCGCTGCTGTCACCTGTTGGGGTGCGGTTCCCTGGTTCACCACTGGTATCGGCTGATCCTGAGGTGTAACAAATAAATTAGCCGGATTAATAACCCCGCCCGTTGCTGGTAACCTGGTGTGGTGCCTTTGATGTATTCTAGACGTTTCCTCTCGGAGCCGAGTTTCCAACGCATCTAGCTCACGCTGCCGCGTGGCCATCCCTTGCCTTTCTGCCTCTACCTGCCTTCTTTGCTGTTCCAGCGCATGACGAGCCACATCCAGATCCCTGACGTGTTCTGCTGCGTTTTCCGGAGTGATAACCGTTGCGAGAACCGTGGGGTCTAGAATCAGATTATTATCGAATAAGGCCGGGTGGCGCGGGTTCGAAGGACCCGCCCCTGGTGTCCGGTTTTCTAAGAATCCGAACGTATTTGCATGCAACTCTTCATCCGCTGCTCTGCTGATTACTGATGCCGACTCTCCATCAACCCGGGCCAAGACCGGGTCTCCGTTAGCCGCGCCCTATTGCTGGGCCACTGCCTGAGCCGCCCCGACTGATGCCGCGGTTGCGTTTCCTTGGTTGAGATTGGCCGCGGGGGCCGCATAGACTGCAACTCGGCGTACGATATCCGGTGTAAATTCATGCTGTTCTTCCTCACCGTTCTCCTCCTCATACCGGTTTTCCAGTAGATCCAGGATAGACCCGGTATCACCTTCTCTTTCGGCCCGGTCGCGTGGGGTCCATGCCGGCTCCTCCGGCTGTTCCCACTCCGCGATGGGTTCTTCTGCCGGATGTGTCGTTCCAATCGATTCTTCATCATCTGATCGGATAGACGTGGCTTTTCCTGGCATAGAATCAGATCCAACGTTGTCAGGGACCGAATTGGAAGCACATACCATACCAATGAAGACGCTGATCCGGCCGATTGTCACAACGGATCCGGATTCGAGGTGATCCGACTCCGGCCCCTAGCCGGAATCGTCCACCATCTTTTCTCCTTCGTGGTCGATGTAGATTTCGCCGATGACAAGATTCTCCATGCCCTTCCGAGCTTCTCACGTGATGTAAACACCTTTGGACGCAGGCCCCACGGTGGGCGCCAACTGTCGTGGGATAATCACGGCAGATGTTACCGGGGGTAACTGATCTTGGGGCAAGACGACACAGGTATTTGGGAGAGGGTTTAGCTCAGAGGAAAACATGGTGCAATTCGATCTGGTAGCCGGCAATCAAAGTCGCCGAGTCTCCGATCTTGATATAACAACTCAATTCTAGGATTACACTGGATGCTCGATATCAAGCGCTATTGCTAGGGTTCTTAGATCTCTGTCTAAAACTAGACCTGGGAGTCGGTTTATAAAGCACCCATACCCCCTGGCTTATTCCCCAAGGCGCACCCTGGATCCTACCCGGACACGGCGCACAAACCCTAGCTTTCCTTTACAATAACTCGCAATCCGGGTTGCTGGGCCTACAAACTTGGGCCTCCACAAGCTTCCTTATCCTTAGCCGGATCCTGCGCACCATCCTTTGGGCCGGGTTTCTCCTTGGAGTTTGGCCTACCGGGTTATCATCCCCCCGTCAACCTCCATTTTCGGGGGGGGGGGGGAGGGGGGCTTGGCCTTCCACATATCTCTAAAGTGCGGGACCAGAGTCCCTTGGGACAATCTCGCGTACATCGATGTGACAGAGAACTTGAACGAGTGGTCCAGGTGCCAGGAAACTCTATCCTGGGCCATGGACAAACTAGTAGAGGTGTCGTGGGATAATCACGGCAGACGTTACCGGGGGTAACTGATCTTGGGGCAAGACGACACAGGCGTTTGGGAGAGGGTTTAGCTCAGAGGAAAACATGATGGTACTCGATCTGGTAGCCGGCAATCAAGTCGCCGAGTCTCCGATCTCGATATATTAACTCAACTCTCGTGTTACACTAGATGCTCGATATCAAGCGATATTGCTAGAACTCTTGGATCTCTAAACTAGACCGAGGGGCCGGTTTATAAAGCACCCGGACCCCCCTGGCTTGCCCTCCAAGGCGCACCCTGAACCCTACCCGGACACCGCATACGAGAAACCCTAACTTTCCTTACCGTAACCCACAATCCGGGTTATGAGGCCTACAAACTTGGGCCTTCCAGAAGCTCCTTTATCCTTTGCCGGATCTTGCGCAGCGTCCATTGGGCCGAGTTACACCTTGGTGTTGGCCTACCGGGTTATCATCCCTCCATCAGTAGTCCCCAGAATACCTTGGGCTTCACGAGGTTCTCTTTGAAGCGCACGCTATTCCCTGAAAAATTATCAAACTTACAAACTCAATGGAGGCCGGGTTAAATTGCTTTGATAAACAGCTAGGCCTAACTCCACGGTGGCCATATAATAACCCGGCTTTCTCCAAGTCCTTTACTTAGCTTTCCGGGTCAACGCCCTAATAAGAATGTTAAAGATCCGATTTTCTTTACTCGATAATTGCCCCTAATGTTGCTGAGAAGATCTCCTTCTTATCTCTGTCCGGATATCTCATCCAGCACTTAAAGCATATCTCGAAAAATCCGTGCAGATGGCCGTTACTCCGAAATTTTCGGTTCCCGCTCGTTGAGCCAGGTTTTATCCACCCGCACCCTTATAAATAAGTGCTTAGGGGCAAACCTAACCCCGACGGCTCATTCCCCCCCTTTCCTCTTTCTCTTCGCTCCCGCACTCAAGTTCACAGAGCACCATCACGGAGACCTCACGCGCGTCACCGGAGCCCATCCGTCGCCAGCTGCGCTCCGCCACAGCGCGCCCGCGCCGCCGCCAAGATCCGCCGCCGCGCCCCCGACTTGCCCGCCGGGGGTCACAAAGGAGCACCAAGACTGTGCTATTTGCCTCCGCCGGGCTTTACTCCAATCCCCTCCAGTAAGCTTCCTGTATCCATTAACTTGACCTCGCAATTTCTAGATTTATTTCAGATTGGATCTAAGTCAACCCGCCGGTCATTTTTCTCGCCACGCCAAATTAGGTCGCTCAAATTCGCTTTAGCTCATCCAATGGATTGAATATAGATTCCATTTCATTCCCCTACTGCCTATAGTCATTAATTTTACCATGAATCTGGAAATGAAATCTCCAATTTAGGCTCGGGCCTCCCAAAATTTCCGCGCTTGCCATTGACACCCGGCAAATTCTCTTCTTCCGGCTCTTTTGTTTGCAGTAGATACATGGGTAACCATCCGTCTTCCCCAGACACCTCTGAACACGTAAGCACTTCATAGTTTTTGTAACAATGTTTGATACCCGGATAACTTGTAACCTTTCTCCACAGAATGATACTCGGATAATTCTTTGCTTCCATGTTTTCTCGATATCACTCGCAAATATTCGGATGACTCATGGTTTCCGAGTCTTATTTCTTGTACCCTTCTATCTTCTGCTTTGCAGGTTGATCTCATGGCTCCTAAAAAGCAGGGGAAGCAGTCAGCCAAGGCCAAGACCACCAATTCCATATCCGCCAACTGGGCGCGATCCACTGTTACGAAGGCCAAGTTGGAAGAACTGGCCGAATTAGGGGTTTTCCCCTCCCAAAAAGATATCCATTGGAGGGTGCCGGGTAACGAGACCCGGCCCACACCTGCCGATGATGAGGTCATATGTTTCGTGGAGCACGTGACCCGGGGATTCCGTCCTCTGGGTCACCCTTTCTTTCGAGATATTCTAAGCCACTATGGCCTCCGGATATTTGACATAGGGCCTAACTCTGTGTTAAATATTTCCCACTTTATTGTTCTTTCCGAGTCATACTTGTGCACTCCGCCGAGTTTGGCTCTCTTCATCGAACTTTTCCAGTGCAAACCGTGCCGCGAAAGCGGTGACGGAGCACTTCTTGCTTGCGGCGGGGTCTCTATCCAGCGCCGCAAGAATTCTCTAATGCCACCTCTTACTCTTAACTCCCACGTCAAACACTGGCAACTCTCATACTTTTATTGCCGGGACACCTCCCCACCCGGCGAAAAGAGGTTGCCGGGTTACTCAGAGGGCCTCCTCGATATCTCCGAGACCTTCAACGCCTTTGCCCCTGACTCGGACAGGGAGGCAATTCAACCTTTATTGGCCAAAATAACTTTTCTCTCGGCCCAAGGCCTCATTGGGCTCAACCTGGTAAAGACTTGGGTCGATTTCCGGATCCAACCCAACTCCATCCGCACAAAGTTAATGTGCGAGTATTCGGGCCATACCACGGACTCGCTCCGATACTCCACCAATAGCTTTGCAGCCGGAGACACCAACAAGACTATCAAGAGCTTCTTGACAGAGAAGTTGGAGGTAATCCGGAATATAGCCGGGTTAGAACCCTTCACTCGTTAGAACCCAGCGCCTGAGGTAAATATCCGACTTTCATACTCTTACCTTCACACTTTCCACTCGATACTGCTGCTAACCTTCATTCTTACGTCTTCATCTCAGGCCGATGATGCTTTTTGGAAGATTGATACTCCCCCTAACTCTGAGCGCCCAGAGGAGAAAGAGGACGCCGTTAACTCGGATGAAGGTACATTCCGAGTTTTACTTAGTTACTTTAAGCTCGTCGTTGCTCTTTCGTCATTTTCCAACTATAAACCCTGATAATTTTCAGAACAAGAGGACAAAGACGAAGAAGAAGAAGCTGAAGGCAAGGTAGAATCCGCCAGCGACGAGGAAGAAGCTGAGCCGACGGTCAAGGCCGGAACAAAGAGGAAACCCCAAGGGGTCGTCTTCAAGGTTCCATACCTTTTCCTTGCCTCTAAACCATATTTCTTTGATAACATGCACGAGCTAAACCGGAAATTATCCACTTGGTCGTATTTGAAGGAACCGCTCGTGACCAAGCGCCGAATAACTCGGAACTTTCCAGGTGATGGCACTCTTATTCCGGGTATTCCGTCGTCTCCGGCTCGACGCGCTGGTATTCTCTTAATCCTTTCTTAAGTATCAAAGTCTTCCCGAACCATCCCCTTACGGGACAATTCCACATCTCGCTCGATGTTTTTCAGTTTCGTCCGGGTCCAGCAGCGAGTTCCCCTCGGACTATATGGTGAATACCGGGTAAAATTCCTTTCCTGATGCTTTATCGTTTTTTCATCACTTTTTCCCAGTTGTACGCTAACTGCTTTACTTATACTGCCCGTAGGGCCACGATCACTGTCAGCGACCAAGATGATATGGAAACTGACGACACGGGTAAGGAGAACCTGACTGATGATATGCATGCCGCAGCTGGCGGAGAAGAACAACAAGTGCCACCAATAAACCCGGCCGACCGAGAGGCCGAGTATCCCATAGCCTCTCACGTACTCGAGGAGGAAGAAGCTGCAGGCTTGGGCACGGGAGGAGGGGCACCAGACTCCGATACTCGGACGACCCGGATACCATCTTACAAGAAGAGAGCCCCTTCTCCAAGTCCCCAAGATCCCGGGTCTTCTAATTTGGGCAATGATACTTTTGACCAGATGATGAGCGCTCTCCTTGCTATGAAGGCCTCGGAGAGAGATGTGCTAGAGCGCATGGCAGCGGAGCACCAGGTACTGTAACCTAATATCTCTTCTTATCCATCTAGTCCCCAAGTGCCGAGTATAATTTGTTGAAATTGTGCTCGGTATTCTGCGCGATACTCGGCTTGCCATGATACCCGACTAATTCTCATACTTTGGTTTCTCACAGGCACAGGCCACCCGGTCTGATGAACTTTTGCTCAAGACCGAACAACTGTTGCTTGCCGAGGTAAAGCGGAGAGAGGCCCTTGAGGATAAAGTGGAAACTTTGAAGAAAAATGTTTCCAAATATAAGAAAAGGTGCACCACTGCTCGAACCGCCCTGAAAAAGCTGTCAGATCAAATTACCGATACTTATCGTATCTTGCTTAGTAAGTTTCTTGCTGCTGACTGCTTTCATGCCTCTATTTTGTTACATGATACTCGGAATTACTGATATGGCCTTTCTTTCTTTCAACTGCAGGTGCTAACCTTGCAACCCCAGAAGAGGATGCTGTTGCCAACGCTAAAACTTTAAAGACTGTGCTCCGGACTTTCTTTGCCGGCACCAAGTGGATATTGGATGCCGTGCAGTGGCCAACTGAGGTATATCCGGGTGAAGAAAATCTTATCCAAGCCTGCTCCCATGCGTGCATGGATCGAGATCTAGAAACGCTCGGCATGTCGGATTGGTATGACCCGGGCATTTGCGCTAGCTAAGGCTTACTTCCCTAAGCTTGAGCCGGCAAAGGTTATATCCGGGTTTCCAGAATTCAAAGCGGATGGCTCCAAGTTTGGGCCCAAGGACTTCAAGGCCGTACAATCCACGGTGCGTCACTCGGCAACCACTTTGGCCGATAGTATGGATCTTCGTACGCTTATGAGTTCGTACGATGCTGAAGACAAAATCGTGAAGGAGGAAGCACCCCCACCCTTCGACATTTTGGAGAAATGGGCTGTCGATTCAGCCAGGAAGAGGGAAGAAACCGCGAAGAGGGAGGCCGAGTTAGGATCAGAGCCAACCACCTCTACACCGGCTGTCCCCCCGCCTGTCCGTCCTGATGCGAAGAATCCGGGTGACGATGCCGGGAGAGCTGCAGAGCAAACCCAGGACCAAGACCCGGAGTGCAAGGGCAAGGGTGTGAACCCTATTCAACAAGCCGAGTAAACAAATGCCATCACGATACCTTGGCCGTTTCGATGCTCTTGTTCGAAACAGATATTATTTTGTTGGTGCACCTATGCACCTTTGATACTAGTACCGAGATTTGTGACGTACTTTAATTCCTTGATATACCTCGTGCCTCTTCTGGCCTCTGGATGAACTTGATATTTATCTGGTTTTTGAGCTTATTCTCGATATCCGACTTTCTTTATGGTTCCTTTTGTGAGACTCGGTTTCCGAGCATCGTGGGTTCTGACAGGCGGACTTTTCGCTAAGTCCCCAAGTCCCCCAGACTCGGATGTTAGGGTTTTTTCGAGCTTAGTAACAACTTGTTTCTGTTTCAAAATCCCCAGGCCCCAAGGCCCGAATTTCCGAGTCTGGGATACGTGGTTTTTCCAAAGAGAACAAATTTGTTGTTGCTAAGCCCAAACCCGGAGCCGTTTCACATAGGTAATGAAGTTATGCTTGATAAACGTTGAGTTTCCGGCTATTAGCCTTGTACTCTGCATAACTTGTGGTTTAGATGACCCTTTTGACTATCTTGTACTGTAAGCCGGCTTTCGCGTGGATACCATGTTGTTACATCTATACGAAAACAGGGTCAGGCAAGTCCCATTGGGCTTCATGGATGATTGTAATCGTAAGCGAGCAAATCGTGCCACTTTAGTGCGAGTCACATCGAGCTTAAGTAAGAAAAGTCAAGAAAATTTGGCTCCTTTGTTCGGTTATAAGATTGCAGCCGTACTCGTTTGCGAGTAATCGGCCCTTATAACTCATAGGCATCAAGGCCGGGTCTTTGAGTTTGTAACTTTGCTATTAAAGCAATCAGCCCTCAAGACCTATATATATGCAACATACTTGATGATACTGATGTACTGGTAGCAATAAATAATACTTATCTGTAACCGGAGTGAAGATCATAACAAAATAAGACTTGATAACCATCTCTTTATTGATACGAGAAAGTTTTGGGTCAGCAGGCCGCCTCATTAAAAACCTTCCAGTCCCCTTAGGTACCCTGGATAGGAAAAGAGTGCGTCTGAAACCTGCTGCCCGTTACATTGTTTTAGTTCTTCTTGGGATTCTGTCCGGAACTGACGTAATCGATGCACATTCTCCACTTGTTGATCCTTTTTACTATGAGTACCGGGTTTGCCAGCCAATCCGGATAAGGCGTTTCCATGACGCGGCTGGCTGTGAACGGCTGCGCAATTTCTTCTCTTGTGGTGGATTGTTTGAGTGAATCACCCTTGATGAAAGCCACCATCTTGGTATCTCGTGCTGCCTTGAGTTTTGCCCTTTCGCCTTCAGTACTCGGCTTTTTCAAGGCTGTTCTGTCATCCGGGTCTGCTTGAGACCGGTAATATTTGAGTTCCTCTTTTCTACAAGCTTGTTCAGCCATTGCTGCATCTCCTTCATCGCACTCAGACGCTATGTCCCGGCTTCCATGTATGGTGATGGTCTGTTTAGGATCCGGGATTTTTAGCTGTAGATACACGTAACACGGCCTAGCCATGAATTTAGCATAAGCCGGCCTTCCGAATAGCGCGTGATAAGGACTGCGCAATTTGACCACCTCGAAAGTGAGCCACTCAACTCGATAATTATCCTTTGATTCCCCAAAAGCTACCTCCAATGCGATTTTTCCCTCGGGGCCCGCTGAGTGACCCGGCACTATCCCATGAAAAATTGTTGAACTTTTTTGTAGCTGAGACTCCTTGAGACCCATGCGTAGAAAGGTTTCCCAATATAGTATATTTATGCTACTTCCACCGTCCATCAGGACCTTTTTCACTTCATACCCATTGACCTGCGGCGCAACTACCAATGCTAAAACTCCCGGGTGTTCTATTTTTTCCGGGTGATCCCTTCTGCTCCATGTTACGTCCTGTTCTGACCACCTCAGGTATCTTGGAACAGCCGAGGACGCCGAGTTTACCTCCTGTTCAGTATCTTCTTGTCCTTGTTGGAACTTCCTGTAGTATGCACGTGATATTGACCCAACTGCTTGGGGTTGGCCTGGAAACCTCCAGCTCCCCCTTGGTTGTTACCTTGATTTCCGGCTGCCGGGTTACCGGCTGGGGGTGGGCCGTTGCCCGGGTTTCCACCTGGACCCGGTCCTCCTCCCCGACCTGCACCTCGCATAGCTCTGTTCACTTCCTCATTCTTCCACCTCTGTAGGTCGGCGCACTGCTCCAAGGAGTGGTTAGCTGGCCTACCGTTTCTACTGTGCTTCGGGCATGCCATTCTGAAGATGTCCCAATTATTACTCGGCCTTGGTGGCCCTTGATAGTTTCCTCCATTGTGATTTCCAGTATTGAAATTTCCTTCTGCCCTGGGTCTTGAAGATCCGGCTTCAGTGTTGGCGACAAACTCGGAGCCTCCCTCAAACGGGCGCTTGTTCTGGCTGTTTCCGTTGTTACCCGGCGCTGATCCATTGTCGGTTCTTCCATTATTACTTGTGTTTACTTTTGCTTTTTTATCGTCAGTTTCCTCTTCCGTAGTGTCCGTTGCAGCGTGTTTGTTGCATGCATCCATCAGTTCTCCCATCGTAACCTCTGAAGCATTCCGACTAGATTTCATGCGAGTTAGCTTTTGTACTAAAGGTGTGTACTTGCAGGTCTTTGCCATAGCTTGCGGCGCATCCTTGGGCTGAATAAGAGGCGAGAATCTCGTGGAGCACGCGCCATTGCGCCGTCCCAGCCCGGTCCAAAGATCTGCGAAAGAGGCACCCTTGCGCGATAGCAACAGCCACCGAGAGGTTCTGGTTGTAACAAGCGTTGAACAAGAGTGGAAATTTGGCGCACATGGGTGCTTCCCCTTGCAACCAGTCCACCCAAAAACGGGTACGTCGACCATTTTGCACTTCAAATTCAGCCCCTAGCTTCAAGAGGTGTTTCACCTTGTGCATATTTTCCCAGAATTGCGAGTCCCCTCGGCTTGAGCTAGCAAATATGTCCCTGTCAGGGGAATATTTTTCTCTGACCGGGATGGCCAGAATAGAGTCGTCCATCTGATACAACCTCCAAATCCATTTCAGCATCAGCGCTTCGTTCATGATCTTAGAGTTCAGGATTTTCAACCGTCCACACTCCTTAGGGCAACACACCTCCGGCCATCACACCGTGTGATATTTATGGTCTAGGCTAGCCCCTTCTCAAAAGAATCGGGCCATATGGGAGTCCAACTGCTTGTGAACGCCATCTTGAAGCAGAAAAAGGCCCATGACATAGAGGGGCAAGCTAGCAAGACAAGAGTTGGAAAGGATCAGACGGCCCCCGGAGGAGAGGAATCTGCCAATCCACGGTTCCACTCTGTCTGCTAGTTTTTGAACTAGGAAGGACCATTGGTCGGTCGTGAGATATAAAAAGTCCTCATTCTTCTCCAAAGAGGCCAGATAACTGAGCTCGAGTTTTACCCTCATTGTTGACTTTTTAGAGTTTGTCCTTCAATGATTATTGCCGCTTCTCGAGAAAAGAGAGAACAGTTCCACAGAAATGAGTGTCGGCCTAAACCTAACTTTGTCGACACCTCCAAGAGGAAGGCCAGACACTCTTGTGTCCGCAAACGATCCTCGGAAGGTCCGCCATCAGCATGTTAGGGAGCAGGGTGATGAGCACTAGAACACCTCCAACAGGGCCATGCTGGAGCATAAAATAATATGTTGCATGTGGGAGCCCCGAGCCCGGTCGGGTTCTCCAGCTGTTTTTATGCTGCACATGCTGGAGCAAAAAGAGTTAATTTTTTTTCGAGTAATAGCATAAAGAGTTATGACCTTTTGAAACTCAGTAGTACGGTTTTAGCACTGGTGCCCAGTGCCATAAAATCTCTTTGAAATGCCATTTAATTTATGCCAGTCCTTCGTTCAGCAGGGATAGGCACGTCGATCTAGACCTGTGATGAGATATCATCGATGATCCATCTACAGTGACGCATGCAGGAAGACCCGGATAGAGAGTCGCATGCAGGTGATGTAGGCACGACCGGCATATGCGGTGACGACGCCATTGATGCGCTCGGACAAAATAGACCGAACGAGGCGAGGAGAGCAAACTAGTGCGTCGTATGTAGTGAAGTGGAGTGAAGCCGCGAAAGGTACCTCGCTTAATGAAAGGTACTCAGCGCCATCAATAGTTCCGGTTACCCGTCCTGGTCCTCCTCTACTACCAAGTACTGCCTCTTGCCCTGCTGCTTTCAGGACTAGCACACTTCCACTATAGCTGGTCGGCTGATCCGTCGAGGGAGCGAGCGTGCGGGACACGAGGATACATACATGGACACGAAGGTGGAGGCGGCCGGCGACGATACGGTCCCGGAGGCGCCAGAGCAGTCAGTCGTCCTCATCTGCGCCGGCGCCAACCACTCTGTCACACTGCTCTGTAAGGCTCACAATCTCCACTTGCACCCCTAATCTGTGGTCGGTCTCATCTCATTAGGGATGCAAAGTGGGATCCCACTTATCCCACTTATATCTTTTTTGTGAATGGTTAGTTCAAAAACTTTGCTAAAAAATTGAACTAAACACTTACAAATGACTTACAAATGAGGTATAAATAGGACAATAAGTGGGATAAGTGGGATCCCACCTTCACATCCCTACATCTCATGGAATGGAGTTGTGGTTGCAGTGGGGACGATGGTGTGCTCATGGGGCCGGGGTGAGGACGGTCTGCTGGGCCACGGCGACGCCGATGACTGGCCCATGCCAACGGTGCTGACCGCCTTCGATGTGTCGGGCATTACCTCTGTCATCTGCGGCGCCGACCACACCACCGCCTACTCCCATCATGATATGCAACTTTATAGCTGGGGATGGCACGCGGACTACGCCGCCGCCTTCTCCTGTGGAGTACCACTAGTAGTATCGTTTCGTGCGTGACCAGGTCGGGTGACTCGCGTGTGCAGGGGAGACTTCGGGAGGCTGGGAAATGGCAACTCCAGCGACGTGTTCAAACCGCAGCCCATTGTGGCGCTGCATGGGATCAAGATCAAGTAGATCGCCTGCAGTGACAGCCACTGCCTCGCCGTCACAGTCGACGGCCAAGTGCATAGGTAGGTATATCCTCAAACATAATCAAATTCAAATTCCATCCATCTGAGGGTGAGGGGTACCCTCTACCGGCCGTCGTGCAGTACCACCTTCACCATGATGCTTAATTTGTTTCAGCTGGGGACGCAATCAAAACGGGCTACTTGGCCTTCGAAACAACCAAGACTCTCTGCTCCCGCAGAAGATTCATGATCCTATATAACTAAATAGAGGAACCCCACTAATCCCAATTCTCTCAACATGCAGCCCTCCCACCTCACCAATACGTCACCTCATCAATTATTTGTATTGAAAAAACTACGGTACCTTTTCACCACAAAAAATGCCGTACCACAAAAACTACCGTACCAATGGCCGCAGCCAGCCCAACATCAATAAGTACCGTACCAATGGCCACAGCCAGCCAACAAATGCTTATTGCGAGCCAAACCAATGTGCGGGCGCACTGCTGGCCCAGCCCTTAAACATTCATACACCTACAGTTCACAGACAGCCCAAGACTTACAACATCACATAACGTGAAACAACGACATCTCAAAAAAGAAAAAAATCCTATTCATCTAACCGTCTTCTATATCGATGCAAATCCCGATTGCATATGCCCCACCGCCTATGCCATTGAAGCCTGCCGCTTCCTCTTCACCATCAATACCGCGACGCCGTCCTCTCTTCCTCCCTCCCCACGATGTCCGCAAGAAACGGAAACTGATTCCATCAGACCACGGGATCGCAGATTCCCCTATTTAAACTTCCACCACTAGCTTCACCCTTCCACCATTCTCGCAGTGCAACTAGTTACTGGCGCCCAGCCGGTGAGCCATGCTCTCCCGTTTCCTTCATTTTCGGTACTGGATCAGAGAGATTCACCGATTTTTATTTCCTCAACTGTGCAACGACTTAACGACGTCTAAGGAGCATCTCTGGTATATTAGTCCGATCTTCTACCTCGATAAAACTGAGAATATCTATTTGGTCATGTATGTTTGTTATCACTCTAGCAGGGCCATCCTACCTTTATCTATTTTGTTGTGATAATCATTCTTTTGGACCGATCAGTATGCAACTTACGTACGATTTTGTGATTGGTCAGAGCTATCGTGAATATGGATTCAGTGAGCTAATAAGTGACAGGTTTGTTTCAGAATCACTATTAGTGCATGAGCAGAGAGGTTTGCTTGCTTGCCTTCTGAATGCTCGAAGAAATGTCTCTGCAATTCTCTGCAATTAACGCACTCCTGCTTGCTAGATGCTAATGAAATGTTTATTACTTGCTATATTTTCAGTGAGATGTCTGATAGCTTTTCAGATGTTTGATGGAAATTTTCTACCCGCTAATAATTTGTGAAGGTGTGTAGGTAAAAATTTCTTCTCCATTTTTGTATTTATCTCAGAATACTGAGAACCTCGACTAAAATTGAAATGTTATTTTTATTTTGGGATGATTGTGTTTACATATAAGATTTACTTGGGTCGTGGACGTCGGTATGATCCATATCAGTTTTATCAGCTTCATCGGATGCATAACAATGAGTGCAGGCCAGAGCAGACATGTTGGCTGTTGCATCTTGCCGGGTCATTTAGTTTTTGGCCAACTAGCTTAAGGAAATGTACTAAGTTTTTACCTCACAACTACTTGCTTCATTTGTTTTTCAAGTATATTTGCTCGAAGTTGCGCATTTATATTTTTATGTAGGGATAGCGATGGTGTAACGACCGGGAATTTTCCCAACTGGAGTGTGTTGCTCGTTTTTCTTTGTTTTGCATCGCATTGCATAAGGCATCACCATGCATTTTAAAACTTGCAACTAAATGAAATTAATTAAAATTTTGTTTGCTAAAATTTACAGAAATTCATTTGATGTTTAAAGCTTTTTTTTTTGGCCTAAACACTTTCTGGAAAAAAATAAAACAAAAAAAAATGTTTAGGGGCCAGCCAAGCCAAGCCAGGCCGAACTCGGCCCAGCAAGGCCCAGCCAGCCCCCCACCAACCGAAACCCTAAAACTATTTCTCTCCCTCTCATCTACCCCCCCCCCGCCGTTTCTTCTATTAGCGGACAGGTCCCTCCACCAACAGAAAAAAAAAAACGAACCGCACACACACAGCACCCGCACGCACACACCCCAGGGATCGAACCCATCGTCGTCATCCTCCCGAGCGTCCTCCTCCCCCCATCGCTTCGATCCCTCTTCCTCCCGTCCTCATGTGCTCCCTCACCTCCGGCCATGGGCTAGGCCGGCCGCCTCCCTCGACGCCTCCCTCCCTGCTCCTCTCGCTCGCCCGTCTCCTCCTCGCTGACCCTCGTGCCCTTCCTCCCGAGAGCGCCGCCGCCGCCTGCCCCTTCAGCTTGCCGAGGCCGCGCCTCCGCCGCCTCCCTGCCCCGTCTCCCTCCTGCCTCTCCTCCCTAGCTCGTCGCCGCCCTCCTTCCCCATCTCCTCCCTTTTCCTCCGAGCTCGCCCCGCCTCCCGCCGGCGGCCGCCATCTCCTCTCCCTCTCCTCTCTCCGGCCGGCGTGCCTCTGCCCCGACCTCTCCCCTCGAGCCACTCCCGGCCACCAACTCGTCTCCTCCCCTGCCGGCCGTCGCACCTGACGAGGATGGGCTAACGGCGCGTGGACGACAGAGAAGCCGCTGCGGCCATGGATGACGGCGCGGCCGGACGGCACGGCCGGTGGCCTCGGTCTTGGAAGGATAGCCTCGGACGGCGGCCTGGTGGGACGGTGGCGTCAAGGAGGACGGCGGCCCGGACGCAGCGGCCGCGGGTGCTTGGATCGACGGTGGTGGGCGCGGGCGCTGGGCCGGCCGGCGACCTCGGCTGCATCTGAACCGTGCTGGTGCACAAGGGGCAGATCGGGGGCCAGCCTCGACGTCGACATCGTTAGTCCCTGAAGATGCTCTCACAAGCAACGCGAAGTATTGCGAGTCCATCTTGGTTGGGTCGATCAAAGTCCTACGTACGCTGATCTATTCCGTGGTGCGGTGTTGCTGCTGCAACGCCTTCGATGCCGACGGGACGACGATGCACGACTGCCACCCCGGCGTCGACACTCATCTCCACTACCTCGACCGCCAACAAGATCTCCGACGCACCCGAATATCGGAACCGCCAAGGCCTTCATCGACAATTGCATGACCATGAGCAAACGCCAAGACCTTCGACCCAAGAATGATAACCATCGACATGATCTCCGTCGTGTATTTGTCTACTTCACCATGTATGCCTTGCGTTGGACGCCCTCGTGCGTGTCCGGGAGATGCTGGCGTGAACCCCGAAGACCGGAGAATCGCCCAGTTCGCCATCGACCACAAAGATCGGAACCACCAAGATCTTCTATACGGACGCGGCGAGTACCTCGACCTCGACCACGTCTACTTCCTCTTCGGACCTCGAGGAAAAGATCGACAACGACCATCGATGACGTGAACGACTACCTCGGCTACGGAACGAGAACGACTACTTCCGCTACTTCCTCGACGTCGACTACTTCCTCTACAGACGCCTACTTCCTCCACGTCCTGAAGGCACCGGCGTTGCCCCGAAGATCTCCTCTTTCCGGCGTCGAACACAACGATCCTCTCCACACGTGCGAACCCAAAACCCAAACCCCTATACCTATGCCCTATTTTCTATAACATATCAACTATAATTAAAATGTCATCTCATTCATGTGTTGCATTGCATTTTTGTGGGTAAATAAATAACGTGAACCCCCTAAATTAAATGTTGGGCTTCCGGCTCAATTTAAATTGATCTAATTGCATAAATCATAACTAATTCATTTCAACTCCAGATTTGAAAAGTAAAATATGTTTTCCAATCAAAATTCTCTAAACTTTGCAAATATCAACTTTGTTTTCTGTTTTGAATAATTTAAATTGCTGAAAACAACTATTTCTTAATTAACGCATTAAAATTGCTAATTTGATAACTTGCTCATTGTAATTCCAAATCCAACAAATAAAATATGTTTTCATACCAGAAAAATGCACTTAATCTGTTCATGCCATCCATGTTCATGTTTGCACCTTGCATGTTGCATTTGTAGTAGTGTTATGTATGTTCACCTAATAAATAAATATGGAATGTGTTGGGGTATTTAATTCAATTGTTGCCCTATTTCATTTAATATTGCTAACTCACCTATTTACTGATTTCCATGCGAAACAACATTTAATATTGATGGTTAGCTAAACAACTTGAACCAATTCCTATTTCTCCGGACTCCGGTTCCGATTAAATTGCTTAAGTTGTTTTCCTCCCCGTTGCATCTTGCCATGTCATGCATATAAAATAGGATCATGCTGGATCTTTGCCGTAGAAGTAATTATTGCATCCGGTGTTTCTTGTAGTTCGTTGCTTCTTCGCGGATAGGACGTTGAGATGATGTGAGCAACGACAAGTTCTGCTACCTTGCGGGATCTCAGGCAAGTATACTCACTTGCTGCCATATGGCTGCCCTTCATCACTTGTTACCGATTCTTTCCGTTGTTCTTTTCTGCTAGCCTTAGTAGTAGTTGTTTCTGTTACGAACCTATCACATGAATCCTTTACGCCTGATATTGCCTCACCTCCATACCTATAACCATTGCTTGTTGCCCGTGTCTTACCATCATGCTTAGGGTTGTTTTGTTCGAGTCTGTTACCCGTTACTTTCTGTTACTACTCTACTATGTTCTGGGGGCTCGATGTTTAATCAACCAATCATGCTACTGTTTTTGTTTAATAATAAATTTGATGATAAGGCACCGGCAGGAGGCCCTTCGTGGTTTTGAGGCCTGCTAGTGTCGACCCTAATAGGAAAAGGGTCTTGTCTACTGATCCATGATGAGCGCACTACCCGCATGTGGGAAGCGAGTATGGGCGCCCCCCTCAACTTGACTCGATTCGCATCTCGTCCAAATCGTCTCATTTAGTTCGGGCTTTCCATTTGCTGCATGCATGATCTTGCGAGCCCTTGGTACCCGGGTGGAACTTTCGTAGTCGGCATATAGGGGGACACGGTCTTAGAGTGCTATGAGGGTCCATTTTCTTCTGGGCTCGATTAGCCGTGCGCCCAAGGTGCTTTGGGCTTGATGCGAAGAATAGTTGAGTTGTGTAGAGTACCTCGCTTGGTGGGGTGATCTCCCATCTGGCGGGTTATTCTTGCGTGTACGGCTAAATTGGTGCAACCCTGCAGGGATAATCTTCTCGAGAAGCCGTGTTTTCCGCGGTTATGGATTACTTGGTGAAAGTACTGGCTAACAAGTACTCAGGACAACTTAAACATAATGATCAACCATGTTACACCCAACGATTAACAACTTGACTAGTAATAGGTTTATTCACACAATAACTTGATTCACCTCTAATACAACTGTGTGAGTTATCCTCGGATTGCTTCTTCGGATAAGGGGAGAGATCCAGGATGGGTTTGTTTGGAGTTACTTTCAGGTGGTTACAATACTCGATCTTATCTCCTTTCTGATAGCCGGAAGTTGTAGTATCTCTCCGTAGTTGGTTAGTGCAGCCTGCTGTCACTTATTTGCAATAACCCCTTCCTTTCTGTTGATCCCAAAGTATTTGTATCTTGTGATGACTGGCTACGCCGGTATCTTGTGAGTATGGTTTATCCACTTGCCAGTACTTAACCGTACTGACCCACGAATCTCTTTCGTGGCTGCATATTCAACATTGCAGTCAACAGGTTTGAAGTCTGACGACGTTAGCTTGGGAATCCCTCCAGCTTGGCCTGGGCAGGGATTGGACGCTCTCGGTTATCTTCAGGACTCTTAGTCCAATTTGTATCTTGTCCGTAGCCGGACACTATGTTGTTTCTTCCGCTGTTACTTGGATCTTTGTGTTGTATCAGTTGTATCCTTGGCTCGTTTGAGTCATCTTGTATCTATCTGTTTCTGTTGTAATTGTGGAATATTCGTGAACTGTTGTAATGTTATCATAAGTGGCAACCTGGAATCGGTTATTATGCGGATTTGGCGGGAATGCTGAAATCTGCATAGTGCCCGATCTCGGGGCGTCACAAATGGTATCAGAGCCTTGGTTCCGATTCCCGATATTGTTTCGATACGAATGGTTATCGAAGCAACGGGTCCGCAAAGCCTGTAGGTTAACCTCGCTAACGGTCGTTGTTTCTAGAGAGTCAAAAACTATTTCTGCTAAACTGTTTTGGAAACATCTCAATAGGATTCTTGTTTTCTCCTTATCTCTATTCTACTTCTCCTTCTATCTCATTTGTTTTGGAGTCTACTCTCGTACTCAATCTTTCAAAGTGTTAGGATCCTACGTGGGTGGACGTTCTCTTAGCCTTTTAACCTAATAGATTCGATCTTCGGAAGAATTCTCGACGGAAGAACATCGTCATCAACGTGAGCAAGAATCTCTTGTTAGTGGTGTCGAGAAGATCAACAAGATGACCGAAGACTCGATAGTCGAACTTCTTTCCCCTCCCGGGTTAGCAGGTGGATTGCGAGGGCGCAATCCCTTGTTAGTGGTGTCGTCTGTAACGACCGGGAATTTTCCCAACTGGAGTGTGTTGCTCGTTTTTCTTTGTTTTGCATCGCATTGCATAAGGCATCACCATGCATTTTAAAACTTGCAACTAAATGAAATTAATTAAAATTTTGTTTGCTAAAATTTACAGAAATTCATTTGATGTTTAAAGCTTTTTTTTTGGCCTAAACACTTTCTGGAAAAAATAAAACAAAATAAATGTTTAGGGGCCAGCCAAGCCAAGCCAGGCCGAACTCGGCCCAGCAAGGCCCAGCCAGCCCCCCACCAACCGAAACCCTAAAACTATTTCTCTCCCTCTCATCTACCCCCCCGCCGTTTCTTCTATTAGCGGACAGGTCCCTCCACCAACAGAAAAAAAAAACGAACCGCACACACACAACACCCGCACGCACACACCCCAGGGATCGAACCCATCGTCGTCATCCTCCCGAGCGTCCTCCTCCCCCCATCGCTTCGATCCCTCTTCCTCCCGTCCTCATGTGCTCCCTCACCTCCGGCCATGGGCTAGGCCGGCCGCCTCCCTCGACGCCTCCCTCCCTGCTCCTCTCGCTCGCCCGTCTCCTCCTCGCTGACCCTCGTGCCCTTCCTCCCGAGAGCGCCGCCGCCGCCTGCCCCTTCAGCTTGCCGAGGCCGCGCCTCCGCCGCCTCCCTGCCCCGACTCCCTCCTGCCTCTCCTCCCTAGCTCGTCGCCGCTCTCCTTCCCCATCTCCTCCCTTTTCCTCCGAGCTCGCCCCGCCTCCCGCCGGCGGCCGCCATCTCCTCTCCCTCTCCTCTCTCCGGCCGGCATGCCTCTGCCCCGACCTCTCCCCTCGAGCCACTCCCGGCCACCAACTCGTCTCCTCCCCTGCCGTCCGTCGCACCTGACGAGGATGGGCTAACGGCGCGTGGACGACAGAGAAGCCGCTGCGGCCATGGATGACGGCGCGGACGGACGGCACGGCCGGTGGCCTCGGTCTTGGAAGGATAGCCTCGGACGGCGGCCTGGTGGGACGGTGGCGTCAAGGAGGACGGCGGCCCGGACGCAGCGGCCGCGGGTGCTTGGATCGACGGTGGCGGGCGCGGGCGCTGGGCCGGCCGGCGACCTCGGCTGCATCTGAACCGTGCTGGTGCACAAGGGGCAGATCGGGGGCCAGCCTCGACGTCGACATCGTTAGTCCCTGAAGATGCTCTCACAAGCAACGCGAAGTATTGCGAGTCCATCTTGGTTGGGTCGATCAAAGTCCTACGCTGATCTATTCCGTGGTGCGGTGTTGCTGCTGCAACGCCTTCGATGCCGACGGGACGACGATGCACGACTGCCACCCCGGCGTCGACACTCATCTCCACTACCTCGACCGCCAACAAGATCTCCGACGCACCCGAATATCGGAACCGCCAAGGCCTTCATCGACAATTGCATGACCATGAGCAAACGCCAAGACATTCGACCCAAGAATGATAACCATCGACATGATCTCCGTCGTGTATTTGTCTACTCCACCATGTATGCCTTGTGTTGGCCGCCCTCGTGCGTGTCCGGGAGATGATGGCGTGAACCCCGAAGACCGGAGAATCGCCCAGTTCGCCATCGACCACAAAGATCGGAACCACCAAGATCTTCTATACGGACGCGGCGAGTACCTCGACCTCGACCACGTCTACTTCCTCTTCGGACCTCGAGGAAAAGATCGACAACGACCATCGATGACGTGAACGACTACCTCGGCTACGGAACGAGAACGACTACTTCCGCTACTTCCTCGACGTCGACTACTTCCTCTACGGACGCCTACTTCCTCCACGTCCTGAAGGCACCGGCGTTGCCCCGAAGATCTCCTCTTTCCGGCGTCGAACACAACGATCCTCTCCACACGTGCGAACCCAAAACCCAAACCCCTATACCTATGCCGTATTTTCTATAACATATCAACTATAATTAAAATGTCATCTCATTCATGTGTTGCATTGCATTTTTGTGGGTAAATAAATAACGTGAACCCCCTAAATTAAATGTTGGGCTTCCGGCTCAATTTAAATTGATCTAATTGCATAAATCATAACTAATTCATTTCAACTCCAAATTTGAAAAGTAAAATATGTTTTCCAATCAAAATTCTCTAAACTTTGCAAATATCAACTTTGTTTTCTGTTTTGAATAATTTAAATTGCTGAAAACAACTATTTCTTAATTAACGCATTAAAATTGCTAATTTGATAACTTGCTCATTGTAATTCCAAATCCAACAAATAAAATATGTTTTCATACCAGAAAAATGCACTTAATCTGTTCATGCCATCCATGTTCATGTTTGCACCTTGCATGTTGCATTTGTAGTAGTGTTATGTATGTTCACCTAATAAATAAATATGGAATGTCTTGGGGTATTTAATTCAATTGTTGCCCTATTCCATTTAATATTGCTAACTCACCTATTTACTGATTTCCATGCGAAACAACATTTAATATTGATGGTTAGCTAAACAACTTGAACCAATTCCTATTTCTCCGGACTCCGGTTCCGATTAAATTGCTTAAGTTGTTTTCCTCCCCGTTGCATCTTGCCATGTCATGCATATAAAATAGGATCATGCTGGATCTTTGCCGTAGAAGTAATTATTGCATCCGGTGTTTCTTTTAGTTCGTTGCTTCTTCGCGGATAGGACGTTGAGATGATGTGAGCAACGACAAGTTCTGCTACCTTGCGGGATCTCAGGCAAGTATACTCACTTGCTGCCATATGGCTGCCCTTCATCACTTGTTACCGATTCTTTCCGTTGTTCTTTTCTGCTAGCCTTAGTAGTAGTTGTTTCTGTTACGAACCTATCACATGAATCCTTTACCCCTGATATTGCCTCACCTCCATACCTATAACCATTGCTTGTTGCCCGTGTCTTACCATCATGCTTAGGGTTGTTTTGTTCGAGTCTGTTACCCGTTACTTTCTGTTACTACTCTACTATGTTCTGGGGGCTCGATGTTTAATCAACCAATCATGCTACTGTTTTTGTTTAATAATAAATTTGATGATAAGGCACCGGCAGGAGGCCCTTCGTGGTTTTGAGGCCTGCTAGTGTCGACCCTAATAGGAAAAGGGTCTTGTCTACTGATCCATGATGAGCGCACTACCCGCATGTGGGAAGCGAGTATGGGCGCCCCCCTCAACTTGACTCGATTCGCATCTCGTCCAAATCGCCTCATTTAGTTCGGGCTTTCCATTTGCTGCATGCATGATCTTGCGAGCCCTTGGTACCCGGGTGGAACTTTCGTAGTCGGCATATAGGGGGACACGGTCTTAGAGTGCTATGAGGGTCCATTTTCTTCTGGGCTCGATTAGCCGTGCGCCCAAGGTGCTTTGGGCTTGATGCGAAGAAGAGTTGAGTTGTGTAGAGTACCTCGCTTGGTGGGGTGATCTCCCATCTGGCGGGTTATTCTTGCGTGTACGGCTAAATTGGTGCAACCCTGCAGGGATAATCTTCTCGAGAAGCCGTGTTTTCCGCGGTTATGGATTACTTGGTGAAAGTACTGGCTAACAAGTACTCAGGACAACTTAAACATAATGATCAACCATGTTACACCCAACGATTAACAACTTGACTAGTAATAGGTTTATTCACACAATAACTTGATTCACCTCTAATACAACTGTGTGAGTTATCCTCGGATTGCTTCTTCGGATAAGGGGAGAGATCCAGGATGGGTTTGTTTGGAGTTACTTTCAGGTGGTTACAATACTCGATCTTATCTCCTTTCTGATAGCCGGAAGTTGTAGTATCTCTCCGTAGTTGGTTAGTGCAGCCTGCTGTCGCTTATTTGCAATAACCCCTTCCTTTCTGTTGATCCCAAAGTATTTGTATCTTGTGATGACTGGCTACGCCGGTATCTTGTGAGTATGGTTTATCCACTTGCCAGTACTTAACCGTACTGACCCACGAATCTCTTTCGTGGCTGCATATTCAACATTGCAGTCAACAGGTTTGAAGTCTGACGACGTTAGCTTGGGAATCCCTCCAGCTTGGCCTGGGCAGGGATTGGACGCTCTCGGTTATCTTCAGGACTCTTAGTCCAATTTGTATCTTGTCCGTAGCCGGACACTATGTTGTTTCTTCCGCTGTTACTTGGATCTTTGTGTTGTATCAGTTGTATCCTTGGCTCGTTTGAGTCATCTTGTATCTATCTGTTTCTGTTGTAATTGTGGAATATTCGTGAACTGTTGTAATGTTATCATAAGTGGCAACCTGGAATCGGTTATTATGCGGATTTGGCGGGAATGCTGAAATCTGCATAGTGCCCGATCTCGGGGCGTCACAGATGGTTAGGTAACCAGTTTTCATGTGAGTAGCTGTCATGTATGTCCGATCAGCATACATGTTCATTTGGTGTAGCTTTACGGTCAAGTTGTTTTTTTCATACTATTAATGACTGTCTTGCAGATCCGTGCACATTTGGAAGAATAACATCAAGCAAGAATCCATCAATACATTTTTATATTCCGACATCCTTATTTATTCTTTCTTATGATAGAACAAAATCGACTACCTTGGTCATTCCTAATTATCATTTCTTTTCAGAGATTTTTTTTTGTATTTTTCATCATGTTTGATTTTCTGGTACTTAAGATGTCTATTAACAGACAAGATTCCAAACCAATTGACCTGATAGAACTCAGTTCATGTCTACCGTTGGTATTCTGTCCCGGAGCTTTTTTAGCTTGATTATGTCAATCCAGCTTTAGAGCATTTCAATTTATTCACAACATTTCTTATTAATTTTGATTGAATGATTATATTATATCCTTAGATCAAGATTTCACCTCTCTTAATTTCCATCGGGAATTCATGTCGAATGTTTTTTTATTGGCTTCTAAAAACTAAATGAATGAGCTGTCATCTTGGCAGACAACAACACATAGTTAATTAATGTATCTTCAGTTGTTTTGCTCGACTTTTCTTCTCTAAATAATTTTAATTTTAATGTTTACCCCTCTTCATGTATTTGTGAACAAGACAAATCCAAATAAAGTTGTGTAAGCATTCAACAACTATCTCAATATAAAACTTATAAAGGGTTCCTTTCATGCATACATAATTTTTCCTTATGTGTGCATTAAGATGGAGCAAACAATATTTTATCGCACATTTGCGATATGTCCAATGCAACACATTTCATACATTACTATCTTGAAGATGTCCAATAATATAAACTTGCGAGATTATTTTCTTCTTGCAATCACAAATAGTTCATACTTAATTCTTTGTTTTGGTAAATCTTATTAAGGTTGTCAATTGGAATAGTAAATAATCATCTTTGACAAAAAAATTCCCGCAGCAACGCGCGGGGTGTCATCTAGTTACTGGAGTTAGTCGACACCGGGGAGGCCTTGCTGGGCACTGGATGTCTTATTTTGCACTGGTGTCCATTCCATGGAACATGGATGGATCCCTTGTGGAAATCTATCCTTG
This sequence comes from Alopecurus myosuroides, assembly GCA_028641055.1. Lineage (NCBI taxonomy): Eukaryota > Viridiplantae > Streptophyta > Magnoliopsida > Poales > Poaceae > Alopecurus > Alopecurus myosuroides. Next base: position 178,580,763 of record CM054060.1, on the reverse strand, counting down.
GGGAAATCATGTGACCGCCCCCCCCCCCACACCTGAAAACCTTTTTTCTTAATTGCCTCATTGGCCGGCCAAGAGTGGACATACTTTATTAACGTTAATGAGCTCCCGGCTTCCTTCGGGTGGTGGGACCCCTCAGCAGACGGCGGTGGCGACTAACATCACCTGCTTCAACTGTGGACAGCTTGGCCACCGCCAGGCGGAGTGCACCGGAGATCCTTTCTGCGTTAAGTGCAACGTGAAGGGTCACTTGACGGCCATGTGCACGGTGGGCGTGGACAGGCTCGTTCCCTACTGGGCGGGGTTCGGGGCCAATGGGACTGGCTTTATGTGCTTGGACGTGCCGGAAGGGGAGCTCCCGGCTGCTCCACCGAATGCGGCCACCATCTTCATCGACGAAGATCACCTGTCCGCGGCTCAAGTGGAGGCAGAATTCAAGGATCTGGTTGACGAGCTCTGGGATTGGCAAGTGCGCAAGCTCAGCGACTCCGACTTCGCCATTGTCTTCCCGTCTAAAGAGAGTCTGCGCATGGCGATTCGGGGCGGGGGGCTCCGTCTCCCAATCTCTAAGGCCAGGGCACTGGTGATGGAAGGCGCTGTCGACGACCATACCACAGAGATGCTGTCCGAATCTTGGGTGCGGCTGTTTGGTGTGCCGCGCCCCTACCGCACTGTCCAACGCCTAATGGTGGGCGCTAGGGCCGTGGGTCGCCCCATGGAGGTGGACGCCGCTTCGCTGGGGGATGCGGACGCACCAGTGCGCATGCGTTTCGGGGTGCGCGCCGCGCAAGGCGTGCCTTCCCATGTCATGCTGTGTGTTAACGGCCAAGGCTTCCGGGTGCGTGTCGAGGTCGAGGGAGACCCCAGCTCCGGCTCCCCTCCGCCCCCACCCCACCCCCCTAAGGACAACGACAAGACAGGGCGGGACGACGGTCTGGGTGAGCCCTCTTCCGACGAGGAGACTGATACTGAGAGGTGGAGGCGCGGTAGCCGGGAGAAGAAGAAGACCTCCTCTCCACCCAAAGGGGGCTCGGGTGGCGGCGGGGCCCAAGCTCCGGTGGCTTTGCTGCAAACCCTGGCGGCGCCTCCGCCCGCCCCGCCCATCGACCAATATGGGTCGTTTCTTCAGCGCCGTCACCCCTCGGCTGCGGTGGAGTCGGCGCCTCCGCCCCCTGGCTCCCCTAAGCTGCCCTCCCTGGCTCCATCTCGCCGCCTGGACCTGGAGCTTTCTTCGGTGACGGACTCCACAGCGGTCTCTGATCAGGGTGCCTCGATCGGGGACTCGGCGCTCGCTTCTCGGGAGCGTGAACGGCGCAGCAAGGCCAACGCTGACAGGCCAGCGCGGGTGCTGGCCTCTGCTCTCGCTTCTCCAACCACGCAGGACTTCTCGGGAGAGTCGCCGGGGCTGGTGGCTGGGCCGGCGGGCGTCCCGCTGGTTGGCCGGGTGGTCCAAGCGCTGGCGGCGCCGGTGGCGCGCGCCCCTCGCAGCGCCGCGATCCCGCTGCCGGTTGCGGTCGAGCGGAAGAGCGCAAGAGCCGGTTCCTCGGCGGACGGCCCGATGTTGGACAGGGCGATCCAGCTCTCCAAGGCCAAGAACAAGACAGGTGCGTCTCCACTAGCCCCTTTTACCGTCCTTAACGAGTTCTCGGACGAACACCTTCTACAAGTCGCACACGATAGTTGTGTTATTTTCCAAGACGCGGAGAGGCCGCCGTTAGAAATTATCTCGCTGCTCCGGGCCAATGAAGTGGCGCAGGCAGAGCTGGCGCTCACTAGGGAGAAGATCGCCGCCCAAGTCGCAGAGGCGCAGGCCGTGGAGGTAGCAGGGGCTACCCCCGCCCTCGAGACAGCTTTCCAGAACCAGGAGGCCCCCCCAACCCTCGCAGCCACAACCCTTTCGACCCCCTCCAAGTCTGGTCCGGTGCGACGCAAAAAGACCCCTAAACCGCAACCTCTCCCTTTCTCTCGCCCCCTCACCCGCCTAGCACGGGCTAAAGCGGTTGAGCCATGATTCGCTGTCTATTCCTCAACATCCGAGGGTTTGGCGCGCCGGGGCGCCGAACCCTCTTAAAAGAAACTATCCGGCAGCACAGAATCGACGTTGTGTGTCTTCAAGAAACCATCCGTCAAGATTTTTCCGATCATGATCTTAGGGGTCTCGAATCCGGGGAACTTTTCTTCTGGTCCTGGCTTCCTGCGTCCGGGCGTTCGGGAGGTGTGCTCATGGGCGTCCGGGATAGCGTGTTCGAGGTTGGGTCCTTCGTGAAGGGCAATTGGTTCCTTAGTCTCTCGGTCTTCCACCGGCCTTCTCAGCTTCACCTGGACCTAGTTGGCGTCTACGGCCCGGCGCAACACGCGCTCTCGTCAAATTTCTTAGATGAGATTTCTGCTATGATCGTTGGGTGCGTCAGACCGATCATCATGGGAGGGGATTTTAATCTCATTCGTCGAGCGGAGGACAAGAACAACGACCAAATTAACTGGTCTCGCATTAACTTGTTTAACTCTCACATTGCGAACTGGGGCATGTCGGAGATTCCTCGTACAGGGGCTCGTTATACTTGGTCGAACAAAAGGGTGAATCCGACCAGATGTGTGCTGGACAGAGTTTTTATCTCTGCTATCCTTGAAGCCCGTTTCCCTCTCTGCTCCCTGGTCGCCGAGACCAGCCTTGGTTCCGACCACACTCCTCTTATCTTCGATACCGGGGGCGGGACCTCGGCCCGTAGTAACCGGTTCTTCTTCGAGACTGGTTGGTTCGAGCGCACGGACTTCCAGCAAATTCTCACGGGCTGGTGGGATCAGCTTCGAGAGGCGGTGAGAGGCAGAGATATTATAGACTGGTGGCAGTTTATGTCGGGTGGTCTTAGACAGCGGCTTCGGGGTTGGAGCCGGAACCTCGGGCAAGAGGAGGCCCTTCTCGCCCAAATCCAGAACCTGGATCTTGCTGCCGACTCCGTAGGTCTTGATGATGAGGAGTGGGCCTTGCGCTATCACCTGGAGGATCTCCTTCTTCAAATTTATCGGGCGGAAGAGGAATTCTGGCGCCAACGCGGAAGAGTGAAATGGGCGCTCCAGGGGGACGCCAACACGGCGTATTTCCACGCCGTGGCTAATGGGAAGCGCCGCCGGTGCTGTATTACCTCGCTGATAGACGCGGATGGGACGTCTATCTCGGATCCTCTTGAACTTCAGAAGCATATCTACGATTTTTACCGCAACTTGATGGGATCGGTTGCCCCTCGTCACTGTGGTTTGGCGATGGGTACGTGGAACCAGTGTTATCAGGTTTCGCAACAAGAGAACGAGCTGCTGGCCCTCACTTTCACGGAGGATGAGCTCGATCAGATTATCAAGGGGCTCAAGTCGGACACGGCCCCCGGTCCAGACGGTTTCCCTGCCAGCTTCTTCAAGAAGTGTTGGCCTCTGCTGAAACACGGCGTCCTTCATATTCTAAATGACTTTATCCTAGGGAGGATAGTCATTTCGCGTCTCAACTCAGGGGTGCTGTCACTAATTCCTAAAGTGCAGGGTGCGGATCGTATTGGTCAGTTCCGCCCAATCGCTCTTATCAACGTCATCTTCAAAATCATCTCCAAAGCTTTCGCGTCGAGACTTGACCCCATTGCGAACAGAATCATCAGTCCCAACCAAACCGCTTTCATTAAAGGCCGCTTCATTCTTGTTGGGGCGCTAGCGCTCCACGAGATTGTCCACGAACTCCGCTCAAAGAATCTGGGGGGGATTCTTTTGAAGCTTGACTTCGAGAAAGCTTACGACAGAGTCAATTGGGATTTCTTGGTGGAGACCTTACGTCGAAAAGGGTTCGACGCGGGTTTTGTCCATCGGATCTCCCAACTAGTAATGGGAGGCCAAACGGCCATCTCCATTAACGGCGTTATGGGTCCTTACTTCAAGAATAAGAGGGGGGTGAGACAGGGGGACCCCCTTTCCCCCCTGCTGTTCAACTTCGTTGCGGATGGGCTTTCCGCAATTCTCTCGGCTGCCAATGCCGCGGATCATATTCACGGAGTGGTGCCCCACTTGGTCCCGGGTGGGGTCACGCACCTCCAGTACGCGGACGACACCATCATCCTGATCCAAAACACCGAGTCTGACATCGCCCACCTGAAATTCCTTCTCATGTGCTTCGAAGACATGTCGGGGCTCAAAATCAATTATCACAAGAGCGAGGTCTTTGTCTTAGACCAACCCCTGGATGAGCAGACCAAGATAGCCAACAAACTCAACTGCAAGCTTGGGTCCTTTCCGTTCCTGTACCTTGGCCTCCCGATCTCTGATAAAAAGCTCACGGTGGAGCAGTGGCTTTTTCTGGTGCAACGGCTAGCCGGCAGAATCGAACCTTGGATGGGTAGGTTCCTCTCCTCGGGCGGCAGGCTCATCCTCTCCAACTCCTGCCTCGACAACCTCCCCATTTACACTATGGGCCTCTTCCTGCTGCAAGAGGGGGTTCACACCCAATTTGATTCCATTAGGGCGCGCTTCTTTTGGGAAGGAGCAAGCTCTAAGCGGAAATATCATATGGTCAACTGGCCTTCCTTATGTAGACCCAAAGAGTGCGGCGGCCTCGGGCTCCTTAACACGAGGAAGATGAACGAAGCCCTGATGCTGAAGTGGGTGTGGAAGTTATACCAGGAGAACATTTCGATCTGGGCGACGCTTCTCAAAAACAAGTACCTACTTCACGACGATATTTTCTCCTCCACGGGCCGGGGAGGATCGCACTTTTGGAGGAGCCTTCAGAAAATTAAACATCAGTTCAAGGCCGGTTGACATCCTTATTTATTCTTTCTTATGATAGAACAAAATCGACTACCTTGGTCATTCCTAATTATCATTTCTTTTCAGAGATTTTTTTTTGTATTTTTCATCATGTTTGATTTTCTGGTACTTAAGATGTCTATTAACAGACAAGATTCCAAACCAATTGACCTGATAGAACTCAGTTCATGTCTACCGTTGGTATTCTGTCCCGGAGCTTTTTTAGCTTGATTATGTCAATCCAGCTTTAGAGCATTTCAATTTATTCACAACATTTCTTATTAATTTTGATTGAATGATTATATTATATCCTTAGATCAAGATTTCACCTCTCTTAATTTCCATCGGGAATTCATGTCGAATGTTTTTTTATTGGCTTCTAAAAACTAAATGAATGAGCTGTCATCTTGGCAGACAACAACACATAGTTAATTAATGTATCTTCAGTTGTTTTGCTCGACTTTTCTTCTCTAAATAATTTTAATTTTAATGTTTACCCCTCTTCATGTATTTGTGAACAAGACAAATCCAAATAAAGGTGTGTAAGCATTCAACAACTATCTCAATATAAAACTTATAAAGGGTTCCTTTCATGCATACATAATTTTTCCTTATGTGTGCATTAAGATGGAGCAAACAATATTTTATCGCACATTTGCGATATGTCCAATGCAACACATTTCATACATTACTATCTTGAAGATGTCCAATAGTATAAACTTGCGAGATTATTTTCTTCTTGCAATCACAAATAGTTCATACTTAATTCTTTGTTTTGGTAAATCCTATTAAGGTTGTCAATTGGAATAGTAAATAATCATCTTTGACAAAAAAATTCCCGCAGCAACGCGCGGGGTGTCATCTAGTTACTGGAGTTAGTCGACACCGGGGAGGCCTTGCTGGGCACTGGATGTCTTATTTTGCACTGGTGTCCATTCCATGGAACATGGATGGATCCCTTGTGGAAATCTATCCTTGGGGAAATCATGTGACCGCCCCCCCCCCCCCCCCCCCCCCACACCTGAAAACCTTTTTTCTTAATTGCCTCATTGGCCGGCCAAGAGTGGACATACTGTATTAACGTTAATGAGCTGATTACCCCCCCCCCCCCCCACGCCCACACGCATATTTTTGGACTACTAATCCCTGTTGTATATAGAAAACTGTTTTAGCCATCATCTCAGGATGATTAGCATTCAATACCTAGTCAACAACTGTACAGTTTGTTTGTTAATGTCGCAACAAGAAACTCATACCCCTTCCATACCAACACTGTACTGCCACTCATTATGAAAAGGAAAATAAAAACTTATTTGTACTGCCACTGAGGCAATGACAGTACTGAATGGTCGCTGCTGGCGCTGAGCACACCGCATCGGTAACAGAAGATGGCGATCTTTACGGATGGGGATGGGGTCGATATGGCAACTTAGGTCTCGGTGATCGTGACGACCGCTTTGTCCCGGAAAAAGTTTCTCCTGTGGAGGTGGGTAATCTTGGCCCTGTTCAGCTAGACTGCAACAATGTTTTTCCTATGAGAATTGAACTGTTTCCCGCAAAGTTATGCGCATTTCTAAAGAATTTCGTATGTCTGTCTCTTCTATGTTCATCGAAACTCTTACCTTTATTATCTAGGGAGAAAAAATGGTGCTTGTTGCATGTGGGTGGCGCCACTCGGATATCGTCGTCTGGTGGCATGTACGCGTATGGCTAGAGTAAGTATGGCTAGCTAGGGCATGGTGATTTTGAAGACCACATAGTTCCACGCAAGCTAGAAGCCCTGAAAGATTGTACCATTTCTCAGGTACTAATACACAACGCTAACCTTCTATAATAGAGTTACATGCAGCCAACTTGATGGAACATGGAATTCAAAGGATGGAAAGATTTAGGTTATTTCATAGTTTTTATATACAAGATGATCTGTTGGTGCAGATTGCAGGTGGGTGGAGGCATACAATGGCACTCGCTGAAGATGGGAGGCTTTACGGGTGGGGGTGGTGAACAAGGTGATTACTCGTATAGTCTTATTTTCTAGTCTCCCCTATATATCCCAAACTAACTCTATGTTATAAGTTCTCATCAATCAACATCGAATACTTAAGGTTATAAAATAGGGTGATTTTTTTCCGAAATGGGAACTTAGCCCTAGCCTCCGGATCAAAATTAATGATGGGCACGGCTGTTTTATACATTAAAAGAAAAACAAGTGTCAAGTATGATTCATATTACAAATCACGGATCACTCAAAGTGGACACAAAGATGAGCCACTGAAAAATGACAGCGCTATGCATCTAATCTCTTAGCATCTAACCATCCAAAACCCCAACTGAATATCGCCTGAACGACCGCCATCGGCCGAGCATAGCTGATGTTCATAAGTTCGCGCTGCTCCAACGAAAGAAGTAAGGACCACATGTGGATCCAGTATACCGCCTTGTTGGTAACCTGCAAATAATGAACATTCTACTTCTTGTTAAAAACCACATCATTACGACAATTTCAGATTGACCAAAGAAAAGCAGACACAACTACACATATATATATATATATATGTCTTGGTTTTCTTACCAATTCGTCGAGCTCGAAGACCACGGGAACCCATCTCCGGCGAAATCTCCGAGCAACCGCCGCCGTCTCGCCATCCTCCGGCCGCCTCCCTCGGTGAGCTTTAAACCCGACCAATCTTGGCCGTTAGATCTAGATCTAGTGGCCACGGTTAGTTCCACTTAGCGAAGCGGTACCCTCCAATCGGGTTGGGCCGCGTGGCCTCGCCCCGTCAGCGTACACGCCAGCGCACAGTCAGCCCCCCTTGTTTAAATAGTTTAAATTCATTTTCAAAAACATAAACATCTGTCTCATTGTAAATTCAATAGAAAAATAAATATAGATCCAAAAATGGTGGGACTTGAACCTATAGAAATCTAATCAAATTCCCTACCCAAATATAAGAAAATATTAGGTGGTCTCTGTATAAAATTTTGGAGTACTTTTAAAATTGCCAAAACCACTCGTAAACACCAATTAATTCATAGTTTGAGTTCTACTATCCCATTTTTGTTAATTCTGTAGTCTCTGGATTCCTTAGAACTTGTAGAACACAATGGAACCAAAGAATACCAAAATTATATCGTGCACACACTTTCTATTTCAAATTTAGCCAAATCTTCTAAAATGTATTTTTGAGTGAAACCAATTGATTCACCTTGGTATTAGTACCCTCTTTCCAGAGAGACCAATGACCAATTTTTACAGAAACTTAAAAGTGTGTTTAAAATTTAATTAATCCAAAGATCTATAGATGGCCTGCTAAATTGGAGTAATTAAATTAATGCATTGAAATAAAACCCAACCAGAACCTTGTGTCAACTAAATAAACCTCAAATAATGCCAAACACACCTCAACACTACATCTAACATGTGTAAAACAAAAGCTTGCATTCATGCATGCATACATGTTTATGTTTGTATTGTTTGAGTAGTGTGTTTATGTTTGTATTGTTATTGCTTGTTTAGATTTTGGAGAAGATTAATACAACTCCTATGATTGTTGTGTTTGTGCTGGTTGCTGCTACCAAGGCAAGTGATGCTCATGTCCCACTTTTTATTGCATTAGAGTTTTCAGTAGTGTGCATGATAGGTGATATTCTTATTTTCCAAGTATATGCTATGCTCAGAACACCTAGTAGTGTGTAGCCAATCTAGGTACTAGTTTATCTATACTAGAACAATATCACAACTGTTGCTGCTATTTATTTAGGTTGTGATACTTTGAAAATTGAAATTTAGCAACCCAATGAAACACCTGGGTGGATTGGTAATTGCATGGATTATGTTGAGTGGCTACTCAGGGCCATGTCCATGGTGGTTGTCACCTGGGTCACTCCCAGGGCCATGGATGTGGTGGTTGTCACTTGAGGGTACACTTGTGGATTGCCACCCAAGACTAAAGAGATCTGTAGGTCTTCCATGTATAGTTAGCTTCCAGTGCAGCCTTGAGGTAATATGGGCTCTGCCAAGATTAAGTAAGTTGTGGGGGTTCATCCTATTGTATGACATGGGGTGGTCGAATTTTAGGAGCGTCGAGTCATGCTGGTATGGTTGAATCCCTCTTCCCAAAGATCTTGTCTCATTTTTCTCTCGGGGAAAATGAGTCTCAAGGTGAAAGTGCACAACCTCTGCAGAGTTAAAAACTAAGATCTTAGCCATGTCCCCGGTTATGGGCCAGTTGAGCAAACTAGACATAGTTGGTGCTGAAGGATCTCCTCATCTTTTCTGAATGAATTAAAACTTGGTAGTAACCTTTTTCTAGAGCACATGGTGTGTCTACCCCTCTGTGCTACCTTTTCAAACTCATGGTGTGTCTACCCATGATGATTTTCAAACTTCATGGTGTGTCTACCCATGATGACTTTATCAAACTTCATGGTGTGTCTACCCATGATGCCTTTACCAAACTACATGGTGTGTCTACCCATGTTGGTTTTCAAAGATTTTTCAATGATTTATAAAATATAGGACAAAATTTGCTTTATGCAAATAGCCCAGACTCCACCAGGAAAATATCACGTAGATAGTTATTCCTCAAAACCGCCACCATACAAGTGTCACTTGCCAGTACATTGTTTGTACTGACTTCCTCCCCTGTGGGGGCTACATATTCCAACGTGCAGGTCATTCAGATGATGAGTAATTGTTTAGGATCTCGAGTCTACATCCCAACATGTCTGCCTGTGGTGCATGAAGAGAAGGAGGCTCATTGAAGATTTGTTTCCGTTGCATTTGCTTTGAACTCTGTTATTTGGGGCTAGTCCATGTTGAATATGCCAATTGTAAGACTATTTTATTTCGTATCCAATGGATCATACATTGTAGAATGATGCTATTGCAATGAATATCTCATTTTGTCATGTGTATGCTATCAGTGATCCCGGGAATAGCAGGTACACAAGTATTCCACCTTTGTAAAAGGGTAGGGTGCTACAGATACCAAGAAGTACTTTGATCATATCATGAGCCAATTGGGAGAGGCCCATGAAGCTATTTCGAAGAAAGGTGAGATTGAATGAAGGGATGCGGATGAGATAGCATCTCTATCCATGACTCTTGAGGAAGAGCATGATGGTAGAGTTTCTCTTGAAGAGGAACTTGAATCTGTTGAAGAGTCACATAATGAACTTGTTTCTAATATAACTAAGGATTGTGACCTTGAAATTGCTAAATATGACAAGTCTAAAAAGGATAATGTTGAGTTTGGCATTGGTCATGATAAACTAACCGAGGAATTTGAAAAGCTAACCAAGGCTCACAAGGCCTTGGAGAGTCAACACTCTTCCCTCAAAGAGTTACATGAACAACTTCAAACTCAACTTAACGACCCTAGCACCTCTACTTCTTCTTGTGATTATGCAAATATTATTGAGGAAAATGCTAGGTTGTAGGATGAGCTAGCAAGGCTCAAGGGAAAGAGCCCTCAAGTTGAGGAGATGGTAACCTCAAGCCCACATGTGGTTGTTGCTAGACCACAAATGAGTGCTCCTAAGCCACAAGTGGGTAAGCAAGGTCTTGGATATGTTGCCAAGAATAAGAACAAGAACAAGAAGAGCAAAAAGAACGCCAACAATGATGTTTCAGGTGGTATTGTCATTAGGGACAACACTACTCGTAGCACTACCGCACAAGATAACAATGTTTCTTAGATTAGTGGTGTCATGAGGGACAACACTACTCGTAGAATTTTCACGGGAACTAACAATCCACACCATTTCTTATATGTTGATTATTATGGTGTTGTGCAAGCTAAATATGTTGGTCCTGTTGAGGGTTACGTTGACTATACCATTTGGGTTCCAAAGACCCTTGTTGCTAACATGAAGGGACCCTCCTCGGGTCCTAACTCTAGTCAATGATCTCTTGCAGGACTATGCTTCCGGTGGGTCTAAATGGATAATTGATAGTGGATGCACTAGTCATATGACCGGAAGAAAAGAACTTCTTATGGAGTTGCGCCCAAATGATATTAATGCAACCGTCACTTATGGAGACATGTCCAAGTCTATGGTATCGGGGTTTGGCAAGGTTGTGATTGCTCCTGATATCACTATCGTGGACGTCATGCTTGTTGAATCCCTTGGTTACAATTTACTTTTAGTTTGTTCATTAGGGAAGATGGGTTTCTCCGTCTTCTTTGATCCTCATATTGTGGTCCTTTTGAGGAGCAAGACTCTTGACATTGCATACGTGGGACATGTTGAAAATGATTTGTTCGTGGTGGACTTTTCGAAGTCTACCAACTCTGAATCAATGTGTCTTTTCGGAAAGGCGGACGTGGGGTGGTTGTGGCATCGCCGCGTATCCCATGTCAACATTATAACTTTGCAAAGTATTCACAAAGGTGGCCTTATCCTTGGACTAAAAGAAAATGTTTCCTTTTCCAAATATCGCGTTTGTAGGTCGTGTGTTGAAGGAAAGATGCATGATGCCGCCCACAAGGCCAAGACTATTATCTCATCAAAGAGGATCTTGGAGCTTCTCCATGTTGAACTCTTTGGTGTCGTGCCCGAGGCAAGTCTTGGAGGCAAGAAGTATTGCTTGGTGATTGTCGATGACTATTCAAGATACACTTGGGTCTATTTCTTCAAGTTCAAGAGTGAGACCCAACAAACTATCATCGACTTCACCAACCAAGTGCAACGTCAACATAGTGTCCAAATCATGGCCATTAGGAGTGATAATGGCTCCGAGTTCAAGAACTACACTTTGAATGAATTCCTTAGTGATGAGGGTATTCGTCATCAATATTCCGCCACCTACACCCCTCAACAATGTTGGCGGAGTATTCTTCTCCTCAATATCTATGGGCGGAGGTTATTTCCACCGCATGCCACTCCTCCAACCGCCTCTACATCCGCAAGGGCTTGGACAAGACTCCATATGAGATCCTCACCGGCAACAAACCCAACATCTCCTACTTCCGTGTATTTGGTTGTAAGTGCTTCTATTTGATCAAGGGTGTTAGGTTGTCTAAATTTCAATCAAAAACTGTTGAGGGTATTTTTGTTGGTTACGGTGCCGAATCCCACACTTATAGAGTCTTTGACAAAGCCTCGTGGAATGTCATAGAATCTTTTAGTGTAGTTTTCAAGCAAAAAGATGGCTCCCAAGTGGCGCAATTTCATGTTTCTAATGTAGATGTTGAAATACCTCAAGAAGTCTTAGGAAGGATGGGTGTGGGATTTTTCCACCCCATTAAGAGACACATTATGGCGACTCGAGACGGACTATGTTCTACTCAAGTGGAGCCCTCCTCTACAATATAAGAACAAGCCAAAGAACCAAGTGATGCACCTAACCAAGAACATGTTGAAGACCCTCCTCTCATTGACCAAGTTACTACGCAAGATGCAACCACTCCTATCATTCATGCTAGTCAAGGTCAAGGCCAAGATCAACAATCATCATCCTCCTCTCCTCAAGTTTAAGCTAGTGTTGAAGAAGTTGTTGATGATGATGATGATGATGATCAAGGCCAAGTTGGTCAAGACGGGGACCCAAATGATCAAGATGATCAAGTGATTCATCCTCGCAATAATGACGAGATCGAAGCCCGTCGTGCTAGAAGGATAAGAAGAGCTTTGAAGAAAATTGATGCTCAAGACAACAAAGTGTTGGAAGATGTTAAAGCTCCAAGATCCACAAGAAGTCAATTGGCCCAGTTTGTGAGCATCAGGCTCACATATCTATGGTGGAACCAAAGAAAGTGTTTGAAGCTCTTGAGGACTCCGATTGGGTTGAAGCTATGCATGATGAGCTCAATAACTTTTAGCGCAATAAAGTTTGGAAGCTAGTTGAGAAGCCAAAGATTTCCACAATGTTATTGGCACTAAGTGGATATTCAAGAACAAGCAAGATGAGCATGGCATTGTCGTAAGGAACAAGGCAAGAATGGTGGCTCAAGGCTACACTCAAGTGGAAGGCATTGATTTTGATGAGACCTATGCTACCGTGGCTCTCCTTGAGTCCATATGTATCCTCCTTGCATATGCATCTTCGCATAATTCAAGTTGCAACAAATGGATGTCAAAAGTGCTTTCTTGAATGGTCCACTAAAAGAGGAGGTATATGTTAAGCAACCTCTATGGTTCGAGAACCTCAACTTTTCTAACCATGTCTGCAACCTTAGAGAGTTTTGTGTAGACCGTGTTTTTGAAGTTGGGAAGATCGACCCCACCCTTTTCACAATATGCCAACTCTATGTGGACGATATTATCTTTGGCTCAACTAACCAATATTTTAATAATGAGTTCTCAAAGCTTATGACTGACAGGTTTTGGGATGCCCATGATGGGAGAGCTTAAATTCTTCCTTGGCTTTGAGATCAAGCAATTGGCTCGTGGGACTTTCATTTCTCAAGCCAAGTACACCCAATACATGCTCAAGAGGTTAAATTTCCAAGGTGCAAAGATGAATCCATCTCCTTTGCAAGTCAAGTGCAACCTCAAACGCAATCCTGATGGTAAAGATGTGGACCAAAAGTTGTATCGTTCTATGATTGGTTCTTTTATTTACCTTTGTGCATCTTGGCCCGATATCGTTTTGAGTGTAGGTGTGTGTGCAAGGTATCAGGCGGCTCCTAAGGAAAGCCACTTAGTGGCGGTCCATAGGATCTTTCGGTATTTGGTAGATACCTCAAAGTTTGGCTTGTGGTGCCCAAAGGGGGCACAATTCTCTCTCAAGGACTATACGGACTCGGATTGAGCCGGTGATCAAGATGATAGGAAGTCTACTTCCGGGGCTTGCCAATTTCTTGGTAGGTCCTTGGTGAGTTGGTCTCCCAATAAGAAAAATTGTATATCTCTCTCCACCGCCGAAGCCGAGTATATGGAGGCCGCTAGTGCTTGCACCCAATTGCTATGGATGAGGCAAACCCTCAAAGAGTGTGATGTTAACTTGGAGAAGGTATCTCTCATGCGTGACAATGAAAGTGCCATCAAGATCTCCTACAACCCCATGCACATATTGAGATTCGTCATCATTTCATCCAGGATCATGTGGCAAGAGGTGATATTGAGCTAGCATATGTCACCACCAAGGATAATCTCGCGGACATCTTCACCAAGCCTCTTGATGATGCAAGATTCATGTTCTTGAGGAATGAGCTAAATATCATCGATTCTAGGAGTTTAACTTGAAGATCTTGCACACACACCCCTATAGTTGATACGTGTTTGGGTTTAGGTGTAGGCATAGACATAGGGGGTGTTATCCTAACACATTGGGTTCTCCCTCCCCCTATTATGGCCAAAGCAAAAATTCATTGTTATCTCTGTTTTTCTAATGTTGAATTGTGAGCTTCAATGTTGAGAATTGGCAATGCACCCAAGATATATCTTCGCGGTTACATACCATGATCTCTTACATGGTGGCTTAGGCCACCAACCTCTTCCTTTGAAGAGTTGGTTCTTATTTGGTTCTCATTTGGTTATTTTTGGTGTTATTTTGACTTGTTGAGTTTTTGTTTGCCTCTTTGGAAAACATACTCAAAATTTGGTGTTTTAAGGTTTGTTCTTGCTTTCCTTGAGTATGATGTTCCAACCCTACTATTGCTCTTTCTATCCCATGCCCAAAATTTTCCAAGAGCCAAGTCTTACTAGCCTCATACATGTCCTGTCCATTTTTCGGGGACTTTTGGAGTATGGTCCGGAGACTCCGGTCTGCCACACCGGAATCTTCGGCCTATCCGGAGATTTTGGTGTTTAGTCCGGAGACTCCGGTCTGGGGGCCAGCAGAATAAAAAAGGGGTACCGGGGGAGTTAGGGTTCATCCCCACACTTTCCCTCCGAGCCCCAACTGCCTGTTGCACCGCCACCGCCTCTAAGGGTATTCTCCGGTTGGTTTCCACCATCGGGTTCCGCCCCCGCGGGCCTCCTTCGACTCCCTCTCGCATCTCCCCTTCGTGGGATCCTCAATGGCCGACTTGGATGGTAAGGGTACCCCCTCTCCCCTCCTCTTTATTGTTTTTCATCTAGATTTTGCTCTAGATGTTTGTTTTGGGAGAGTAGGTACCTTATACTTGTTTTAGTTCCAACCTAGATTGTTTCTCCCTGTAGAAATCATCTAGAAATCACTTAGGAAAGTTTTGTCGAATTCACATCTCAGATCCGAGAACAGTCCGGAGACTCCGGTGTCAGTGTGGAGACTCCGGTGTGAATTCCCCAAAACTTGTCTAGATGTTTTTGTTTGGTTTCTTCCTCCATTTTTGGAAATGTATTCCATTGTTATGCTCTCTGGTTTTGTGTTTAGATGTGTGTGTTTTCAGGGAAAGGAAGGTCCAAGTCATCAGCCCCAAATCCTCATGTCAATCCAAGGAAGTACCGTACCCATTCTCGCAACTATCCCGTCACCGATGCAGCTACTGGCAGGGTTAGTCAAAGGAGGACTTTTGAGGATGAGCAGCGTCAACAAGAAGTTGTCCAAGAAATGCAAAGGCGTGAACTGGCGAAGAAGGACAAGTATGATAGGATCACCTCTGTGGTGTCTCTGAGCAAGAGGGAGTACAGGATCATGAGGGCCAAACCTTTCTTCAACATGGCCCGCACTGCTGAGAGTAATCACTAATGGAGGAGGGAGTCCGAGATGATTCAGAGGGAGATCTATGCCAAGCTGAGGCATCCTGTTTGTCCTCAGAAGGTTCTTGACCTGGATGCTCTGGGCAGTTCTGAGTACTTTGAGGAGGCTGTGTGGATCATGAAGAAGCAAGGACTTGAGCATCTAGTTGGCATTGAGCAGAATTATAATGTATCGACCGTTCAACAGTTCTTTGCCACTGTCACATTTGGAGATACTGATGATGTTCCCTTGACTTGGATGACTGGGCCGAGGCAGTGTGAGTCCTCTATCAGCAGGTTGGCTGAGCTGCTTGGCTACCCTTGGGGTGATGACTGTGGTCGGCATATGCATATCCATGGGGTGGCTTATGATAAGAAGAGGATGGCTCCTATGTATGAGAAGCTCTCAAGCACCGGCACCGCTAAGGATCTCAAGAGAGTCTACAACATCATTCTCCGCCTCTTCCGCAACAACATTGCTCCCAAGGCCAGGAATGTGGATGCTATCCGTGGTGGTATTATTAACTTGCTCTATCAGGCATTCCAGTGTCACTTGGGTGGTCTAGATGGTGAGGGGTACGAGATTGATGTCATGCACTTCATCAAGGAGTATATGTATTCTGCAGTGATTGACATCAAGAAGGTCCAGGTGTATGCTACATATGTGATGATGCTCATTCTTGATGAGTGTCTAGGGCTTGTGTGTGAGACTAAGCGCACTGTTGGCACTCTTCAGGTGCTATCTTCTCACCTTCCTGATGATGATAGCCCCATGGGTGATGCTGAGGCTGCTCCTAGGTCTCAAAGGAAGAATGATGATCCTCCCTCTCGCCGCTCTAGAAAGGAAGAAGCTCAGGATGAGATGAAGAAGCTTTCTTGGTTTCAGCGTAACATTCTTTGCATGACGATTGCAGTCCACAAGGAGAACCATGAGGCCTATAAGGAAAGGCGCCAACTGAGGAAGATGGTCTCCAAGCTCCAGGACCATGCGGGTATTGGGGCTACTCCTCCTATTGGTACCCCTCATACCGAGTCCTTGACCCAGTCCTATGAGAACTGGGACACTCACCTCTACTCGTGGGGTGATCTGGAGGAGGTCACTTTAGCTCCTTCCTCTTTGACCAACCGTGGCAAGGCTCCTATGACTAAGGAAGAGGAGCAGACTGAGGAAGAAGAGGATCTAGCTAAGTTTGAGGTAGAAGATGAAGATGAAGATGAGGATGAAGAAGGCACGGACCGCGTTGATGATGAGGAGGATGTGGACTATGATGAGGATGACTGATCCCTTGGCTTGTGTGTAGTGCTCTTTGCCCTTTTTTGTGTCTCGGTGCCAAAGGGCGAGAAGTACCTATAGACTTCTTAGGGGGATTCGCAAGGGTAGCTTTGGTTTGAGTTTTTTTTGCTTCGGAACATAAGTCCTTGGACTTGATTTGCTTTTATGGCTTGTGTTCCCTTTATGTTAGTTGATTTCATTTCCTTTCATTTCCTAGTGAACTTTAAATTTATGTGTGTGGTGAGACTACGTGGTGAAGCTATCTATCTTATTATGCTTAATATTGCTTTACCTATCGTATCCATGCATGTATTTATTTTGTTTATTAGTAGTTGATCTAGAGGGCATTTGTAACATCCCAATTTTTGCTACAATAGGGTGTGTGGTGTTGTTCATATCATACATGCATGAAACCACAAATTTAAGCAATGTTTGAAACCAATTTAAATTGTGAATTTCATTGGTTTGAGAAAATATCACACATAGTACTTTAAATGGTTTCCAAAATGTTGTATTGAAAAATGTTTCACTTGCACCAAAACAAAACATGGTTTGGTTGGAAATTTCATAAGCCTTCCAAAAAGTATTTTTGCAAAATTTCATCTTTGCAAAAAGGTCCTCAAAATTCTGATTTCTGTTCTTTCTTAAAATGGAAAAGGGCTTTTCTGTATAATCCGAAAACTGCAGGCGGTTCTGTGCAAAATAGTCTTCTTCATCCTATGCCAGTAGGAGCAGCTCTGTAGCGCTGCATCGGCCGTCGATTCCGCGAGGGGATCCCCGCCGTCGCCGCTTCCTGCGAGGGAGGATAAGGACCGGGTGAAAGCTCATGACCCCTCTAATGATTTTGGTGATGATGATAACACGGATATATCCTATCTAACAATGTTGTTTAGACTGTGCAGCTAATATCTCAGATGATCATTGTTTTATTCTCATCAAAAGATCAAAGAGAAGAACTATATTCTGAAATTACTGCCACCGGGTTTTTCAGTATGCAGGCCGGAAATTCCGGAACTTAAAGGGCGGATTATCCGGCCCCCACACCGGAAATTTACGGCCCCCTTCCTGGCACTCTCGAAAACGACTAAGTACTTTTCTGCCCGCGCACAGATGCGAGGGCGGAAATTTGCCCCGGAAATTTCCGGTGCAAAAATCCGGCCCTCTGGGACTTAGCAGAAATTGGATCATTACAAGTTGCCCGCGCACAGAGATGGGGGCGGAATTTCTGTCCGGAAATTTCCGGGCCCGGACTTTTCAATTATCCGCTCCCCGGATATTTCAATATTCCGGTCATCAAGTCCTTAGCGATTTTTCCATCATTGGTTGATGCCCGCGCACAGAAGGTGGGGCGGAAATTTGCCCCGGAAATTTCCGGAGCAAATATCCGGCCCCTAGTCCTTAGCAGTTTTTAATCAACAAGTTGATGCCTGCGCACAGAGATGGGGGCGGAGTATTGAGGCGGAATTTTCCTCCCCCGGATATTTCAAATATCCGCCCCCCGGAGAATTCAAATTTCCGGCCAAGACACACCGGAAATTTCCGGCCTTTACTCCGGAATATTCCGGTCCCGCAGGACTGCAACGGTCAGATTTTGGAGGAGCCTATAAATAGCTGTCTTCTTCCTCTAGATAGGTAGCTCGTCCATTCCTCTCTCTCCTCCATTGTTGTAGAGCTCAAAACGCCCCGATCTCCCTCCTCCTCCAACCAAACTCGATGCCCTTCAAGGATCTCATGGAGGAGGACTAGATCTACCTTTCCACCAAGCCAAAACGTGTGTACCCACACCACAACTCTTGGGATCTTGTAATCTATTGGTTTCTTTGTCATCCAAGGGAAACCCTAGTGCTTGTAGCTTCCACCTTGTAGCAAGAAGCTTCGATTGTTGAGAGCCTCCATCTCACTTGTGGAGTAGCCTCAACCCCTTGTAAAGGTTTGGTCAACGCCTTCAAGTCGACCTCATAGTGGAAACGAGAATCTCCCTCACCGGAGAAGCTCAAGGAGAACAAGGTGTGCACATCCGTGCTATTGAGGAGCGCCTAGGTGGCTCCCCACCTCTCCAACGTAGACGTACTTCTTTCAAGAAGGAACTACGGGAAACATATCCTTGTCTCCGTGTTTTTCACTTGTTGTTTTCTTGTACCGTTCCTTTATTTCCGCTGCTACTTGCTTCGTACCACCTAGGGTGTTCACTTAGTTGCACATTTTGGTAATCAATCATTTACTTTCTTAAAGCCCCCATTAAAAGTGAAAAAGAAGTAAAATTTGTAGGTCACCTATTCACCCCCCCTCTAGTTGACCATATTGCACTTTCAATTGGTATCAGAGCCTCGGCTCTTTTATCGGGCTTAACCGCCTAAGAGTAATCATGGTCAACAGAGATGATCCCGAATCTTCTAAGGAGGAGCTCTCCAAAATGGCCGACACTATAGCCAACCTAGAGACAACGGTTTGTACCATTCAAACCCAATTGTCCAAGGTTAGCTCTAGTGTGGGCTCGGAGGTTTCCTCCATCAAGAAGATGTTGGAGAACATGATGGGTAGAACCAAGGGGCCGTCTCACTCTCCCCATGTCACCGATGAGGATAGTTCGGATGAGGAAACAAATCCGGATATTTCCGAAATCGAAGAGAACATTGCCAAAGCTAAGGCTAAAGCCGCACAAAAGGCTAAAGCCAAAGCTAAGGAGAGTGACGGTGGCTCCAAGTCTCAAACGGCTAATGGTTCGGGGTCCAATTCAAAAGTTCCACCACCACAAAACTATGATTCTATCCACCCAATCGTTTCCATGCCACACATCCTTAATGTTGGAGTTCCACCCATCCTTAACACTAACGAATTTTCCTCTTGGAAGTTTGAAATGGAATCTCACATTTCAGGATCGTGTACGGCATTGTGGAGAAGCGTGATCCATGGATTTCATCCTCATGACCCAAGCAACTTGACTCCAAGGGAGGATGTTGAATCTCAACTCAACAAAACTGCTCTCGTTATTATCCAGAAGGCTCTCCCAAGGGAGCATCTCACTCACATCCGCGGTTGCAAGACTGCCAAGGAAGCTTGGGACAAACTTGATACCTTGTTTCAAGGAAATGCTAGTATTCAGTCTTCCAAGTATGATGTGGCCATTGACAACTCCGAGAACTTCGTTATGCAAGAGGATGAGACTCCTGAAGAGCTCTATAGACGAGTTGTCACTCTCGCCAATCAACTGAGAGACTTTGGCAAGGAAGAGATCACCGATGAGTGGATAAAGAGGAAATTTGTCAAGGCTATCACACCCTTCGAGAAGAATCTCGCCACTAGTATCCGGACAAGAGCGGACTACAACACTCTCAACTGCATTGGTGTTCTTAGTGAGTTCATCGCAATCTCTCTCTCACACAAGAGTGCGGATGATGCTGTAGCTCGCTCTAGAGGAATAGGAAAGTCTCCCAACCTTGCATTGAAGTCGAAGGCAATGGCTCGGGTTGATGAAAGTGAAGAAGATAATGATGATGAGGAAGACTATGAAGATACTTACACGGGAGCTCACAAGTGCATTGCCCTTGCTATGCATGGATATTGGAAGAGATGGGAAGCTCACAAGGCCGGATCTCCAAGGCCTCCACGAAACAAGAACTACAAGAAGAAGGGGGAGCGACCAAGGACATGCTACAATTGTGGTAGCGCTAACCACTTCGTGAAGGAGTGACCCTTTGAGCCAAGAGAAGAAAACGAAGGCAAGCTCGTTCGCAAGAACAAGACCAAACCTCCTCAAAACAAGAACTTTGCAAGGAAGGTGCCAAGGGCTCTCTACGTTCAAGAAGGGGCGGTTCTTGAGACTTACATCTCCGGAGATGAAGGAGAAGATGAGGTAGTTGGAGTTGCTCACATCGCCAAGGCCACCGCATCATCACCTTCGATCTCTCTATTCGAATCCCCCAATGAGAATGTGGCTACCCGACCTACATGTCTTATGGCAAAAGCCACATCGGTATGCTCTCCCAACTCCAAGACCATTGTCACTAACCCTCCTTCGTTATTGGATTGTGTTGAAAATGCTTGTGAGGAGGATAGTGAGTCTAATGAGTTAAGCATATGGCTATCTAGCCTTAAGGGTGAGACTAAGGAAAAGGTGAACTCCCTTTTGAGGCAACTTGATGAGGCTAACTCTCTTGTTGATGAAAAAGAGGAGATCATCATGACCTTAGAAAGCCATGGAGGTCACACTTGCAATGAACAAGAGCTTGAAAAAGCACTTGATAATGAGCGTTCCATTCGTGCCTCACTTGAGGAGAAATTGTCTTGTCTTGAAGAAAACTTTGCCATAAGTGTCTCTAAGCTTAGGAAGGAAAATGCTCAATCTCTTTCCTTAATTAAAACTCTTGAACATGAAGAATTGAAGCTAGGAATTTCTCACGAGGAACTTGGCACTCGTTATGAAAAACTTGAAAAGGAGTTCATGTCTCTTAAGGAAATTCATGACCAGTTAACCAAATCTCGTGACAATCTTCTAGCTCAACAATCAAACAAGCAAGTTGTATCCACTTCACTTTCTAGCTTGAATGTCTTGCCTAGCAATGCTTGTAGTACAACTAATCTTGTAGGAAATGAGAAGAGTCCCCATGAGATTGCTTCTCAACGTGCCAACAATGGAAAGGAGGGACTTGGCTATATAGCCAAGTCAAAGAAGAAGTACAAGAAGAAGAACAAGAAGAGAGTCACCTCCCCCTCACAAGAAGTAAGATTTGTGAAAGAGGGAGAGGTGACCAAAAGGAAGGAGACCAACACCATTGTGGGTGGTGAGACCTCTAGGGGGAGCACCACTCACAATAACTTTGCCGGGAAATATAATCCATCTTATGTTCTTATGAAGTCTAGAGATGGTCATGTATATGCTAAATATGTTGGTACTTCTTATGGTGACGATTATCATTGGAGTATTTGGGTTCCTAAGACCCTTGTCGCTAACATGAGAGGACCCATTCAAAGATGGGTCCCTAAATCAAGAAACTAATCTATTGTAGGGAAGTGCTTCCGGTTCGAGCAAATGGACGGTGGATAGTGGTGCATCCCAACATATGACCGGAAGCAATGACGCAATGAGTGATATTCAACCTCCATTACCTCATCTCAATTGCGTTACTATTGGAGACAACTCCGAACTAAAGGTATTGGGACGAGGCAAGGTAGCAATCTCAAATGACTTGTCAATTGAGAATGTTCTTCTTGTTGAGTCCCTTGGCTACAATCTCATCTCGGTTCTTCAACTTGCTAAAAGTGGTTTTACCTCTTTCTTTAATAAGGAGAATGTGATTGTCACTTGGGAAATGACTCTTAAAGTAGCTTTTGTTGGGCATGTCGAGAACGGCATGTATGTAGTGGACTTCTCCAAAGGAGACACGTGTGCCGCGACATGCCTAATGGCTAAAGTTGATGTGGGTTATGGCATCGCCGGTTAGCCCACACCAATATGAGGACGTTGCATGACCTTCAAAGTGGCAATCACGTTCTAGGACTAACAAATGCTAAGTTTGCCAAAGATCGTGTGTGTAGCTCTTGCGTTCTAGGAAAGCAACATGGAGAATCACATCCCACCAAGACGAACATCACTACATCAAGAATCCTTGAGCTCATTCACTTGGACCTCTTATGTCCTCTATCATATGATAGTCTTGGAGGCAAGAAGTATTGCTTGGTGATTGTGGATGATTACTCACGATATTGTTGGGTGTACTTCTTCAAGAGGAAAAGTGAGACTCAAAAGCGGGTCATCGAGTTCATCACTTTGGTCGAAAGACAACATAATATAAGCATCATGGCTATCCGAAGTGATAATGGCTCCGAGTTCAAGAACTACACCGTAGAGGGATTTCTTAGTGAGGAAGGCATTGCTCATCAATATTCCACTCCCTACACTCCTCAACAAAATGGTGTTGCAGAGAGAAAGAATCGGACTCTTATGGATGCGGCTCGAACCATGATTGCGGAGTTCTCTTCTCCTTATAATTTTTGGGCCGAGGCCGTCTCCACCGCTTGTCACGCTAGCAACCGATTATATCTCCGCAAGACCTTGAACAAGACCCCGTATGAGATTCTCACGGGCAAGAAGCCGGACGTTTCATACTTCAAGGTCTTTGGATGCAAATGCTTCATTCGCAAGAGAGGGAAACGCTTGTCAAAGTTCGAGACTAAATCCTATGAGGGTATCTTTGTTGGCTATGCCTCAAACGCTCATGCTTATAGAGTCTATAACAAGTCCACCGGACAAGTTGAAGAAGCTATAGACGTGGTATTTGATGAGTATAATGGGTTCCAAGGGGGCCGTATAAATCATGGTATTGTAGGAGATGCAATTCCTCCCATCGTCATAAGAAGAATGGGGATTGGTGAAATAATCCCCATTGAGGGTTACCGGATGACGGAGGGAGAAGGACTATGCCCCAGTCAAGTGGAGCCATTGACTACATCCATTGATAACCAAGCTACCCAACAAGATGCACCAAGCCCTCACGCTTCACCACAAGGCCAAGCTAACAATCAAGGTCAAGCTCATGATGAAGGCCAAGCTCACAATGTGGAACAAGATACACATGGTGATGATACAACTAGGAACATAAGGGATCCACCTCCCGTTGATGATCAAGATCAAAGTGGACATGTCTCCGATGATGAAGGTGATGATCAAGTACTATCCAAGGAAACTTTGGAGGAGATGCTAGCTCGTAGGGCAAAGAGAAGACTAGATAATCTTGCTCGTGTCGGTCACACGGAGGACATGATTCTTGGACAAGTTCGTGGAAGGGTCGTCACAAGGAGGCAACTAGCGGATTTTAGCAAAGCGCATGCATTCGTCTCTCACATTGAGCCAAAGAAGGTCTATGAAGCTCTTGAAGATCAAGATTGGCTTGAAGCTATGCACGAAGAACTCAACAATTTCGAGCGCAACAAGGTGTGGAAATTGGTGCCAAGACCCAAAGATTGCAAGAACGTCATCGACACTAAGTGGATCTTCAAGAACAAACAAGACAAGGACGGCATCGTCATCCGCAACAAGGCTAGATTGGTTGCTCAATGTTTCTCTCAAGTCGAAGGTGTCGATTTCGGTGAAACTTTCTCTCCCGTTGCTCGTCTTGAATCTATTCGCATCTTACTTGCTTATGCCTCTCATCACAACTTTAAATTGCAACAAATGGTTGTTAAAAGTGCATTTTTGAATGGTCCCATCCACGAGTTGGTTTATGTCAAGCAACCTCTGGGTTTCGAAGATCCCAACCACCCCGATCATGTCTACAAACTCGATAAGGCGCTATATGGGCTTAAACAAGCTCCACGTGCGTGGTACGAGCACCTTAAAGAGTTTTGGTAGATCGTGGGTTCAATGTTGGTTTAATCGATCCCACCCTTTTCGCCAAAAAGGTTGGAGGTGACTTGTTCATATGCCAACTCTATGTGGATGATATCATCTTTGGTTCTACTAACGTCGCATTCAATGATGAGTTTTGCAAGCTTATGACGGATAAATTCGAGATGTCAATGATGGGAGAATTGGAGTATTTTCTTGGCTTTGAGATCAAGCAACACCCCGAAGGCACATTCATCAAGCAAGCCAAGTATACTCAAGACATGCTCAAGCGCTTCAACATGCACGATGCCAAACCTATGAAGACTCCCATGTCCACGACTATTGACTTGAAACCGGACCTGAATGGTAAAGAGGTAGACCAAAAGGTATACCGCTCCATGATTGGCTCTTTGCTCTACCTTTGTGCATCTAGACCCGATATTATGTATAGCGTTGGTAAATGTGCAAGGTTTCAAGCCTCCCCGAGACAAAGTCATTTTGAAGCGGTTAAGCGTATCTTTCGATATTTAGTTCATACCCCAAACTTTGGTCTTTGGTATCCCAAGGGTTCAAGCTTTCAGCTCATTGGGTATTCGGATGCGGACTATGCGGGAGAGAAGAAGGATAGGAAATCTACATCCGGAAGTTGTCAATTTGTTGGCCGCTCATTGGTATGTTGGTCTTCCAAGAAGCAAAACTGCATTGCTCTCTCCACCACTGAGGCCGAATACATCTCCGCGGCGAGTTGTTGTGCTCAATTACTTTGGATGCGGCAAACATTGAGAGATTATGGCATCATCTTCGACAACGTTCCTCTCTTGTGCGACAATGAGAGTGCCATCAAGATTGCCTACAATCCCGTTCTTCACTCCAAGACGAAGCACATTGAGATACGGCATCACTTTATTCGGGATCATGTGGAGAAGGGTGATATTGACCTCTCCTATGTTGCGACCAAGGATCAACTCGCGGATATCTTCACGAAGGCCCTTGATGAACCAAGATTTCGGGGTTTGAGGAATGAACTAAATGTGATCGATGCGTCTAACTTCTCTTGAACCCTTGCATGAGTACCTTCACTATATGTGCTATCTAGTCTAGATGTAGGCATGGACATAGGGGGAGCGTAGTTCAACTCATGAACAAACACTCCACCTATCATGCGTAAAACAATCAAAACGTCATGCATATCTAGTCAATTTGTGACTTATTGTGCTTAAAACGTGAGTTATACTTTTGAGTCCAAGATACATCTTCACGGCTCCTTGGTATCACTCAAACACGGTGGCTTCGGCCACCAACTCTTTCCTTTGAATTTGTATTTGATGTGTTTTTGGTGTTTTCTTCGTGTTCGTGCGTTTGTTTGTGGTTTTCGTTTTTGGAGGCTCACGACTTGTTCCATCTTCCACAAAAACTCGGATGGCGTGGAAACACCGGAAATTCCGGCCTAGGACCCGGAATATTCCGGCCCCCAGACATTTGTCCCAGAAATTTCGCCCACTTCCAATGTGCCCGCTCGCAGAAGGCACACCGGAAAATTGGAGCGGAAATTTCCGGGGCCCGGAATATTCCGTGCCTTAAGCCCCGGAAATTTCCGGGGTTCGAAAATG